>OW028731.1:6666938-7396938 GCA_932294345.1 Pandemis cinnamomeana
TTGTCAGTGATCGTCCTCAACTCTTTCATTTGAAGCCTGACGCCTGGCATAGAAAACATCTAATCTTTACAATATACGTTCTTGACTTTGAAGTGTATAGTTACGTCAACGTTTGTTTTCCTTTTAAATACCCTGATAATAATGGTCTGGATTTTGCCAATATGATTACACACATCATAAAAGAGTTTCATTTAAAAAAGCAATGTGTTTTGCATTAATAGACTTTGACATTAGAATAGCGTTCACATTGTATTAAAAGTGGACTAGTTAACTGGATCATTAGACCTTAGACTGCATGTAATAAAGTCGATTTTCCTAGTCTGCGGTGTTCCACACTTTTGGATACTTTGGCTGCTACGCTACCAGTGGCGGCTTGGGGAGTTACGGTACTAATGTCGGCTTGAATGTTGAAAGTATTTGGCGATGTGCGTGCTCCGGTATATTTGTGCACGACGGATGTCCCGAACAATTTGACCGCTTTGGTTGTGTCACTGGTAATGACCATTTTGGGTGTTTCCAAGTATTTGATGATCTTGACTTCTACTTACTATAATATATGACGTAGACTGTACAGTCAGCGTCATATAGTTTGCAGCATCCAAGTTGGCCAAATAGTTCGATACACCATAGAAATTGTATGTGACACATAGCTGAGTGGCGGCCATTTGGCTGGTTAGAATCCTTAAGTAATATTCTGTGTGTATCTGTATCAGTCAATAAAGTTTTCTTATTCTTATTCTTATGTTGTGTCGAACATTTTGGTTACCTTGGATGCTTCATACTATTTGACGCTGACTGTACAAAGTGGTGAAACAGGCCCTAAACAGTGTAGCATAGCAAGTCACCTGTGTGCGAGTGCGTGGGCTCCGAGGCGGGCGGGGGCCGCACCCCGGATCTCGAGGCGGCTGGACACGGTGGCCTCCGGGGGCTCCGCGGGGCGCGGCCGCGGCGGCGCCGCCGACGACGAGGACGTTGACAGGCTCTGTAACCAGAGCATACCACACGGTATAAAACAGTGGTCAAATAGTTCGTGACACTCAAAGTAGCCAAATAGTTGGCAACACGTCACTGTTGCAGTTGAAATAAGCAGAGATGTGATGTATCATCACTTCACTATCACTACATAGTATAAAACAAAGTCGCTTTCTCTGTCCCTTATGTCCCTATGTATAATTATATCTTCAAAACTACACAACGGATTTTGATACGGTTTTTTTTTAATAGATAGAGTGATTCAAGAGGAAGGTTTTTATGTATAATTCTACGCAGACGAAGTCGCGGGCAGAAGGCTTCAGCCTTCAGCCTTATTTCAAATAAGGCCGTGTTGCTAACTTTGTGACCACTTTGGGTGTCACGAACTATTTGACGCTTACTGTACCTTACAGACCTGAGGGGCGGTTTGTCACAATTCCTGTCTTGTTATAGACAACCCAGGGTGACGGCACTAGTAATGGACATGGACCCAATAATGGACAATAACTCTTATTTAAAAGACACTAACGCACAGTCATTTATTTTACAACAGTCAATTTTAAACCGTATTATCTTTAAATTAGTTACTTACTTGACATGAAATAATTTTGTTTTATATTTTTTTTTCCTTCGACATTGGAGACATCTTCAATTAATTTATTTGACGGTGGAGGCGTTTTACACCTCCACTGAACTTATTATTATTATTTTTTGTTTCTTTTTTATTTTGACTAGTAGAAACTTTTATATATCTCTACTATTTATAGATTAATATAATTTAAGGCTCGGGGACCTTATACATCCCTTTTATAAATGTATTTAATTTAAGTAGAATTTAAGTATTCTTACTGTATTTTATTTTGAAAAAATGACTTTCTGCCATGTTTCTTGCGGCCCATTCTTCTTGGCAATGATAGTCTTTCCGAATACGCTGGTGGTTTCGAAAAGATATGTAAAAGAGCCCTTGGCGGCCAAGTTGCAAAAATAAATTTTCTTTTTCATTTTCAATTAAGAATGAAGTGTCCATTACTGGTGCTTGACAGCCTAAAGTGTCCAACACTGGTGCCGTCACCCTAGTAACCACATGGTATCTAACGTATTAACGTAGTAATAACGAACAGTGTGATAAGGGAACGTGGTGTGAAAGACGAGTGACCAGGATAGAAAGAAGTAGGCTTGGTTGGTTTGGTCACGTAGAGCGGATGGATGAAAGTAGACTAACTAAACAGATCTATATGGGGAGTGTGAATGCGTTGGGAGGGGAAGGCCTAGACGGACGTTCCGAGATCAAATAGGAGACGTTTTGGAAAAAGCGACGAGCATCTATGAAGAGATTGATGAATGTGGATGAAGAGAAAGAGGTGTCTCTGTATCTGCCTTTGGTACTAAAATTGTTGCTAAAATATTCAGGAATAGTTCTAAGTGACTTATATGTATATGGCAGCGACACTGGCAACATTAACGACATCAGCGACATTAACGACACCGGAGGCATCAAGGTCATTAACGTCACCGGTGACACTAACGACACTGGTAATATCAACGACACCAACGACGTCGACGACATCAGCGACATTCATATTTATTCAAATTGCAGCATCAACGGCACTAGCGACATTGACGACACAGGAGACATCAAAGTCACTAACGTCACCGGGGACACTAACGACACTGGCAATATTAACGAGACCAGCGACGTCGACGGCATCAGTGACATTCATATTTATTCAAATTGTAGCATTAACGACACTAGCAACATTAACGACACCGGAGACATCAAAGTCACTAACGTCACCGGGGACACTAACGACACTGGCAATATTAACGAGACCAGCGACGTCGACGGCATCAGTGACATTCATATTTATTCAAATTGCAGCATTAACGACACTTGCGACATTAACGACACCGGCGACATCAACGACAATAGCGACAACGGACACATCAAGGTCATTAACGTCATCGGTGACACTAACGACACTGCCAATATTAACGACACCAGTGACATTCATATTTATTCAGATTGCGTCATTAACGACAACAGCGACATTAACGACATTGGCGACTCACCGGCAGGCTGCTGGCGCGCGGCTTGGGCTGCTGCGGCGCGGCGCCCTCGTGCCGCGAGGCCACGCCGCGCATCACGTCCACCTTGTACCGCAGCGAGCCCCCGGAGCCGCCGTCGAACGACGCCTGCTGCAGCAGCGGCGGCCGCAGCTTGCGCACGTGCAAGCCTGAACAAGGGAACAATAGTACATTGATAAACAAGGGTTGTAAGTAATCAATTACACCCAAGATATTTAGGCGCACGAGCGAGCAAAGCGAGCGAGGGTGCTTATGGTTCGCGGGTGTAATTGATCATTTACACTCGAGTTGAAAACTACTTTTCATCACAAAAACGAGGAAATAAAAAATACGCAATTTTTAATAGAGCGGAAGAAAATGTATCGCGCCAAACCGTCTTTTGTTTTTTTTTTATGGCCTCGCACTCTTTGGCTTTGGCATATTCAGCCAGCACTGGGCAGCAGCATTGTGCCAGCATGGAGGTTTGGAGGTAAGTATTACGCATTACAATCTCCTTGTTTATCAGTTCGTGAATACAAAGGAACACCATTCCATTTTTAAATTTACTTACATCCCTAAAGATGCAAATCGAATTTACAACTCGGATTTCATTTTAAATGCAACCTACTTTCAGAGCTTAAGTGATGAAATAGTTAAAAACAGTCGCACGCGCACAGAGCAGTTATGGAGGATTTACCTCCCGTGGGAGTTTTAGATTAGACACCGTACTACTGTACCTATGGCGGGCAGCGTCCAGCTGCGGGGCAGCGCGGGCCGCAGCTTGGGGAAGGCCTCGATGCCGGGGATGTGCAGGCAGGCGGGCGCGCGCGCGGGCGCGGGGGGCGGCGGGGGCGGCGCCGGCGCCGGCGCACACTGCAAGTCAAACCAAACAGATAAAAAAAAAAGCAAAAAATTGCGGGTAGATTGAAATCCAGTGTTAGCAGAGCCCTGATTCTAAACGAAATGTAGGTAGCGCGAGGTCATATTATATTCCTTAATTACATAGAAAACGGACAAAGTGTCATTTAGAAATGCAATTAATTGTATTGTAATTTAACCTTTTTATCGCCTAGGACACGACTAAACTGTAAAATGCACCTTCATCTGACAAGATAGAGTTAATAGTTGCAAAAAACACTAGAGCCGTTTGACCAAATTCTTGTACAGTAAGCGTCAAATAGTTCGTGACACCCAAAATAGCCAAACAGTTCGCAACTCGTCTTTGTTACAGTTGAAATAAGGTCGTGTTTCTAACTTTTTGACCGCTTTGGGTGTCACGAACTATTTGACGCTGACTATATCAAAGTATTAAGTAAATGCTTTATTGTGAAACTATAAAAAAACAGAGACAAATCACAAAAAAACTTAAATATAAACAAGTCTTGACTATTGTCATATTTAGTCTTTCTACTTTATTTACCTGTGGGGGATGTCTGATGTCCAGTTGTGTGTTGGGCCTGGCTGTTCTTGGAGCATTGGACGAACTGGAGACGGCACTGGTTCTAGCGTTACTAGCGGCAGTACGATGTTCAGGGGACTGAAAAGAAAAACAAAAACTATGCTAAAATATTCAACAGATATACTAAAAATACATAGAATTATACTAGTTTTGACATAGTGTACCATCTGCTTTTCTTCCCGGGCAGATGGTAAAAGCTCATCGAGGAAACGGACGAAAATAGGAATCATGTCATAGGCGATGCTAGCCACCCATTACAATTTTGATTCCCCTTTCCACCTATACGCCCACAATCATGCTAAACATGGCCTTTAGGTCTTGCCTCAGGCTCTGTCCATCCCGTGAGGGAATAAAGACGTGATTTATGTGTGTATGTGTGTGTATGCATACTATATCCCAACCTGCAACTGCTCCTGCTTCCATTCGTTGTCGGTAGTTTCTTCGGAATCATCGAACTGCGACTTCCATAAAGAAACCAACGTCAGAGCGCCACCTTTGGTCACCTGTAACAAGAGAACAAATTCGACAAGTTAATATAAAATCCTTCCACGCTGGTCTGGTAAGGGAAAAACAAAGGGCTTGATTTTTGAAAGCACATATGTGAAAATACCACTCGAAAGTGGTGAAAAATTGTGCTGAATTTGAAATACGAGTAGCATAAGACAATCACAGCTCTCATTAATCTTGTGAACTAGTCGAAACTTTGATTAGAGCTGTAGTTTTGGAGATATGAGCTGATTTATACCGCTTTCGAGTGGTACTTTCAAAAATCGGGCCCCAGTTCCTTGTCTTCCCGCGCAGATGGTAAAAGCCCATCGAGGCCATCATAGGAATCATGTTATAGGCGATGCTAGCGACCCATCACTGCTTTAATTCCCCTTTCCACCTACCCACAATCATGCTAAACGTGGCCTTGTAGCTCTTGTCACCTTAGGCTTTTACCCCGTAAGGGACAAAGACGTGACTTGTGTATGTATATGTGTATATCTTGCATACCTGCTGCAAAGCAGACACGTTCTCATCGTCCATCACAGCGAACTGGGTGTAGCTCTGATCGGCGCGCGCTCTGGCGGTCCTCCGGGTGCCTGCAACCAAGGAACAACTTACAAAACAAAAAGGTGCGAGTCGGGTTTCCGCGTGTGGTCAATAGCTGCGGCTCGTTTTTGGATACGTCCGGGGAGAGCTGTGCTTGGGCCGGTGCACCCTGGGCATCGGCTAATGATTCCCTGGCTCTGAGGGATATCATTGGTCTTTGACCATTACGGTACAACGTTGCCGACATTTTGTCACAAGATTTTTGAATTATATTTTTGTTACTTTGACATTGCCGAAGTCGTCGTTGCTATAACGAAGAAAAAGAAGAAGTCGCTTTCCGATGTCTATCTGTCTGTACTTATATATGCATATATCTTTAAAACTACGATACGGATTTTGATGCGGTTTTTTTAATAGATAGAATCATTACTTCCACGCTGGTCTGGGAGCAAAGAAAAAACATTGAATGTACCAGTTGCTTTTCTTGCATGAATGGGGGAAAATCAAAGGAATCATGTTATAGGCGATGCGGCTAGCAACCCATAACTATTTTGATTCCCCTTTCCTATACACCCACAGTCATGCTACACGTGGCCTTAGTGTGACCTTACGCTCTGTCTACCCCGTAAGTACTAACCTCTTTTGAAATGTGTGTCTGAATGTACACTGTCCACATCGGCTAAGATTCTAGGGCTCACTGCCTCGGCTGTAACCAAACAAAAAAATTACTGTTGACTTTTTAAAAAGTTAAAAACAAATGAGAAACAGTCCAGTAATCCGACTTATGGTCAGAGAATCGCGTCTGCAATGTATTTCGGCCGTCAACAAGGCCCTTCGTGTTCTGTTACTTAGAATTATAATGACGACATTTACGACAATGTTTGAGAATAGTACATTACTGTCTAGGCCAGGAAGTAGGCAATTGCTGGCTGAGTATTGGTTTGAACGGACGAGCTTGCGAGTCCGTTTAATAATACGAAGCCAGCAATGCTATTCTGGCCGAGGCAAGTGAAGTGCTTTTCTCAAAAATCGAAAAAGAAAACAACAACATAAATAAATGAAAATGTAATTGACATAAATTATTATTTTTTTTTGCTTTGCCGCCTTTTTCTATCAACGGCATTTGAAGAGAATATTTTTCTACCCAAAACACCCAAAGCTATTTCAGACACAGATAAACTCGTTGTCGTACTAGCTTTTTTTTAATTTGGTGTTTTAAGTCTTGTGCCTTTATTTTTTATAATGGTGATTTGCATTTTTAAAAAGTTACTAATTATACAGTAATGGAATTTGTACGCAACATAGTAATGTTTTTTTTTTTAATTTTGGACTGACCGGCAACAATTAACTTCCTGTTCTGATATGCAGTTAACAATGACGACTTTAACGGACATTTTTGAGAAAAGTTATATTAAAGTTGGAGATGAGGACCTTATTCATCTTCTGTTGGAATGTGACCATAATAAAGACATCCGTTAAAGGTATCTGGATGGTATGAATTTGTATAGTGGAGGTGTTAATGTGATCCTGAGTTGCCCTTTGTCAGATGACGCAGTACTATTGTATAAATTTGTAAGACACTTTGGCTCCAGAGCCTTGGACGCTGGGCAAGGCAGAGTTTGGATTAGGTACCTGTGGTTTCCCATGAGGCTGACATAGTCACCATTGGTGCACTCAAGCCTCGTTAAAATTTTAGATATAAAAAACAAGTTGGAGATGCCGGTGCCCAGGATAGAAAGTATGCTTGGTTTGGTCACGTAGAGCGGATGGCTGCATACCTGGGTTGGAGGTCGTGGGCGTGTGCTCGTTGTGGGCCAGCTCCTGCACGCAGCAGGGCGGCGCCGTCACCACGCGCAGCCTCGCCAGGGTGGGGCCGCCGCCTAAAAAAAAATACTCATTTTACAACCTTTATATTAAACTAGCTTCTGCCCGCGACTTCGCGTAGAATTATACATAAAAACCTTCCTCTTGAATGACTCTATCTATTTAAAAAAACCGCATCAAAATCCGTTGTGTAGTTTTGAAGATACAAGCATACATATGTCCCGGACAGAGAAAGCGACTTTATTTTATACTATGTAGTGATTCCAATGTATGTAAGTATGTTTGTCCGGGTGGATCCTTGCGACTCAATTTTGAAGCAGATGTCTTCATCCGATTGAGCTGAATAATATGGCAATATACATTTTTGATTTTAGAATTCACAAATACAATTTACAAGCGTAAAGGGTCCTACAGAAAAACACCGTTGCGGCTTGCGTTGCTTACATTATGCTGAGTGGGGCCCATTTTACACCATATCGGTACTATTCCTAAGTATATTGTATTTCTTCATATTATATATCTACCTACGTGTATCGAATGTGTGTAAATAAATGTTTCTCTCTCTCTCTCTCTCTCTCTAAACTTTTACAAAACTTGTAGTACTTTTTGATAAACTTAGTTTACACGAACTTGTCACAACTTACCTATAAAGTGTAACTTGTGAACTTGTAGACTTGTAATTTGATAAACAGGGCCACTACCCGGGATGGGGTACAGTCAGCGTCACATAGTAAGTAGCAGTCTAGATCGTCAAATACTTGGAAACATCCAAAATGGTCATTAGTAGTGACTCAACCAAATTGTTACTAAGTATTTGGCGATGTGCGTGCTCCGGTATATTTGTGCACGATGGATGTCCCGAACAATTTGACCACTTTGGTTGAGTCACTGTTAATGACCATTTTGGGTGTTTCCAAGTATTTGATGATCTTGGCTGCTACCAGAGATGCGATTTATTTGAAATACTTCTATTTAAAATGCAAAATACTTATGTTGTATTTTGCATTTAAATGCCTTTTAGTAAAAACCACTTTGTATTTTATTCGAAATACCTTTCGAGATGTATTTTGCATTTTTCATATTCATTTAATATCAGGAAATCTTTATGGATGCCCTAGGCACGGGCATGCCTAGGGATATGTGGGACTCCCGTGGGTATGCCCGAACTAAAAACTCTCCGGCGTTGCCTCAATCCGGTGTGACGGGGACGCAGTGGGATGCCACTAGGGTTTCACCACAGACGCCCCCCGGTGGCCCCGCGCCCGCCAGGACCGCGCCAAGAAGGGGAGGGCCCGTACGCTGGGCCCGTCTGCGGGTTACTGACCTGGACCGACTCTTGGCTTGCACGGCGGCACGCTCTGCCGCTCGGGGCGAGTTGCCGTCGTCCCGGTCACCACGGACGTGCTGGTTTCCTGTAGACAACGGTCATTCGTTATTCAAGGCTGCAAAGCTTTCGTTTGGCGAAAACCGAGCAAACGAAGGATCGTACGACTGCGCCACGAGCGGAGCGAGTGCAAGAAAGAAAATACATTTATTCCTTTTTGCAAGACAGACAATAACGGAATATACACAATTTTATAGAAAAGAAACAAGAAAAAAAAGCGTTGTGTATGTCTTCGCAAAACTGAAACGTTATCGTGTAACGAATTTATTGAAATTTAAGGCTGCTCCGAAATATTTGAGGACCTCGCCCGCTACTGATGGGTACTGTACTATGGATACTAAGACAACTTCAGAACGCACATTCGTATTTTTCATAAAAATATCTGTCCCATTCGGGGATCGAACCCGAGACCTCAAGCTACATAGCTATCCGGTCAAAATTAGCTTTAATCTACCTTAGCATGCCGGTCCGGGGACGGGGCCGGCGTGATTCTGGCTTCCGGCTCTTTCTCCACCGTCGGTTTATCCGTAGTAGACTGCGGACAAACGTGCACGATAAAAAAAAAACTGCAGGTAGTTTGAAAAGTGAAAAAACCAGTGTCAGTAGAGCCCTGCTCCAAAGCAAAATGTGGGCAGTGCGAGATCATACTCGTTTATATGTGTTTTTCTCAAAAATGTCCGTTAAAGTCGTCATTGCTAACTATCAGAACAGGAAGTTAATTGTTGCCGGACAGTCCAAAATAAAAAAAAAAAAAAACATTACTGTCGCGCTAAACTCGACAGTAATGTTGCATACAAATTCCATTACTGTCTAGTTATTAACTTTTTAAAAATGCAAATCCCCATTATAAAATAAAGGCACAAGACTTAAAACATCAAATTAAAAAAAAAAAGCTAGTACGACAACGTGTTTATCTGTGACTGAAATAGCTTTAGGTGTTCTGGGTAGAAAAATACACTCTTCAAATGCCATTGATAGAAAAAGGCGGCAAAGCAAAACAATTTTCACTATTTTATTTTCATTTATTTTTGTTGTTGTTTTATTTTTGATTTTTGAGAAAAGCACTATACTTGCCTCGGCCAGAATAGCATTGCTGGCTTCGTATTATTAAACGGACTCGCAAGCTCGTCCGTTCAAACCAATACTCAGCCAGCAATTGCCTACTTCCTGGCCTAGACAGTAATGTACTATAGTGAAATTGTAGCGAATCACTACATAGTATAAAATAAAGTCGCTTTTTCTGTCCCCAAGTCCGTATGCATGCTTATATCTTCAAAACTACGCAACGGATTTTGATGCGGTTTTTTTAATAGACAGAGTGATTCAAGAGGAAGGTTTTTATGTATAATTCTACGCAGACGAAGTCGCGGGCAGAAGCTAGTGTATGTATAAATAAACTCACGTATCCGTTGATATGTTTCGCCGGTTCGACCCGCTTCTCGGGCTTCCCGGCCAGCAGCGCCGGCGCAGCGTCCGCGCCGCCCGCCGTGCCCGTCTCCGTCTCCAAGCGGCGGCGAGTCTGCGGGGAACGGACGAGTCGCGATTACAAGCCGAGCGTGCGCGAGGCCGGATACAGCGTGGATTTGGAACGGGCTTTGGCGGTACAGACATTCGATCATGTTGAAAATGCTGTCTTGTCTGCATTGTTTAGGGCATTGCGTGCTGAATAATTTTGTATGGTTTTTTTTGTCTAATTTTTAATAATACTCTTTCCGAAATTCGTCCTTATTCTAAATCCACGCTGTATCATACAAGTCCAATAATCTGCACAGCGTATAGTATAGTTTAAGTCTATTTTCATATAATGTAGGTATACATAGACAATTAATTTCTGTTAAGTAACTTCGGCCTATCTCTTCCTCTCCAAAATGCTGCGCCCAACATAATCATATGTTATATTGTGCATATTGCCATCTTTCTATTGTACCTGTGACATGTGAATTGCATTAAATAAATAAATAGATCTGTTACTCACATATACGCCTACAATCATGCTAAACGTGGCCTTTAGGTCTTGTTACCTCAGGCTCTGTCTACCCCTCAAGGGATAAAGACGTGATTTGTGTGTGTGTGTGTTACTCACATTGTCCGGCACGCTCTCCGTCGGCGCAGCATGGTCCGGCGCCGGATGGACCGACGCACGCGCACGCGGCATAACAGCCTGACAAACATACATACAAACACAATAGTAAAAGCAACACATTGAAAACACACTGCTTAAAACGAATCCTAAATATTTCACCTCGACAATAGTCGGTGACAGACAATTCTGTATACATTACAAACGCGACAAGAATCTACGCCGACCGGCTTCATATTGATTATAGAATTGTCACATGTCACCGACAATTGTCGTTAAAAATTTCAAAAAGCCTGTGACAAAATGTCGGTAATGTTGTAGTCGGGCTGTTAGCAACGGTCAATAACCCTCAGATACTGGCAGGAAATCATTAGCCGTTGCCCAGGGTGCACCGGCCCAAGCACTGCTCTTCCCGGACGGATCCGAAAACGAACCGCAGCTCTTGACCACACGCGGAGGTTTCTACTGAACTTGTATTATTTTTATGGTTTTTTTTTCTTTATTTCTTTGTATACTTTGTTAAACTTTGACTAGTAGACTTTAATACATCTTTGCTATAGACTAATATAATTTAAGGCTCGGGGACCTTATACATCCCTTTTATAAATGTATTTAATTTAACTACAATTTAAGTATTGTAGTAGCTTAATGTATTTAATTTTGAAAAAATGACTTTCTGCCAAGTTACTTGCGGCGCATTCTTGGCAATGATGGTCTTTTCGAATGCGCTGCTAGTTTAAAAAAAAGTAAAAGAGCCCTTGGCGGCCAATTTGCAAAAATACCTTTTGAATACCAAACCGAATAGGAGACGTTTTGGGAACAGGGCAGGTCAGGAGTACCGACGAGCATGTATGAAGATATTGATGACAGTGCATGAAGCGAAAGAGGTATGTCAGGATCGTAGCAAGTGGAACAAAGTACTCTCTGCCTACCCCTGTGGGAAAGAGGCGTGACGGTATGTATGTATGTGTACATTTTGAATTTAATTTGAAGCTAGCTACTTTTGCTCCCTCGGTGATGGGACAGAACATGGAATAGTTCACCAACAATCACTAAAAATACAAACGCACACTCAACAAGTATACACAGCATGATACCAAAAAACAAAACTGACATAAACCTTGTAATTTACAATCACTTTGACATTGACACAAAACAAATATCAATACACGCACAGAATGTTGTGTCACGATGTCACTAACGATGAGAGTTCGCGATTTGAGAATGAATCGAGTTTCTTTAAATTTGTAATCTCAGATTTTTTTCTCGAACATTCCAGCAGATTGGGTGTTCGCGCAGATGGTAAAAGCCCATCCAGGGAAGGCGATCTTAGGAATCATGTTATAGGCGATGCTAGCAACCCATCACTTGATTCGTTTTAGGTTCATTCCATTCAAATTTCAAATTACCAAGGGCTCATAATACCTAAAAATTAAACTGCCTCATTCCTAAGATACACAAATGTCATAATGACATCGACCTAAAACGTCTCATGTCCGAAATGTCTAAATTTTGAAATGTACATTTCCTTAAAATACCGAATCATAGATACGACAAAATTTCTAAATAACTTAAACTGAAAACTCCAGAATGTCAAAATGTCACAAGTTCAAAATGCCAAATTTTTTTGTACCAAGAATCATGAGCTCTTTTTGAACCTGATATGTGAAAAAGTGGCCAGCACTAAAGAAGATAATAAATTGATTTTAATCATCAATATAAATTTAGTTATTCTGACACTTGGTTGTTTTGAATATACGGTATACTGCGATAAAAGTGTTGTGAATTTTGAGTCTTATGAGAATTAGACATTTTAAAATTCAGTCATATTGGGTATATTGTGTAATGAAGAAAAATTTTAGGCATTCTGGAAATTAGGTATTTTGACACTAAGTCCTTTTGAGTTGTAGGAGTATTGGTAAAAGGGTAAACTGAAATTTCGACGGAATGAACCTAAAACCTTGATTCCTTCCACCTATACGCCCGCAATCATGCTAAACGTGGCCTTTAGCTCTTGTTAACTTAAGCTCTGTCTAACCAAGGGATAAAGACGTGATATGTATGTATGTATGTATGTAACCCAACCTGCTGAACTTCGGAACAATGAAACACGTATACAAACAGGTTTATACTAATTCACTAAATTAGATAACGTATCAAAACCGTATTCTCACCAAAACTATTGAGAATCAGAATCTGTGTCTGTCAAAAATGCCTGCAAATTTTATTATAACTTTTGTAACTATAGCATATTATTTAAAAACCCACAGACATGAGGCAGTTAATAAAACCAGTTAGCAGAGCCCTCCTCTTAAGCAAGATGTAAACAGTGAGAGATCACTTTATATTGGTTACTAACATAGAAAAACAGACATCCTTATCCTTCCTTACTAATATTATAAATGCGAAAGTAACTCTGTCTGTCTGTCTGTTACCTTTTCACGCTTAAACCGCTGGGCCGATTTAGTTGAAATTTGGTATACAGATAGTTTAAGTCCCGGGAAAGGACATAGGATAGTTTTTATCCCGGAAAATTGCATAGTTCCCGCGGGATAGCACAGCCCAAACCACTGGAATTTTTCAAATTTAAGGCGGAACAAAGTTCGCCGGGTCAGCTAGTATTTAAGATATTTTTAATCCCGGAAAATTAAAGTTCCCGTGGGATAGCAAAAAACTATAACTTATGCTTAGTACGCAACAACTTAAGCATCTAATCATAAAGTAGTTACACCTTCAAGCGCAAGCTGAAGGATCACTTATTGACGCTCCAAAAATCCTTACAATAGTCCTCCAGCACTTTGTACTTTCATATGCCAACCTGTTGTTTTTGAACAATTTAGTTTTCCCTCCTTTTTTATTTTTTGTTTATTGTAAACTATTTAATTAATTTATGTATTTTTTAGTTACATATAAGTCGGGTTCTATCTACCTATGTATTGCATTATTTACGAAAAAGTTTATGGATTATGTAGTATATTTTATCTGTGTATCGTTTCGTGAGTCATAGACGGTTCTGGCTGAAAATCAGTGCTGCAGGTGTCTAACGCCTCAGCGTAATGCTGAGCCAGCGACCGTTTCACTTTTGCGAAGACACACACAACGGTGATGATCTATTTTACGTCTCTATGTTTTTTATTGTTATACCTTGTTTATTTTCTATAAAATTGTGTATATTGTCTTATATTTGTGTGTCTTGCAAAAAGGAATAAATGTCTTCTTTCTTTCTTTCTTTCTTTCTAATTAAGTAATATTGGCGCTGACACCTTATATGCCGCGGTTACATTAAACATACATACATATTAGTTGAAATTTGGTATACAGTTTGTTTCAGTCCCAGGGACGGACATAGGAGAGTTTTTATCCCAAAAAAACAGCATAGTTCCCGCGGGATAGCGATAAGCGCGACTCCGCCGACTTCGTCCGCGCAACTTACTTCAAATAGCCTACATTTTGCTTAGAAATAGGGTTCTGCTAACACTTTCATATTCTTGCCGAATCTCTACGGAACTCGCGGTGCGCGAGTCCGACTCGCGCTTGGCCGATTTTGTACTCACATCTTTCTCCCAATCGTAAGGATCCGCGTCTCTGACCCCACGCCTTTTACAGCATCGCTCGAGGAGACCAGTCAGCATACTGCGAAAAGAGTATTGATTAAATAAATTAAAAAAAAAGTGAAAACCCCCTCACGCACTTTATCGGGGCCGTAAATAAAAAATAAATGGCAAAAATGCCTTACAACACACAGACATGGAACCACCGCAAGAGAAAGAGAGAGAGAGAAAGAGAGGGAGAGAGAGAGAGAGGGATAGAGAGAGAGGGGAGAGAGAGAGGGATAGAGAGAGAGAGAGAGGGATAGAGAGAGAGAGAGAGGGAGTGAGAGAGGGGAATAAGGGTGGGAGAGAGAGCAAGAGAGGGTGAGAGGGGGGGGGGGGAGGGGGAGAGAGATAGAGAGAGGGGTCAAACTTATAACACCCCTCTTTGCTTCGGTGGTTAAAAATAATAAAGGATACATTTTTAAGTCTAATTGTACGCGGAATCAATGTAGATTCCAAATTACTGGAATTGTTAACTTGATTACTTTACTTACCAGAGTCTGGGGGCAAAGGAAAAACATAGAATGTACCAGTTGCTTCTCGCCCCGCGCAGATGGTAAAAGCAAAAGCCCAATTTATTATTTATATTACGCGAATATTTTAGGTTACGATCGGTTCTTTTACTTTTTCTGTCTACTCTTGCTTAACACTCATGTCCTGTCAATCGTTCAAAGGTTAACTGAAAGAGATGTGTGTTGTCCTGTATTCACCTTGTGTTTTATGTATAATAGAGAGTTATACATACATACTTATTATTTCTTCTTATTTCTTCCACGCTGGTCTGGGAGGAAAGAAAAAACATAGACTGTACCAGTCGCTTCTCTACCCACGCAGATGGTAAAATCCCATCGAGGGAATGGGCGAAGATCATAGGAATCATGTTATAGGCGATGACGCTAGCAACCCATCACTATTGATTCCATTTTCCACCTACTCCCACAATCTTGCTCAATGTTGCCTGTAGGTACCTGTTACCTTAGGCTCTGTCTACTGTATCGCGGGTGGTAGGGCCTTGTGCAAGGTCCGTCCGGATCGCTACCACCATCTTACTCGCTGCTCCTGCCGCTAAGTAGCAGTGCACTGCTGTGTTCCGGTGTGGAGAGTAAGACAGCCGGGGAAATTACAGGCACAAGAGGCATTGCATCTTAGTCCTTGTCACACTGCAAACTAAGTTCGCATTCCGACAAATTAAAGCTTCGCGCCACAAACCTGAACGACGTATCTACAGCCGAACTAAACTGTAAGTTCGGCCGATCGTCAATAGATGGCGCTGTTTTAAATCAGGATTCTAATTCAACGTACGCACACTAGAGGGCGCCTAGGTCGCTCTCCGCGTAAATTATATTTATTATTTAATTAATACACACACTTGAAACTATTTATTTATTTAATTGATACTAACACCTACATTATTTATTTCTTTATTTAATACACTCAGCAACACGTAACAAAAAGCTCACCTGTTCATCTCTACACGATCGGCTCTGGTTGGTTGATTCAAATTTTGACAGGACATATTCCGCCCTAAGGCGGAGCTTCTTCAAAATTTGAAAGAACCGCTAGTTCTGGATAAAACCAGCTGTTCTATCCGAAATCGGTCATTCTGAATCGACTGCAACCTGCCCAGCTCCTACTGGGCAACTACCGCACCCCGCGGAATTAACACAGCTACGCTCTGTCACTGCGTCCCTCCGAAACATCACCAAGCTACGCTCAATCCTGCCACTCGCTGAATAGCCTACAGCTCTGGCTCAGCCTGGCACCAGCTGAATAAGCAAGAACTCTCTCATCACCATTGCTGGCCGCTGACCGCTCCGTTGGGAGAAAGAGCATCGAGCCACGACTACTCTGCTGACTCCACCGAGCGCGCCTGCCGCCCATCTCCAGTTCTTCGGCTCAGAGGATTCCCGAGGGAAGTGGAGGCCAAATAAGCGCAGAAAACTTAACCGTAATTTAGTACTTCAAAAAGATCCGAATCTCATCCTGAGACAAGTCGCTCTCCGACCTTAACTTATTTTTATTGTCGCGATAGGTCCGTTTTTGTTGCTTATAAATAAATATAGTAATCTTAATTCTTGTTTTTCTTCAACAAAAACCCTACTAGGCCTACACTGTGACAAGTGGCGCCCGTGGGTTTCTTTTGAAGGAAAAGTTCGGATTTCTGCGCTTTCTGCCTACCTTTTGTAGTGCATGTGCTAAAAATCATAATCATATTCATTCTTAGTGTGTGTATCTCACAATAACTTCAGTGCTTGTTCTTCCCCGTGTGGAAGCAAATTTACCGAGAAAAGGCTAAAGTGGTTCGTTAACAGCTAAACTCTAAAATTGTCTCTAAATCCAGTCGTAATTTTATTCAGAATTCTCGCCTCTAACTAAAAAACCGTTAATTCAAGTTAAATTTAAATCATAACCGTTACTTTCTGATATTAAATTAACTAACTGCCGTCTTACACTCAAACGCAACCGTCATCTTAATTCTTAACCTATTCTTAAAACCGTTAATCACTTACTTTGAATAATCTACTGACTGTTTAACGGTCACATTATTTAAATCTATTTTTTTTAAATACTAGAAACCGTTAATCTTTATTTTGAATAATCTGCTGACCGGTTACATCTCTTAAGTAATCGGATTTATTCAATCTACAACCGTCACTCTGAAGCGGTACTAACGGATGCTTTCTAGAAACTATATTTAAAAAAAAAAAATATTAACGGTATCTTAATTGTTCTAACTACCAGTTGTTTTTTTAAAAAAATAACGGTCACTTTAATTTTATATAAATTCTATAACTTGCAATTAACGGACACTTATTTTTATTATCTTACTACTACCGCAGCTAACGTTAACGACCACAAGAAGATATTATCAAAATCAGTTGTCACAACTCGGCAAATCAGCGTTCAATCTTCTTAACTTTGATTAACACTTATTTCCTAAAATTAAACTCGTAAACTTAACTTCAACTAAAATAATCACACGCCTATTTATTGAGAGATACACCACATTTATCTTGCTTGTGTTTTTACTTTCTATAGCTATCTGTAAATACGGAGAATTTAACTTATAGGATTATGAAAGTGTTCAGAGACCGCATATTACAGTAACCAATACACAACTAAACACTTAACACTACAAATAAAATTTAAATCCACCAACATTCTTAACAAATATAACGCTTACGCGAATATCGACATTAGCATTGAAATTACCAGCCTCGAACACTCGACTGTGCGTGCGTCGAATAGAGTTCAATCTTGAGTGAAAAAAAAAAATTCACTAATCACTTTTAATTTTTTTCATAAAAAGGGTAAATACTTGATCTGCCGCAGATATGGCCGATCGAAAAATTAAATACTTATCCTTGCAAAAGGAGGAACTTATTTATGAAGTAGGACTACGCGGTACTACCCCCGCGGACAATGTAATAGAACTACGTAATCAAATACTAGAACTTGCAGTTTTACACCCGGCTAGTGAAATATTAGAATCACATCTAGAAGTAGATGAAGACATAAAAGGTGCGTTAAATAGTGTGCTTAAGGCACAATCTCAATTAGCAACTCTTGATACACTCGACGACTTTTGGTTCAAACCTGCGCTCAAGCGCACAGAATATCTCTGCAACCATATTTTCTACCGCTTAAGGCGCATTTTCCCGCAAACAACCACAGATTCAACCGCATTTCACAATTGTACTACTAGCTTCAAACGCCTTTGTACTGATTTAGCAACTATTAGACCCTTACTCGACCCTAGCGATAATAATGAATTCCAAACTGACACACAGTGGCTGATCTATCTAGCAAATTTCTTTAACTCTTACAGGGTGGTCACTGCTTCGCCTAAATCACATTCGGATGATTCTATAAAAATTAATATAAACAGTTTGGACGACTCGGGTTCCGCCGTAACTACCACCGGTGATAACTTCCATTACGAACTACTTGAACGGGGCCATAAACTCATGTTCGACGACTCTGTGCGCATTACTGCTGCTGGAAGCCAACATCTGGATAGCGTGGGATATTTCGACCTAGATTCGACCTTAGAGTCTATGACTCATCCTGTAAGGTCATATGTAGTGCCGGGAATCCTCACTCCGCTCATCCTAGGTGTAAACTTTTGGCGCATTTACAAAGTTTGCCCCAAGTACTTATATAGTCTTGAGTTAAGCGAATGCGCCACTAAGCACACAGGGCCAGTCGATGGTTCCCCCACTACATTGACCTACAGACAATTGACAGAATCTCAACGCGTCCCAGCACTTAACATAGGTCGTACTTCGCTAATAACGCGCCATAAATCTAAAAACTTCTGTAAAAAACTCGCAACTACGTTCATTAAGTGTAAAATTAAAAAAAAAGGTCACCGCTTGTTTTCGAACTCCAAGACCAATCCGGAAAAGAATTGGGCGCTTGAAGCATCAAAGACTTAAAAATAACTCCCGATCTTAACCAAACAACTTAAACTTAAAACTTAACTTCGTTACTTTCTTATTAATGCTAGAACTTAATCTTAAAATCGTATCTTAAAACTAATCTTATAACTATAAGATAAAATAAAATTGAACCCTAATGCTTGAACTTAATCTTAACAACTTAACTTAAAACTTATCTTATAATTATATATAAACTTCCTTCCATCCTGGTCTGGGAGAAAAGAAAAAACATAGAATGTACCAGTTGCTTCTCTACCCGTGCAGATGGTAAAAGCCCATCGAGGGAATTGGCGAAAATCTTTTTACTTATGATATAGACGATGCGGCTAGCAACCCATCGCTATTTTCACTTACTTTTCCACTTACACGCCTTTAAACACCTTCCATCCTGGTCTGGGAGAAAAGAAAAAACATAGAATGTACCAGTTGCTTCTCTACCCGTGCAGATGGTAAAAGCCCATCGAGGGAATAGGCGAAAAATATTTGGAGTTATGTTATGGACGATGCGGCTAGCAACCCATCTCTATTTTCACTTTCCTTTCCACCTAAACGCCTACAATCACGCTAAACGTGACCTTAAATATTTTTATTTACCATTAGCCACTGTCTATCCCGTAAAGGATAAGGCGTGATTAGGTATTTAAACATTAACTTACTCTTAAAATATACAATTATTACTATTAAAACCTAGACACTTAGAAATCAAAAATTATTTGAAACTATAACGATAATACTTAAAATCTTAGAATTAGACTTAAACAAACCAACTTATATTATTTAACTTAACCATTCTGTATACCTGATTTACTCACACAAGCTTTCTCGCCGCATCAGTGCAGCCGTTGAGTGTTAATCTATCTGTAACCTTAAGCCTATACCCGAGACTTGAAACTCGTTAAAACATTTAATATTTTTATTTTTCTTCCGCTCGTCAACTACTTGCCTTCTGTTCTAAGCCTATATGCCCGGGCAGGTGGTGACCCGTGAACTAAATACTCTCACTATTCGGCTAGTAACGGTCCTCCTGTAACTAGCCATCTTAAAAAACGAAACGGATGGCAATTTCGTTTGCAGAAGGTAGGCGCGCGAGGGAAACTCTTACTGGGACTACGGTATCCGTGCGGTACTAGCTAACACGTAAAATAAGCCCTTAAGCCACCGTAGTTCTCACTTCTTCTGGGACGGATGGTAATCCCAAATACATGTTAAATTAACACTCCAACGCTTTCTCCTCCCCATTAATACCTACAGTTAATGTACCTGTGACATAGGGTCAACAACCTCTTCTAATGTTCGACCTGCTTTGCTAGGAGATGTATGTTTGTTATTATGATTGGTGAAGTATGAAAGTAATATGCCATAGCGTTTTCTTTGTCTTAGCGAAATGTGCCCTGAGGTGCACATTTCTTCAGGGGGAAAGGGGGTACTGTCACACTGCAAACTAAGTTCGCATTCCGACAAATTAAAGCTTCGCGCCACAAACCTGAACGACGTATCTACAGCCGAACTAAACTGTAAGTTCGGCCGATCGTCAATAGATGGCGCTGTTTTAAATCAGGATTCTAATTCAACGTACGCACACTAGAGGGCGCCTAGGTCGCTCTCCGCGTAAATTATATTTATTATTTAATTAATACACACACTTGAAACTATTTATTTATTTAATTGATACTAACACCTACATTATTTATTTCTTTATTTAATACACTCAGCAACACGTAACAAAAAGCTCACCTGTTCATCTCTACACGATCGGCTCTGGTTGGTTGATTCAAATTTTGACAGGACATATTCCGCCCTAAGGCGGAGCTTCTTCAAAATTTGAAAGAACCGCTAGTTCTGGATAAAACCAGCTGTTCTATCCGAAATCGGTCATTCTGAATCGACTGCAACCTGCCCAGCTCCTACTGGGCAACTACCGCACCCCGCGGAATTAACACAGCTACGCTCTGTCACTGCGTCCCTCCGAAACATCACCAAGCTACGCTCAATCCTGCCACTCGCTGAATAGCCTACAGCTCTGGCTCAGCCTGGCACCAGCTGAATAAGCAAGAACTCTCTCATCACCATTGCTGGCCGCTGACCGCTCCGTTGGGAGAAAGAGCATCGAGCCACGACTACTCTGCTGACTCCACCGAGCGCGCCTGCCGCCCATCTCCAGTTCTTCGGCTCAGAGGATTCCCGAGGGAAGTGGAGGCCAAATAAGCGCAGAAAACTTAACCGTAATTTAGTACTTCAAAAAGATCCGAATCTCATCCTGAGACAAGTCGCTCTCCGACCTTAACTTATTTTTATTGTCGCGATAGGTCCGTTTTTGTTGCTTATAAATAAATATAGTAATCTTAATTCTTGTTTTTCTTCAACAAAAACCCTACTAGGCCTACACTGTGACATCCTCTAGGTTGGCAACGCATCTGCAATCCCTCCGGGGTTGCGGGTGTCTATGGGCAGTGGTGATCACTTACCATCAGGTGACCCACTTGCTCGTTTGCCTTCCTGTTCATAAAAAAAAAAAAAACTGTATGTATGTATGAAAAACTGACCTATAATCAGGACTGTCAGCATACTCTAGTTGCTGCACGTGTTCCAGAAACTGGCGCAACTCCGACGGCAAGTGCTTTAGAAGGAGACGGTGGTCGTACTTCTCTTTCATGAGGCCGACCTGCAAAACAAAAAGTGCAACAAGTCAGCAATCCATACTAATATAAAATAGTGCTTGCACTGCTGTGTTCCGGTGTGGAGAGTAAGACAGCCGGGGAAATTACGGGCACAAGAGGCATTTCATCTTAGTCCTCTAGGTTGGCAACGCATCTGCAATCCCTCCGGGGTTGCGGGTGTGTATGGGCAGTGGTGATCACTTACCATCAGGTGACCCACTTGCTCGTTTGCCTTCCTATTAATAAAAAAAAAAAATAAAAAAAAAAATAAAAAAAAAAAAAAGTAATCGCCTTTTAGGGATAGGTATTTTTTCATTACCTGTCGACCCGTTTTCGAGTCATCAAATAAGCATGAGCACCCACGAGGTTTTCTAAAAGTCGGCGCCCCTGTTCGTATGTCCTATAGTTTCAGACTTTCCCATACTGACCGATTTCAATAAGACAACCTATAGATTTACCTGTTCCTTCCGGGTTCGATTCCCGGCCATAGCTTTACTTTTCGGATTTTTCTCTATGTGTTCTAATTTTCACAGACATTTAGAAATTACCTGTTCCTTGTCTTTTATCTTTCTCCACGGCAGCTGACCGTTCACGAATTCTACAAGCATGTAGAAAAGAGACCACAGATCGTCGTGCCGTCCCATTTCCTTGTTCTTGTGCGCGTTTATGGACGCGTAGCGGACTGTACCTGAAAAAAAAAAAAAAAAAAGTTCATGACATGGCTCATACATACAAACATACACACACATGTCCTTACGTGGTAGACAGAGCCTGAGGTAACGAAAGCTAAAGGCCACGTTTAGCATGATTGTAGGCTTATAGGTGGATAAAGGAATCTAAATGGTGATAGGTCGCTAGCCGCATCGCCAATAACTTGATTCCTAAGAATTTCGCCCATTCCTGGGCCTTTACCATCTGCGCGGTAAGAGAAGCAACTGGTACATTCTATGTTTTTCCTTCGCTCCCAGACTAGCATGGAAGCACTCATGGCTTATGTTGTTAAAAATTGGCACCCATTTGAATCACTTCTTTGGTCGTTGAAGTCAAACCCCAAGGTGTATATCATAATATTGAACTTGGCTCTCATTTCACATTTATATTTTTAATGGAAAAAAATAAATGCAGTAATTATACGTATTGGAATACTGGAAAATATTCTTCTAATGAAAAAGGAAAGCTATACACTTAGAGTTAGCTTTTCAAATCGTCGCATTGATTTTGACGGAGTTACGCCATTTCTCTTTTCAGCTTCATATGTAACGAAACGACTTTAGAACCTGTAGCATAATTTCGCAGACTTCAACACAGTCCCTGTGGCGCAGAGGATAGCGCGTTGGACTTCTAATCCAAAGGTCGTGGGTTCGATCCCCACCAGGGATGCGCCATTAAATTATACTTTTTCCTTTTTTTTCTTCCTTTATTTTTATTTACAATAGCATTTCATTTTCTTCCCGTCATTTAAAAAATTTAATAAGAATTAATATCGTTTTAAAACAACATTTTATTTTTTCTTAATTTCTTCCTTATACATCCTTAAATTGTACAATTGACTTCATAAATGTTTAAAAAATGCTTCATACGTATTCATACGACCAAATTGGTCGTAACATACTTTTTTACCAACGAAGTTACAAACACATATCTCAAAAGCTACTGCACCGATTTCAACCATTCTTTCACCTGCAGCACCGCGATGAAACACTCCACATTCACACAAAGTTTCATCAAAATCGGTTCACGCGTTTAGCGAGAAAATAAAAAAAACTAACCTCTAAATCCAGCGGCGGCTCGCGGCGGCCTGACTTGTCCATTACTAGTGGTATACTGTCTTGCTAGACCAAAATCCAACATATATACTTTCCGGCAGTTAGAAGGATGGCGGCCTATGCTGAAGTTGCTCTGAAAAAAAAAAAAAACTATAAAAAACGTTTCGCCAAGTGAAAAAAACCAGTGTTAGCAGAGCCGTGCTCCTAAGCAAAATATAGGCAGTGCGAGGCCATTTTATATTGGTCATTTACACGAATGTAAATACAAACAAAATTAAGATTTTTAGAATTTTCCCAGTAGCTGAGCTGTAAGAGCTACTCCCATACCAAATTAGGAATTTCTAGGACAAACAGAAATACCTTATCGATTTTGATATCAAAGCAATTTGTATGAAAAACGTTTTCTAATGAAAACAGTTTACAAAAACATCTTGTCAATCACAATTAAAAAAATCCAGAAGTCATTATTTTGTTACTTTAGGCTCTGTCTACCCCGTAGGGGATAGAGCCGTGATCTATGTATGTACTAGCTGACCCGGCGAACTTTGTTCTGCCTTAAATTTGAAAAATTCCAGTGGTTTGGGTTGTGCTATCCCGCGGGAACTATGCAATTTTCCGGGATAAAAACTATCCTATGTCCTTTCCCGGGACTCAAACTATCTGTATACCAAATTTCAACTAAATCGGTCGAACGGTTTTGAGCGTGAAAAGGTAACAGACAGACAGAGTTACTTTCACATTTATAATATTAGTAGGGATGTATGTATGTATTACTTACAGGTTTGATGTCTCTGTGAAGAAATCCAACCGAGTGTATGGAATCTATAGCCTTTAGTATTTGCAGACCCAGCCTGAAAAAAAAAAACAATTATTAATTTCACGACCGGATAGCCTAGTGGTTAGTGACCCTGACTATGAAGCTCGAGGTCCCGGGTTCGAACCCCGATAGGAGCAGACAGTTGTATGATGAATACGAATGTTTGTGCGTGTATGTGGAACTGTTATTATGATGATATTTTTTACCCATTACTCCTCGTAACTCCTACGCTGGTCTGGGAGCAAAGAAAAAACATAGAATGTACCAGTAGCTGCTCTTTCCGCGCTGATGGTAAAAGCCCATCGAGGGAATGGGCGAAAATCGTAGGAATCATGTTATAGGCGATGCCGCTAGCAACCCATCACTATTTTGATTCCCCTTTCTACCTATACGCCCACAATCATGCAGGCCTTAAGGTTTGTTACCTTAGGCTCTGTCTACCCCGTAAGGGATAAAGACGTGATAAATCTATGTATGCAGGGGCGTGCAGTGGGTTTTGTCAGAGGGTAGGCATATTGACAACAAAACCCGTATTGGTACAAAGCATGTCGGGCACATTTACGTATGCTTACAAGCACTGCTTATATACCTGTAAGGGATGAACGCGTCTGTATGTATGTATGTATGTAGTTATGATACTTTGCAGTCTTTTAATTATCCCACTGAACCAGTAGTATTCGTATTCGTCCAGACTAGCCTCTGAACACCCTGTATAAAGATCCGCTGTCGTACAGTCAAGTGCAATAATATGTATCTAGTCAAAGTTTCAAAAACAAGTACCATACACTCTTACACCGGCGTAATAAGGTCGTGGGACATAGTTTTGAGAAGTTCGTATCGATACTTATTTTTTAATACAGTTGCTCAAAAAGTGCCCTTTTTTGGTAGTTTTGCGTGCGAAAAGTTCGTTTTTGCGCACTAGTGCGATTTACTTTTCTATTTTTTTCATTTGTACTTGTTCCAATTTACGACTACTTACCGAAGAGTTTTTATAATGTTAGTTTGTACCAAAACTTATTTCGTAATAAAACTAAAAACCTATTATTAATGTAAAAATATCAAAATATTGATATATTTTGATATATTTACATTGAGGCTAGCCTCTTAATAATTACTTTTTAAATATTGAATTCCTAAAAACAGTTCTTATTAAGATGTCTGAATGAAACTGAATAGCGTGGGAATAGCTGCCGAAACGCCTGTCAAAGTGGAGGCGTTTTTCCAACTGCAAGCATGGCATTTTTTAAGGTTCTAAAGGCAACAGTAGTTTTTATGTTTATATAATTTAAATATTTCTATACACAAATAATTGAAAATAATGATACTGAGATAAAGTAAAGTGTTATAATATTGTAAAATTGTTTTCTTTTTAAAAAAAAATGTATTTGAAAAAAAATATATAATTGAGTTGGCTGAATAACAAAAGCTATTGCTAAGCTAAAAAAAAGGCCTTTAACTGTCAAAAATATTCACTGATAAAATTAGAACTTACTTTATTCTGTGTTGTATTTTTTTTTCGCAACTGTATTAAAAAACGTCATTCGATACACGCGCGGAAATGTCATTCTTCACTCGTCCCAAAGTCTCGTGCAAAAAGGAATAAATGTCTTCTTTCTTTCTTCTTTCTTTCGTGACTCGTGAAGTAATGACATACTTTCCGCACTAGCATCGAAATGTACTATTTGCACTTGACTGTACCTAAGCCGGGGTCACTGACCTGAGCGTGGTGGAGAGAGAGAACGCGCCCCGCGGCTGCGCGCGCCTCAGCTCGGCCAGGTTGCGCCCCTGAAGCTGCATCACTACGTAGTTGAAACGCGCGTTGCGCCCGCACCCTATAAAGCGGCAGACGTGCTCCTTGCCTGCAACAATAGTAGATTACGTCACCGGTGCGTAATCTTAAATCTTAATCTATACTAATATTATAAAGAGGAAAAATTTGATTGTTTGTTTGTTTGCATTGAATAGGCTCCGAAACTACTGGACAGATTTCAAAAATTCTTTTGCCGTTAGAAAGCTACATTATCACTGAGTGACAGGCTACTTTTTACCGCGGGAAAATACCTTTTCCTACGGGAAAATTAATTTACCGCGGGCGAAGCTGCGGACGGAACGCTAGTCTTAAATCTTAAATATATATAAAACTCAAAGGTGACTGACTGACTGACATAGTGATCTATCAACGCACAGCCCAAACCACTGGACGGATCGGGCTGAAATTTGGCATGCAGGTAGATGTTATGACGTAGGCATCCGCTAAGAAAGGCTTTTGATCAATTCTACCCCCAAAGGGATAAAATAGGGGATGAAAGTTGGTATGAAACTTTGTCAATTTTAAACCGATCGGGCTGAGACTTTGCATGCATAAAGCTACTATGACGTAGGCAGCCTCTAAGAACGGATTGCATAATTCCTGCGGGATAGCGATAAACGAATTCTATGCAGACGAAGTTGCGGGCAACAGCTAGTAAACAAAATAAACTACAGATCCGTCTTAGTTGTGAGAGTGACAGGGGCCATTCAAGTATTACGTAAGCAGATTTTTTACAATTATTTACCCCCCCCCCCTTCCCCTTGTCAGCAAAAGTAAGCAAACCTCTTACCCCCCCCCCCCCCATGCTAACGTAATCATTGGTACCTATATGCATTTTTCTTTTGATGGATTCTGTTTTTTATTGATTCGTGAGCAGCAGTTCGAATCGAAACTGCTGACGTAATCACCATATCGACCCCCCCACCCACTATGTCATCAAAAATAAGCAAAGCAAAGACCCTCCCCACCCCCCTCAAGCGCTTACGTAATACTTGAACGCCCCCACACTGGGTACATAAAAATTATATAATAGGCTACTTTTTATCCCGGAAAATTGTGTAATTCCCGCGGGATAGCGGTAAACGAATTCTATGCGGGAATACTTCCAATTCGGTCCAAACACATAAACAGGATCTAGAGCCCGATTTTTGAATGCACATCACTCGAAAGTGGTATAAATCAGCTTATATCTCCAAAACTAAAGCTCTAATCAAAGTTTTGACTAGTTCTACGCTGCCTACCGCACGCCACTGCTCACCTTGCAACTTCTTGAGCACGGCCACCTCCATCTTGAGCACCTGCTTGGGCTGCCGCGCCGACTCCACCTTGAGAGCGACCTGCTCCTGGGTCACCAGGTCGAGACCCTCGTAGATCTCGCCGAAGCCACCTCCACCGATCTTTTTCACGACCTGCAAAAACATTTTTAAAGTCAAACTTTTTTTCAATCGCCCCTAATCATTTCGTCCATCTGAAGCATGTCGCTTTACAGCCGGCCGCGGAGTGTTCGAGTCGCAGCCGTAGGCCGAGCGCTCGCGAGTGCTTTGGGGGCACTCGCCATATGAGCGTCAAGTCTCAAATTACGGGCACAAGAGGCATTTCATCTTAGCCCTCTAGGTTGGCAACGCATCTGCAATCCCTCCGGGGTTGCGGGTGTCTATGGGCAGTGGTGATCACTTACCATCAGGTGACCCACTTGCTCGTTTGCCTTCCTATTCATACAAAAAAAAAAACCATTAGGTTAGATGAGGATTCCGTTTCTGCTTCCTCATAATGAGGATGTTCCGCAATTTATTTGACTCATCTTCTAATTAATTAAACAAATCGACTTCCTCTTCTGCTTCCTCTTAAATGCAAAGGAATTTCAGAGGAATTATCGTTACACTGCGCCTATCGCGCATTCATCTATACATATAAAATTCAAAGTCCTGACTGACTGACTGACTTAACTATATATCAACGCACAGCCCAAACCACTGGACTTAGAGACTTGAAATTTGGCACATAGATACCTTATACAATGTAGGCATCCACTAAGGAAGGATTTTTGGAAATTCCCACGGGATAAGGAGAAAACGGGAATTATATATTCGATTCCGAGTGACGCTATCTCAGTAACTATAATAACTAGACTCTTCAAATTTGATACAAAAGTAGGTGATTACAAAACTAAGAAACTAATTTCAGGATTTTTGGAAATTCCCACGGGATAAGGAAAATAACGGGATTTATATATTCAGTTCTACGGGATCGAGTTTTACATGGCAATTGCTGATTCTACGCGGACGAAGTCGCGGGCATAAGCTAGTTAAAAATAAAAATCCCAGTAGTCAATTTTGAATATTATAATTAACATTTATGTGCATAATTATGTTTTCTATCATTGTATTAATAACTAGCTGTTGCCCGCAACTTCGTCTGCATTAAATACGTTTATCGCTATCCCGCAGGATTACGCAATTTTCCGGTATAAAAAGTAGCCTGTCGTTCCAGACTATAATCTATCTATGTACCAAATTTCATTCAGAGATGTCTAGCCGTTCTGGCGTGAAAGAGTAACAAACATCCATCCATCCATACTCACAAACTTTCCCGGTTATAATATTAGTAGGATGAAACAAATAATGATCCTAATTCTTTGATCAATCCTAATTTTTAATTTTCAACTAGCAATATCTCACTTCCACACAATCCTATCTCTCTTCCTCGTTACTTCCTCATTCGCAACATCTTCCTCTCAATTCCTCATCAACTTCCACAAAATAAACGCTGGTCTGGGAGCAAAGAAAAAACATAGAATATACCAGCTGCTTCTCTTCCCGGGCAGATAGTAAAAGCCCATCGAGGGCATGGGCGAAAATCATAGGATTCATGTTATAGGTGATGCGGCTAGCAACCCATTACTATTTTGATTGAATTTTCCATCTATACCTAGCCCTACAATCTTGTTAAACGTGGTCTGCAGGTCTTGTCATCTATGTCTACCCCGTAAGGGATAAAGACGTGATTTGTGTATACAAATCAGTACAAAACAATACAGAAACTAAAAACAAGGTACACAATAGGCGGTCATGTCTATCTAACAAACCAACAAGAGAAAGAAATGAGTGCTCAAAACTTCATCTTCCTCATAACCATATAATTATAAGGCGCGCTAAATCTTTACCCATATTTAAATCTATGTTGAAGGAGCACTATCTGTCATCTTGTGCATGAATCTTGCAGCTGGCTTTTTTAGGTATGTGTCTATGTCTATGTGTCTAGTTATATCTCCATTTAGTATAAATGTGTGTTTCATGTACTTAGTATATTAATATATATTTTAAATTGCACCATCTGCTCAGATTTGTTCTGTTCTCCAGTCCATTATGGTTGCCTGGAAGAGATCGCTCTGTAGCCTTAGTATTACTAGTAACTTTAGTATTACCCTGTAATATTCTGTATACCTCTTTCTCTGTTTTAGTTGTTATATGTGGAGTTCAATAAAGAGTTATTGTATTGTAAACTTCCTCTTCCTCATAACCACTTCCTCGTCAACCCTACCTTCCATCGCTCCTTGACAACGTGCCCTGGCTGCAGCAAGTCCTCGCTGGCCATCGTGATGTGGTGCGCGCGCCGCGACGTGTCACAGCGGGAGGCCGAGCGCTCGCGAGTGCCCCCAAAGTTCGGGAGGGTACGAGACCTGGACGAAACAGAAAACGTAGTTTAGTCCAAAAAAATATATTCGAGTAAATTTAAATGAGTACAGTAGAGGGCATAAATATATGTACAATACCGTATTCACCATAAGGGCACACGGGGCCCGCGCCCAAGGCCCCCATTCTCAGGGGGCCCCGAAGGACCGGCAATTTCACTCACACATTTATTCTCACAACATTTTTGCCGGGCATTCTGTCGGACATCACTACATAGTATAAAATAAAGTCGCTTTTTCTGTCCTCATGTCCGTATGTATGCTTACATCTTCAAAACTACACAACGGATTTTGATGCGATTTTTTTTAATAGATAGAGTGATTCAAGAGGAAGGTTTATATGTATAGTACATGAACAATATACCGTGCGAAGCCGGGGCGGGTCGCTAGTGTTATTATAACTCGCTTTTTCACTTTCCAAAAGGGCCCCAATCCTTGTGTGCCCAAGGGCCCCAGCCTTGTTTAAGACGGCCCTGTATATGTGTCACCGACCTTATTGTTTGTGGCATAAATGTGTAGAGATGTTTTTGACAATTACGAAGATATTGAGGTTAGAGTGGAGCGCGGCGGAGCCACATTTCCAATTGGCATTGTTCATTTTTTTTAGTATGCTCCAATTCGAAAACCATTTCGAGGAAAACCATCAATTATCCGATTTATCTTGTCCGATTTCAAAAATACTTTATGATTGCAGATATTTTTGTAAAAGTACTTTGAACCTTTGTTTGATCGAACGACCGGGTTTTTAGACAGAATCCAACATCGAATGTTTGCCACAAAAATGAAAAAAAAAAGTTTGGCTACGGCAACTGTCACGTGTCACTGTCAAATCTACAAAACCATAGACAAAGCCGTTTTTTTTTATAGCCAGCCGAACGAAGGCGATTGGGATTCTGTCTAAATTCACGAATTATCAAACAGCGAAAAAATATTTATTATTAATTAACAAAGCTACGTAAAAGCATAATATTCAAATTAGTTGCTTGAAATAGTCCATTTTATCAAATAAAGGTGTTAAAAGCACAGCTTCAAAAAAATGAACAATGCCAATTCCAAAAATGCACTACCTTCCGGCACCACCACTTTAAAGCAGCACTAGGTTTTTCGACATTTATTTTTAATCATCTATAAGCTATAAAAACACCGTTAATGAATAAATAGTCGTAATTCCTCACTTGTACCTGGGAAATTCCATAAATGTACCTCTCAGAAATGACGGCATAGCGCTCAGAGTTATTTTATGATATAGTAACAGCCTTCTAAGCTTCATTCACTCTGGTTCATTTAACATGTTTTTTTTTAGGCTAATAGTCTGTTAGTAGTAAATGTATGAACTGACCTTAGTAGAGGGTTGGCTTGGACCCTGGGAGCGAGGGCCGCCTCGAAACGTCTCTCTTCACGCTGAAAGAGACAACACTATTAAAAAAAAGAAAAAACCAGCCAAGCGCGAGTCGGACTCGCTCACGAACGCACCATCAACTATAAAACGGCAAAAAATCATGTCTGTTGTATGGGAGCCCCCCTTAAATATTTATTTTATTCTAAATTTCTTATTAATTCTTATTTTATTCGAAAAGTAAAGCTATGGCCGGGAATCGAACCCGGATCCTCGTCATTCCGTGACGCGTGCTATACCCCTACACCACACATAGCAGGTGGGTAGTCTCCGAATCTTTCTAACTGTTACTAACTGTCACGTGACCTATGTTACTATGCGATTTTTTGTCGCTAAGCGTTATCTGTTTGAATTGAATTGTTTTATTCTGTTTTTAGTTTGTTGTTATAGCGGCAACAGAGATACAAGTACATCTGTAGAAATTTCAACTATCTAAGTATCACGGTTCATGAGATACAGCCTGGTGACAGACGGCCGGACAGCGAAGTCTTAGTAATGTGTGTGTGTGTGTGTGTGTGTGTCTGTCTGACTGTCTGTCTGTCTGTCTGTCTGTCTGTCTGTCTGTCTGTCTGTCTCGACTGTCTGTCTGTCCGTCTGTCTGTCTGTCTGTCTGTCTCGACTGTCTGGTCTGTCTGTCTTTCTGTCTCGACTGTCTGTCTGTCTGTCTGTCTCGACTGTCTGTCTGTCTGTCTCTCTGTCTCGACTGTCTGTCTGTATCGACTGTCTGTCTGTATCGACTATCTGTATGTCTGTCTGTCTGTCTGGTCTGTCTGTCTCGACTGTCTGGTCTGTCTGTCTGTCTGTCTGTCTGTCTGTCTGTCTGTCTGTCTGTATGACTGTCTGTCTGTCTCGACTGTCTGTCTGACTGTGTCTGTCTCGACTGTCTGTCTGTCTGTCTCGACTGTCTGTCTGACTGTCTGTCTGTCTCGACTGTCTGTCTGACTGTGTCTGTCTCGACTGTCTGTCTGTCTGTCTCGACTGTCTGTCTGACTGTCTGTCTGTCTCGACTGTCTGTCTGTCCGTCTGTCTGTCTGTCTGTCTGTCTCGACTGTCTAGTCTGTCTATCTGTCTGTCTCGACTGTCTGTCTGTCTGTCTGTCTCGACTGTCTGTCTGTCTGTCTGTCTGTGTGTCTGTCTGTCTCGACTGTCTGTCTGTCTCGACTGTCTGTCTGTCTCGACTGTCTGTCTGTATCGACTGTCTGTCTGTATCGACTGTCTGTCTGTCTGTCTGGTCTGTCTGCCTCGACTGTCTGGTCTGTCTGTCTGTCTGTCTGTCTGTCTGTCTCGACTGTCTGGTCTGTCTGTCTGTCTGTCTCGACTGTCTGTCTGTCTGTCTCGACTGTCTGTCTGTCTCGTCTGTCTGTCTGTCTGTCTGTCTGTCTGTCTGTCTGACTGTCTGTCTGTCTCGACTGTCTGTCTCGACTGTCTGTCTCGACTGTCTCGACAGTCTGCCTGTCTGTCTGACTGTCTGTCTCGACTGTCTGTCTGTCTGTCTGTCTGTGTCTCTGCGTCTCTGTCTGTGTGTCTGTGCGTGTGTGCGTGTCGTAGCTCTCAAGCGAATGGAACGATTTCGATGCAGTTTCATTCGAAAGCCTGTTTTCTTGCGGCAGTTCTTAGCCGTGTTTGGTAAAAATCGATTCAGCAGTTTGAAGAGAATCAGCTCTTTCCAAATTAAATTGTTTTTTCTTATGTATTCATTATTTTTTAGAATTTCGAATTTAGCTTCCCGCTGAGGTCTTCCCATCGAGTTACGACCTGGGTGCCTTTAAGAGGCGAGTGTACAATCCGCAGGGCCGACAACGCACTGGCATCGCGTAAAGCGCTGCGGGTGTCTATGGACAGTGATAATTTACCACCAGGTGACCCACTAGTTCGTTTGTCTGGCCTCTCTAACATAAAAAAAAAATTGCAAATTTAATTTCTAAATGTCTATGAAAATTAATTGCAAATTTACTTTTTTTTCTTTGTGTTCCAATTTTGTGTCAATCTCTTCCTACCTCTCTCTCAATATACAGGCTTCTTATACATTACCTGGGGTTCATTTCGACGCGGTCGCGGTGCCTGGTCTGACCCTGAACCCTGCGAATCGGTATCAGCTGATGATGAGGAGGAATCTGAAAGAGACAGCACCATTCAGTGGCGTAGCTATGCAACCAAGGGGCCTGGTGCAAATAAAAAAATGGGGCCCCACTACTATCTAAACTGGTTACGTTTTAATAATAATAGTTCGATCGAGATTTTCTGGTAAGGATACGAGGGCCCTCTGAGCTTGAGGGCCCCGGGGCACTGCCCCGCCTAGTCCCTAGGTAGCTACGCCACTAGCACCATTAAATAAACATCGTGACATCTCCCACGCCAGTGAGGGAGCAAAGAGTTATAACTACTTTTTTATATTTATCACGAGCTTTTTGGTGAAGGAAAACGCCGTGAGGACACCTGCACACAGCTGCGAAGCAATTTAATGGTGTGTGTGAAGTTCCCAATCCGCACGCCCGCGTGGGAACTATAGCCCAAACCCTCCAATAAATGGAGGAGGCCTATGCCATGGGCATGCCGAGGTACGCGATAATTTATTAAAAAAAAAAGACTACTGAAATTGTAGAGAAACGGAATAAAAATTATTATTATTATGATTACTCTTAAGACTTTTTAAAATTTATATTTTAATATTATTTTAAACATATACAAATCACGTCTTTATCCCATACGGTTACGGGAAAAACAGAATGTACCAGTTGCTCCTCTTCCCGCGTAGATGGTAAAAGCCCATCGAGGGAATGGGCGAAAGTCTTAGGAATCATGTTATAGGCGATGTGCTAGCAACCCGTCACTATTTTGATTTCCCTTTCCACCTATACGCCCTTAATCATGCTAAACGCCGCCTTAAGGTTTTGTTACCTTACGCTCTGTCTATCCCGTAAGGGATAAAGACGTATATTCTATCTAACATACCAAATTTATTATAACACATGTTTCATTATTTTGTCTTGCTGAAGGTCGATTTCGCTTCGGATCTTAGACTAATCTGTCTCACTTCAAAACACATTTCAATCGCTGCTTAGCGGCAGCGACTTACCAGATCTATTCGATTGGTGAGGGGCCTCCTGTTTGAACGACGCCTCTCGCTCGCACGCAGGCTCCTTCTCCCTGTAACAAATAATCTTAATAAATCATCATCATCAATTTTGATTCAAAATTATAATTTACCTAGCTCTTGCCCGCGACTTCGTCTGCGCAGATAACGTCAGTGACGACATAAAAAAACATATTTTTTTTATATAAAGTACCTAGGTATCCTAGGGTGACGGCACGTGTAATGGACATAACCCAATATTGGACAGTAACTCTTATTTAAAAGACTAAGGCATAATGAACAAAAAATTTTACCTTGCTACTCCGCTACTCACGTGCAAAATAACCAAGCCTGTGTGAAATATATATGTTTTTCATGCAATCCCTCCCTCCACTGCTGCCAATAAAACACATATAAATCCCACAAACTTAATTATCCCTTACACCACACAAACACTGACGCGTTTCAATCCCTCTACGGGATCATTATCAAAGTTTACACACAACCGTTACACATGCAAACCAACGTCGTACTGAATCTAAACTGTATATATAAGCCTAATGTACCTACGTTCATATGTTTTCCCAAAGTACCCTATTATTTATGATTTTTATTATCCATTAACAACTACCTTCAAAAATTTTTTCGACTACAGTAAAAATAAATAGGGTTATGTATTTTACAACAACAATTTTTATTCACCAAAATGAACACGCAATAACGGCGATGAAAGCAAGTTCACTTGTTCATTAATTATGGAACCACTATTGCTGTACCTAATTATCTCCAACTGCTCTAAAATATCCAACTGTAAACCCTTCTCACAAAAGTGTAAGATGTCGAAAGACGCTGAATCCGGCAACGAATGATTTTCCTCTATTAAATGTTTTGCAAAATTTGATTTCTCCGGGTGATTGAGCCTATACGAGGCAGTATGTTCCTTATATCTGGTGGCGAAACTGCGACCCGTTTGCCCCACATACACACTATTGCATTCACTACAAGTTAACTTATACACCCCCGATCTACTTCCTTTTTCCACCCTTTCCTTGTTATTACACAGTTTCGCACGCACAGAATTATTTGTCTTAAAAGCGACATTAATATTTTTTGATTTTAACAATTTATGGATTTTATCAGACAAATGACCTACATAAGTAATACTAGACCTATATTTGTCAGCAATCTGAGTGGGTACTGCGGCGTAAAGCATGCTATTCACTATCCGCCTCTGCTTCTTTCTAACTAGACCGTTAACCATTGCTACAGTATAACCATTTGAAACCGCAATTTGATAAATAGTACTTAACTCGGAATCATAATGTTCTACAGAAAGAGGAACGGTTAATAATCTATGTATATAGCAATGGAAAGCAGCCAGTTTATGCTGCCAAGGGTGAGTGGACGCAGCCGGGATAACAGCATCGGTCTGCGTAGGCTTACGATAAATTTGAAAAATATGCTTATTATTATTATGCTTATTATATTATTATGCTTATTATTATTGCTAAGGCATAGTAATTTATTTTACAACAGTCAATTTTAAACCGTATCATTTTTAAATTAAGAATGAAGTGTCCATTACTGGTGCCTGTCAGCTTGAAGTGTCCAACACTAATGCTTGTCAGCTTAAAGTGTCCAACACTGGTGCGTGTCAGCTTAAAGTGTCCAACACTGGTGCTTGTCAGCTTGAAGTGTCCAACACCGGTGCGTATCAGCTTAGTGTCCAACACTGGTGCTTGACAGCTTAAAGTGTCCAACACTGGTGCTTGTCAGCTTAAAGTGTCCAACACTGGTGCCTGTCAGCTTAAAGTGTCCAACACTGGTGCGTGTCAGCTTAAAGTGACCAACACTGGTGCTTGTCAGCTTAATGTGATCAACACTGGTGCTTGTCAGCTTAAAGTGTCCAACACTGGTGCTTGTCAGCTTAATGTGATCAACACTGGTGCTTGTCAGCTTAAAGTGTCCAACACTGGTGCAGCCACCCTATGTTACTTCTATCTAATACCTCCAAGAACTTGTGTACAAAATTTCATGATGATCGGTTGAGTAGTTTTCGCGTGAAACAGTAACAAACAAACTTACATTACATTCGCATTTATAATATTAGTAGGATGTCGCGAAGACCGCCGAAACCAGTGAAAAGTGAATGTTATTGGAGCTCACGCGATACTAGCGCCTCTAGTGGCACCTTTGGCCTCACCTGCACCTTCCACCAAGTGAGATAGAGGTCAATCACTGGTCAGTTTGTAGTAAAAAAAAAAAAAAAATTCACGCGACAGCCCTCATTTCATCATTTCTAGAACCCCCTTGTTCAATTTGTAATTAGTCGTGTTCCGGATATCCGTATCCGTATCCGCGGATATCAGAGAGAAAAGAAAAATCCGTATCCGTATCCGCGGATATCCGAGGGGAAAGAAAAATCCGTATCCGTTACTTTTCACGCGGATCTTTTACAGGTGATCAGATAGAATTAAAATAACTATAAAATTCCATTCAGAGTATTTTTATTTCTTAAAATCAAATATTTGGCACCTTTATATTGCAAACATTTATCGCAGTAAGTTACCATACCAACACTACATAACTGAAAGAATCTTTATAATGAGATCAATATTATAGCAAGTTATAACATCACTTTTTTTTTTTTTTTATATGAATAGGAAGGCAGACGAGCAAGTGGGTCACCTGATGGTAAGTGATCACCACTGCCCATAGACACCCACAACCCCGGAGGGATTGTAGATGCGTTGCCAACCTAGAGGACTAAGATGAAATGCCTCTTGTGCCCGTAATTTCCCCGGCTGTCTTACTCTCCACACCGGAACACAGCAGTGCAAGCACTGCTACTTAGCGGCAGGATTAGCGAGTTTATGACAATGAAATAACTAAAACTTAAATCTTTTTGTTAATAATTATAGTGAGATCAATGGGGATATCAACCATCGCTTCAAGGTCGCGGGCGCCGACACTAATCGAATAAAAAAATAAAGATCTGTATCCGTATCCGCGGATCTTGACACTAAACATCCATAATCAGATCCGTATCCGCAGATATAAATTTTTAACGATCCGGCACATCACTATTTGTAATGTAAACAGAATTGTCACCTGTCACTGACAATTGTCGCTTTGGTATAATACCAGCCTGATTCCTTATCACAAAACACTATGCCCTCTCTTATCGCTAATAAATATTATTCAATAATTGACATAATCTCTATTTACACTTTACGATTTATGTATTCAAAAGTTTTCCTATATTTACTGACAACTGACGCATGAATGTAAACGAGAGTCAATTTAGAACCTATACACATTAAAATCCCTACTAATTCCTTCCATGCTAGTCTGGGAATAAAGAAAAAACATAGAATTTACCAGTTGCCAATGGGCAAAAGTCTTAGGAATCATGTTATAGGCGAAGCTAGCAACCCATCACTATTTTGATTTCCCTTTCCACCTATACACCCTTAATCATGCTTAATGTGGCCTTAAGGTTTGTTACCTTAGGCTTTATCTACCCCATAAGGGATAAACACATGATATATGTATCTATGAACTAATATTATAAATGCAAAAGTAACTCTATCTGTTAATCTTTCATGGCTAGAATAGAATACCTCTTGTCTCTTCTGCCAGCAATTTTACTGGTTGTCTCTTCACACCGGAACACAGCAGTGTTAGCTAGCACTGCTGCTTGGCGGAGTTGTCTTATCAAAGCTATTTTATTTTAGTGTAGAGTAAAAACATGCATACCAACTTAAAAAAATTGCATTCATATTATTTCACAGGAATTCCTTTGCCTTGTGTATGTCATTAAAAAAAACTTATTAGATTCTATTTAAAACATCAAAGGGAGCTTATTCTCAAAGAGGTGCTTTATAGGGGATTCAGAGGAACTGGGACAAATGTGACCTTTTATCAGTTAATCTCTGGCATTTGCAAAGGACAATGTGAGTAGGCACCTTCTTTTGACCTTTCTTAGAAGTAGTTACAATAAAACACCTAGCAAAATCGGCGGCGAAATTTAAAAAAAAGGCACTTTTTAAATTTTTCGTAAGGTACAAACGTAAAATCATTTATTGATTATTGAATTGCGATAGCTTTTAAATTAGTAATAAATAAGCGATTGTGATATAAATAAGAAGAAAACACTGCTCTTTTTATTAAAACACATTGCAATCGTAATTTTATTTAGAAAAAAACTTAATTTTCGATCGTAAAAAAGGTAAACTAAATTTATCGGCAACAAAAGTGGGACAGAAATAGTTAGACGGCCGAATTAAATTGCTGTACAGGCGCTATCGAAACGCCGCAATGTTACGTCATTTTAGCCGCGGTCGGGTTATACTCGAACAAGAAGTATTGAATTGACCACCCACCCACTAATCGATTTTCAACGAATAAGAACTACATAAATTTCAATAATATTAACTAATACGTAGTACTAAGGTAATACATAATATGAAGAAGCACTTTTAGAGTCGCTTCAACGTATAAATAAGCGAAAAACTCACCCAGAAAAGCAACTAGGTTCCCGTCCGACAAGAATAAAATTAGAATTGCTGAAAAAACACTGAAAAAGCACTGAACAAACCGAACTAAGCCACTAAAACAAGCGCAGTGCCTACGCTAATTATGTCGCATAGCGTTTTCAACGTTTCATGACATTTAGCGAGACATTTTGGCAATTTTCTCGTCGCTCCTCCAGTCAGAATTTCATCGATCGACAGATCTCGGTGCCATGACAGTTGGATGCTGCATGAAGCTAGTCGCGTTCGCTCAGCTGACGGCCGATTTTTTTTTAATTTTGCCGCATTGAAGTTAGCCGTGGGCCGCAGTAAAAAGGTCGACGAACTTCTTGGTAAATGAGGGTTGCTTTTGACATTAAAAAGGTACATTAAGGTTTATTTATGGAGAATTCAAACGAGGGGCATCATAATCGTTACTTTTATCAGCTTGCGTGTACGTTTATTATTTCGGATTGCTTTAAAAGAAAGTTTTAAGTAAATAAATGAAGAAGAGATTTTTCGTTAGCTAGAGCTAGATTATAAGTAGGTACGTACCAAGGTATAATAGATGGAGCCCAATCCAATTGGACCCGTCGAGGCGCCACTAGCGACATTTTCTGTCCCTTTCGCTCCACCGTCGACGCATCTATCTCTTTCGCACAGTAAACTTTTCTTCACCCAGCAAATGTTGTTGCCATTTATTTTTAATCTTGCGTTGGCTTTTTCAACTTTTCTTTGTTAGTACCTGTAACAATTTAAAGAGTAAATTTTAATAATAAAACTACCTTCAATCTTCATAAATCCCACAGCTGGGCACAAGACTCAAAATGAGAGGGCTTGGATCAGACCAAACGTTGAAGAGTTCCCTCCTGCGACATCCTGGCTAGGTCACCAGAACTCCACTACCAGTAGGCTTATTACCAACTCGCTCGCAATCGCCATCGTGTTCATTTTGACAGTTCTTGTATGAATGTGACAGCTAGCTGATTCCGATGCCAATTGTCACACCATACATGAACTGTCAAAATGAACACGATGGCGATTGCGAGCGAGTTAGGTAATAAGCCTACAGATTATTGTATTGTCATCCGACTTACACAAGTAAGCAAAATTTCAGCTCAATCGGTTGAAGATATCTGCTTCATAATTGAGTCGCAAGATTCCACCCGGACAAACATACATTGCAAGTTAATATAAAGATTATAATAATAAAAAAATATAAAGCTTGTAATGCCTACATTTTGCTTAGAAGTAGAGCTCTGTTATGTAACACTGAATTTCATATTCACTGGTAATTTACGGAACCCTCGGTGCGCGAATCCGATTCGCACTTGACCGGTTTTCTGGTACTTCAAACTTGAAGTAAGAACGCGGTAAAAACTCCACACATGTCAGTTTTTTTTTTGTAGAACTTGGATCCTAATGAATATTCAGCCAGCCTCAACAAGCGTCAATAAATGTTAATCTGCAATTGAACTTCAGTTTACCGAATCACAGACCGCGTGGGTGTCACCGTTCAGAAATAACGCGACGCCCCAAATATTTTGTTTTCTGTCGCTTCTGTGAGATTGACGTGCGAACGAAACAAGTGTATTGTCATCTCATTTAACTTCCTTGAACTAAAAGCTTACTACCATTTATAATTAATAACGACCACAGAAACTGTAACGAAATAGATGGCGCTCTTAAATTAAAGCTTAAATGAAAGCGATAAGACAAAAAAAATTACGTTATAAGATGCACACGGTAAGGCGTAGTAAACCGGCGTTACCTTACTATAATGAAAGTTTATTTAGCCTTTTTATTAGGTCCGTCCGAGTCAGAAATGCAACCTTTTTCGTAACATTTGTTTGTAGCTAATACGGGACTGGTAACGCCATCTCTTAAACATATATGGAAGTAAAACAGTTACGCTACTCGACACTAGATGGTGCTAATGATATAAACGTAAATGTTAGAAATCATCTAACCTTGAATTTATTCTTTAGACAATTCTAAACATTGCACATATAGCTTCAAACGCTAGACATATTTAACATTAGAATTAGATTCTTTTGTTTAGTCTGTGGATTTATACAAATAAAGGTGCTTCCAGATTTGACGTCTAAAAGCATTTTTGCCCAAGATAGGCGGAACGGAACATAGACGGTATATGCGTTTGGGGTTAGAGTTTGTTTGTCTGTTACCATTTTTGTCAAAAACTACATAACCGATTGCGATGCGGTTGTTTGTATTCTATTGGTAATGTATCTCGCATGTTTTTAGATAAAGCGTACACGCCATCAGATGGCGCTACAGTAGCCATTTTTTTTATTAATTACCGTGCAATACTTATTCGATTTCAATGCGGTTTTTTCTATCCAATATCTTAAAAAAAACTTACATTTATCGTCGTTATTTTTTTTCTTGTTACGCCGTGTGCCCACTCACACTCTTATCTCGGCCGAGTACCAATTTGCTGTCTCGCTGTGCTCGATAGTGATCAGCATATTGGTAAATGCGTAAACTAAACGCAATTGACATTTCGAGCGATTCAGTGACAGCTGTCAAGTTTTGGCGCCAAATCGCTTGCAAATGGCGGACAAATTAGCCACTTTATTTCTTTGTCCAATGTTTTGGCAAGGGTTTCGATACTTATCTACCTTGTTCATTGGTGAAGTTTTAATGAGACGCTAGCTTCTGCCCGCGACTTTGTCCTCGTAGAATTAGACTTAAGATGTTGATAATATTGTTTTCTACATTATTACATAGTTACATGCTTACCGCTATCCCTCGGGAACTATGCAATTTTCCGGTATAAAAAGTCGCCTATGGTTCAAGTACAGAGTGTCAAATAGTACTTACTTTTGAATCCTACATATAAACACATAAATTACGTCTTTATCCCTTAAGGGGTAGACAGAGCCTAAGGTAAACCTAAAGGTCACGCTTAGCGTGATTGTAGGCGTATAGGTTGAAAGGGGAATCACAATAGTGATGGATTGCTAGCATCGCCTGTAATGTGATTCCTGAGATTTTCGCCCGTTCCCTCGATGGGCTTTACGTGGGACAAGAAGCAACTGGTATAGGTCGTTGATTAAATACAAAACGGACGCATTTCAAAATCATTCGCCATTGCATCTAAAAACTAAAGACGGTCGTTATAAGGTTTCAAATGCAACAAGGTCCGATGTTGAAATGTGTCGCTTTTGTATTTAAGCAGCGAGGTATTCTATGTTTTTCTTTGCTCCCAGACTAAGGACAGCATATAAATAATAGGTGTTCTTCTGTACTTGTAAATCAATCTCAATTGAACAAATTTAGGATGACATTAATTTGTAGTTGCGACGTTTGAACGCGTAAATTTCGTTTATTTATATACATTGTACATTCAACTCTTGTGACAGTATTAAATTATCAATACCAAAATAAAGTGTAATAATAGTACATTATTTTAGAGCCGTGGGGCCCGATTTTTGAAAGCACATCACTCGAAAGTACCACTTGAAGGTATAAATCAGCTTATATCTCCAAAACTGCAGCTCTAGAGCGTTTTCCAAAAAAAGTCCGCATGTAAGTCTTTTTCAGAATTTTAATTTTTTTTTAACTCAGAATTAAATTTTTTTTACTCAATCGATTCTAATATAAGAAAAAATGTGTCCCTGTTTTTATTATGGATTTTTGTTCATTATCGTCACGAAAAGAGACAGATTGGAATGAAAATTTTGGGACACATTTTTTCGATAGGGTAAACTATTCTGAGTAAGACAAACCCAAAATAGTTAAATTCAGGAAAAAATGATCATGTCGACTATTTTTTGGAAAACACTCTCTAATCAAAGTGTTGACTAGTTCACAAGATCAATGAGAGCTGTGATTGTCTTCTAAGCTACTCGTATTTCAAATTCAGCACAATTTTTCACCACTTTCGAGTGGTATTTTCACACAAGTGCTTTCAAAAATCAGGCCCCTGGTCGAGTAGTGTTACAAGTCCGAGCGCTAGCGAGGCCGTCTTACCAGTCCTGTTGGATCCCAAAAATACGTTTAATAACAGCAATTTGGCGAAACCCACGTATTTATCAGACCTTTAACTGTTTCCAGGTGCGTCGGGTTCATGCAGATCCTACGCATGCTAACGGCCGCCATTTTGGATTTGCGCCAAACACTGTTGATACGGAAGCGCGGCAGTTGACGAGCCAAGTACGAGACCAATTGAAAGGACATTTTTCACCAGTAGGCTTATTACCTAACTCGCTCGCAATCGCCATCTTGTTCATTTTGACAGTTCATGTATGGGATGACAATTGGTATCGGAATCAGCTAGCTGTCACATTCATACAAGAACTGTCAAATTGAACAAGATGGCGATTGCTAACGAGTTAGGTAATGAGCCTACAGGTTTTTGTACCATAAGCGATGAGGTTAGCAAGCTGTCACTATTCTGATCCCCTTTCCAATACGCTCACAATCATGCTAAGCGTGGCCTTTAGATCTTGTTACCTTGGGCTTTGTCTATCCCGTTAGGGATAAAGACGTGCTTTGTACGTACGTGACGTATTTCCACACGCTTTTAAAAATCGGGCCCCTGATGACGAGATCTTTGAAAAATTGAAAGAACTCTTCAAATTTTATAGGCATAGATGGCAAACTGGGCATATTTTAAGGTAACATTTGCATTCGCTTTCGGAAAGTAGGTACTATTTGGTGAATTCGAACTGATGAAGAACACAGACTTTTTGGCAGTTATTTTTAAATCTATTTTTTTAAATGAGACGCATCGAAAAACAAGCTCAAAGGTTAACTGGTAGAGATCCCTTATAGGGATAAGTTCGCCTTTGTGCATATATTAATGTTTTTTATTTTTTTGTGAATTGTATCTGTTTCTTTATATTTGTAAAATAAAGCATTTACTTACTTACTTACTTACTTACAAGCGAGTCACTTAATTGAGCGCCACCACGCACGGCTGCCGCAACGAGTACCATTATGACCGGTATTTTTTACGTAAAACTACGATATGAGACCTCACTATTACCGGCATAAACCGATCCATAGCCATCACTACCGTACAGTGGCGCCCCCACGGTGCTGTGGTGCCCTCATCAACTACCTATCTCTACGAACGGACCGTTCTGTTTCCCATCTGTACTGCTATATCTCTCTAATCTGTGCAACAAAGGATAGCAATCCAGACTGACCGTGCTATAAACAGAGAACATTAGAACTTGCCCAATTTTTGACATCAAAAAAACACTGTACATACGTTTGTCTCGCATCTCTCGCTTTTGTGACTTCAACCATATTAATCTTAAAATAAGAGCTACTTGTTGCTCTGATTTGATAGCTACTTTGCTATTATGACGGAGCTGTCAAAATTATTATATCTAGTTAATAGTTATTACGTCTAAATGGCAATTTAGATAGTATAATGTTTTAGATCCTAGTTGGTTTGATTATATGCTTTGATATTACATATATTCTCCCACGCTGGTCTGGGAGAAAAATATAGAATGTAGTTACCAGTTGCTTCTCTTCCCGCGCACATAGTAAAAGCCCATAATAGTACATTATGATACAAGTGTGCTATGTTGGTAATTACACATGAGGCGTATTGTACGCGCGAGCGCCAGCGAGCGCGGGTAAGAGAGCCGAGATGTGTAATTACCAAAGCACACGCGTCGCATACGACGTTTTTCAACACATTTGCGAGGAAAAATAAATAAAATTTAGTTAATAAAAGGACTTTAAGAACTTTAGTTTACCTTTGTTAAGAGACATTGCTTACCTGAAGCTGCTTTAGAACTTTACTTTAGCATTTGGTAATTAACACCTTGGATTTCTTACTGATATAACTGTCCGAACATTGCCCGAACATATTTTAGTATTTCCAGCGACGGACACTACATTTCTTTATTACTTGAACTCGTAATTTTAAAGTAATAAAATAACAAAGTCTGAATCAACAATATCAGTGAAAAATGGCGGCAGACATTATTTCTCCGCGCCAATCCGCGCGCAGCACTCGCGCATGCGCGCTGTGCACTTAGCACGCGCGTGACGAAGACACTGACAAGACTGCTAAACAGCCTAATATTAAAATTATAATAAAAAATAATTAATCAATGCCTGAAATATGCAAATTATTGTCACTTTTAGATAAAAATGAATAGTTTGTCGAAACTAAATGTTTATTTATCATCCTTAACCTAAAATAGTTTAATATTCACGAAAATATTCCTTGTTCCTATAGATACTGAACCGTTTGCTCAGATTAAAAAAAAGTTTATATTATAGCACTCGTACGGTAATGTTATTACAGCACGAGTGTGGTAATATGCTGCATTATGAAACTAAAAACTGTGTAATAATAGTCAATTTACGAGCAACTGTGTTGAAAAAGACTTTTCAACACAGTTGCTCGTAAATTGAGTCTTATTGCACCGCATTTAAACTCATAATACAGCTTATTACGCACAAGTGCTGTAATAATATTACCGCACGAGTGTGGTAATATAAACTTTTTTTTTAATCTCAGCAAACGGTTCAGTATCAATAGGAACAAGGAATATTTTCGTGAATATTAAACTATTTTAGTTTAAAGATGATAAATAAACATTTAATTTCGACAAATTATTCATTTTTATCTAAAAAGGGACTATAATTTGCATATTTAAGACATTAATTAATTATTTTATTATAATTTTAATATTAGGCTGTTTAGCAGTCTGTTGTCAGTGTCTTCGTCACGCGCGTGCTAAGTGCACAGCGCGCATGCGCGAGTGCTGCGCACGGATTGGCGCGGAGAAATAATATCTGCCGCCATTTTTCACTGATATTGTTGATTCAGACTTTGTTATTTTATTACTTTAAAAATTACTAGTTCAAGTGATAAAGAAATGTAGTGTCCGTCGCTGGAAATACTAAAATATATTCGGACAATGTTCGGACAGTTATATCAGTAAGAAATCCAAGGTGTTAATTACCAAAATGTTCTAAAGCAGCTCCAGGTAAGCAATGTCTGGTAACAAAGGTAAACTAAAGTTCTTAGAGTCCTTTTATTAACTAAATTTTATTTATTTTTCCTCGCAAATGTGTTGAAAAACGTCGTATGCGACGCGTGTGCTTTGGTAATTACACATCTCGGCTCTCTTACCCGCGCTCGCTAGCGCTCGCGCGTACAATACGCCTCGTGTGTAATTACCAACATAGCACACTTGTATCATAATGTACTATTATACATCTCTACTATAGACTAGTATAAGTTAAGGCTCGGGGACCTTACATATCATAATTTAAGTAGAATTTAAAAATTCTTTATGAATTTCATTTTTTCAAAATGACTTTCTGGCAAGTTTTTTGCGGCGCATTCTTCTTGGCAATGATGGTCTTACCGAATGCGCTGGTAGTTTCAAAAAAGACATGTAGGTACAAGAGCCCTTGGCGGCCAATTTTATAAAATAAAATTTTGTTTTTTTTATGTTTTTGAATTTTAGGAATCATGTTATTTGCGATGCTTGTAAAGCCATCATCACTATTTTGATTCCCCTTTCCACCTATACGTCCACAATCAAAAACATAGCCTATAGGTCTTGATATCTTAGGCTTCTACCCTGTTAGGGAATAAAGTAAGTGATTTAATTTAAATATTAAATATATATCTATGTATGTAAAAATTTCGATACATTTATATATTGTAGCCAAGCGTTTAGGACTGCGTCGCAATACCTGTAAATGCCAGTTATTTACGTCACGCGTGTTTTATTTAGATACGTACGTCCCAGTGTAATGAATTGGAGTAATTATTACGCGATTATTGGCGTCAGTTATGGCTGTTAAGATACGAGCGTAGAACGCAGTGGATCACAGATGGACTTTAAATGTATACATACATACATAAATCACGTCATTATCCCTTACGTGATAGACGCGCGGTAACAAGACCTAAAGGCCACGTTTAGCATGGTTGTGGGTGTAGACGTGGAAAGGGGAATCAGAATAGTGATGGGTAGCATTGCATATAACATGATTCCTAACGCCTTCCCTCGATGGGCTTTTGCGTGCGCGGGAAGCAGTGTTGCCGTTTGGTTCCGTTTCTTCCGTTTTGCGGAACTTTTGACACCCCCGCGGAACTTGGGAACTTTGTATTTTGGTACATTTTTCGGAACTTTTAAGGTCCCGGCATAATGATACGAGGTAAAAAACTTACAAGGGATGGCAGTGTAATTTTCAAGGGAAGTGACCTGGCAACACTGGCGGGAAGAGAAGCAACTGGTAACTTCTGTTTTATTTTAGGACAAAGTGTATATTTCAAACAAATCCACGACTCAGGACAGCGTCTGTAACACACCTATACCGCTAAGAATAGCTCTGACGTAGATCTTTGTTATTCCTGTCTGTGACGTCACAAGGGGGTCGCTGCTTTTACATTAGGTCGGCAATGCAAGCATGAAAAGTTTTTGACACGAAAACATTTAGAACTATGTCAGCTCCAGACTGTCTCACTGCTTCGCAAGCCTAATCTTGAATGCTTGGGGGCTGTAGTTCTCATCAGTGATGTGCCGGATTGTTAAAAACGTTTATCCGCGGATACGGATCTAATTACGGATGTTTAAGTGTCAAGATCCGCGAATACGGATAGTTACGGATCTTTTTTTATTCGTATACCTACATGGAATTTACCAGTTGCTTCTCTTCCCGCGCAGATGGTTAAAGCCCATCAAGGGAATGGGCGAGCCTTAAGAATCATGTTAAAGGCGATGCGGCTAGCAACCCATCACTAATTTGCTTCCCCTTTCCACCTATACATACAAACTTAAATCACGTCTATATCCCTTACGGGGTAGACAAAGCTTAAGGTAACAAGACCTAAAGGCCACGTTTAGCATGACTGCGGGCAACAGCTAGTAAAGAATATTATGTATTGTGTTTGTTTTGTATAGTGCAACTCACTGTGTAGTTATTTACTAGTTGATTGACGTATCTGGGTGTGGCATTAAGTCGCAGTGAATCATCGGTTTACTAGCCATTCGTTTTTATAAACAAAACCGGGTTTAGGCCGTTTACATAGTCTATTTTTGAAGCAATATCTTCAAGGGTGCTATATACCCACGAGAAGTAGGTATTGAAGGTTAACCATTACTAGCTGTTGCCTGCAACTTTGTCTGCATAGAATTCGTTTATCGCTCTCCCCAGTGGCGTAACTATAGGGTGGCAGGGGTGGCAAAATGCCAGGGCCCCTAGCTCTACGGGGCCCCGAACTAAGTTGGTTTAGAGCACAGAAGGGACGCTGATGCACTTCTTTATATTGAGGAAGGAGCCGGAGGAATTTTCCGCGGGCCCCAAACGTTATAGTTACGCCACTGGCTATCCCGCAGGAATTACGCAATTTTCCGGGATGAAAAGTAGCCTTTGTGTTATTCCCGACTATAATCTATCTATGTTCTAGATCTGACTAGCCGTTCTGGCGTGAAAGAGTAACAAACATCCATCCATCCATACTTACAAACTTTCGCGTTTATAATGTTAGAAGGATATTCTGGTACCCTAATAACTTAAATTAAAAATTATACATACACACATGAATCACGTCTTTATCCCTTACGGGTTAGACAGAGCCTAAGGCAACAAGATCTAAAGGCCACGTTTAGCATGATTGTGGGCGTATAGGTGGAAGGAATCAAAATAGTGATGGGTTGCCACGTTGCTAGCATCGCCTATGACATGATTCATAAGACTTCCGCCCATTCCCTCGATGGGCTTTTACAGCGCGGGAAGAGAAGCAACTGGTACATTCTGTTTTTTCTTTGCTCCCAGACCAACGTGGAAGAAATTTTAAGCGTATAATCATTGCAGGTGGTATGTATGTATCAGGGATGTTGCGGATCCACTTTTTTCCACATCCGCGGATGCGGATGCGGATTCTGTATAAAAAAACTTAAGTGTTGGGTTGGTAGAGTTAAAAAAACACAGTAGCGCGAGTCAGATCTTGTCAATTGTCAAAAAAAAACAGTAGCGATCCGCGTCACCGTCACCGATTCACCGAAGTCCGAAACAAAATTACCGCTTTCCTATTGGTCAATCAGCACGCGCGGTCGACACGTGCCACTCGCCGGGCCCTCCCCTTTCATGTCGCGACCTGCTACACATCCGCATCCGCTTCAGCTCCGCATCAATTTATGCGGATGCGGATGTCGAAATTGATGCGGATGTTCCGCAGGTGCGGATGCGGATGCGAATATTCGCAACATCCCTGGTATGTATGTGTGTTTTGAACACGTATCCTATTTGTTGGACAAAGACTTATGTCCCAGTGATTTTTGGCATCGTTTCATGATAGAAGCGGCGAAATTATTAGAAATCGAAGATCAAACGCGCCAGTGGCTAACGACCCCGAGCACAATTATTGTGATGGTCTTTGGCACAATGAATTGACCTTTGCTTCCTATACATACACACACACACACACATAAATCACGTCTGTATTCCCTACGGGTAGACAGAGCCTAAGGTAACAAGACCTTAAGGCCACGTTTGACTTGATTGTGGTTGTGGGCGTATAGATGGCAAGGGGAATCAAGATAGTGATGGGTTGCTAGCATTGCCTATAACATGATTCCTATTATTTGCGCCTATTCTCTCGATAGATTTTTGCCATTGGCGCGGGTAGATAAGCAACTGGTACATTCTATGTTTTCTCTTTGCACCCAGACCAGCATGGAAGACTAATAATTTCACAATTAACGAGAGCTGCGTTGTCGCTTTCAAGGGTTCCTCACAAGAGGGCTGTCAAAAGTGACAGTTCATAGACAATCAATTGGGTGCGTTTTGATACTGCAAAGGGAAACCTTAAAAATGATAAATGTCAAACTGACAGCTGTGTAACTTTGCCATGTTACAAGATTTTTGAGGATGCGAGTCGGGTAACTCCGCGTGTGGTCTAGAGCTGCGGTTCATTTTTGGATCCGTCCGAGGGGAAGAGCTTGGTCCGGTGCACCCTGGGCGTCGGTTAATGATTTCCAGGCAGATCCTGTTGGATATCATTATCCGTTGGCTAAGAGCCCGACAGGGGTCTTTTGACCGTTTTGTACGGTAGACCGTACAACGTTGCCGACATTTGTCACAAGATTTTTGAATACTGTATTTATTACTTTGACATTGGCGAAATCATCGCATCGACCGATGGGGCCATATTCAAAAAAGGAGATACTGCAATAAATAATCAATTTAGAAATATGCCGGAACTATTTCGATGGCAGCAAAGTAAAAGTAGACATCTACAAAATTTCCATTTTACGGGAAAGTACATCTAGTAAAAAATACCTGTCATTTTGAGAGTTATGAAACAATTATCATGAATGCATAAATGAATGCAGATATCCGTATCTACTTTGCTACCATCGATTTTATTTTAAGATACCTTGTACACTTCAAACCCAGACACAATACACAGCTGTAACACCCACTTCCTCTTTTAAAACCATCATTTCCCGGATCCCAGAAACCAGGTCTCAAACCCTGCCAAAAACTAACAAAGCATTTCGCAACATCACGCTCAAGTGACTAACGATCTAATTTACCTTCCGTACTCAGAAAGGTCAACGTTTCCGTGGACGACGACCCACTAAACCTAAACTAGCTTAGTTTTTAAATAGGGCGATGCTCGGAATGGAGCGTGGGACGGAGATAATCTGGTCAGCAGGTGGAAGTCAAAACAAAAACACCGCGACAGCTCATAAAATGGTCCAGCGGACTGACCCTGCTGAAGTATCACTACATAGTATAAAACGAAGTCTCTTTCCGCTGTCTGTCCCTATGTAAACAGTGCTGGCGTTAGGGGGGGACGCGATGGGGTGACGGCCCGGGGCGCCAAATTTGGGGGGCGCTGAGGTCTGGGGCCTCGGCCTCCTGGCTCACCGGCTGTGTACCCTCAATACTGTCCTTAAGTGGGCGCCTAACTGCCCGGGGTGTCAGTGGCCCTAACGCCGCTGCTGTATGAACAATCAAGTGTAATAATATGTATCTAGACAAAGACTGGTTCTCGCGGTAGGCTCGACCTAGTGCGAGAACCGCTGCTAAACTTTAGTTCCTAATTGTGTTAAGGTATCAGTTTCTGTGAATTTGTTATGGCATGTAAAGTATTTTGGAAATAAATGATTTATTTATTTGTTATTTAAAGTTTCAAAAATAAGTACCATACCTACGCTCTTACGCCAGCGTAATAAGGTTGTGGGACATATTTTGAGAAGTTCCTATCGATACTTATTTTGCACTTGACCGTGCATACCTACGCTTAAATCTTTAAAACTACGCAACGGATTTTGATGCGGTTTTTTTTAATAGATAGAGTGATTCTACCCCGTAAGAGATATAGACGTGATTTGTATATGGATGTGTATGTATGTAAAGAGCAGACCAAGTTGCGGGTAGAATCTAGTAAATAAGAAACAATGTATATTTAAGATTAAAAAAGGTCTTAAGAGCGTTTATTCCTACTGAGCTGGCATCGCATTTTAGGTGTTTTTTTACGATTATTTCACAGAAATGGAATGAAAGTTTAAAATGTGGTCTATACAAATTCTACGTTTTTAGTTTATCAGTGTGTCCAGTGCAATAATTAATCGAGATGGACTTTTATTTTCGTACTAGCTGACCCGGCTAACTTTATTCCGCCTTAAATTTGAAAAATTCCAGTGGTTTGGGCTGTGCTATCCCGCGGGAACTATGCAATTTTCCGGGATAAAAACTATCCTATGTCCTTTCCCGGGACTTAAACTATCTGTATACCAAATTTCAACTAAACCGGCCCAGCGGTTTAAGCGTGAAAAGGTAACAGACAGACAGAGTTACTTTCGCATTTATAATATTAGTAAGGATTAAAAGGATAAAATAATAAATCTCGTCTTGTAAAAATGCGACGTTGCCAACTCAGTGGGAATAAAACCTCTTAACACAATAATAAAATAGAAAAAATAAAGAAGACATGTATTTTCTCGTTAGAAAGACATACAAAAACAGCATACACACAATTGTATAAAGATGAAACAAAACACATACATGAAAATAGATCAGCGATCTACTAATGAGCGTGTCTTCGCAAAGGTGAAGCGACAAATAGCAACATTCGACTATAATTTACAACACCAAATAATCATTACCAGAAACCCAATAAATACCCGGCAATTACTTTCCATAAGACTTCATTCAACCTTCAGAAATAAACAAGTGTTATTTTTACACTGCACAAACCGCGAATAAATCAAAGAAGTTAATCTTACAATATTTCAACGCTATTCGCAAATAATCGACTTTGACCTTCGCACACGTAGCCATTTTTAAATAGTTCGGCCATTTTTAATTTGTATTCGCGCGCGAAGCGTTTCGTTAGTGCTACTTTGCTTGTAAATTCCAGAATATCAAAGCAGGTTTTGGTTCCGACTTAAAAATATTTACTACATTTACATAAACCACGTCTATATCCCATACGGGGTAGCTCGGAGCTAAGTTAACAAGACCTAGGGCCCGATTTTTGAAAGCACATCACTCGAAAGTGGTATAAATCAGCTTGTATCTCCAAAACTACAGCTCTAATCAAAGTTTTGACTACACAAGATTAATGAGAGCTGCGATTGTCTTCTATGCTGCTCGTATTTCAAATTCAGCACAATTTTTCACCACTTTCGAGTGGTATTTTCACACGTGTGCTTTCAAAAATCGGGGCCCTAAAGGTCACGTTTAGCATGATTAAGGGCGTATAGCTGGAAAGGGAAATCAAAATAGTGATGGGTTGACAGCATTGCCTATAACATGATTCCTAAGATCGCTGCCCTCGATAGGCTTTTACGAGCGTGGCAAGGGAAGCAGCTGGTATGTTCTACTGGTACATTCTATGTTTTTTCTTTACTCCCAGACCAGCGTGGAAGGATAATTGAGCTGAAGTATTCGCTATTTCACGTCTTGTTTATTACGCAGATTCGTCTCAACATGCGGAACGGGTTTTTCACACTGTCCAAATGTCTTGGACGGTCTTCAATGTTTTGTTTCGCTTCCTCGTTTCGCGTAAAATTAATAGTATTATTTTTGTCATTTTCACTACGATTACGAAATAGTTCGCACCGCCTATAGACACTTGAAATATTTGATCAGTTTCGCGCACCGTTTTGTCGACTTAAATTAACAGATTTTTGGAAGCCATCGAAAGTGGTGACCAATTTCGCCAAATTTGAAATGAGAACAGAAAATTACAATACCTGGCCATAAAGACTACCTACTATAAGTAAGACTACCTGGCTATTTTGATTTCCCTTTCCATCTATACGCCCTTAATCATGCTAAACGTGGCCTTAAGGTTTTGTTACCTTAAGCTCTGTCCACCCTGCAAGGGATAAGGACGTGATATGTTTGTCTGTATATGTATGTATGGCCATAAAGATTGCACTTTGGCCTTTGAAAAGACAACGACCATGCTCTATGTAGCCGAGATAAGCCGAGACGACCGATATGACTGTATCGATACTAAACTTATGCCCTCGATACATGGCAAAGTAAATCAAAGCTTGTAAAAGGGTCAAATACGGTGAACGAATATAACTATGGAAGCAGTCTCTTCATACAACCTACCGTTCATTATTAGCCCAAAAACTCACACAGATAGGTTTGAGGTACACACACACAAGCAAAGTAAATAAAAATTATCAATGCATTTAAGAAAATAGGTTATTGCTAATGAATCTAGGTCGGTATTAGAATGTGCTTCGCTAGTTGCGACTTTTTGAAAATAAGTACGTAAAAGCTCAACGATTTGAGAAGCGTCGGGTCACATGTCGCGATTGGGTCTCGGCGTGACAGATTTACGCTAATTGGTTCGCGGCTTCGATGCAATGTCAGCAGATTGTCAGTGTGCCTTCGAAGCACGGACGATGTTATGCAGAAGGGGACCAGTCAGATTCAAAGCAGCCCAATGCACAAACGTATGAAATCAGTAAGCCAAATTTTCACTCGCTTTCGCCTAGGTACTTCGTCAGCGTGCTTGACTACCTAGTTCGATAAGTGTATTAATAGTAGTTTACATATTTATTTATTTTTGTATTACAAGGAAGGAAAGCGAGCAAGTGGGTTACCTGATGGTAAATAATCACCGCCGCTCATGGACATCCGCAACACAGAAGTATTGTAGATGCGCTGCCGGCTTAGAGTACTAAGATTAGTATACCTATGTGCCAGTAATTCCACCGGCTGTTTTACTCTCCACTTCGAAACACAGTAGCCTACGATGTTGGTAGCGATTCGGACGGACCCTGCTCGTGGTTCTACCACCCGCAACGAATGTTTACGGTTTCTAAACGTATTATATAGGTGGGTGTAGATAATAATAATAAAAGAAATATCAGTAGATAATTTATTATAATGACAATTTGGACGTTTTTGAGGACTTTCCTGTGAAGTTTCCGGAATATTTTCTTTGTTTTTAATTTTTATTAATACTGGTTTTTCACTCGAAAACACCATCTGAAAATACATGTCTATTAAACAATCATACAAAGTAGCACTACATTAACTAAAACGTGATCATTCAAACCAAATAAATACGCACAGTACAAATTGGTACTGCGCTTTTAGAAGGCATTATGTGTCCCTTCTTCTATACATAAAAATGTTCATCTTTAAAATAAATTGAACATATTTTTGAATTCTTGCTCGGTGTCCAGTCATTTTCCTGTCTCTCCAATTGAACAGATTTTTTCCATCGATTTCTACGACTCGGGTCTTATAGGAATCTAAATTAAAATTAAAATTAAGCGAAATGAGAAACGACTTCGACTTGTTAATCCGATGAAAAACCGAAATTAAAACCCAAATCTGTATGCAACTTAATAATAAATATTATGTCCTTTAAAAATAGCTATATTAAAATGTACTAGGTACTACATTATGCATAATGACATCCCTCTAGTGAAAAGGCGATTTTGGATTTTTTGAGTAAACAGTCTACTTACACGTGAAAGGTGATTCCAGTACTCTTTGGACAATACTCCTGTTGATTCCTGCACCACCTCACCACACATGAAGGCATTTTTTAATGGATAAGTTGATTTTATATAATAAAAAACCCGTGTGACACGACTGACAGGCGCGCGCCCTGCGCACTGATCGCGTTGCCGCACTAGTTTTCAAGCCCCGCCCGCCGCGAACTAGTTTACGTTGGGTCATTTTGGAGCGTCAGGAATGCTTCCATAGTTATATTCGTTCACTGGTCAAATATGAATGAAATTCTCGCACAATCACCTGCGAAACCAATAGTCAATACGTTCCAAATTTAACCCAACTTTTGGCCTACATTGGCTGTTATTCCCGTTCTATTTTTAAACGGCCATCGACCTATCAGCTATTGGGTTTCACTTGTCAATCCGCCAGGAAGGTTGCGCGTAGGTCACGCTTCTACCGATAGATGTCATTTTTTAATCGCGTGATGGCAAAGGGAATTAGGCCGTGCATCCGCCGTAGATGTGCGACGGCCAAGTGTAAGTCGGACTCGAAAATTTTGTAATTAATATAAAAATAGTTCTTCAAGTGCCAAATATACGCTATAAGCTTAGTGGCGTAGCGTATGGCCTCTCAAGCAGAGGGTTGTGGGTTCAATTTCTTGATATATCGACGAAATAACTTTTTTTTATTTCTTCCAGCTGGTCTGGGAGTAAAGAAAAAACAGCCAGTTGCTTCTCGGCCATCGAGGGAATGGGCGAGTCTTAGGAATCATGTTATAGCCGATGCTGCCAACCCATCATCATTTCGATTCCCCTTTTCAGCTATACGCCCTTAATCATGCTAAAGGTGGCCTTAAGGTTTTGTTAGACGTGATATATATGTATGTATAGGAAACTTGCATTCCAATCCAAAGGTGTGTGAAGTTCCCAATGCTTACTGGATGCCTCTCTCATTGTGAGAGGAGGCCTGTGCCCAGCAATGGGACGTATATAAGCTGGAGATGGTGACTAATGTAATATTAAGAAGTTTGGAAAGGGTGACACTATTGTTTTGGACTTGCGTCCTTTTGAATTGGGTTGGCAGTGTAATGCGTGTATTGAACAGAGCAGGTTAAACGCCCAAATGAAACCAGAGGCCCAATTTTTGAAAGCACATCTCTCGAAAGCAGTGGCGTAACTATAAAGTCTGGGGCCCGTGGCAAATTCGTCAGATGGGGCTCCTTCCACAATATAAAGAAGTGCATCAGCGTCCCTTCTGTGCTTTAAACCAAGTCAGTTCGGGGCCCCGTAGAGCTAGGGGCCCCTGGCATTTTGCCACTCCTGCCACCCTATAGTTACGCCACTGCTCAAAAGTACCACTCGAAAGTGGTATAAATCTGTTCATATCTCAAAAACTACAGCTCTAATCAAAGTTTGGACTAGTTCACAAGATTAATGAGAGCTGTGATTGTCTTGCTACTCGTATTTCAAATTCAGCACAATTTTTCACCACTTTCGAGTGGTATTTGCTGATATATATGAAGATGCTTAGATGCTTACGGCTCTCATTAATCTTGTGAACTAGTCAAAAATTTTATTAGAGCCGTAGTTTTGGAGATATAAACAGATTTATACTACTTCGAGTGATGTGCTTTCAAAAATCGGGGCCCAGGCCTAATAAACATCCAGACTGCAATTACAACTAGAAGCAAAATGATCCGACCAACACCAAAAACGAGCATTACCGCGTAGAATGATAAAACTAATCACCACACATCTATTCCACTTCATTGAAACCTCATGGGACGCTTTCGCAAAATAAAACGGAATGTCAAAATAATGTGACTCAACATCGAAAGATTGATCAGAATTGTTGCGAATTTTTATTCTTGGCGACATTGCCAATAGTGCATGACGCAATCCCGATTGGAGGGGGCGGGGCGCACGCGCGGCCCGCGATTGGCCTTGAACTCCGTCAGGCGACGATGGACGGGATTATGCAGTAAGTTAGCACTAAAACATCGACAGATCAGATGCCAAACTGTTCTGCTAAACTATTACTAAAATGGACTCTCCTAGAGAAGATTAAGATATTGTAAGTTTTTTATTTTATTTATAATTATATTTTCGACCGATTTATATAAATGTCACGCGTGATACTCATATCACCATATATATTGTCGCTGTGCTATTATGACAGTGTTTTTCACGCTATCTCACTCGCTCTCAGGCAGCAGGCGTCATCCAATGTTGCCAGTTCCGATTCGGAACTTCCGAACACTCCCGACAGAGCCCGATTAGAGCTGAGTTACAGTCACATCACTCCATAGCGTCGTGACTCGAGTAACAGAGAATGCACTATGCGCTAGGAACAGTAGGAACGTATGTGGTCTTGTAACGTTGTTCTTTTATAAAAGTCACAGTGACATCTTTTGACGGCGAGTCACCGTGACGTTATTATACCCGATGTCTACAAAGTAGTCTGCCTGCCCCTATGGGATAGGGGGATGACGGTAGGTATTTAATACAATCTTGAATTTGGACGAAGATACGAGGAACACAGGAAATGTAACGCGTCTGCGGAAGACCTCGCCAAGAACACAGGTATAAATGGAATGAGGAAGAACGGAAGAAGTGGCAGCTGTTGGAGGATACCTGTCTACACTCAAATAAAGCAGTCTATTCAATCCGTCAACCTAGCTAACTGTAGCATTGATATGATGACACATTAAGGAATATTTAACTTACTTAAGAGTAAAGTAATAGACACCAAGGGCCCGATTTTTGAAAGCACATACGTGTGAAAATAACACTCGGAAGTGGTAAAAATCTTTTTATATCTTCGAAACTACAGCTCTAACCAAAGTTTTGACTAGTTCACAAGATTAATGAGAGCTGTGATTGTCGTCTATATTACTCGTATTCCAGTACAATTTTTCCCCTCTTTCGAGTAGTATTTTCATATATTTGCTTTTAAAAATCGGCCCCCAACCCAACTCTTAAAACGCGAAAGTTGAAAGTTTGTAAGTATAGATGGATGGATGGATGGACGTTTGTTACTCTTTCACGCCAGAACGGCTGGACAGATCTAGATGAAATTTGGAATATAGATAGATTATAGTCTGGAATAACACATAGGCTACTTTTTATCTACTATGCAGACGAAGTTGCGGGCAACAGCTAGTAACTGATATAGTTAATAACCTTCACTGGATGAAATGGGATGGGATGGGCGCAACCCGTCACTATTTTGATTCCCCATTCCACCTATACGCCCAAAATCAAACTAAACGTGGCCTTTAGGTCCTGTTACCTTAGGCTCTGTCTACCCCGAAGGGATAAAGACGTGATTTATGCATGTACTATATCTACGAGGGCAACTATCAAGAACAATCACTCACTACATGCCTCACAATAATCGTCTCGTTGAAAGATTAGTGTGTCTGTCTGTCTTCGGCGGCGCCTTTTGGCATGGAGAGCTGGCTCATGACTTTTTAAGCTAAAAATACAACGGGTTGTGTTTTTGTAGTGAACAAGGAGTATTCAAAATATATATATACAAATCAACGTCTATATCCCTTGTATACAGACTAGTGTAACAAGACCAGGACCTCTACATTCAAAATATCTCTAGTACATACATACATACATCTATCACGTCTCCATCCCTTACGGGGTACACAGAGCCTAAGGTAACAGGTACCTACAGGCCACATTTAGCAAGATTGTGGGCGTATAGGTGGAAAATGGAATCAAAATAGTGATCGGTTGCTAGCCTCATCGCCTAAAACATGATTCCTATGATTTTCGCCCAATCCCTCGATGGGCTTTTACCATCTGCGCGGGTAGACAAGCAACTGGTACATTCTATGTTTTTTTCTTGCTTCCAGACCAGCATGGAAGTATATCTCTAGTAGGTACAGCCTATATCCCACTGCGTGGCACAGGTCTCACAGAATGGCTTCCCCTAAAGTTCCCACGGGGCCCAACGGATTCAGAGCTTTATACACGCCATTGAATCGCTTCGCAGGTGAGTGCAGATTTGCTCACAATATTCTCCTTCACACAGCGGCGTAACTATAACGTCTGGGGCCTGCGGAAAATTCGTCAGGGCTCCTTCCTCAATATAAAGAAGTGCAGCTCCCTTCTGTGCTCTAAACCAACTCAGTTCGGGGCCCCGTAGAGCTAGGGGCCCCTGGCATTTTGCCACCCCTGCCACCCTATAGTTACGCCACTGCCTTCACAGAAAAGTTCATAGTAAATTTCCAATGTAATTTTGCACATCAATTCCTATTAGGTACTTGAGAAACCATGGGTCAAACTTACATAACTACAAGCTAAGCAAATGAGCGAATAAAGAAATAAAGGATGTTAGTAATCCAAAAAAACAGGTATAATTTGTTGAAAAATACACCTCTCCGTTATATCGGGGAAAACCACAGACTCTTCCATAGCTAATAAATCAGAATAACATCCACGAAGTACATATGTCAGGAGATGGAATCGAATGCTCTCGAATGATGGAGTCGGCAACGGGCGGACTGCGAAAGGTGGTACCTCGGACAGCCAAATATTGGAATATATTGCAAACCAAGGTACTTTACTTATACCTCTAGGCTTGCTATCTAATTCGCTCGCAATCGACATTTGACAGTCCATGAATGGGCTGACAATTGGCATCGGAATCAGCTAGCTGTCACATTCATACAAGAACTGTCAAAATGAACACGATGGCGATTGCGAGCAAGTCAGGTAACGGATGTATGTATGTGAAGTAAATTAGTGTAACTCACACTAAGACACCTTTTACATTTGTCGTCAAAGGCAACTCGCGTTATTGTTGCTATGTGGCAACATCCAAAAATATTTTAACGGCGACTAAAAGTATTTAGTATGCAATAACTAAACGCTCCAGGTTTTTTATAGTATCAACATCTCGATGCTGTTACATTGCATTCCGGCACAATGGGGACGCGCCCACGCGAATTCGGCACGTGAAAACACCTAATTGTGTGGCATCAGCAATCAAAGATGGCCGACTGACAGCTGCGTTTTGGAAACACAGTCATGTGAAAATGTCACTCCAAAGTGGTGAGATATTTGCTGAATTTTGAAATACTTACCTACCTGAGACAAAGGTTCTTGACAAGTGGACGTACAATAAAGCGATCCTTCGTTTTTCCTTTTGAGGAACGGAACCCTAAAAATGATAAATGACAAACTGACAGTTGTGTAACGTTGCCATGTTACAAGATTTTTGCGGATGCGAGTCGGGTAACTCCGCGTGTGGTCAAGAGCTGCGGTTCGTTTTTGGATCCGTCCGAGGGGATGAGCAGTGCTTGGTCCAGTGCACCCTGGGCATCGGTTAATGATTTCCTGGCAGATTCTGAGCGATATCCGTATCCGTTGGCTAAGAGCCCGAAAGAGGGGAGGAATACTGTATTTATTACTTTGACATTGGCGAAATCATCGATCGATCATATTAAAAAAAAGAAGATTTTGGTGTCAAAATTGCGACTATGACACTTCCGTTCGCCGTGAACGCAAACGTGATTCTGCGAAAGCGTAAAAATTCTTCTCTTGGCAGAGCGTAGCTACATAAACATTGGCTTATTTATTTCGCAACCATTTTCCTGTATACGATGCTACGCGCCTTACTACGTAGGTACTTTGTTAGTTCCAGTATGCTTGTTGCATGGAAGAAATAAAACAGGCCTTACCATGACGTATTCAATGGGGACTATCGTTTCCTTGCTCACCAGTTGGCGCCACTGTTGACTGGTCCAGAGGCGTAGCTGTCAAAGGCGACTTTATAAGATCGACGCCGAAACAAAGTTTTAAATCTTGAATCGCATTAAGTTTATTAATTATAAATATCGCTTCACTTTTAACGCCCCTTTGTCTGTTCGAAAAACAACAACGAGAAAGGTTTACGTACATACTTAATTGTTAATAAAGCTTCGTGTGAATTCATTGAAATAAAACGTTAATTGTTGAAAGTCTTGGGAAAAATCAAGCTGTCTGGGATAAATACTAGTTTTAATCACAATACAAAACCGCGGGTGACAGCTAGCTAGTTACTTAATTATTGTAGGAGAACGACCTCCTAACTCATTCCACCGACTTTTACCGTTCCGTCGCCATCGGCCATTGCCCTAATCCCCTGTAATAAAGCAAACGTAGTCAGAACTCCGCATAAACATCACAAAACATCAAAAAGATAATTAATAGTACGCCGTGCGAGATTTTGGCAATAACATAAGTCGATTTGCATCTTGTCCCTTGCCCGTGTCAAAAATAGCCGCCATTTTGTTGCGTTTCGTTCGTTGTCTACGTTTTGTAAACGTTTGTGGGTTTAGGAATTTGGTCGTTAAAAATGGGAGTCTGTTAACGATTCAACGTGATTCAAATGTTTTGTTTTTGCTGGTGTAGTGTAGATATAGCCAGAGAAATGACCAACGATGAGGCAGACCATGACTTGGCATAAATTATGTTTATAGTATGTAGAATTCTATTTCCATGTTTATTTTATCTCATTTATCATAAATATGTAAATCCAACTTTGTCCCAAATAAGATTTTTTTTTTATTTTCACTACCTACTTATACTATTTTTGTGGATAGGTAGGTGGATATTATTGTTTTGTTATTGTAATATTTTTAATAGATATCTCGCAGTATGGACAATGACATGTACTCCGTTATTGTCGTGTATATCAGACTAATGTACCAATTAATAGTTTCTATTGCTCACATAATATCGCGCGGGCAGCTTTCTCGCACAAAGACTCGCAATTGCGGTACAGCGCGGGAATGCTGCCTGCGTGATGGGGATTACCTAAGGGTCCAAATTTATTTTAATTTATTTTTTTAAGGTAGCCTTAGTTTGTATTTAAATTAATACTTTTGTAATCATTTACAAAATAAAATCATTGATGTGGATGTACTGAATAAATAAACAAGTAAAGTCCAAGGAGATGGCGGGACGATTTGGACAGTGTATTATGGAGGATGGGTATTTGTCTGACATTGCCTCGTAGCCGGAATTGTGGAGGTTGGGAGGAGAAGCCATTGCCAGTAGTGGGACGTCGCAAAAAATTAAAAAAATGTGCGTAATACACACATATACTCACGCCTGTCCCATAGAACCACTGTCCACTTGTAGCTTCGAGAAACGGGACACAGATGGTCGAATCGTAACTTTCTAACATTATTATCTTGTTGTTTCGAAATTAACGACTTTTCGCATTCCCTTTGTTTTGTAAATACGTGATGTTTGTTTGTTATAGAGTTACGTCTGAGGTGTATTTATGTCTGACAGTTATTTGCGGATCGGGGATTAAACGGGACAATTTATGATTTATGAAATCCACTTAAAGCCTGAACATTTTCAAAAGCACGTTACAGCGGTAAACAGTTATACGTAGGCTACTAATCTACAGTCGACTAGTCGACAAAATTATTTAGACCTATATTTTTTTTCTTCTACGATTATTTTAAGTGGAATTCATAATCGGGTCCCAGGATTATGATATCTTTGGGTTTTTTCTTTTTCTTAAATGAAAATTGCAGCTCGCAGTCATATTTTTTAACAAACTTATTAAATTTTTGTAGCAATAGATACAGATTTTTTTACCGAATGTGACCCAGACCGGAGTTTTAGAGTTCTGGTCAATAACTAATCACTACATAGTATAAAATAAAGTCGCTTTCTCTGTCCCTATGTCCCTATGTCCCTATGTATGCTTATATCTTCAAAACTACACAACGGATTTTGATGCGGTTTTTTTAATAGATAGAGTGATTCAAGAGGAAGGTTTTTATGTATAATTCTACGCAGACGAAGTCGCGGGCAGAAGCTAGTAACTAACAATGGTTAAAGGTATTTTGAAATGTTACGTATGTCATAAAAGTATTTTGTAACACGTCAGAGGCTAATGTCAAATCAGAAAACTTTTTCTTGTACTTATCACAATTAAAAAAACAAATTCTAAAATAACATTAAAGTTACCAACTTCAAATGTCACCGGGTAAAAATCGTCGTTTAAAAACCTCTAAAAATACACTGGAGCCCAATAAACGCGGTTCAATCACCTAATATTAGAAATAACAGAAATACTCACTCACCAGAACAAAATCATGATCCAACACACAACTAATAATAGACAAACAAAACACTGGAACGAAACTAAACGCGGTTGTATTTTTTTTCAAAATGGCGGCCGCGTCCGATGCGCGCTCCTGCCAAGATACGTCTGGATTTCAGCCGCAGATTCGGATTGGAAATGTAAAATTACACGGCGGTTATTTCGGCGAACGATGAAAGAACGAGATGGCTTTAATAACGACAGAGTTTCAGTGTTAGTAACGTTAGGTTCTCGCTTCATTTACTTTGTTATACCTGCTATTTACCAAGTCCCAGAGCAGAGACCATAACAAGGCATATTCATGATTTTTTTCATGGCTTTCATTTAAAGCTTATACAAATAACTATGAAAATAACCTAACCTAAAAATTTAATTTTTGCTCCAAGCTCTTTTGCTGACTATACCTACTTGCATTGCTATCCATCCCACATAATGTACCTTTCAAGTCAATCGGACCAACTGTACGTCTAGCACGAAAGCGTCCAAAAGTCGCGTCGCGCCCAAGCCAGATTCCCCGTCTTTTTCTTACTATTCGTTTTAGAAAGAGATGGGTAAACTATCTCGCGCGCGACGCGACTTTCGTATGCTTTCGTGCTAGGCATACTGTTGAAGAGTTCCCTCCTGCGGAGACAATTCTGACTGGGTCACTAACACTAGATTACTGTATTGTCATCCCACTTACACAACTAAGCAAAATTTCAGCTCAATCGGAAGAACATATCTGCTTCAAAATTAAGTCGCAAGATTTCTCCCGGACAAACATTCATGCATATGTTAAGTTCACTGGCGTAACTATAGGGTGGCAGGGGTGGCAAAATGCCAGGCGCCCCTAGCTCTACGGGGCCCCGAACTGGCTTGGTTTAGAGAAGGGACGCTGATGCACTTCTTTATATTGAGGAAGGAGCCCTGACGAATTTGCCGCGGGCCCCCGACGTTATAGTTACGCCACAGATTAACCCCCTTATTCATAAACGCTCTGTAGGCTTCTGCTAACTTAGCAATCGTTTGTCCTTTTCTGTCACTTTGACATTTACCTTTCACAGATAAGGACAAACGATTGCTAAGTTAGCAGAAGCCTATAGAGCGTTTATGAATAAGGGGGTAAGTTAAAAAGCTTGTAAAAAAATAACTAATTCTCGTATCGTTTCTCTAGATTCCCCCTCTGCCCACCTGTTTCACGATTTTCTGGGAACGCTCTGTTTATTTTAGCGTTCGATCCAGTCTGCCATTTCGCTGGATTATGGTTCTTGTGTTGATACAATTGTAAACATACAAAGGTAAGGGCGACATAATAGACAAAGACAACATTATCCTACTAATTCGACTAATATTATAAATGCGATAGTATGGCATAACACATTACCGCCTGCTTATTTTTTATGGACTATCGGAAAATACTAAAATGATTGTGGAACAAATCGTTTGGGGCAGTTCTCCGGAGTGGCATTTTTACGTGTCCGGGGCAAAAAATAATAGATTTCGTCGCTAGATAATACTGAAAAAAATCAGACGTATACTTTAGGCTCAGTCCCGCTTGGAGAACTATTAAAATACTCCATAGTTATTTCCAACTCCAAAGAAAAAAATATTACATTTAAAAATTGACATTCGGTGGTAGTGTCCCCTACGCAGATGAGCGGAGAAAAAAAATTATATCTTAAGATACGAATTTTATTTCCTGGTCTCAAATGGGTTCCTATATACAAAATTTGTTTATAAATCATATAATACACACTAATAATAAATATCATTTAAATTCATTCAATTAAAACAATTTTTCCCCATGTCCGAGGGTAACGTTTGAACTCGGTGGAGTTTACGAAACGCGCCGGCATCCTAACAAAGAAACATACCAGGAATCTCGCGACGCGCGTGTAGGTAGCCTCAGATGTGCCGTGCTTACTGGCGAGAGCGGAAGTCGATTCACAACTCAGCGCCAAATTTTTCGAGGTAATGTTCGTCGTTCGGTGGGTTTGGTTTCGTGTTTTGTTGAATTCGGTGAGGCAATTAATTTTTTCAGTGTTAGTTCTATTGGTAGTTTGATAGTAAGTAAGTCATCTCTAGGGGTATGTGATTTCATTATTAAGTGGCTCTTGTAAGTACTATTCCTATATTTTCTGTTATTTGGAAAAAACGTTTAATGTTGAATTCGGTGGCAATGATCTCAGTGGATTCGGTGGGGTTTTGGGTCACCGAAATCAAGAAAACTGCCACTGAAGTCAATAAAACTGCTACCGAAGTCAATAAAGCCGCCACAGATATCAAATTAATTTCAGAAAAAAGTTAAAGTATTCTTTATTTTTGCACGAATACTTATTGCACGCACATAATAAAATTAAAGAAGTATGTCTGCCCATCTCTCAGTCAAGTTGTCGCTTGTTTACGCTTTTTATACGGTTGAATCGATTTATATGAAAATTAATATAGTATGTGCTCCAGAAAGATTAAAATATACGTTTCGTCAAGTGATCCAGAACTCTACGAGGCATACAAAGCGAAAAATAGGAAAAGATATCCCAGAAGAGATGAAAGAAATTTTACGATTATTTTTAAATATTCTCTTTAACCGAAGACTGATTACCATTATGAGGATCCAAGTGCCTAGATAGGATAGACGAATTATTTTCTTTTGAAGAAAAGTTGAGATTGTGGAATTTTGTTATCCTAATTCTTAAATTTCTTTGAATGTCTTTTTATTGTTTGAAACTATGGTGCAATGAGAGACTTCAAAAATCATTATTCTTTATTTATCTCTTACTTATTTAGTTACTCTGGCACATTTAAAGCTGGAGGCATTTAAGCAAGTTAAGTAAGAATGTGTTTTTTGAAACCATCCCGCTTTTCGCAATTATGTAAGAATTACTGTATGATTTTTTTTTAATATATTTTTTTGGAATTAAAGCGTGTTTGGTATAGTTAAAATGCGTTTTATCATTATCAAGTTGATTTCACTGGAACCTTTTTGATTTAAGTGGCACTGTCTTTTGAATTTTGATTTCGGTGAGTATGTTTGATTTCGGTGATTGTTTAAATTTAAATATCTTACTAACTAACAGGTTTACTAGAAGGCCTTTAGTACTAATATTTTTTAAATTTAGGCCTGTATTTAGATTTTGAGGTGATACATTAAAAAAGTTAGTAGAAAAATTTGCCACCGAAGTCACCTAAAACAGCTTGTCTCGGAGAACTGCCCTTTGACACTCGTAATTTATCCGACGAGTTCGACTAACGCCCACGCAATTGGGCCGCCGGTACCAGCGCTATGACCATCATTTTTCTTTTTGTCATTGCGTACTTTAGACCCCTGAAGAACCGCCATACTGGTACAATTGACCCAGTAATTTCTGTCACTATCTCCCGGCCTAAATTGTAAACATACAAAGGTAAGTGCGACATAATAGACAAAGAAAGCAATATCCTACTAATTCGACTAATATAAATGCGAAAGTGTGTAAGGCGCTGTTCAAATGATAGGTAGGTTTGACGGCTAGCACGACAAGCAGTGGCGTAACTATAACGTCTGGGGCCCGCGGCAAATTCGTCAGATGGGGCTCCTTCCTCAACATAAAGAAGTGCATCAGCGTCCCTTCTGTGCTCTAAACCAAGCCAGTTCGGGGCCCCGTAGAACTAGGGGCGCCTGGCATTTTGCCACCCTATAGTTACGCCACTGACGACAAGGTGCGACTTGCGCGATAGTGATATAGAAGCGCGAGATAATGCTATGTCGCGAACCGGTAGCACGACGTATAGCAAGATAGCTTTTTCTTCTTTTTAGGGTTCCGTACCTCAAAAGGAAAAAACGGAACCCTTATAGGATCACTTTGTTGTCCGTCTGTCTGTCCGTCCGTCCGTCCGTCTGTCAAGACCCTTTTTCTCAGGAACGCGTGGAGGTATGAAGCTGAAATTAATATCAATTACTCAGGTCTACTGTCCCTTGAAGCTGTGAAAAAATCAAACTTCTAAGCCAACGCAATCAAAAGATACAGCCGTTTATGCCGCAAATTTCCGCAAATTTTCAACTCTCAAGGGAATCAAAACCTACAAGGTAGTTCCCGTGAACGCAGAATCTTGAAATTTGGTATGAAGGTAGGTCTTATAGCACAGATTAAAGAATAATTGCGAAAACCGTAAATGTGTATGTATGTCTGTATATAGCAGTGACCAATATAAAGTAACCCCACACTGCGTACATTTTGCTTTGGAACAGGGCTCTGCTTACACTGGTTTTTTTAATATGGCCCCACCGATCGATGCGATGATTTCGCCAATGTCAAAGTAATAAATACAGTATTCAAAAGTCTTGTGACAAAAATGGCGGCAACGTTGTACGGTAGAACACGGTCAACAGACCCCTCCCAGGCTCTTAGCCAACGGATAATGATATTCCTCAGAATCAGATTTAATTTATAATCCTTACTAATATTATAAATGCGAAAGTAACTCTGTCTGTCTGTCTGTCTGTCTGTCTGTCTGTTACCTTTTCACGCTTAAACCGCTGGGCCGATTTAGTTGAAATTTGGTATACAGATAGTTTGAGTCCCGGGAAAGGACATAGGATAGTTTTTATCCCGGAAAATTGCATAGTTCCCGCGGGATAGCACAGCCCAAACCACTGGAATTTTTCAAATTTAAGGCGGAACAAAGTTCGCCGGGTCAGCTAGTACCTAATCCTTACTAATATTATAAATGCGAAAGTAACTCTGTCTGTCTGTCTGTCTGTCTGTCTGTCTGTCTGTTACCTTTTCACGCTTAAACCGCTGGGCCGATTTAGTTGAAATTTGGTATACAGATAGTTTGAGTCCCGGGAAAGGACATAGGATAGTTTTTATCCCGGAAAATTGCATAGTTCCCGCGGGATAGCACAGCCCAAACCACTGGAATTTTTCAAATTTAAGGCGGAACAAAGTTCGCCGGGTCAGCTAGTACCTAATAAATCTAAATATTGTACGTCCGAAATGGATAAACTGTTGAAACTTATAAAAATCATGTTATCACAATTGTACACGGTTTTATACAATAAACGTTTCTTATTTCTGCCAAGAAATCATTAACCGATGCACAGGGTGCACCGGACCAGGCACTGCTCTCCCCGGACGGATCCAAAACGAACCGCAGCTCTTGACCACACACGGAGGTAACCCGACTCGCACCCCCCTTATACGAGATGCGAGATATATTGGGTGGTGTAGGGGTATAGCACGCGTCACGGAATGACGAGGATCGAGGTTCGATTCCCGGCCATAGCTTTACTTTTCGGATTTTTCTATGCGTTCTAATTAAAAGATGTTAAATTCTTGATTCATTTGATAGCGAAAGTTTGTGACGATGTGAGTGTGTATGTTTGTTGCTTCTTCACGCTGAAACGACTTGACGTTTGAATAAAATTTGGAATGAAGATAGTTGATACGTTTTAAGTTTAACTACGCCATCTATCGATGGATAGAGTAGAATTTTAGTTTTGCTATTTGACAATAGATGGCGCTGCCAAGCAGTACTCGACCAAATTATGAAGAACAAACAGCCAATTTTCATGGTAAAGTAATTGCTAGCATATCATCGGAATAAGCATAAGGCATTTTGAAACAGTTTATTTTAGAGCTGTTCCAAACTGGGTTGGTAGAAAGGCGATTTGGTATGCTATCTAGCGGTCATGCTGGTCTGGGAGCAAAGAAAAAACATAGAATGTACCAGTTGCTTCTCTGCCCGCGCAGATGGTAAAAGCCCATCGAGGGAATGGGCGAAAATCATAGGAATCATGTTATAGGCGATGAGGCTAGCAACCCATCACTATTTTGATTCCATTTTCCACCTGTACGCCCACAATCTTGCTAAATGTGGCCTGTAGGTACCTGTTACCTTAGGCTCTGTCTACCCCGTTGATATATGTAACGTTAGTTTTGCTATTTGACAAGAGATGGCGCTGCCAACAAGTGCAAACTAACGTCCAGTTTCTGCATGAAAAACTCTATTAAATAAATAACAGATTCTTGAGGGTTAAATGAAAAAAATATACAGTTGATATACTTTTAATTATAAAAATCACACAAAAACTCTATATACATAAATGCATTACAAATCACTTTAAAATGTATAGAAAATCGTTTAAAAATACTTCATTGCACGTTCATACTTCCAGAAATTTCATTTGAACCAGAAAGCATGTAGTATAAAATGTATAAAAAAATCTCATTGGTCATATCTATGGTTGGTCATTTTTAGTATCATTGGACTTATTTCTTTTTCATTATGAGAGGCTTGTGCCTGTGGGACTTTAGGCTGAAGATGATGATAATTATGTTTTATTTATTTATTTATTTTCAATACAATGACCCTTTATTGGACACCACATAAAACAATACAAGGTAGGCAATAGGCTGATATATTTTGGGCATTTTAATTTCTGGTCATTTTTCTTTTTGGACATTATTCATGCCAAGTTTAACACATGCTTTCTGGGAAAAGGTCCAACTAAGAACTCGTTAGTGTCCTCTCTGAGTATGGCGTGTACAGTATTAAATTACATTTATTACAAAAATAAAAACTTTGGTTTTATGCGACTGACAAATGACAAATGAAATATATTACATTTTTTAATTTATTACAGAAACATATTACTAAATATACTCGGTACAAGTACAAACTATTTAAAAGTTATTTCGATAGAATCTAACATAGATATAATATACCATCTATGTATATTACATCGGACATAAAATAACTAAGACGAGACAGAAAAATATGACATTTACTATAAACCAATTTTTTAAATACTAATACGTATTGGCAAGATTTAGGGCGAGTTTTACCAATCACTCTTAAGTTCAAGTTATCTTAAGTGTTAGTTACCTATGATTCTGTCTCTATTTATTACTACGAAACAGAAAGAGACGTCATCATATAAAACTGGAACTCAACATTGGATGACGAAACAGGCCCTTAAAGACGTTTCACAATCGGACAAAAATAAACATGTTTTATTCTTAACAAATACATTCTAATGTCTAAATCAAGGACGATTTCATTATTGTATTAACAAAAACTAAACCAGACATGGGTTGTAATAAATAATTATGTAAAAGTGTAAAAACGCGACTGTGGAACTAATCGGACAATTTTGTCCGTTAAGTCCTATTAGCGGGACTTAACGGAAATTTCTGTCCGTTTATTACATTATTCCTAATAGAACTCAACGGAATTTTTTGTCCGTTTATTCCTAATGAACAAAACATATTTACCTTTCTACTCCGCTACTCACGTGCAAGATAACCAAGCCTGTGTGAAATATATATGTTTTTTATGCCAACTCTACAGCCACATAAAACACATAATACCCACAAACACTGACGCGTTTCAAACGTTATTTGCGGAGTAGCAAGGTAAGTAGTTCATTAAATTCATTAGTTTATTGGACCTCCGCAAAGTAACGCCTGATTTAATAAAACGTTTATTCCTATTACTAGAGCTTATATCAATCGGACATAACGGATTTTTCTGTCCGATTATTCCTACTAATAGAATTACCTATCGACCGAACAATATCGAATCGGACAATATCGAAGCATCGGTGCTTTTGAATCGGTATGGATTTTCCCTCACTAATTTCCGGCTGTAGCGTCACATTTGGTTTTAATTCATTATTTAAAAAAAAGACCGATTGCGTCAATAAAGCATTTTTTTAATAATTAAGATATACCCAGTGTCACTCACGGGTGATACATACATACATACATAAAGCACGTCTATATCCCTTACGGGGTCAGAGCCTAAGGTAACAAGAGCTAAAGGCCACGTTTAGCATGATTGTGGGCGTATAGGTGGAAGGAATCAAAATAGTGATGGGTTGCTAGCCGCATCGCCTGCTGCATCACCTATAACTATCTCTCTCTCTCTCAAGGTCAAATCCGACAAACCATTTAGGCTCTAGAGCGTGCCAAAGGAATGTACATACATACACTCGAAAAACATAACTTCTGGCGCAGTCGGGTAAAAATCTGATATCTGATCTTTAGTAATTGTTAATAATACATATTAAATTAAATCAAATTTAGCACATTGTAATACTTTTTATATTTTCTTATTTACGTAGAATATATTAGATTTATTTTTATACACAACTGACAGTTAAAACAAGATGGCGGATTACAAACAGCTGATTCTTAGGGAGCGGCAAATTCGTCAGATGGGGCTCCTTCCTCAATATAAAGAAGTGCATCAGCGTCCCGTCTGTGCTCTAAACCAAGCCAGCCCCCCGTAGAGCTAGGGGCCCCTGGCATTTTGCCACCCCTGCCACCCTATAGTTACTAAACAACTGCCCAAGTAAACCAAATGAAAAGACAGTGTATTACTATATTTCTTACAATATTTTGCATTTGTCATAAGATCCACATTTCATACTTGTCAGTTGCCTATGTTCGTCTCTCTCTATCTCGTCAGTTTCTCCTTAAGCCAGTCCTCTGTCAGTTCGTCTATCTCCCTCACCTCCAACAGCCTCGGGGCTCCGACGGCGGCGGCAAGCGCCCGCTGTGTACCGGCATACATCACCTGAGACACAATAACAAAAAATTAAAAAAAAATATCTTGGGACAAATTGAAATTACACCAATTGGCATTGTTCATACCATTTCGAGGAAAACCATCATTTATCCGATTTATCTTTTCCGATTTCAAAAATACTTTATGATTGCAGATATTTTTGTAAAAGTACTTTGAACCTTTGTTTAACCGAACGACCCGGTTTTTAGACAGAATCCAGCATCGAATGTTTGCCACAAAAATGAAAAAAGAAGTTTAGCTATGGCAACTGTCACGTGTCACTGTCAAATCGACAAAACCATAGACAAAGCCGTTTTTACTATGGGCACCAGGCAGCGGATAAACATACTTATATAATGTAGATAAATACATACTTAAATACATACAACATCCGTGACTCGGGCACAAACATTCATATTCATCATACAACTGTCTGCCCCTACCGGGATTCGAACCCAGGACCTCTAGCTTCATAGTCAAATGTATACATATATACATAAATTACGTCTTTGCCGAACCCCTCCCCCCCTTTCGGAGCCTCACGTGATCAATGCACGGGAGAGATTAGATCGTTTCCCCAAACTTGTTAATTCCGCGTAGCAATATTTCCATTCGCATTTTTCTCGCACTCGAATTTCTAATCATTCACCTTTTTTTATCATTCGCTTGCATTCCTATTCTCAAACATGCCTAACCGACATTTCGCACGATATTTTAATTTCTTACGCGATATTTTTCCCATACCAAAAGTTTCCCTGTCGTTATTTTTTGCACTATTCTAATTTCTTATGCGACATTGTTCCCATATTTAAAAATTTGATATGATAAGTCGGGATGCATCGATACGTCTTTTTGCCGATACCTATATTCGAAAGTATCTATCGTTGTACCGGCTTTGAAATTATAGTCGATTCACTATTAGGTACCTAATCAGGACCCTGGTAAAATTCGCGAATAATAAAAAAACTGATTGAGGAAATATGCAATTGAATAATTATGACTATTGGCAATACTTATGAATGTCACATAGTATAAAACAAATCCGCTTTCTCTGTCCCTACGTCCCGATGTATGCTTATATCTTCAAAACTACACAACGGATTTTGATGCGGTTTTTTTTAATAGATAGAGTGATTCAAGAGGAAGGTTTGTATGTATAATACATGCATAATATACCGTGCAAAGCCGGGGCGGGTCGCTAGTAATAGATAAATACGATAAACTAATACACAATAAATAAAATATACTACATAATACATAAATATAATACATACACATACAAGTTACAAAACACATCATATTCATTTAAGAGGATCCATGGAGCCAATACGCCTTCAAGCGACTGCGCAGGGTAGCAACAGTCTGCGATTGCCTTTAAAGGAAACTCGCGTATGGGTGCCGTCGCTTGTGTTAGGCGTGGCAGCGAAAAGGCTAAACATTTTATGATACCTGCAGCTCCATGTGAGCGTCACGCGGCGTGTAGAATATGAAGCACATCGGGAAAGATGTCCGTCCGTCGTCGTGCTCCATCTTGTAACTGGAACAGAGATTTAATCATATAACCCTTAGCGACAAAAATTCGCATAGTAACAAAAAGGTCACGTGACAGTTAGTAACGGGTAGAAAAATTCGGAGACTACCCACCTGCTATGGGTGGTGTAGGGGTATAGCACGCGTCACGGAATGACGAGGATCCGGGTTCGATTCCGGGCCATAGCTTTACTTTTCGGATTTTTCTGTGTTCTAATTTTCACTGACATTTAGAAATGTAGAGATTTACAAAAATTAAAAAAAAAGACCAACCCAAACTAGCAACCCATCACTATTTTTATTTCATTTTTCACCTATACGCCCACAATCTTGCTAAATGTGGCCTGTGGGTATCTGTTACCTTAGGCTCTGTCTACCCCATAAGGGATAAAGACGTGATTTGTGTAAAAAAAAATGCAAATTGGCCGCCAACAGCTCTTTTACATTTTCCTGTCATTAACTGAGGTTAATTTCAAAAATCCGGTATCCCTTTTGGCTAGTTTTGTTAGCTTAGATTATTTTTATCGTGTAAATAGTTGCCCCACTTTTGAAATATTAAAAAAAACTTGAAGTATGGCAACACATTTGTGCGGGCCCAAGTAAAACTGGTTTCCGATCCCCAGCTCAAGGTACCATCACCGTACCTGTACACGATAAACCGGGGCTGGTGCGACGGCAGGATATCCTGCAGCTGTTCCAAGTCCACGCTCTCCAGCTCCTCGTCTACCTCCAGTGCTTGCTTCTCCCTGTTCACCTGGAAACCACGGCAATGATTCATTTAAAGGACCAAAGAACACAAGTGCAGTGATATACACGTATCAGCTCAAAGAGCTGCTAGTGTATAATTTATAATAATAATGGCATGAGTAGTGTTGCCAGGTGTCCCAATTGGCAGACATCCCGATTTTCCGGGGTCTAGGGATATTAATGGATAGAGCCTACGGAAGTGTATTTTTTGATATGAAATTTCTACGGTTTTTTTAGTGGTCTTCCGTGCTGGTCTGGGAGTAAAGAAACATAGAATGTACCAGTTGCGTTTCTTCCCGTGCAGATGGTAAAAGGCCATTGTTTTGTCTTTACTCCCAGACCAGCGCCAGCATGAGCGCAACAAAAAAAAAAAAAAAAACTTCCTGTTTTTTTCTCTTAAAATTTCCTTTTATACATACATATAATAAATAATAATAAATAAATATCTTCGGACGAATTACACCAATTGACCCAGCCCCAAACTAAGCAAAGCTTGTACTATGGGTACCAGGCAACAGATAAACATACTTATATAATGTAGATAAATACATACTTAAATACATACAACATCCATGACTCGGGCACAAACATTCGTATTCATCATACAACTGTCTGCCCCTACCGGGATTCGAACCCAGGACCTCTAGCTTCATAGTCAGGGTCACTAACCACTAGGCTATCTGGTTGTCATATATCACATCTTTATCCCTTACGGGCAGAGTCTAAGGTAACAAGGCCTAAAGGCCACGTTTAGCATGATTGTGGGCGTATAGGTGGAAAGGGGAATCAAAATAGTGATGGTTTATTGTGCCTAATAAAAATAAAAATAAGCTTCCAGATCTGTCCAGTTTCTTTTAGCTTGTAATATTCAGTACTCGCATTAACAAAGAAAATGTATGTGTATGCACTAAAGCAAACAGGCTGCATTATATTGTACAAATTATATGTTTCACTCCATGACTCATACAAAACCACTGTTTATCTTATTTTGATAAAATCTTTAGCCACACCCATGAAATATATACCAAAATTGTTCCGCGCAAACAACAGAGTTAATAAAACATATTCCGTATTTTAAAAATAGAATAAAAAGTCACAACAACTTTTAAAGTGAGACGAGAAGTAAACTTTAAAGTTACATTTTAAAACAGTTTAAATAACGCGTAAATAATAATGCGTATAAGATGGATAAATAATGGGTCAGAGATCATAATTACATGGCTAATGAAGTTATTTGAAGAGTAATAATCCTAAAAATAAACATAAAACAAGGAAAATGACGAGTACCTTAAGAATCAATGCACAGTTTTCATTGTGCTTAGAAAAGCGGAATTTCTTAAGTTTTTCCTTCACGTCGTCACCTATATCACAAACGTTTACGTTATGTCCGGACATTTTTTATTAATTAAGCGAATAATCGTTTAAAATTAATATACAATATTAGATCGCTTCGATTAGCGTCACGTAGCCAAAGCAGCTACACTATTTGGCTATAAACTGAGCAGTTTTGACATTAATGACATTTAGTTAGCGGTGTTGCCAAGTTACTGAAACAAATAGCAGCCAAATAGTCTCAAATAAATGGCTAGTGAACATGTTGTGAGTGTGCAAGGTCCTGATACATGGAGTGATGTCTTGGACAGTGAGACACCCGATGAAATAACTAGCACGACCAGGTATTCTAGCTCACAATGTTGCTTATTCCGAGAGGCGATCTTTGGCCAGCGGTGGGATTTAAATAACCTGGATATAATAATTTAATTACACTTTATCTACATTCATGTTTTCTACAATAAACGTTATCATAATAAATAAATAAATTAATTAATTTAAAATTGACATCACGATTTAATGGGTGACATGACATTACATACATAAATCACGTCTATATCCCTTCCGGGGTAGACCCGGAATTATTTTTTGGCCTTTAAGTCTAGTTACCTTAGTCCGGCACCCAGACTAACAAGACTTTATGGCCACCTCTAGCAATGAGTGACAAGCTTATCGATAGTAAAAAATAAATAAATTCATAATTAATGTGAGAAAAAAGTTGTACAAAAGGCCTTAAAAGTCGTACAAGTTAGACTCAAAGAAGCCAAACTTGCAACATTCAAATCGGCTTCGTTTGGTTCAGTGCACATAAGAATCATTCAAGCGTTGATTGATTGATTCCGATCGCAATCATGTGTGACATAGGTTGTCTCATAGTTACGTCACCATTAAACGAGATGTCTAAAAGTAGAAAATATTATGAGTACTGAATTCGATTGTCTCGTGTAATTTCATCACTGTATTTAAAAAATAAAACAAATATCAAAGACGTCTTATGCAAAATCAAAACGCTTTTTGACATTTAGCACTGTTCGAGTAGCTACAAAAGTCGCTAATTGAATGATGTTTAAATTGGATTTTTAATAAGTATTCTACAATATTGACTCTTATTGCATTGATTTACAGCTTACAATAAATGTTCTTTGAAACTTTTATCAAAGTAACGCATGCAGCATGCATCTGAGAGAAAGAAAAAGTGAAGTGACATTCCGAATTTTCTATTCCGACTTGTCAAACCAAAGGTTAGGGGCAATTTTTCGCTTATAAAACAAATATTTTCCGCCAAACCACATTTCCAAGCAACAGCGAACTATTAATTGCTTATCTCGGCGTAAAATTACCTAGTGCTAGAACCAAAATTCGCGCGTGTGCACATTTTTAGAAAGTTGTTCGACCATGATCGAATTGTTTGTGTTTATCGGGTGATTGTGAACGTTGGAGAGGCTTAGATGCCCCAATTAGAAGACAATAGCGTTATCCAACGAATGCATAACTAGTAAGTAACTTGTGATTCATATTTAATAGAATATTCATTGTTTACGAACGTACTTAATTAGTCCGACGCTTTTGTGTTGATTGATAATTTAACGATAGTTATCTCTCTGAGTCGCGTAAAATTTAGGGCAGTGTTGAATTTACGTCATTTTCGCACGAAATTTAATGGGGATTTAATTTTATACGCACTTTTTCAGTTAGTAAGCAAACTTTAAGTATTTTAATGAACAAAAACACAAATCCTACAAACTTAATTATCCCTTACACCACACAAACACTGGCAGCACCTTTGTTTCACCCAATTCCTATTAATCCTACATACATACATAAATCACGTCTTTATTTTTTACGGGGTAGGCAGAGCCTAATGTTACAAGACCTACAGGCCACATTTAGCAAGACTGGGCGTATAGGTGGAAAGTGGAATCGAAATAGTGATGGGTTGCTAGCGTTGCCTATAACATAATTACTATGATTTTTGCGCATTCCCTCGATGGGCTTTCACCATCTGAGGAGGTTCCCAGACCAGCATGGAAGTGAAATGAAAGTATCCCTATTAATCCTTCTAATGTTTTGGATGCAAAAGTTTGTGCGTATGGATTTATGTTACCCTTTCACACTAGGAATCATGGCTAAACAGATCTGGATGAAATTAGGATCTTAGATAGATTATAGTCTGGAATAACGAATAGGCTATCCTGGAAAATTGCCTAGTTCCCGTGGGTAGTGCTAAACATATTCTTTGCAGACAAAGTTGCGGGCAATAGCTAGTAAAATAAAATATAGGTAAATGAATTTTGGTATGCATTGACAGTTTATTATATTGATTCATAAAATATGGGCTTCTCGCAATGTTTTTCTGGTAAAAAGTTTAGGGAAATTTTGAATTATATTTCAAGGAAATGAATGTGTCAGTGACAACATAGTATTAAACAAAGTTGCTTGCGCATCAGAAAACGGTACTCTATGGCAATGGGGAGTCGCCAGCGTAAGCAATGCGTAATTTTTTTTGCATCATCTTACCGCTGCCTACCCTGCCTATCCTCCACTGCACGCCACTGTCAGTACAGGTTCGTGAAATACTCCTTTGCTGCCAGATAATCTGGCGGGCAGGGGAGTGGCTAATGAATCTGACCCAAGAGATATCCACTAAATAAATAAATAACAAAAATAAAAATAAAAAAGACTTATTTTCTGATTTACGATTGCTAGACATATTTAACTTATGGTACCTAGATAAAAAAAAGAAAAAAAGCATAGTGTTAAAAAGGTATTAATTGTACAAAACACTACTAGTGCAAAAAAAAATTTCACTGAAAATTAGAACAGAAAAATCCGAAAAGTAAAGCTATGGCCGGGAATCGAACCCGGATCCTCGTCAACGCGTGCTATACCCGTACACCTATAGCAGGTGGGTAGTCTGCGAATTTTTCTACCTGTTACTGGCTTTCACGAGACCTTGTTACTATGCGATTTTTTGTCGCCAAGCGTCATCTGTTTGAATGATATGCGCCCATGAGGTTCTCTCTTGGGCCCTCCGAAGGCAGAAAAGAAGAGACATCCAAAAACATACAATTTACTAGTTGCTTCTCTTTCCGCGCAGATGGTAAAAGCCCATCGAGGGGATGGGCGAAAGTCTTAGGAATCATGTTATATGCGATGCGGCTAGCCACCCATCACTATTTTGATTCCCCTTTCCACCTTTACGCCCTTAATCATGCTAAACGTGGCCTCAAGGTTTTGTTATCTTAGGCTCTGTCTACCCCCTAAGGGATAAAGACGTGATATATGTAATGTAATGTAATGTAATAGAATTGTGAAAAGTAATTATTATTCATGTAATTGTCGTATCATCGACCATCGAGGGAATGGACAAAAATAAGAATGATGTTATATACGTTGCGGCTAGCAACCCATCGCTATTTTGATTCCTTCCACCTATACGCCCACAATCATGTTAAACGTGGCCTTTAGGTCTTGTTACCTTAGGCTCTGTCTACCCCGTAAGGGATAAAGACGTGATTTATTCATGTACTTATTAATGTAACTTTCGTATTTTTACAGGTGTCAATGTACGGAGACAATGGATTGGGAGTGCTGTGGCCAGTGAACTTGGTTTTAAGTTTTGATTTCAATTTTATGTGCATTTAAAATATTACTGTGTCAACCAACATGGCGGCTGTGTGTGAGTACATAATGTCACTTATTTTTTTTTTATGCACTGTCTCAGAATCACTACATAGTATAAAATAAAGTCGCTTTCTCTGTCCCTGTGTCCCTATGTCCCTATGTATGCTTATATCTTCAAAACCACACAACGGATTTTGATGCGGTTTTTTTTAATAGAGAGTGATTCAAGAGGAATGTTTATATGTATAATACATGCATAATATACCGTGCGAAGCCGGGGCGGGTCGCTAGTTGGTACTATAAAAATCAAGAAATTTAAATTTACACAGAAATTTTACGCTGAAAATTAGAACTCATAGAAAAATCCGAAAAGTAAAGCTATGGCCGGGAATCGAACCTGGATCGTCATTCCGTGATACGTGCTATACCCTTATCACCCATAGCAGGTGGGTAGGCCTTCGAATTTTTCTCTGTTACTAGCTGTTAAAGATTTTTTATAAATTAAAATTTTGGATAAAACTCGAAATGACCTACATACACAAATCACGTCTTTATCCCTTAAGGGGTAGATAGAGCCTAAGGTAACAAGACCTATAGGCCACGTTTAGCAAGACACTGAGGGCGTAGAGGTGGAAAGTGGAATCAAAATAGTGATGAGTTGCTAGCCGCATCGCTTATCACTACATAGTATAAAATAAAGTCGCTTTCTCTGTCTCTATGCCCCTATGTCCCTATGTATGCTTATATCTTCAAAACTACACCACGGATTTTGATGCGGTTTTTTTTAATAGATAGAGTGATTCAAGAGGAAGGTTTATAATGTATAATACATGCATAATATACCGTGCGAATCCGGGGCGGGTCGGTAGTCTACTATAATCTAAATTTTACCTATTTTAAGTAAAAAAAATGCTAGAAATGTTTTTTTTTTCAAATTAAAATTTTTGATAAAACTCGTAATGACCTAATTTGTTTAATTAGTAAACTTGTGCTAGCAACAGGATGCATAAAGTACATAATCTTCTATAATCCGTACTTATTTAATCCGCGTATTGAAATCACATGTCTTTATCACATTGATTATAACATCACTATCACTACATAGTATAAAATAAAGTCGCTTTCTCTGTGCCTATGTCCCTATGTCCCTATGTATGCTTATATCTTCAAAACTACACAGCGGATTTTGATGCGGTTTTTTTAATAGATAGAGTGATTCAAGAGGAAGGTTTTTATGTATAATTCTACGCAGACGAAGTCGCGGTCAGAAGCTAGTTATTAATAATTAAAATAATTTAAACGTTATTCTGTCTCACGTAAAAGCCCATCGATGGAAGGCGGTCTTAGGAATCATGCAGACCCATCACTATTTTGATTCCTTCCACCTATACGCCCTCAATCACGCTAAAAACGCATCTAAGGTCTAACTCGCTCGCAATCGCTACGTGTTCGTTTTGTTCAACCATTCTTACGTGATAGAGCAACAAACGTCCATACATACAAATAAAAAACTAATAAATATATTGTGGAAAGCAAGGGCGGTAAGCTACATACATACCGTCACGCCTCTTTCCCACAGGTGTAGGCAGAGACTACTTTGTTCCACTTGCTACGATCCTGACATTTCTTTCGCTTCATCCACAGTCATCCATCTATTCATACATGCTCGTCGGTTTCGGGTCCTGACCTGACCTTTTTCCAAAACGTCTCCTATTTGGTCTCGGAACGTCCGTCTAGGCTTTCCCCTCCCGCAACCATTCACACTCCCCATGTAGATCTGTTTAGTTAGTCTTAGCGGTAAGCTAGTTTATAGATAATCCTACTAATATTATAAACGCGAAAGTTTGTAAAGTATGGATGGATGGATGTTACTCTATCACGCTAGGGGGGCGATTTTTGAAAGCAAACGTGTGAAGATACCACTCGAAAGTGGTGAAAAATTGTGCTGAATTTGAAATACGAGCAGCATAGAAGACGATCACAGCTCTCATTGATCTTGTGAACTAGTCAACACTTTGATTAGAGCTGTAGTTTTGGAGATATAAACAGATTTATGCCACTTTCGAGTGGTGTGCTATCAAGTATCTAGATGAAATTTGGAACATAGGTAGATTATAGTCTGGAAAATTGCGTAAAACGAATTCTATGCCGACGAAGTTGCGGGCAACAGCTAGTATTGAATATTTTATCTGTCTAATCCTTTATTTACACGCTTGGTTGCCTATCTTGGTTTTATCTGATCATGTTTGTCTGATTGTGACGAACAGACGCTATGGAGACAATTTTATTATAATGTTATGTAAACGAACAAAATTACCTAGCTACTCCGCTACTCACGTGCAAGATAACCAAGCCTGTTTTTTTTTTATTTTTTTTATTTATATGAATAGGAAGGCAAACGATCAAGTGGGTCACCTGATGGTAAGTGATCACCACTGCCCATAGACACCCGCAACCCCGGAGGGATTGCAGATGCGTTGCCAACCTAGAGGACTAAGATGAAATGCCTCTTGTGCCCGTAATTTCCCCGGCTGTCTTACTCTCCACGCCGGAACACAGCAGTGCAAGCACTGCTACTTAGCGGCGGGATTAGCAGACAGGGTGTGAAATATATATATATATATATATATATATATATGTTTTTCATGCAACCCTCCTTCCACTGCTGCCAATAAAACACATATAAATCCCAAAAACTTAATTATCACTTACACCTCCGCAAAGTAACGCCTGATTCAATAAAATATAAAAAAATCCGAAATGTAAAGCTATGGCCGTTCCGGGTTCGATTCCCGGCCATAGCTTTATTTTTCGGATTTTTCTGTGTTCTAATTTTCAAATTTAAATGTTAGATACTAGCTGTTGCCCGCGACTCTTTTGGATCTGTCAAATTCAAAAGACGTGATATATGTATGTATGTATGTATGTATGTCGACAATTGTCGGTGACAAGTGACAATTTAAAATGCAACGCGTAGTCGGTACGAAGCCAGCCGGCGTATATTTTCGTCGAGTTTGTAATGTTACTAGAATTGTCGCTTTGTTGAAATAGGTGCCTGACTGTCCGTCTGTCTTATTCATACGTTAACCCCTGAATAACCTCTGTTTGTCTTTTCAGATGAAACAACAGAAATGCTGACAAAACCTCTGACGTAAGTATATAATCTCTATTTCATTACCAGAGATCGGACAGATTTGCGTCATCGTTCGCAATAAAGTGGACATGACTCAAAAATTAATCAAATAATTAATCATTTAATTAATTTCTCGAAATAAAATTTGAACTCCCGGAGATAAAAATTTACACATGCATAAAATTATTAGCAAAATGTTAATTAAAGTGGCAGTTGTCGTTCTCGTAAATATTTTTATATTATAAAGAAATCACGATCCTGCTAGATATGATTAATATTTCTGACAAAAAAGTTTTCTAGTTCTATAGGTATAAAACCTCCGTGAATATACTTATTTTTAATATGTGTATTTTGACATATTTGATTAATTTTGGAGTCATGTCCACATTGCGAGCAATGACGCAAATTCCGATCTCTGTTCATTACAAAACAATACACACTTTAGATTACAAGAATTTGGATTGAAATCGTCAAGTAAAGAAAATACAATGAATAATACAAATCGCTTGAATATAACAAAAATGTCAAAATCAAACGCTAGATAGTATAAAATAAAGTCGCTTTCTCTGTCCCTATGTCCCTATGTCCCTATGTATGCTTATATCTTCAAAACTGCACAACGGATTTTGATGCGGTTTTTTTAATAGATAGAGTGATTCAAGAGGAAGGTTTTTATGTATAATTCTACACGAAGTCGCGGGCAGAAGCTAGTAAAACAATAAGGTGCAATTAAATTAATTCTCCGCCCGCCACAATATGATGGCGACTATACTTGATGCGCCTGTAAGTTTTATTATAGCAATTTACTTTTCTAGTAGGCGCTATTATGCTATTTTTGCTTGTATTGTTTCGTAGGCGTTACGACTTATAGCATACACTTCCCGCCCACTATGCTAAAACGTACAACATAGTGGGCGTATTGGATGTAAGTAGATATATGTAGATTCTACGGGTATTCTTATCAAAATTAATCAATTGCCTTTTTAACCACCGATGCAAAAGGAGGCGATGCGGCTAGCAACCCATCACTATTTTGATTCCCGTTCGTACCTATACGCCCAGAATCATGCGGGGGGGCGGGATTTCCCAAACCTGCATTGCACAGGTGCCGCGAAGAGGGAACCCCATCTCGGGGTGGTCGTGGGGCGTCGCGGTGAAACCGAGTGCTCCCGTAACGCAAATATGCTCGTTTGCCCCCTCTTTTATAAAAAAAAATATCACGTATTTTTTTTAGCAGAAAACGCTGTAAAACTGCGTGAAAATTAAGTTAAATTAAAGTTGAATGTAAATATAAAACGTATCTATACTAATATTATAAAGAGGAAAAATTTGATTGTTTTTTGCATTGAATAGGCTCCGAAACTACTGGATCGATTTCAAAAAATTTTTTGCCGTTAGAAAGCTACAATATCACTGAGTGACATAGGCTACTTTTTACCGCGGGAAAATACCTTTTCCTACGGGAAAATTAATTTATCGCGGGCGGAGCTGCGGACGGAAGGCTAGTCTTGAATAAAATATGACAAAATCTGACACAATTATTATTTGTCCCAAATTGTGTTATGTTTTTTAATAACTCTAATCAAAAAATCCTTAAAAATGCCTCACGTAATTAAGGGGCGCCCCCTAAGGGACTCAGACCTGATTGTATATCTGTAGAACGTGTTGTGACAATAATTAAAGCGGTTCTTGAGCATGTGTATACTTGTTATAATTTACTTCTGGTAACTACAGATTTGTCAATGTCATAATAACGGAAGCGGACACAAAAAAACCCATTCTTCTCCGCGCATAATTAATCATTTAGAACGTTTTTTAGCGTTAATCGATATGTCAGTTAGTCATAGCTTAATTGAGTTCTTCCATGCTGGTCTGGGAGTAAAGAAAAAACATAGAATGTACCAGTTGCTTCTCTTCCCGCGCACGTAAAAGCCCATCTAGGGAATGGGCGTAATTCTTAGGAATTATGTTTATAGGCGATGCGGCTGGCAACCCATCACTATTTTGATTCCTTTTGCCGCCTATACGCCCACAATCTTGCTAAACGTGGCATGTAGGTCTTGTTACCTTAGGCTCTGTCTACCCCGTACGGGATAAAGACGTGATTTGTGTATGTATGTTTAATATTTGCATGGAACCCTCTGTACGCGAGTCCGACTCGCGCTTGGCCGATTTTTTATGCCACTAATGCTTTACACAGAAAAGACAATATACCTTTGACATGGAATATAGCGTTATCTATTATTAACAAACGAATTTAATACTATTGCTGTTCAATTTAAAGTTGACAATCGACTTAATATCAGCATTATCAAAACAATCTAAGTATTTATATTATAAATACAATCAAATATAGTCCTTATCAACTTGTCTCAAAGTTCGAAATGTATTATAATTTGGTGACGTAGGTTGGTGGCAATCGATTTTGAACCTTATGTTTAGAGTGTTAAAGTCGTCGCTGTCGGCTGTGTTGTGTAAGACGTCGTAAGAGATTGCTAAGTGCTTGAATGGGTTTCGTCGTAATAATTTTAGTGATGGGATGAGGTCGATGGAATATTTGTCGATAAAATTATTCCTCCCGCGCAGACGGTAAAAGCCCTTCGAGAAAATCGCCTAAAATTTTAGGAATCATACTATAGGCGATGCGGTGGCTTAGGCTCTGTCTACCCCGTAATTGACAGAGACGTGATTTATGTATGCAATACTGTTGTATCATTCTGTAACATATTGTTTCGTGACTAAAATGTTAACTTACTCTTCGCATCTTAATATCGTCAGCTTTCAAACCTTGGAGTCTGCTAACAGCGTTCTGACAATAAGTTTGATTAAAGGAAAGATACATACATACATATGTATATCACGTCTTTATCCCTTACGGGCCAGAGCCTAACTAAGGTAACAAAACCCTAAGGCCACGTTTAGCATGATTAAGGGCGTATAGGTGGAAAGGGAAATCAACATAGTGATGGGTGCCTAGCATCGCCTATTAACATGATTCCTATGATTTTCGCCCATTCCCTCGATGGGCTTTTACGTGCGCGGGAAGAGAAGCAACTGGTACATTCTATAAAACCACAAAGCTTGTAAAAAAACTAAATCCCAAATTAAATGTTGTTATAATCAAAAGAAAATGGCCCAATTATACAGCATCAGTAGGGTTATTGTCTAACTCGCTCGCAATCGCCATCTTGTTCATTTTGACAGTTCTCGTATGAATGTGACAGCTAGCTGATTCCGATGCCAATTGTCAGCCCATACCTACATGAACTGTCAAAATGAACACGATGGCGATTGCGAGCGAGTTATTTAATACTAGCTTCTGCCCGCGACTTCGTCTGCGTAGAATTATACATAAAAACCTTCCTCTTGAATCACTCTATCTATTAAAAAAACCGCATCAAAATCTGTTGTGTAGTTTTGAAGATATAAGCATACATAGGGACATAGGGACCGAGAAAGTGACTTTGTTTTATACTATGTAGTGATAGTGAAGCCTACAGCTTTTGATCGCACACTTCAATCGTCATCCACTTGTCCGTGCTGTCGATAAGATATCGATATCGACATCTAATCTATCGACAGCTCACACCACCCCCCTCCATTCACAGTCAGTCCAGTACAGAACCGCGGTCGCGATACTCCGCACGTTCTCGCTTTCGTTAAGCGAAAGTTTGACAAGTTATAGAAAAAGCCGATTGGTCTAAATTCGCGCGCTGTGATTGGTGGATATTGTGCTGTGTTTTGTTTATTTGTATGTTAATATTGTGTTTTGGAGGTTCTTTTTATAAGTTGCGCGCAAGTCAGTTTTGTTATTAGTTTTTTGTCGCGATTTCGGCGTAGTGTAAAACAGAAACTTTTTTTAATGCCAATGGCAAATGAGACGAAGTTCGCCTGATGGTTATGTTAGAACCACCCATGGACGCTCGCACGGGATTGCAGTGTTGCCAGATAAGGGCTAAGATGGTCACGCGCCAGTAATGTCGCCGGCTGTCTTACTCCACGCCGGAACAGCGCAAGCACCGCGGGATTAGCTAGTGATGTCGTAGCGATCCGAACCTTGCACGAGGAACCACCCGAAAAACTTTCGAATCGCGTATTTAAAGGGTCCAAAAATGGCTGCGATTGTGGTAGGACCTTGTCCCAAGGTCCGTCCGCCGAATCGCTACCTTACTCGCTGATCCCGCAGTACTGGCGCAGTTCCGGCGTGGAGAGTAAGACAACCGGCGACATTACTGGCGCGTGACCATCTTAGCCCTCTAGGCTACCACCTCACTCGCTAATCCCGCGGTGCTTGCGCTGTTCCGGCGTGGAGAGTAAGACAGCCGGCGACATTGCTGGCGCGTGACCATCTTAGCCCTCTAGGCTACCACCTCACTCGCTAATCCCGCGGCGCTTGCGCTGTTCCGGCGCGGAGTAAGACAGCCGGCGACATTACTGGCGCGTGACCATCTTAGCCCTCTAGGCTACCACCTCACTCGCTAATCCCGCGGTGCTTGCGCTGTTCCGGCGTGGAGAGTAAGACAGCCGGCGACATTGCTGGCGCGTGACCATCTTAGCCCTCTAGGCTACCACCTCACTCGCTAATCCCGCGGCGCTTGCGCTGTTCCGGCGCGGAGTAAGACAGCCGGCGACATTACTGGCGCGTGACCATCTTAGCCCTCTAGGCTACCACCTCACTCGCTAATCCCGCGGTGCTTGCGCTGTTCCGGCGTGGAGTAAGACAGCCGGCGGCATTACTGGCGCGTGACCATCTTAGCCCTCTAAGCTACCACCTCACTCGCTAATCCCGCGGTGCTTGCGCTGTTCCGGCGTGGAGTAAGACAGCCGGCGGCATTACTGGCGCGTGACCATCTTAGCCCTCTAAGCTACCACCTCACTCGCTAATGCCGCGGTGCTTGCGCTGTTCCGGCGTGGAGTAAGACAGCCGGCGACATTACTGGCGCGTGACCATCTTAGCCCTCTAGGCTACCACCTCACTCGCTAATCCCGCGGTGCTTGCGCTGTTCCGGCGTGGAGAGTAAGACAGCCGGCGACATTGCTGGCGCGTGACCATCTTAGCCCTCTAGGCTACCACCTCACTCGCTAATCCCGCGGCGCTTGCGCTGTTCCGGCGCGGAGTAAGACAGCCGGCGACATTACTGGCGCGTGACCATCTTAGCCCTCTAGGCTACCACCTCACTCGCTAATCCCGCGGTGCTTGCGCTGTTCCGGCGTGGAGTAAGACAGCCGGCGGCATTACTGGCGCGTGACCATCTTAGCCCTCTAAGCTACCACCTCACTCGCTAATCCCGCGGTGCTTGCGCTGTTCCGGCGTGGAGTAAGACAGCCGGCGGCATTACTGGCGCGTGACCATCTTAGCCCTCTAAGCTACCACCTCACTCGCTAATGCCGCGGTGCTTGCGCTGTTCCGGCGTGGAGTAAGACAGCCGGCGACATTACTGGCGCGTGACCATCTTAGCCCTCTAAGCTACCACCTCACTCGCTAATGCCGCGGTGCTTGCGCTGTTCCGGCATGGAGTAAGACAGCCGGCGACATTACTGGCGCGTGACCATCTTAGCCCTCTAGGCTACCACCTCACTCGCTAATCCCGCGGTGCTTGCGCTGTTCCGGCGTGGAGAGTAAGACAGCCGGCGACATTGCTGGCGCGTGACCATCTTAGCCCTCTAGGCTACCACCTCACTCGCTAATCCCGCGGCGCTTGCGCTGTTCCGGCGCGGAGTAAGACAGCCGGCGACATTACTGGCGCGTGACCATCTTAGCCCTCTAGGCTACCACCTCACTCGCTAATCCCGCGGTGCTTGCGCTGTTCCGGCGTGGAGAGTAAGACAGCCGGCGACATTGCTGGCGCGTGACCATCTTAGCCCTCTAGGCTACCACCTCACTCGCTAATCCCGCGGCGCTTGCGCTGTTCCGGCGCGGAGTAAGACAGCCGGCGACATTACTGGCGCGTGACCATCTTAGCCCTCTAGGCTACCACCTCACTCGCTAATCCCGCGGCGCTTGCGCTGTTCCGGCGCGGAGTAAGACAGCCGGCGACATTACTGGCGCGTGACCATCTTAGCCCTCTAGGCTACCACCTCACTCGCTAATCCCGCGGTGCTTGCGCTGTTCCGGCGCGGAGTAAGACAGCCGGCGACATTACTGGCGCGTGACCATCTTAGCCCTCTAGGCTACCACCTCACTCGCTAATCCCGCGGCGCTTGCGCTGTTCCGGCGCGGAGTAAGACAGCCGGCGACGTTACTGGCGCGTGACCATCTTAGCCCTCTAGGCTACCACCTCACTCGCTAATCCCGCGGTGCTTGCGCTGTTCCGGCGTGGAGTAAGACAGCCGGCGACATTACTGGCGCGTGACCATCTTAGCCCTCTAAGCTACCACCTCACTCGCTAATGCCGCGGTGCTTGCGCTGTTCCGGCATGGAGTAAGACAGCCGGCGACATTACTGGCGCGTGACCATCTTAGCCCTCTAGGCTACCACCTCACTCGCTAATCCCGCGGTGCTTGCGCTGTTCCGGCGTGGAGAGTAAGACAGCCGGCGACATTGCTGGCGCGTGACCATCTTAGCCCTCTAGGCTACCACCTCACTCGCTAATCCCGCGGCGCTTGCGCTGTTCCGGCGCGGAGTAAGACAGCCGGCGACATTACTGGCGCGTGACCATCTTAGCCCTCTAGGCTACCACCTCACTCGCTAATCCCGCGGTGCTTGCGCTGTTCCGGCGTGGAGTAAGACAGCCGGCGGCATTACTGGCGCGTGACCATCTTAGCCCTCTAAGCTACCACCTCACTCGCTAATCCCGCGGTGCTTGCGCTGTTCCGGCGTGGAGTAAGACAGCCGGCGGCATTACTGGCGCGTGACCATCTTAGCCCTCTAAGCTACCACCTCACTCGCTAATGCCGCGGTGCTTGCGCTGTTCCGGCGTGGAGTAAGACAGCCGGCGACATTACTGGCGCGTGACCATCTTAGCCCTCTAAGCTACCACCTCACTCGCTAATGCCGCGGTGCTTGCGCTGTTCCGGCATGGAGTAAGACAGCCGGCGACATTACTGGCGCGTGACCATCTTAGCCCTCTAGGCTACCACCTCACTCGCTAATCCCGCGGTGCTTGCGCTGTTCCGGCGTGGAGAGTAAGACAGCCGGCGACATTGCTGGCGCGTGACCATCTTAGCCCTCTAGGCTACCACCTCACTCGCTAATCCCGCGGCGCTTGCGCTGTTCCGGCGCGGAGTAAGACAGCCGGCGACATTACTGGCGCGTGACCATCTTAGCCCTCTAGGCTACCACCTCACTCGCTAATCCCGCGGTGCTTGCGCTGTTCCGGCGTGGAGAGTAAGACAGCCGGCGACATTGCTGGCGCGTGACCATCTTAGCCCTCTAGGCTACCACCTCACTCGCTAATCCCGCGGTGCTTGCGCTGTTCCGGCGTGGAGAGTAAGACAGCCGGCGACATTACTGGCGCGTGACCATCTTAGCCCTCTAGGCTACCACCTCACTCGCTAATCCCGCGGTGCTTGCGCTGTTCCGGCGTGGAGTAAGACAGCCGGCGACATTACTGGCGCGTGACCATCTTAGCCCTCTAGGCTACCACCTCACTCGCTAATCCCGCGGCGCTTGCGCTGTTCCGGCGCGGAGTAAGACAGCCGGCGACATTACTGGCGCGTGACCATCTTAGCCCTCTAGGCTACCACCTCACTCGCTAATCCCGCGGCGCTTGCGCTGTTCCGGCGCGGAGTAAGACAGCCGGCGACATTACTGGCGCGTGACCATCTTAGCCCTCTAGGCTACCACCTCACTCGCTAATCCCGCGGTGCTTGCGCTGTTCCGGCGCGGAGTAAGACAGCCGGCGACATTACTGGCGCGTGACCATCTTAGCCCTCTAGGCTACCACCTCACTCGCTAATCCCGCGGCGCTTGCGCTGTTCCGGCGCGGAGTAAGACAGCCGGCGACGTTACTGGCGCGTGACCATCTTAGCTCTCCAGGCAACGTTGCAATCCTTTCATGCCGGTATCCATGGGTGGCTGTGTTCACTTAGTATCAGAAGACCCATTTGCTCTCCAAGTTATAATACACATGAAAAGAAGCATTAAATTAAATGTACGTTTTCCTTATGAAAGTAGGGCGATGTAATTCCAAAGTGTTGTAAACATATAAGTAGGTATAAAGCTTGGGACCGCTGCTTTTCTCGCGTGAAAAAAAAAGTAATACACTCAAGATATAAGTCTCGAAAGTGCGTCGTTAAAATAATTCTCCAAATCGCTCCGAGAACTTTTTTCAACAGACGTGCGAAACGATGTTTAGAAATATTAAAAAAAAATTCTAGGCAATTTATTTGGAGTATGAAATAATAGAAATTCACTGAAGGTTTATGCAGGTTTTCTCGCATTGTTCTTTTACGAAAAGCTGATGATGAATTCCAAATTCTAATTCTGTTAGTCAAACCATTCGTTTTTGCTTCCATGCTGGTCTGGGAGTAAAGAGAAAACATAGAATTTACCAGTTGCTTCTCTTCCCGCGCAGATGGTAAAAGCCTATCCAAAGAATGGGCGAAAGTCTTAGGAATCATGTTATAGGCGATGCGACTTGCAACCCATCACAATTTTGATTTCCCTTTCCAGATAGGCCCTTAATCATGCTAAACGTGGCCTTAAGGTTTTGTTACCTTAGGCTCTGTCTACCCCGTAAGGGTTAAAGACGTGATATATGTATGTATGTATTACATTTTAATCTACATCCATCCAGCCGGTTCAGCGTGATGTAGTAACAAACATACAGAAACTTCAGCATTTGTAGTATTATAAAGATTTACGTTTTTATATCTATCCTTTATCGAGTTTATCAGATAAGTGTTGACAACATTTATTAATCCGATAAACATATTTAATACTGCAATGGATAGGTGTGTAAATATAGATTAACATTGTTCTAAGTATATCTATATATCTATATCCTTAGTTCAGTGCCCTTAAATCATTCAAGTACATATATTTGCGAAATATACGAAATCCTTCAGAGTTTTTTCTTCCATGCTGGTCTGGGAGTAACGAAGAAACATAGCGTGTAGTTCGTTATTTGTTCCATTTTCTATTAAATTGTACTTGTATGCGTTGAATGATTTCAATATATATATGTCTTTCATTAGAGCGTTAGGGAGTATGGAAGGTGTATAACTCAAAGATAGAATAAGGAACAGTGTGATAAGGGAGCGCGCTGGTGTGAAAGAGGATATAGTGACTAGGATAGAAAAAGTATGCTTAGTTGGTTTGGGCATGTAGAGCGGATGGATGAAAGTAGACTAACTAAACAGATCTATATGGCGAGTGTGAATGGTTACGTTGGGAGGGGAAGGCCTAGACGGACGTTCCGAGACCAAATAGGAGACGTTTTGGAAAAAGGTCAGGTCAGGAGTACCCGAAACCGACGAGGGTGTATGAAGAGATTGATGACTGTGGATGAAGTGAAAGAAATATGTCAGGACCGTAGCAAGTGGAATAAAGTAGTCTCTGCCTACCCCTGTGGGAAACAGGCGTGACGGTATGTATGTTTCATTAGGAACCAGAGGTTCCTTATTATATTTATTTTCTTCTTCTTCTTATTATTTGTGGCGTTTCAAGTCGTAATAGCGACGACAACGTCGCCAATGTCAAAGTAACAAAAATATGATTAAAATCTTGTGACAAAATGTCGGCAACGTTGTACGGTAATGGTCAAAGACCCCCCTCCCCCCCTGTCGGGCTCTTAGCCAACGGTCAATGATATCCCTCAGAAACTAACAGGAAATCATTAGCCGAAGCCCAGGGTGCACCGGATCAAGCACTGCTCTTCCCCCCGGACGGATCCAAAAAGGAACCGCAGCTCTTGACCACACGTGGAGGTAACCCGACTCGCACCCCTATATTTATTTTAAAAGAGCACTTGGCGGCCATTTTGTAAACTTATTCATACAGCTTGCCCCGTCTGGTCTAAGTATCATGCTGGGGACCTCCAGCATTTTATCTACGAGGCCACACTGTCTGAAAGACAGATATACAGTCTTATATATTTCGTAACGTGCAAGTAAACAAAGTAATCGTATTCGGTGACTCCTCAATTGACTTATTGTAATTAATTCGTGGAGCTACGAACGCAAGTGTTGAGAAATTCAGTGATTTATAACAATTGAATGCTCAGGTCTTGAATGCAACAAATTAAATTAGATAGATAGATAGATAAAACGTTTATTTGATACACACAATCAAGTTAAAAATAACAATAGAAAAAAGAAAAACAAGAAATTAAACATTAGACTTAACTTATAAGTATTTTGTTGTGTGCGTTGCAGCAGCGCAAAAGGGCCATGGCTCAGTGGTCAACATTGCTCGTGGGAGCAAAACACTGATATTCTGCCACAACCCAAGGACCGAAAACGAATTAAATTAATCTGCAAATAGGTATTATAAATTCCAAAATAAAGCAAACAGTGCAAAAAATCATTAGTTTCGTGTAATAAAACTGTAAATTAAACCCCCGTCTCCCTTTTTCACAGATCAAATATATTATACATAGCTTTTTCCCGCGGCTTCGCTCGCGTTAAGAAGTATAGTATGCATGCAAAGTCTCAGCCCGATCGGTTTAAAATTGTCAAAGTTTCATACAAACTTTCATCCCCTATTTTATCCCCTTGGGGGTAGAATTGATCAAAATCCTGTCTTAGCGGATGCCTACGTCATAACATCTACCTGCATGCCAAATTTCAGCCCGATCCGTCCTGTGGTTTGGGCTGTGCGTTGATAGATCACTATGTCAGTCAGTCAGTCAGTCACCTTTGAGTTATATATATTTACTAACGACCCGCCCCGGCTTCGCACGGTATATTATGCATGTATTATACATTATAAACCTTCCTCTTGAATCACTCTATCTATTAAAAAAAACCGCATCAAAATCCGTTGCGTAGTTTTAAAGATTTAAGCATACATAGGGATATTGGGACAGAGAAAGCGACTTTGTTTTATACTATGTAGTGATAGTGATAGTGAAGATACATACGTAAATTACGTCTTTTTCCCTTACGGGGTAGACAGAGCCCAAGGCAACAGAAGCAAAGGCCACGTTCAGCATGATTGTGGGCGTATAAATGGAAATGGAAAGGGGAATCAAAATAGTGATGGGTTGCTTGCCGCATCTCCTATAACATCTCAATAGGCATTCACCATCGGCGCGGGAAGGGAAGCAACTGGTACATTCTATGTTCTTCTGTCAGACCAGCATGGAAGTGATACATTGCAAGTTAAATAAATAAAAAAAACTTATAAAAACTTGGAAGATAATTGGGATGGAAATCAATAGCGTGTTTTATGATTCCGTTCGTAATAATTAATTGTTCTTAATTAACATAGCGAATAGATCGTTATTAAACAGGAAATAGCTTAGGAACATAAGAAACACTATGTTGGAACTTTCAACTATTAATTGGTCGGTTTTGCACGCCCCCGCTCCACTGTGCCAGGAAATTAGTAAAAATACGTACACACGGCAATATAATCAGGTAAGCACCTACGCACGCTCGCGCCGTATCTATCCTGCTTACCGAATAGCTTTGCTGTGTACACACGCACAAATATGCTTTAATCCCTTAGGGGCCATTCAAGTATTACGTAAGCAGATTTTTTACAATTGTTTAGCCCCCCTCTCCCCTTGTCAGCAAAAGTAAGCAAACCTTTTACCCCCCTCCCATGCTTACGTAATCATTGGTACCTATATGCATTTTTCTTTTAATGGATTCTGTTTTCATTTCATCAAAAATTAAGCAAAGCAAACCCCCCCCCCCCCCCGCCCCCCTCAAGCGCTTACGTAATACTTCGCCCCCTTACGGGGAAGACAGAGCTTATGTTAGCAAGACCTACAGGCCACGTTTGATGATGATGTTGTGGGGACGCCTTGGGTCAGTCTGTCGATCTGCTGCGGCGATCATTCAGCCCAGTTCCCCTCGGTTGGAGCTGGTTACTGTCCCAGCAGCGCTCCCACATAGCAACTCTTCTCGAATCTTCTTATTCTCCTTCCGAACATAAGGACATCTTTTAGTTCGATATCTCTTAGCTCGTCCTCCTCCAGTTCGTCACTCCCTAATGCTTCGCGCCGCGCCGCCGCGTACATGACGCCACGTTTAGCAAGATTGTAGGAACTTGCAAAATCTGGAACGAGCTTCCCGCTGGGGTCTTCCCATCGAGTTTTGACCTGGGTGCCTTTAAGAGGCGAGTGTACAATTTCCTGCAGGGCCGACAACGCACTGGCGTCGCGTAAAGCGCTGCGGGTGTCTATGGACAGTGGTGATCATTTAACATCAGGTGACCCGCTTAGTTCGTTTGTCTGGCCTCTCTAACATAATAAAAAAAATGTAGGTATATACTAGTATATAGAATTAGTAAAAACCCCCGTGTATTTTTTATAGATAAGTATATCTGATTAGTTAGGTATGAAAGATATCGTTTGATAACATTAATCGTTTATAACGGCCTAGTTGCCAGATTTTTATGACGATTATTTCCGGCATGTTTGTGGATGATCTTGTACAAAGTTCGGATCGTTTCCGTCGTCATATCAGCCATAGGACATCCGCTGTTGGACTTTGGCTTCCCCCATAGATCTCCAGTTGCCTCGGTTGGAAGCGGCTTGCATCCACCGTGAACCCCCGACTTAAACCAGTAGGCAGTCGACATTATTGTCTAGCTCGCTCGCAGTCGCCATCGTGTTCATTTTGACAGTTCTTGTATGAATGTGACAGCCCATACCAGAGCCTAAGGTAACAAAACCTTGGGCGTCGCGGTGACACCATAGTGCTCCCGTAACGCCCACAGTCCATGGCCAGGAGGGAACGTGTGTGTTTTTAGACGGTAGGCCTCTCCTCTCCTTCCATAGGGAAGGCAGCGGCGAGCTGGAGAGCCCGTCATACCGTTGCTGCCCCGAGCGCGGGAATGCATAAGGCGCATTTTCCACACGTTAAAAAAAAAGGTAACAAAACCTTAAGGCCACGTTTAGCATGATTGTAAGTGTAATGTGGTTAATTAAAGAGTGTGCTTCGGGTTCGGAGGTGTATATTTCAAAGTAGTTACAGATTAATTCTTTCAATAAAATTTGTAGGATGTTCGTGGTCTTCCATGACAGTCGCAAGAGCGGGAGAGGGGGCAGTGTTGCCATAGACAAACTTATATTACTTATTACGTTTCGTTACAGTAAGCTTATAGGTGGAAAGGGGATTTCCAAATAGTGATGGGTTTGCTAGCATCGCCTATAATATAATATGATTCCTGAGATCTTCGCCTTGTCCTCTATGATTTATATAAATATAAATATATTTTGTGTTATGATTATAACTTATTTAGAGTTAGCCACTCGTCGCAATCATTATAATGATTACAGTCATTGTTACTGATTTGTTATTATACAATAATTGTTGCATCAATTCCTGTTTATAAATATGTCAAATGGTGTTGTATGTAAGTCATGATTCAGTTGCAAGTCTTCGGCTTCTAAAATGTCAAGTACACACACATACATACATACATATCGTCGTTCCTGACATAACTCTTTAGCTTCATCCAAATAACATGATTCCTAAGACTTTCGCCCGTTCCCACGACGGGCTTTTACCATCTGCGCGGGAAGAGAAGCAACTGGTAAATTCTATGTTGTTTCTTTACTCCCAGACCTGCATGAAATATACATACACATACATACACATCACGTCTATATCCCTTACAAGGTAGACGGAGTCTGAGGTAACAAAAGCTAAAGGCCACGTTTAGCATGACTGTAGGCGTATAGGTGGAAAGGGGAATCAAAATAGTGACGGGTTGCTAGCATTGCCTATAACATGATCCCTAAGAATTTGAAGAATTTCTCAGGAAAAGTGAGGAATTACGACTAATTACTAATTTACGGCGTTTTTTTAGCTTATAGATGATTAAAAATGAATGTCGAAAAATCTTGTGCCGCTTTATAGGTAGCGGAAGTTAGTGCAATTTTTTTTTTCGATGTATGAGAAAAAATCTGTACCGCTCAGAAAGACGGCATAGCTCAGAGAGTTGTTTTATGATATAGCAACAGCCTTCTAAGCTTCATTCACGCTGGTTCATTTCACAAGTTTTTTTCCATCGCCGGATTCGACAAAAAGGGGTTTTTAATTTTTTGTTTGTAATACGCGACAAAACTTGGTTTCTCCGTCGAGGCACGGCGGCGCGGGCGCCATTACCGTAAGCTTTACTTTCACTCGGCTACCAATTCGAAACGGCTATCTAGAGCGCGGTTACGTAATCATAGCGTTTATATTTTGACTTTGCTGAGACGCAAAAACTATACTCGGCTGCCAAAAACCGGGTAGGGGTGCGAGTCGGGTTACCTCCACGTGTGGTCAAGAGCTGCGGTTCCTTTTTGGACCCGTCCGGGGGGAAGAGCAGTGCTTGATCCGGTGCACCCTGGGCTTCGGCTAATGATTTCCTGGCAGTTTCTGAGGGATATCATTGACCGTTGGCTAAGAGCCCGACAGGGGGGGAGGGGGGTCTTTGACCATTACCGTACAACGTTGCCGACATTTTGTCACAAAATTTTAATCATATTTTTGTTACTTTGACATTGGCGAAGTTGTCGTCGCTATAACGACTTGAAACGCCACAAATAAGAAGAAGAAGAAGAAGAAAACCGGGTAATTTCCCGTAGAAAGTTGTGTGAAACTCCCTTTTCCACAGGGGTAGGCATACTTTGTTCCACTTGCTACGATCCTGACATACCTTCGCTTCATCCACAATCATCATCTTCATACATGCTCGTCAGTTTCGGGTCCTGACCTGACCTTTTTCCAACACGTCTCCTGTTTGGTCTCGGAACGTCCGTCTAGTCTAGGCCTTCCCCTCCCAGCGCACCTCACACTCCCCATATAGATCTGTTTAGTTAGTCTACTTTCATCCATCCGCTGGACGTGACCGAACCAACTAAACATACTTTTTCTATCCTAGTCACTATATCCTCTTTCACACCAGCACGTTCCCATCACACTATTCCTTATTCTATCTTTCAGTGATACACCTTCCATACTTCTTAACGCTCTCATTTCTACTGCATTTTTTCTATTTTCATGCTTCTTTTGCCATGCCCAAGTTTCGCTACCGTACAAGCACAAGCACCCCTCTGACTTGAAATTTCATTTCGCTTTACATCATTACATGTCATTCAAGCATTTCACTTTCAGATTAAATTTTGGTGTTGAATCCGTTAATAAGTAATCAAGTCAACTATTCCAGTAATTTAGATTCGGTATTGATTACCATTTACTAGTAATTATGTCATTTGTATAGATGATTACTGATTCCTTAATATGTAATCGTAATTCACCGTTTCGCTTGATTACATTACAAGTAATCTGACACCCAATAGTGGATTACAAAGTGGAATCAAGTAATTACGAAACGCCCACCTCTGGCGCCATTGCATTTCGAATTGTCAATGGCTGAGTTGAGAATGGAAGTAACAATGCAATGCTTGAGTTATTTAAATCAATATTGCGCATGTAATCGATGAAGCTATAACTTACATGGCTATCGAGTCATACTAGGCATGACATGATGTATGTTTTATCATGGTTGAGCCGTGCGCATGCACAGCAGTGCCGCGTGCAAGAGCGCTCGACTCGAGTGTCGTGGTCGAAAACTGTCAGGTAAATACGTAGGCCGTGACAAAGCAAACGAAGTGGTTAATGCAGAGTAGATAAAAATAAGTTTTTGACAAAGTAACATTTTTAATACAAGCTTTCTTTGCTGGCTTTACTTGCATTGTCACCCGTGCTACATATGTGTACCAAATTTCAAGTCAGAGGGGTGTTTGTACGGTAGCGAAACTTGGGCATGGCAAAAGAAGCATGAAAGTAGAATAAATGTAGTAGAAATTAGAGCGTTAAGAAGTATGGAAGGTGTATCACTGAAAGATTGAATAAGGAATAGTGTGATAAGGGAACGTGCGGGTGTGAAAGAGGAAATAGTGACTATAGAAAAAAGTATGCTTAGTTGGTTTGGTCACGTAGAGATGGATGAAAGTAGACTAACTAAACAGATCTATATGGGGAGACGGTCGTTCCGGGACCAAATAGCAGACGTTTTGTAAAAAACGACCATGTATGAAGAGATTGATGAATGTGGATGAAGCGAAGGTGGTATGTCAGGATCGTAGCAAGTGGAACAAAGTAGTCTCTGCCTAGTAGGTACTGTGGGAAAGAGGCGTGACGGTATGTATGTATGTATGTAATTTTTGAAAAGGATACAATGTATGTTATCATATCAAGTTGTTACAGATTGCAGATATTGTTTATTTTATGGATGAAGTAGTACTCGTGGAGTTAATTAATTGAGATCGTAGATGATTAAAAGTAATAATTGTAAACAAAGTTGTAAAGGACTATAAATTTATAGTATCAGAGCCTCCATTCTGGTCTGGGAGTAAAGAAAAAACATAGAATGTACCAGTTGCTTCTCTTCCCGCGCACGTAAAAGCCCATCGAGGGAATGGGCGAAAATCTTAGTAATCATGATATGGGCGGTGCTAGCAACCCATCACTATGTTGATTCCCCTTTCCACCTATACGCCCACGAGCATGCTAAACGTGGCCTTTAGGTCTTGTTACCTTAGGCTCTTTCTACCCCGTAAGGGATAAAGACGTGATTTATGTATTGTGTTGTATTAGAGCCTCGAGTGTAGGTCGCATAGTAACAATGTAACGGTAGTAACAAGGTCACGTGACAGCTAGTAACAGATAGAAAAATTCGAAGGCTTACCCACCTGCTATGGGTGGTGTAGGGGTAACACGCGTCACGGAATGACGAGGATCCGGCTTCGATTCCCGGCCATAGCTTTACTTTTCGGATTTTTCTAATGTTCAGTGTCTTGTAAAAAAACAAAGATCTTTTTGTTTATATTTGCCGTGTGCAAAGTTATGAACACGTTACTGTTAAGTATATTTTGACCTTTTGTTATCATTATATGATATAGTTAATCTGAATAAATAAGTCGCTTATTTTGAATGATAAGATTGTGAAATATCAGTTTTTATTCAGCTGTCGAAATTTACCGACGTGTTTCTTTAGTCTTAGAATAATTCTGGAATAAATCAGCAGGTTCGATTAGGTTGAACAGGGGCCTGCGGTGACACCGTAGTGCTCCCGCAACGTCCACAGTTCATGGTCAGGAGGGAACGTGTGTTTTTAGACGGTAGGCCTCTCCCCTCCTTCCATAGGGAAGGCAGCGGCGAGCTGGAGAGCCCGTCATACCCCCCGTTGCTGCCCCGAGCGCGGGGATGCATAAGGCGCATTTTCCACACGTTAAAAAAAAGGTTGAACCTTACAATGACGTTTAAATGCGAATCAATTCCGATTCAGTTCAGGTTAGTTCGCTCTCAGAACCATACTAAAAATGACAGCTAAAACCTGAACTGAGCCGCAATTGAATCGGATCAAGGGGTGCTAGTCGGGTTACCTCTATGTGGTCAAAAGCTGCGGTTCGTTTTTGGATCCGTCCGGGGGGAAGAGCACCCTGGGCATCGGTTAATGGTTTCCTGGCAGATTCTGATAGTCTCAAGGCTGTCGTGTCAAAATATGCCGGAATAATTTTAAGACGCTATAGTTCGGTGTGCGCTTCCGTAGAAAATCGTCGATGTACAAAAAATTTTTGAATCGCTGATTTTTCAATAAAACGCTCGTTCTGTTTGTGAAATATACCATTTGAAACAAAGAAAGGCCAAATTGGTTTAGGCGTATTCGATTAATCAGGATACGTTAAAAAAATGTTATTTTAGCTTTATTTTAGTGTTGTTTCTGACTCGGCATTAAGCATTTAGTATCATGTGTTAGTTTTTACCGCTTTTTTTAGCCCATTCGATACCGTATCGTTGGTGGTAATAGACTTGACAACATGTGTGAAGAGTGAAGTGTAGTGTTTTGACAGACTAAAGTGAACTGTGACAGGGATAGCATGATGTCGCGGAGCTTCAAATATAAGAGGCTGGACGATGTGGAGATTGGGTAAGTTTCCTTTTAAGTTATATGAACATGGTTCCATATTGGCTCGCATAACATTCTTAGTCCTATTTTCTTTTACTACCATTTGTAGTCATTCACGTTCTTGATAATTTTGTTCCTCGTACTTTTTTGTTCATAAATTGTTTTTACTATTATCCGAACTCCGAAAAGACATCCTACTAATATTATAAACGCGAAAGTTTGTAAGTATGGATGGATGTTTGTTACTATTTCACGCCAGAACGGTTCGACAGATCTGGATGAAATTTGAAACATAGATAGATTATAGTCTGGAATAACACATAGGCTACTTTTTATCCCGGAAGATTGCGTAGTTCCTCCGGGATAGCGATAAACGAATTCTATGCAGACGAAGTTGCGGGCAGCAGCTAGTTTGTCATAATTTTCTTGTACGTAACTAGCTTCTACCCGCGAGTTCGTCTGCGTAGAATTATACATAAAAACCTTCCTCTTGAATCACTCTATCTATTAAAAAAAACCGCAGCAAAATCCGTTGTGTAGTTTTGCAGATATAAGCATACATAGGGACAGAGAAAGCGACTTTGTTTTATACTATGTAGTGATGATAAAACAGACAATTACCCTAATTTTGTTATTCATAATAGCACTACCTGTTGCCCGCTACTCCGTCTGCGATAAATTCTCTTATCGCTATCCCGGGGAAACTACGCGATGTTCCGGGTATAAAAACTATTCTGTCCTTTACCGGGACTGCGACTGTCACTGGGGACGGCACGGGAGTTATGTGGGCCTCTTCCCAGTGGCGTAACTATAGCGTCTGGGGCCCGCGGCAAATTCGTCAGATGGGGCTCGTTCCTCAATATAAAGAAGTGCATCAGCGTCCCTTCTGTGCTCTAAACCAACTCAGTTCGGGGCCCCGTAGAGCTAGAGCATTTTGGCACCCCTGCCACCCTACGACAATTGTCGAGTTGTGAAGTAGGGGCCAGTAGGCTTATTATCTAACTCGCTCGCAATCGCCATCGCGTTCATTTTGACAGTTCATGTATGGGCTGACAATTGGCATCGGAATCAGCTAGCTGTCACATTCATACAAGAACTGTCAAAATGAACACTATGGCGATTGCGAGCGAGTTAGGTAATAAAGCCTGCAGGTCAATACGTACTTAACCGCACTTTTAATCGCCTACGATCATGTGGCTACTTGACAAGGTCATACCTTTCTCTCAAGAGCGCAACTGCGCATGCGGCGGTCGGGTTTTTCGATGTTTGACCTTAATTTTAACCTTAGTCCGTTTTGATGTACCATTTAGACCTACTAATAGGACTAATTACTACTACTATTATTACTACTATTACTATTACTACTACTACTAATAGGGCTATTAGTAAATAGGACTAAGCTGACGAAATAAGCCATTTAGTCCTAGTTACTACTACTGGCACGAGTTTTAATGAACAAAAAATATTTACCTTGCTACTCCGCTACTCACGTGCAAGATAACCAAGCCTGTGTGAAATATATATGTTTTTCAACTCGGTTTTTTGGTTGGTATGTGTAACAGTTGTGCTCATTAAACTTTCATAATGATCCCGTAGAGGGATCGAAACGCGTCAGTGTTTGTATGGTGTAAGGGATAATTAAGTTTGTGGGATTTATATGTGTTTTATAAACATGTATATTTCACACAGGCTTGGTTATCTTGCATGTGAGTAGCGGAGTAGCAAGGTCAATATTTTTTGTTCATTAAAATGGACCTACGCTAAGTAACGCCTGATTCAATAAAATACTACTTGTGGCACGAATTTTAATACGACGAAACGGACGAAATAATCCGTACTACTACTTCCGTCTCCGTAATGTTTCTGGTATGTATAGTTGAATTATCGAGAAGATGGAATTGCATTTGTAGTGGTTGTACCGTTTGCAACAAAAGGAGAATAATTTTCTCTTAACTTAATAAAATGACATACCCAAGAAGTGGAATAAGTAGTAGTCCTCTGTTTTTTTCTTTTATTCGCTATCATGTTCTTCATCTGAGCTGTCACAAGTATTGATAATAAAATTGTCTGTTATTTGATCCATTTCTCCTTCCTGACATCGATATTTATTTTCTTCACTTTCGACGTGGTGACAAATATTTTCCCAGTCCTCAGCAGTGATGGTATGTATCAGATGTAAAAATATACGCACAACGTAAATAATATTGACAATTTCACACTGACATTATTTTTGTTTTTAGTTCTTCGATATATATATAACAACCTCTTTGTATGCTGATAGTACAAGAAAATAGAAAATTCAAATATAGAATGCCTGTAAACAAACAATACTACTACATATGCAATTCCACGCTCTCGATGATTCAACTATAGGTAGGTTTAGGTAATGTTAGTTAAAACCACGCAGGACCTCCGTTGACACACTTTCTGTGCCGATTTGGATGGGGTAAAAAGCTGACTGATAAGCAGAGATCGGACAAATTTGCGTTGCGTCATTGCTCGCAAGAATGTGGACATGACTCCAAAATTAATCAAATATGTCAAAATACATATATTAAGAATAAGTATATCCACGGAGGTTTTATACCTATAGAACTAGAAAACTTTTTTGTCAGAAATAATAATCATATCTAGCAGGATCGTGATTTCTTTATTATCTAAAAAGATTTACGAGAACGACAACTGCCACTTTAATTAACATTTTGCTAATAAATTTATGCATGTGTAAATTTTTATCTCCGGGAGTTCAAATTTTATTTCGAGAAATTAATTAAATGATTAATTTTTGAGTCATGTCCACTTTATTGCGAACGATGACGCAAATCTGTCCGATCTCTGCTGATAAGACATTTATTCCTTTTTGCAAGACACATAAATATAAGAGAATATATACAATTTTATAGAAAAAAAACACAGACATGAAAAATATATCATCAGCGTTGTGTGTCTTCTGTAATGATATTTTCTCACCGGGTAGCGGGGTGCTATAAATAAAGAATTAAACAAGAATCTCAGTACAGCAGGTTTATTATGGCAAATTCAAAATTACAATTTACCCCGTCTATCCCACGCTAGCCACTTAAAATTTAGGTTTAAGTACTAACTTATAATATAATGTAACACTCTACATACACTCTAAGGGTCGTGAATGCAATTGGCCAGTGGTCCCTTACTAATTTACTATGCTACAAAATCACACTACGACGGGCGGACTCCAACCAGGTCTGGCCAAGGACAGCCGTGGACCACGCTAGGACGTCGTCTCGTGCTCGGCGTCCCAGCGCCGCCAACGAGAAGCCCCAATAGCTCAGCCCGGAGAGCCACAACACCACAGCGACAACTATGTAATTCGTAAGGATAACTCCTATACCTTTTCCCTGGTCGGTCAAACCTGGCCGCAAGCCACAACAGCGGGCCGCACTCGGACGACGTCTCGTGCCCGGCGTCCCAGCGCCACCAGCAGCTCAGCTTGCAGCGCAGGTCGGGCAGCCCCAACGAAAACCAATACGAAGCCCTGGATGGCTACTTCAGGCCGGGTCTTAACACCTCCTGGGGATGGAACACGGGTTAGAGAACCTGCTACAGGCGTCCCACAGAGTCGAGAGGGACCGGATCAGATCTGTCTGGTAGCCACGTTACAAGGAAAATCAGATGTTAAGGTAAACACCCACCGGTAGAGGAAATGCAGACTTGCATAAGCGCCCAGGTCACGCTGTCAACTCTAGCGAAGGTGCAGACCACGGAGACCACAGCCCACAGCCACAAGAAGAAAGGCAGAAACAGCTTAGGTCACCCTATGCCGCGCAACACTCGTCCCACTGGGAAAAGTTTAAGAATAAGTATGCAAGAAGGCTTCGTAACAAACGCCGATAGCTTTACCAGTGGAACTCACCGAAACAGAAATTAATTTATCACACACAGCATTCTTTTGCGAACATCAACACAAAATGGCGGTCACCCCAAGCGTGGCCCCATTGCTCGTAGAGCTGTGACAAATCCGTACTTTTTTTTTTTAATTTCGGTAAAAACCGACATACAATTTTGAACTTCCAAAGACAAGCTAACTATATCAAAACAAATCTTTTAAATCAGGAAATCCGCTTGCATTTTTACAATCTGAAAATCCGTCCAAATGTCAAGTTAACATGAAACAAAACGCCAAGAAAAGGGACAGATAAACCACCAACTCGAACAACTTGTGTTGACAGTGACAACTCGTCACCTGTCAAAATGACAACCTTACACTTCGCAAAAGTGAAACGGTCGCTGGCTCAGCATTACGCTGAGGTGTTAGACTGCAGCACTGATTTTCAGCCAGAACCGTCTGTGACTCACGAAACGATACACAGATAAAATATACTACACAATCTGTAAACTTGTACGTAAATAAAGAGAAAAATACATAAGAAAGGTTATTCTTGCAAATCTATTTTTATTAGAACGTGGGCGACGTTATATCGATCTGGATTCCACCCACGGCTTTTATAATGGACCGAGTTCCATTCATACCGTGGAATGCGTATAATGAAATACCATGGCCCATTATTGGGTCAGGCTGGGTAAGGAGATGTGTAAGATGCCTTTTTACTTTATTTCTATCCGTACGGACTAGACAGAATCTAGAGTAAGAGGATCTGTCATCTTGTGCATGAATCTTGTAGCTGGCTTTTTTAGGTATGTGTGTATGTGTCTATTTGTATCTCCATTTATTATAAATGTGTGTTTCATGTATAATATTTTATGTATTTCAGTACTTAGTATATTAATTTATATTCTAAACTAGCTGACCCGGCGAACTTTGTTCCGCCTTAAATTTGAAACATTCCAGTGGTTTGGGCTGAGCTATCCCGCAGGAACTATGCAATTTTCCGAGATAAAAACTATCCTATGTCCTTTCCCGGGACTCAAACTATCTGTATACCAAATTTCAACTAAATCGGCCCAGCGGTTTAAGCGTGAAAAGGTAACAGACAGACAGACAGAGTTACTTTCGGATTTATAATATTAGTTATTGTGTTGTATTGTATCTGAAGGCCACGTCATTTATCTACCAACGCATTCGCTGTTAAATTATGATAGTGGCACGGGGAAAGTCACGAAAACGCATATAAGCGTCGGTGGTAGTGGATGTGTTAATACAGATTCGATGTCGCCTTGACATAATATGCGTATTACATCGCTCTTTCTCTTTCGTTGCCGACACATTACTGTGTCCTACGTATATGCTGAAAACAAACCCTAACGAGCGTTGCAATCGGAATGTAATTGTGAAATTATGACACCTTTCCAGGGTTTTACGTGGCTTAAAAGGCAAAAAATGTATCCTTCTAGGATCACTTTGTTGTCCGTCCATCCGTCTGTCAAGATCCTTTTTCTCATACATACATACATACCGTCACGCCTCTTTCCCACAGGCAAGGCAGAGACTACTTTGTTCCACTTGCTACGATCCAGACACTTCTTTCGCTTCATCCACACTCATCAATCTCTTCATACATGCTCGTCGGTTTCGGTTACTCCTGACCTGACCTTTTTCCAAAACGTTATTTTTCTCAGGAACGTGTAAAGTCAAAGTTACCAAGCAAATACTAAAATGTGTGTGTGTTTGTGGCATCGTAGCCCTCAAACGGATGGATCGATTTGGATGCGGATTTTATCATTTGTAAGCCAGTTTCATGCGGTTATTCTTAGCCATGTATGTTAAAAATCGGTCCAGCAGTTTGAAGAATATCAGCTCTTTTCCAAAATGATGTGAGGCATTTTTGGCACAAAATTGTTTTACGTATACATCGACGAATGCGGTGGGGGGTTTTTAAAATTTTGAATTTAATTTCCTTTTATCTATGTTGATGATCTATTTTTCATGTCTGTGTTTGTTTTGTTGTTAGTTTTCTATAATGTTGTGTGTATGCTCTTATATTTGTGCGTCTTGCAAAGTGAATAAATGTCTTCTTTGTTTCTTTCTTTCCTTCTTTTTCGGGTTCCGACTGTCACTGTGTCCTACATTGATATGTTATTACGTAGTAGTTTAAAAGAGATATGATAAATATCATACATATGACCAGTTGGATTCATGTAAGAGAGATTAGAGATTATATTCGGTCATAGATATTTATACACGTACATACCTACATAGGTACATACACTTACACATATCACGTCTATATCCCTAACGGGGTAGACAGAGCCTACGGTAACAAAACCTAAAGGCCACGTTTAGCATGATTGTGGGCGTTTAGGTGGAAAGGGGAATCAAAATAGTGATTGATGGGTTGCTTTGCTAGCCGCATCGCCTATAACATCACTACATAGTATAAAATAAAGTCGCTTTTTCTGTCCCCGTGTCCGTATGTATGCTTATATCTTCAAAACCAGTCAACGGATTTTGATGCGGTTTTTTTTAATAGGTAGAGTGATTCAAGAGGAAGGTTTATATGTATAATACATGCATAATATACCGTGCGAAGCTGGGGCGGGTCGCTAGTAATTCCATAATTTGGTGTCAGGTCAGGGGTTAAAAATAACGCCCATTCCTGACTAAAAAGGTCAATTGTAAACTATGTTTAAGTTATTAATCACATCATACAGTCCTATTGTACAATATCAGTCACGTTCAATGTTTACAATATTTGTCATATAAATATTATATATTTACACAATATTGTAATGTTATGCAATCTAAATACCATTGTAGTTTTTTAATAACACTGTGACAGGGTGTCCGCCATTTTGTTCGTTTTCCCGCGCTCCGTCGCCATTGGCCGGGCGGGTGTCATTCGTGGTCAACGACAATCTAGAGCGCAGGTCTGTTTTTTTTTAATTATTTTTTTAGCTGCGTTCATTTTTACCAGCTTTTATGAACATGCAAAGTATTTATGTATGTGTGTAAGTATGTTTGTTCGTATGGAATCTTGCGAGTCAATTTGGTAGTGGAGTTCTGGTGGGCCAGCCAGGACCGTCTCCGCAGGAGGGAACTCTTCAATGGCTGGACCGATTGTATGGAAATTTGGTACACATATGTATTTGTTGCAATAGCCGCAACAGAAATACATTATCTGTGAAAATTTCAGTAGTCTAGCTATCACGGTTCATGAGATACAGCTTGGTGATAGACCGACAGACGGACAGTGAAGTGAAGCCGTAATAAAAGATTAGATTAGATTATTTCTTTGTTCAATAAAAATTACATCATAAATTGTACATTGCCGAGTTACGAGAATTTTGATTGAAATCGTCAAGTAAATAAAATAAAATAATAAAATCAAAAACAATAATAATAAAACAATTAGGTACAAATAAATTAATTCTCCGCTAGGGATCGTAACTGCTTATAAACAATAAAATAATAATAATAATCTAGAAAGGTTTAATTAGACGTAATGTCAAAATGACTGAATTAATAAGGCAGTTAAATAAATAAATCAAAATGACTTTTAGTCGACGCTCAAATGTTTCGTCATGTTCATTTTTAAGATCAAAGATTTTCATAATATTTGGGGCCAATAGTGTCCCGTTTCTACCCTTTGGCTACGTAACCCTAAAAGTGGCATTTACGGGGTTCAGTCTAACTAACCCAATCACCTATTCAAGTATTCTAGATTAGTTTTAAGACGCTGTATTAACAACGAGTTCGCCTCGCTTTGGAGGCGTTTGGGAGACGGCAGTTGAATACGTGAAATTGAGATTGTGATGCCAGCCTGCAATCCTCTAGCCTTTTGGGTGTCCAGGGCGGTGGTGCTCGCTTACCATTAGCTGACCCACTAGCTCGTAGCCTTCCTTGTATACAAAAGTCATAACCCTCATCGATGCACACGGTTCTCGCGCGTAAATATGCGGTTTTTCCTTATCACGTCTAAGCGTAGGTTTCTTGAGATGTTTTTTTGTTTTTCCCTAATCATCTGCCAAGATCGCAAATCATGATGAAAGCGTAACTACTGTACTGTTTTTATGCGGTTATCACTTATAGACAGACTGATATAACGATAGTTACGATCATATAAATAAAGTTCTTCAATGCTGTAGGTTTATTGTCTAACTCGCTCTCGCTCGAAATCGCTATCGTGTTCATTTTGACAGTTCATGTATGAATGTGACAGCTAGCTGATTTCGATGTCAATTGTCAGCCCATACATGAACTGTCAAAATGAACACGATGGCGATTGCGAGCGAGTTAGGTTATAAGCCTACTGGTCTGGGAGCAAAGAAAAAACATATAATGTACCAGTTGCTTCTCTTCCCGCGCAGATGGTAAAAGCCCATCGAGGGATTGGGCGAACATCTTAGGGATCATGTTATACAGTGTGTCCCAGAAAGTAGAGTCAAGCGAAAGTCCTGACGTAGAGCAACTCAAGGGGCATCCGAATCACCCCTATATTATGTTCCGCGATTTTTCGTAGTTTAGGAGTTATGGCCTTTTTTCACATTTTCTATTAATCTACGACCACGGAGACAGTTTTGCTCACTCTGACTGCAATAATTGAGATAATTGGCTGTTTGTTTTTTTAACGAGTAGCTGAATAGTACGTGCATGTATTTCATTTAAAAACAAAACAACATCGACGGATTGACGGATTCGCAGACGGAGTCGCGGGCAACAACTGGTAACAAATAGTGGCCTCGACTTAAATGCCTTTTACGAGCAATAGTCGCTAGTCGTGACTAGCTCTGTCTATTGATAAAAAAACTGGCCAAGTGCGAGTTGGACTCGCGCACCGAGCATAAAAAACCAGTGTTAGCAGAGCCCTTCTTCTAAGCAAAATGTAGGCAGTGTCAAGTCATTTTGTATTGGGTTAACTACATACCAGTGGCGTGGCGTCCATAGAACTCGATTCCCACCGGCTTGCCTATTTTAAGGCAGTTGGGTACTTTTATTGTGCAAAATTAGAGGAAAAGGCTAGTTAAATGCCCTTCCGCTTGCCTTCTGATATACTTGACGCCACGCCACTGATACATACATACATAAATCACGTCTTTATCGCTTACGGGGTAGACATAGCCTAAGGTAACAGGTACAGTCAAGTGTAATAATATGTATCTAGACAAAGTTTCAAAAATAAGTACCATACGCTCTTACGCGAGCGTAATAAGGTCGTGGGACATATTTTTGAGAAGTTCCTATCGATACTTATTTTTGCACTTGACCGTACCTACAGGCCAAGAAGATTGTGCACGTATAGGTGGAAATAAACTAGCTGTTGCCTGCAACTTCATCTGCATCGAATTCGTTTATCGCTATTGTTTTTAAATCAATTACCGAACTTGGCCTTTCACTGCTTTGTCTGAAATCAACAATTAACTTTGCATTTACTGACCTTCCTTGTATTAGTGACATGATGACACACATCACGAGTCGTGGCAATCCAAATGCAACCGTAACCCATCTTGTTATGGTTCAAAATGCAATCAGATCTGTCGGGAGTTAGGTTATTCTCTTAATATGCAAAACAGTGTGAGCAACTTTGCACCCGATACGAATGCGTACCGTGTGTAAATGTTTCAATTAAAATTTAACTTTAAGTCTTTGGTTTAAGGTTGAGTTTGATTTAGCAGTTTTGGTGTGAGCTCTGTTATGTGTCTAGTTATTGTGAAATGAGCTTTGTGTACATAGATTTAATGTTCAGTTTTGAATGATGCTAATTTTAAATCAGCTTTGTTTAGGTAACATTTCGATTAGTAAGAAGAGAATCTCTTCGAACTATGAACGTGTTTAGTGTTGTTAATTGAATTTGTGTCTTGTTTCGTTAGTTTTCTGGTCGTTTTTCCTTTGTCGCGATTCTGGTGAACTTTTTCCGAGTGTTGTTTTCTAGTGATAATGATTTCTTTGATAATGTGAGTGTTTTATCCCTTACGGGGTAGACAGAGCCTAATAGCAAGACGGCGTATAGGTGTACAGGGGAATCAAAATAGTGATGGGTTGCTAGCATCGTCTATAACGCGATTCCTAGGATCGCTCATTCCGTCGATGGGCTTTATTTTATGATCTGCGCGGGAAGAAAAGCGAATATGTAGTACGTTCTATGTTTTTTTCTATTCTCCCAGACGAACATGGAACCGTCCAAAATGCTATACCCGAAACCGACGAGCGTGTATGAAGAGATTGATGAATGTGGATGAAGCAAAGGTATGTCAGGCAGGATCGTAGCAAGTGGAAAATAGTAGTCTCTGCCTACCTCTGTGAGAAAGAGGCGTGACGTTATGTATGTAAAGAGATAAGCGAGATAAAATAGGATTTTCCTCCACGCAAAATGACATCATACGATATTAGTATAGTCGAATTACGGAAAAGTATGGAAGTAATTCGTGTAGTCGTGTTTTTTTGTGGAATCGTTAGAGGGCACGACTAGATGGTTTCCCTCGGTTTGCACCTTTCTATCATGTACGGAACACTTTAAAATATTAGGTATAAACTTCAAATGCCGTTATTTTGGAGTATGATAAAAGGTATTAGGCGCAAGTTTAGCCACGTGAAGGGTCCCCTTTGGTACATAATGTATGTTAATTAAAAAGGTGTACGATGTATAGAATCTTGGTAAAATATTTTTTTCTGATTGCGGCTCGAGGATAATTCAGACGGTTGGTGCAAACTTAGATTAAGCTTTTCAAAGTATTATAAACTCCCAGGTAACTTTGCACCCCCGTGCAAAGTATGGAACATGTTTTTTTTACTCTTTTGTAGATTGTACTTCGGGGGAAATTAAGATAGTCGTGAAAATTTATAAATAACACATATTTAAAAGATACTACATTCGCACTCAATAAAAAAAAGAAAATTTTAACCGGAAGTTTGGTAAACATAGTTCTATCTAAACGCAAGGAATAGCAGCGAACGCTAGGTAGCGGGTAGTATTACAGAACCGCATGTTCCGTGTAGAAATGTCAATTTTTTATGGGGTGCGAATGTAAATCAAACCAAGTTAAGACGATTGTGACGATTTTTATTAATTCCAAAATTTCCCCCGAAGTACAAAGACAGTAAAACATAGAAAACTACTTTCCGGGTGTCGCACCCTGGTGCAAATTTGGTATTGTGTTTTGATATATATTCTCATCATTTCCTCAATTTGCACCGCGTTCTGTATTTTTCCCGGGGCCGCAATGCCAAAAAGTATATTTTTAGTTATATGATTTTTTTTTTGTATGTTCCGTAGCTTGAATTGAGCTAAATAACGGGTGCAAATATAGATTAAGATGTAATAAAACGTATGGCAAATTGCACAGACTACACCTATTTTTTCTTCTTAGTTATTACTATTACACCATTTTCAACCAATTCCACCCCTTTCCGGGGGGGTGAATATATCAAGTGATGTATTAAATTCCATTTCTAACCCATACAAATCAAAAACAATTGTTTTTATCAGTTCTTAGAATTATTTCCTGACTTAAGGGAAATTTCACGTATTTTGCCTCCACTATATATATTATGAGGATATACCTATGTATTTACTTATACGTGATAAACTTTATAAAGTAACTTATATAGCGACCCTAGCGCCACCTAGTTGTCGACTACATAACTACGACGCACGAGTAGCTAGCGCCAGCTCTAATGACAGCTGTCAGATCGTTCTACATCCCGCTAACGAAGTTTCTCGGGGTGCGAGTCGGGTTACCTCTGCGTGTGGTCAATGAAGAGCAGTGCTTGGTCCGGTGCACCCTGGGTATCGGTTAATGATTTCCTGTCAGATTCTGAGGGATATCGTTATCCGTTGCCTAAGAGCCCGACAGGGGAGGGGTCTTTTAACCGTGTTCTACCGTACAACGTTGCCGATATTTTTGTTACAAGATTTTTGAATAGGTACTGTGTTTATTACTTTGACATTGGCGAAATCGTCGCATCGATCGATGGGGCCATGTTAAAAAAAAAGATGAAATACAACTTTCAACTCTCTCCCTTCGGACTTCGGTTCCCAGGCATAACATCTGCCTGGAGAGAGATCTCTCAATTGTGGCCTCTCCCTACAAACTATTAATATTACTGGAGGCTCTTAGAGCCTATTTTGGGTCGAACCTTGCACTTTTTCTACCAAGGAATCCACTTCGCGCCGTGGTACCTATTATTACCTATAGGTAAACTGAGGCGATTCACAAACATTCGTATTCATAATACAAATTTCTGCCCCTACCGGGATTTGAACCCGGAATCTCTAGCTTCATAGTCAGGGTCACTAACCACTAGGCTATCCGGTCGTCATTATAAAAGTCGAGTGATGCTCTGCTCGACATGTTTGGGACTAGTTCGTAGTCCTTCCTCTTGGAGCGCTTGCCGCTTTGCTTGGTGCTGGCGGGGGAGCGCTCGAAGAGGAAGTACTTTTATACGGGAGTTTTCCGTTTTTGTGTTATTAAAATGGATCTTTTATAAATATGTAGCGACCCTACCGCCACCTAGTTGGCCTCTACATAACTACTACGACGCACGAGTAGCTAGCGCCAGTTCTAATGACAGCTGTCACATCGTTCTACATGCCGCTTACGAAGTTTCTCAATGCGGCTGCATAAATACAACTTTCAACTCTCTTCCTTCGGACTTCGGTCCCCAGGCATAACATCTGCCTGGAGAGAGATCTCTATTGTGGCACTCCCCACAAATTTACGTATGATGGCTTGAGTTTTTTTTTAATTTTAATTTAATGCTATCTGTTAGTGAGTCTACGTTAGTATTTTATGGGTTGTAATTTGCAATGTAACCACTCAACCGTGGTTAGCACACCGGATGTTTGATAACAACATCACTGTTTTAAAGCTCTTTAATTAGTCTTTCTGTAATCTATGAATTAGCATTGTTCACTTTGACTTTAAGTTAGGTTTGCGATACATGCTTAAGTAGCTTAGCTTGTGCCTGTATAGAGAAACTGGCCAAGCGCGAGTCGGATCGCACCAAATATTGCAATTATATCTCATGGGGTAGACGGAGCCTAAGGTTACAAAATTCAATGAATACAATTCAAAATTCGTTACTTTCTTACAGTCACGCCTCTTTCCCATAGTAGGCAGACTACTCTGTTCTACTTGCTACGATTCTGACATACCTCTTTCGCTTCATCCACATTCATCAATCTCTTCATACATGCTCGTTCATCAATCTCTTCATACATGCTTCGGGTCCTGACATGACCTTTTTCCAAAACGTCTCCTATTAGGTCTCGGAACGCCCGTCTAGGCCTTCCCCTCCCGCAACCATTCACACTCTCCATATAGATCTGTTTAGTTAGTCTACTTTCATCCATGCTCTCTACGTGACTAAACACAAGTCCTTTGTCGAAACCACCAGCGCATTCAGAGAGATCATCATTGCCAAGAAGAATGCGCCGCAAGAAACTTGGCAGGAAGTGACTTTTATCAAAATAAAATACATTTGCCAATGGGCACGCTTATCATGATTGTGGGCGTATAGGTGAAAGAAATTAAAATTGTGATGGGTGGCTAGCATCGCCTATTATTATGACTCCTAAGATCGCCGTCCTCAATGGGCTTTTACCATCTGCGCGGCAAGAAGCCGCTGGTGCATTCTATGATGGCTTCTTTGCTCCCGGACCTGTGACCAGTAGGCTTATTACCTAACTCGCTCGCAATCGCCATCGCGTTCATTTTGACAGTTCTTGTATGAATGTGACAGCTAGCCGATTCCGATGCCAATTGTCAGCCCATACGTGAACTGTCGAAATGAACACGATGGCGATTGCGAGCGAGGTAGACAATAAGCCTACAGCTTGTACACACACACATACATATATCACGTCTTTATCCCTTACGTGGTAGACAGAGCCTAAGGTAACAAAACCTTAAGGCCACGTTTAGCATGATTGTGGGCGTATAGGTGGAAAGGGGAATCAAAATAGTGATGGGTTGCTAGCCGCATCGCCCATTAGACACTTGCTTGCTTGTATTACAGACAATTACCGGGTCGACTGTACATGGTAAAGCTTGAGTAATGTGTAGATCTGTACCTAATTATGCAGAACACAGTCGTGTCACGGATTTGATAAAAAAAACCGTGTAATCGCCTTAACACGGAACTAACGAGAACCACGTGAAAACTAAAAACGGAAACACACAAATACAATTTACAAAATATATAGTAAATATACAAAGTATATAATATAACAGAATGTAACAGATGCTTCTCTTACCGCGCATATCGTTAAAGCCTATCGAGGGAACGGGGGAACTTAAGAAACATGTTATAGGCGATGCTAGCAACCTATTTCTTTTAGATTCCACTCTACCTATACGCCCACAACCATGCTAAACGTGGTCTTTAGGTGTCTAGGCTCTATCTACCCTCTCTGCTCTGTATATCCTAAATTGCACCACCTGCTCAGATCTGTTCTGTTCTCCAGTCCATTGTGGTTGTTTGGTAGAGATCGCTCTGTAGCGATAAGGCCGCCTATTGTTACCTTGTAATATTCTGTAGACCTTTTTTCTGTTTTGATTGTTATATGTGGTGTTCAATAAAGAGTTATTGTATTGTATTGTACGCCCACAATCATGCTAAACGTGGTCTTTAGATGTCTAAGCTCTGTCTACCCCGTAAGGGTTATACACGTGATATATGTATGCATTTGTATGTATTTATGCAGATTCTACATAACCTTGTTATATGCGTATTATAACGTTTGTCCTCTTGCGTTGCCGATATGTTGTTATATCCTACGTATGTCCCCAAAACGAACCCCACCGAGCGTTACAATCGGTGCGTGATTCACCTTTTTTAACCGACTTCAAAAAAAGGAGGAGGTTCTCAATTCGTCTGTATGTTTTTTTTTCTTGCTAAGTCTTACATTTCCTTTTTTATTGTCCACAGGGAAGCGGAGCAAGCCTTAGTGGCGGTGCGTGTGCCTATCAAGGGCATGACGTGTCAGTCCTGCGTGCGCGGCATAGAGGGCTCTGTCAGTGAATTGAGCGGCGTGCGCCACGTTAAGGTGAAAAGAACATGTCTATAAACGTCTAGATACATACAAACTTTAACACACACACACACACACAAATCACGTCTTTATCCCTTACGGGGTAGACAGAGCCTAAGGTAGCAGGTACCTACAGACCTCATTTAGCAAGATTGTGGCGTGTAGGTTGAAAATGGAATCAAAATAGTGACGCATCGCCTATAACATCATTCCTATTTTCGCCCATTCTCTCGATGGCGTTTTACCATCTGCGCGGGAAGAGAAGCAACTGGTACATTCTATGTTTTTTCTATGCTCCCAGACTAGCATGGAAGTTACAAACTCTAATCCTCAAAACAAAACTAAGCTCTTGGTGTTCAGAATGTACGGCACCAATGGAGTTTTAATTGAGATGGAAAACTTGTGGATTTATGTTGAGTTACTGAATTACTTGGTATGCCATGTTGTCGAATGAAGAGAGAGCGAGAGAGCTGTATTCCAAGTGAAAGGGAAAAGTAGAATTTTAGTAGCTACACTAAACAGCGTCTGCAATAGTTTTTAATCCTACTTTCCTCACCACCCGTTGAAATATCTACTAATATTATAAATGCGAAAGTTTGTGAGAATGGATGTAAGAGTGTTACTCTTCCACGCCATAACGGTTGTACAGATCTGCATCATATTTAGCACGAATTTTGGACCATAAGTCGCGGACAACAGCTACTTCACTACGTAGTATAAAATAAAGTCGCTTTCTCTGTCCCTATGTCCCTATGTATGCTTATATCTTCAAAACTACACAACGGATTTTGATGCGGTTTTTTTTAATAGATAGAGTGATTCAAGAGGAAGGTTTTTATGTATAATTCTACGCAGACGAAGTCGCGGGCAGAAGCTAGTTCTGAGATAATTTTAAGACATAATTTTCACTATCACCAGGTGGAGTTGTCAGAGAACGCCGGTTACTTCCGCTATGACCCTCGCGAGTGCAGCGCTGCGGCCATCCGCGCCCGAATAGAGGAGATGGGGTTCGACGTGGACTCAGCAGAGGACGAGACCAGGTCAGCTTCGTTATCATTATTATCATCATCAAAATCAGCACCAATATCATTATTTTCAATACCATTACCAATATCATTACCGTCATCAAAATCAGCACCAACATCATTATTTTCACTAGCATTACTAATATCATTATTTTCAAGAAGTGAGTATACTCGTCTCAAAGTGCCGGCAAGGCATCTGTAATACCTCTCGGGTTATGGATGTTCATGAGCGACCGTGTTTGCTTTGCATCAGGTGATCCGCCAACTTTTGATGTCATAAAAAACTATTATCATTGTTTTGTCTGCTGGACGCTTTCTAAAAATCTACTGAAGGGTACAATCGGTCTATACTGATGCAAGGCAAAGTCAACATCGTGTTCATCATCGTGATCTCTATAGTATCCATCATAATGGCCAAGACCATCATTAACATCATTTTTCTCTTTATTTATATTTCCATTATTTATAATTTTCCTGTTTTCCCTACACTCCCTAAACGAACCCCACCGAAAGGGTTAATCGGTATAGTGTGTATTTGAGACGGTTTTTTTAGGCGTAGACTCATCATCATCGTATCGTAGCTATTTCCAACGTTAAAGACATTATTCTCAACACCATCAATATCGTTATAGCTTTTGGACGGACCCAAAATCAACCCAACAGAAGGGTACAATCGGTATAACATTTATCGTAAGATCGTAACCGAGATGAGTTTTGGTTTGACGCAGGCTCAGTCGTTTCGAGACTCGTTGAGAATTAAGAATCATCATCATCATCATTACAATGTTAATTTGAAAAATGTTGTTCCAGAATTCTCTTACCGAAAGAAATACCGACGGAGCTCCTGATAGACATGTCAGGGGAGCTTAGTGACGAGAGCGATGTCCTCATACAGGTGGATGGCATGACCTGCCAATCCTGTGTCAACACTATCGAGGGTAGGTTTATCAATTCTAATGGTAATCTTTTCCATGCTGTTCTAGACCAAAGAAAAACTTAGATTGTACCAGTTGCTTCTCTTCCCGTGCAGATGGTAACAGTCCATCGAGGGAATGGGCGAAAATCTTTGGAATCATGCCATAGGCGATGGGGCTAGCAAGCCATCATTATTTTGATACCCCTTTCCACCTAAATAGGCTCTGTCTCACTCGTAAGGGATAAACATGTGATTTATGTATATTGACGACCTCATCGTTTTCAGGAGCCTTAAGAGAGACTCCTGGTGTGATACATGCGACAGTTGACCTTGCTTCGGGCACTGCGGCCGTGCGTACGCGCAAGTCCACGCTCACTGCCCAACAGGTAACATAACTATACCTATAGGCGTGTGTTACACGGTCAATATTATCGTGACACTGGTATGTCAATAGAGGATCGTGGATTGGAAAGAATCGGATTCGATGCGATATACATTAATATTTCGTGATATGGATCGCGTGATGCATATAACACACGAACACGATAATCCATGTCTGATCCATGTTATAAAAGAGTATCGTGACCGACTGACTGTTAGACAACGTACGGCCTAAACCATTAAAGCTACAGACATATTCCTTGAGTATGGTATCATGGAGGTGCTAGAGAAAGGATTTTTCAAAATTCCCACGGGATAAGGGATAAACGTGATTTACATGTTCGCTACTTCATCATTATCATCATGATCTTCTATAGTATATGGAGAGCTAAGAATAATACAATTAGTAAAAATTCTTATTACAGGCAGCCGACGTAGTGCACGAGCTTGGCTTTGACGCTGCCGTGCGGACCGTGGACGGAGTCAGTAGTCAAGGCGAGTATTTAAAAGACCGTGGTCTACTGGAAATACCGAGGTCTACTGGAAAGACCGTGGTCTACTGGAAAGACCGTGGTCCACAGGAACTTATTTATTTATGTTTTCTTTACAGAATCAAATTCACAAAGCAAAAGTGACCAAGAAGGGACAGGTGACGGACGGCTGGTCAAACATTCGCCTTCAAAGAGTAAATCTTATACAAATGTGAGTTTTTAAGTGAGACAGACTGTCTTTTTTTTATATGAGGGGGCAAACGAGCAGACGGGTCACCTGATGGAAAGTAATCACCATCGCCCAGGGACTGCAAGACTTGGGGTATCACAGGTGCGTTGCCGGCCCTTTCAAAAACAGGAAGGCTTGTCTTGACTAGAAATACCTAATTTGCGGGTGAAGTGTAATTTCTTTTTATTTATTTTTTATGTTAGATAGGCCAGACAAAGGAACTAGGGGGTCACCTGATGTTAAATGATCACCACTGTCCATAGACACCCGCAGCGCTTTACGCGATGCCAGTGCGTTGTCGGCCCTTTAAAATTTAAAATACTTTCTGTCAGTTGATACTAATATTGTTCCTTGATAAAAAAGTAAGATTCTTAGCTTACCTCCTGCTTTATAGGCTACGTTTTTTCATTAAATAACATAACCTACCTTTTTCTTTGTAGGGCAACATACCGAAAGACAACGATCTCACCCGATGTACGTTAGAAGTGAGAGGCATGACATGTGCCTCTTGTGTGGCGGCCATAGAGAAGCACTGTTCTAAAATATATGGTAAGTCATGTTATCTAAACTTCGGTCTACTCTAAGGGTCCACTGAGTATACCGAAGGTGGCAATTACAAAAACGGCGGCTTTACCCCGTTGGTCTTTTTAAAAGATGTTAAGTCTAACAGTTAAGACTGTTGATCTGTCAAAAGACTATGTCATCCATGTACAAGAGAGGTTTCGACTGCCCCGTTGTGTGTGCTTTATATAATCGCAATTGGTCTTCTCAAAAGACTAAAGGTCTACTCAAAAGACCGTGTTGGTCTAATAGACAGCTGTTTGGTCCTATTACACGAACAGATAAATTGAACTTCTCAGTCTTTTCTGAAGACTGCAATTTATGTTTTTGTTGTCAAGACGTTCATTCGCACGTAAATAAAACAAACAAACGAACAATTAAATATTAATTATAAATGTATCTAGTAAAATACGTGAAATATTATTATTGTGCATTGACGTTTGTTTGAATTTAGTAATTAAGCATTTATGTCTGTTTATTATTATACCATATTAACCATTGTCTTTATTATTGAATAGTATGGGAATGGAATTCGCTCCCATCGTCTGTATTTCCGGACAGATACAACCTAGGGCTCTTCAAGGCTAGAGTGAATAGGCTATTACTGAACCAGTGAGTTACACCTTTGGCCTCATCTGCACCTTCCACCAAGTGAGATAGAGGTCAATCACTGGTCAGTTTGTAGTAAAAAAAAAAAAAAAAAAAAAAGTCTTAAGTAGCGTTAAAAAAAAGTTATACGTCAATGTCAAAGAATACTTTTTTTTTTTCAAAACCGAAATCTAAGACAAACTAAACACTTATTTATTTCATTATTCCTTAGAAATCTTATCAATATTCGCTAAGAAATCTGTTATATGTTTGAAGTCGATGTCTGTGTGTGTCTGTGGAGTCGTAGCTTTCAAACGGCTGGATCGATTTCGATGCGTTTTTTATTATTATTTTTAATTTGAATTATTTGCAGGCGTTGATTCGATTCTCATAGCGCTGCTGGCAGCCAAGGCTGAAGTCAGCTTCTCTGCCCGCAAGATCTCGGCCACGGACATAGCGCAGAGCATAACCGACCTTGGGTTTCCTGCTGAGGTGTTAAGCGTGAACGATGGCACGGGCCTGAAGGAGATCTCGCTTACGGTTGGTACTATGTTTTTACAAGCTGTCTATTGACTTGCAATGTATACATACATACATACATACATAAACCACGTCTTTATCCCTTACGGGGTAGACAGAGCCTAAGGTAACAAGACCTAAAGACCACGTTTAGCATGATTGTGGGCGTATAGATGGAAAAGGAATCAAAATAGTGATGGGTTGCTAGCCTCATCGCCTATAACATGATTCCTATGATTTACTCTGCATGGAAGTATTATAGCAGGATGAATAACACACTTACACAAATCACGTCGTTATCCCTTAAGGGGTAGACAGAGCCCAAGGTAACAAGACCTAAAGACTATGTTTAGCATTATTGTGTTTGTATAGCTGGAAAGGAGGAATCAAAATAGTGATGGGTTGCTAGCCTCATCGCCTATAACATGATTCCTATGTCGCCAATTACCTCGATGGGCTTTTATCTGCGCGGGAAGAGATGCAACTGGTACATTCTATGTATTTTCTTTACTCCCAGACCAGCATGGAAGAAAATTGCAATGGATATATGTGAACAAATCACTGGTTTGGGGGTCAGATACTGCGTGGTTCTTTATTTATATATATAAAAAAATGGATGGTGCGTTTCTTCGTATATTGTCGGGAGACAAGAGACCGAGGGCTGCCATGGGCAAAATTACATAAAAATGTAATGTCACATACACAGGGGTAGGCAGAGACTACATTGTTCCACTTGCGACGATCCTGACATACTCACTTCATCCACACTCATCAATCTCTTCATACATGCCCGTCGGTTTCGCGTACTCCTGACCTGACCTTTTTCCAAACGTCTCCTATTCGGTCTCGGAACGTCCGTCTAGGCCTTCCCCTCTCAATGCAACCATTCACACTCCCCAGATAGATCTGTTTAGTAGGTACAGGGCGTTTACAAATATGAATTATTCAAATTTCCTTTTTTTCTATTTAATAATTAAAATTGTTTTTTCAGATACGCGGTATGACTTGCGCGTCGTGTGTGAGCAAGATAGAGAAAACTGTACTTAAACTGAGCGGCGTTGCGTCCTGCTCTGTCGCGTTGACCACTAGCAAGTAAGTAGTTCAACTAATCGTAGCACCATCGATCAATTTTACTCGAGATATAAACTACTGAAAATTAAATAAAACCCTCCCACTCAAATAAAAAAAAAATATGCCAAAAAGCTGATACTCTTGAACTGCCGGTCGGTTTTCTACCAAACATATGTAAGAACCACCGCAAGAAAACTGGCTTTCGAATGAAAAACACCACATCCATATCGGTCTATCCGAACTTATAACAGGAAGGCTTAGACTCTAAGCCTTAGAGGGTTAAAAAACGGTGACACGACACTACATACCGATTGTAAACTTCGTTGGGGTTTGCTCTGGGCACATACGTAGAATAGAATAGATTGGCAACACAAGAGAAAGAATGATGTAACGTGTGTGTGTGTAACGTGTGTGTAATTTAATCCACTCCCTGTCTTTAGTACCTCATATATTTTCTTTGCTTCTGATCAAATCCTTATCTGTTGTATGGCCTTCTTATTTTTCATTGCTTCTCACATCTATTTTATCTTAAGTATTATGTTATGTATATATGTATGTATTATTTTATTTTATTTACTTAGCTATGTATTATATTTATGTTGATATTGTTGTTTTTATTATCCCTGCGTTTATCCTGTCTATTTGTTTTCGCCACCTACTTAAACTGTCTCCAACTTATTTCTTGCATTGGTTGTCTGGAAGAGATCGCTATTAAGCGATAAGACCGCCTATTGTCTACTTTGTTCTTTGTTTCTGTATTGTTTTGTACTGATTTGTGGTGTTCAATAAAGAGTATTTGTATTGTATTGTATTGTATGTTGGAGCGAGATGGATATACGAGAAAGTGTAAATAAATGAACTCAACGAAACTTCTCTTACAACATCTTAATGGAAACCCAAGCGTGTAGTGGGCGTTTTCCAAAAAAAGTCCAGATGATCATATTTTCCAGAATTTGGACTATTTTGGGTTTTTCTTACTCAGAATCGTTTACCCTATCGATCCTTATACAAGAAAAAATGAGTCCCAAAATTTTAATTCCAGTTTGTCACTTTTTTTCATATAGGTAAAGGTATATATGGAACGTGACGATCAGGGAAAAAAAACAGGAAAATCTGGGACACGTTTTTTCTTGTATGAGGTTCGATAGGGCAAACGATTCTGAGTAAAAAAAAGCCAAAATAGTTATATTGTGAAAACAATTGAAAAACGCTCTAAAACGTGAGCAAATGAAATGTATATATTTTTTCTTTTTTTTTCAACAGAGGCAAAGTTAAATACGACTCTGAACTAATAGGTCCGAGGACGATATGCGAAGCCGTCAACAATCTGGGCTTCGACGCGAGCGTTGCCAACCCAAACAGCAAGGGCACCTCCAACTATCTAGAACACAAGTAAGTACACACGGCAATATAATCAGGTAAGCACCTACGCACGCTCGCGCCTTTTCTATCCTGCTTACCGATACCTATAATTCATCGGGAATATTCAGGCCCCTAATTCACTAAAACGACATTTGTCGATGACATGTGACAATTCTTTTTTCTTCATGAATACGTAATGCATAATTACACATAAACGGATAACTCACGGAGTCCTTCCTCTCGGAGCGCTCGCCCCGGTGGCAGCGAAACGAACACTGCGCGCCAGCGCTCTGCTCGCGCGGCTGCTCGACGCAACTGACAGCGGCGCACAACTACCCTCGTTTTCATCGTCATTTTTATTATTGTCAAATGTATTGAAAAATGGGTACGCGTTTTTTTTAATGCCCGATCCATACATTCGATGATATAGCGATAGCTGTCATAGCAAAGTCGACAAACAAATTACAGCAATACTTTGACATTGACATTTTGCGGCAAGGTTCTTTCTTGGCTCGACAATTAAAGTCCATGGATTTTCAACTTTGAACAATTGGCATTGTTCATTTTTTTAGTATGCTCCAATTTGAAAACCATTTCGAGGAAAACCATCAATTATCCGATTTATCTGACTATGAAGCTAGAGGTCCTGGGTTCGAATCCCGGTAGGGGCAGACAGTTGTATGATGAATACGAATGTTTGTGCCCGAGTCATGGATGTTGTATGTATTTAAGTATGTATTTATCTACATTATATAAGTATGTTTATCCGTTGCCTGGTAGCACAAGCTTTGCTTAGTTTGGGGCTGGGTCAATTTGTGTAATTTGTCCCAAGATATTTATTTATTTATTTTATCTTGTCCGATTTCAAAAATACTTTATGATTACAGATATTTTTGTAAAAGTACTTTTAACCTTTGTTTGACATAACGACCCGGTTTTTAGACAGAATCCAGCATTGAATGTTTGCCACAAAAATGGAAAAAAAAAAGTTTGGCTATGGCAACTGTCACCTGCCACGAAAAAACCATAGACAAAGCCGTTTTTTTTTAAATGGCTGAACGAAGGCGATTGGGATTCTGTCTAAATTCACGAAATATCAAACAGCGAAAAAAAAATCATTTGTGAACAAAGCTACGTAAAAGCATAATATTCAAATTAGTTGCTTGAAATAATCCATTTTATCAAATAAAGGTGTTAAAAGCTCAGCTTAAAAAAAATGAACAATGCCAATTTCAAGACCTTTTGTTTATCTGTGGTTGTTACAGAGAAGAAATTAAAAAATGGCGGACCGCGTTCCTCATATCGCTCATATTCGGCGGGCCGTGCATGGTGGCCATGGCCTACTTCATGGCGACCATGGACCACCACGACCCCAAGGCCTCGTGCTGCGTGCTGCCGGGGCTCAGCCTGGAGAACCTGGTCATGTTCCTCCTGGCCACGCCCGTGCAGGTATGCTGCTCGTTCGTTTTATTCACTCTTTCTGTGGTATTGGAATAGGGTGTATAAGGGGCCATTCAAGAATTACGTAAGCAGATTTTTTACAATGATTTACCCCCCTCCTGCCCCTTGTGAACGAACTAGTGGGTCACCTGATGGTAAATGATCACCACTGTCCATAGACACCCGCAGCGCTTTACGCGATGCCAGTGCGTTGTCGGCCCTGCAGAAAATTGTACACTCGCCTCTTAAAGGCACCCAGGTCGTAACTCGATGGGAAGACCCCAGCGGGAAGCTCGTTCCAGATTTTGCAAGTTTGTGACAAAAAAGACCGATTAAACCGCACCGTCGAAGACTGCCATTTATCAACATGATGTCGATGAAATGAGCGCTTACGACGCTTATTGTTTAACGCGCGTATTCTCGCGATAGCATTCAGCATCTCTTTCTGCCCTCGTTCTAAATCGTTTGACAGAAAGAAATGCCAAATGTGATTGTGGCTCCAATTGTTAGACATGGCCTCAGATCTGATGATCAGGCGAGGGAAACTGCGGAAACAGCTAGTTCTGACATTGAATGTTGCTTTTTACAGTTTATAGGCGGCTGGCATTTCTACAAGCAAGCCTACAAGGCGCTCAGTCATGGCACTTCCAACATGGACGTCCTAATATCCATGACGACAACCATAAGGTGAGTTACGTACACAAATCACGTCTTTATCCCTTACGGGGTAGACGGAGCCTAAGGCAACAGTTACCTACAGGCCACATTTAGCTAGATTGTGGGCGTATAGGTGGAAAAATGAATCAAAATAGTGATGGGTTGCTAGCCTTGCGTCGGTAACTTGTTTCCTATGATTTTCGTCCATTCCCTCGATGGGCTTTTACCATCATACAGTACCAGGGCATAAAGATTTCACATTTTCTTCATTTTCAGTGTCATTTAGATTTTTTGTAGTGAAAACTTCTTTAGAGGCGTTGAGTATTATTTGGGATGGGTAAAAATTGTTAAACTCGCGTCAGATTCTGACGGTCACGTGACGCGGTAAGACGGAGAACAGTACATACGTTGATTTCGTCACTCACTCGTAAGCTACGTTTGGCCTAGTGGTGGAACAACATTGCGTTCGCTCCGGTGACTGCGGTTCAAATCTCTTGTAGAAAGAGGTTTTTCTTTTTGCACGAGTGTGTAGTTTGAACTTCTACCAGCACTTCCGGAGTGCAACCCGTCTGTTTTTTTTTCTTATTAGAGGCTGTCCAGCCAAGCTAACCAAACCACCCACACCACAATGGGTGTTGTAACCCAACCACAACACACACAAACATGAAATATTCCAGATTCATGTTAAAACTGTGTATTAACACCGGGTTCGCCTCGCTTCGGAGGCTTTTGGGAGACGGCGGTTGATTACTTGAAACTGATATTTTGACGATGGAAATATGTTTCTTCTCTTTGCAGCTACGCGTATTCGCTGGCTGTCGTCATAACAGCTATGGCGCTGCAGAAAGACACAAGTCCTATGACGTTCTTCGATACGCCACCTATGTTGTTGGTTTTTGTGTCCCTCGGACGGTGGTTGGAACATATAGCTAAGGTAATATTTTATTGAATCAGGCGTTACTTTGCGGAGGTCCATTGCAATTAACAAAAAATATTTACCTTGCTACTCCGCTACTCACGTGCAATATAACCAAGCCTGTGTGAAATATATATGTACAAACTTAATAATCCCTTACACCACACAAACACTGACGCTTCGATCCCTTTACGGGATCATTATCAAAGTTTAATTTATCAAACCCATGCATGTGTAACATTTGTGCTCATTAAACTTTGATAATAATCCCGTAGAGGGATCCAAACGCGTCAGTGTTTCTGTGGTGTAAAGGATAATTAAGTTTGTAGGATTTATGTGTGTTTTATTGGCAGTCGTGGAGGGAGGGATATATATTTCACACAGGCTTGGTTATCTTGCACGTGAGCGGAGTAGCAAGGTAAATATGTTTAGTTCAAGGTAATCTTTATTTATTTAATTTTGTAATTAATTTTCTATTCTATCTCACTCGCACATAACGCAAGTCTCCTCATAATTATCTTTCCTTTTCAGGGTAAAACTTCAGAAGCCTTGTCAAAGCTGCTGTCTCTGAAGGCTACGGAAGCTGTTCTTGTCAATTTGGATGCAAACGGGCAAGTGGTCAGTGAGAAGAACATACCAGTTGAGCTGGTGGAGAGAGGTGACATATTAAAGGTGAACTTTGAACAGTATATAAGTTTTAACAGTTTATTAATCGAGTAACTATAAATGCCTTAACATCATGTTGGAAATGACCTGATACTCTTCAAACTGCTGGAGCGATTTTTACCAAACATAGCCAAGAACCAGGGCAAGGAAACTGGCTTTCTGGTGGTCCATTCCTTAAAGTGCTACGACGCCACAAACAGACACACAAACACACATATCAACGACGTCAAACTTACGACACCCGTCTTTTTGCATCGGGGGTTAAAAACATATTCGCTTACCCTTTCCAATTACGCAACTGATTTAATTGTTGTCAATCTTGGCCGGAACGACGATTGCTGGTCCCGTATTAGACGGCCTCGCTGGCGCTTGGCCTTCTGACACTACTCGACCGGCATCGCCTTAGTGCCTTTGCAATAGTGTGCTGTTTCTAGGTAGTACCAGGTGAGAAGATACCGGTGGATGGCAAAGTGATCTCTGGACAGAGCACGTGCGATGAATCCCTCATTACTGGAGAGTCTATGCCTGTCGCTAAAACTAAAGGTAATCTTTAACATAGAGAGAGAGAGAGAGAAGAGAGAGAGAGGAGAGAGAGAGAGAGAGAGAGAGAGGGGGCGGGGGGAGAAAACAAAAATTACATTACATTTTCGTACTGTTTTGATTAAAAAAATAAACTTGTAACATTTACAGATTCCCTAGTAATAGGCGGCAGTATAAACCAGCACGGTGCTTTGCTAGTGTGCGCTACACACACGGGGGAGTGTAGCACACTAGCGCAGATAGTGCGCCTCGTGGAGGACGCGCAGGCCAGCAAGGCGCCGATACAGCGGGTCGCCGACACCGTCGCCAGGTCAGTAGGGGCGTGCGCTACACGCGGGGGAGTGTAGCACACTAGCGCAGATAGTGCGCCTCGTGGAGGACGCGCAGGCCAGCAAGGCGCCGATACAGCGGGTCGCCGACACCGTCGCCAGGTCAGTAGAGGCGTGCGCTACACACGGGGGAGTGTAGCACACTAGCGCAGATAGTGCGGCTCGTGGAGGCCGCGCAGGCCATCAAGGCGCCGATACAGCGGGTCGCCGACACCGTCGCCAGGTCAGTAGAGGCGTGCGCTACACACGGGGGGGAATATTACGGCGAGAATTATGATAATTGTTATTGGAAATTTCGAAATTACTATAAATCTTTGTTAAATTTCATAGGTACTGTTTATAAAAAAAACACGTAGTATTAAAATTAATTATGCTGCTGACATACCAAATATTTATCCACTTTCGCACAACACACATCGCATTTCCGCTTCTCACATTTTCGCTTTGCGCATTTTCGCATCTCTCCACGACTCCAACATCTCCCGGCAGCGACTCTCTCCCGGCACGAACTACTTTCCTTTTTCGTACATCTTTTCTTATTTTATTTTTTTATAATTCTTCGTCACTTTTATCTTCGTTCTTTTGTTCTTCACGAATCATCTTCTAAATAATAATCTTAATTTTTCTTTTCTAACAACTTCTCTTCATTCACTTATTTTATATAAAATAGTTCTGTTCTTCACATTTTCTTCCTTTTTTATGTATTAGATTTTTACTTATTGTTGTATGTATTATATTTATAATTTCTGATATTTTTTATCTTCTCTTTTGTTTCACCTTAATTAAAGTTTCACACTTTCTTCAACACTGAGTTTTTTTTTTATGAAGTACTTCACTACTTCACGTAGTCTTTCACTTGAAATTTTCACTATATTAATTAAATTGTCTATCTACTTTCCTGGTCGGCGCGGCGCGCCGCCAGTGCAGCGCCAAGGCCGCACTGGCAGGATCGCCATGTAGGGACGGGAGTTCGGAGTAAATGAGAGCTCAAGTGCGGTTCACGAACTGGGCTTTATTAGGCTTTGCATTCCTATATAATAGTTGAACAGAGGTGTGTGCGTGCACACTACAGCAGATAGTGCGCCTCGTGGAGGACGCGCAGGCCAGCAAGGCGCCGATACAGCGGGTCGCCGACACCGTCGCCAGGTCGGTAGGGGCGTGCGCTACACGCGGGGGAGTGTAGCACACTAGCGCAGATAGTGCGCCTCGTGGAGGACGCGCAGGCCAGCAAGGCGCCGATACAGCGGGTCGCCGACACCGTCGCCAGGTCGGTAGAGGCGTGCGCTACACGCGGGGGAGTGTAGCACACTAGCGCAGATAGTGCGCCTCGTGGAGGACGCGCAGGCCAGCAAGGCGCCGATACAGCGGGTCGCCGACACCGTCGCCAGGTCGGTAGAGGCGTGCGCTACACGCGGGGGAGTGTAGCACACTAGCGCAGATAGTGCGCCTCGTGGAGGACGCGCAGGCCAGCAAGGCGCCGATACAGCGGGTCGCCGACACCGTCGCCAGGTCGGTAGAGGCGTGCGCTACACGCGGGGGAGTGTAGCACACTAGCGCAGATAGTGCGCCTTGTGGAGAACGCGCAGGCCAGCAAGGCGCCGATACAGCGGGTCGCCGACACCGTCGCCAGGTCAGTAGAGGCGTGCGCTTCACACGGGGGAGTGTAGCACACTAGCGCAGATAGTGCGCCTCGTGGAGGACGCGCAGGCCAGCAAGGCGCCGATACAGCGGGTCGCCGACACCGTCGCCAGGTCAGTAGAGGCGTGCGCTACACGCGGGGGAGTGTAGCACGCTAGCGCAGATAGTGCGCCTCGTGGAGGACGCGCAGGCCAGCAAGGCGCCGATACAGCGGGTCGCTGACACCGTCGCCAGGTCAGTAGGGGCGTGCGCTACACGCGGGGGAGTGTAGCACACTAGCGCAGATAGTGCGCCTCGTGGAGGACGCGCAGGCCAGCAAGGCGCCGATACAGCGGGTCGCCGACACCGTCGCCAGGTCGGTAGAGGCGTGCGCTACACACGGGGGAGTGTAGCACACTAGCGCAGATAGTGCGGCTCGTGGAGGACGCGCAGGCCAGCAAGGCGCCGATACAGCGGGTCGCCGACACCGTCGCCAGGTCAGTAGAGGCGTGCGCTACACACGGGGGAGTGTAGCACACTAGCGCAGATAGTGCGCCTGGTGGGGGACGCGCAGGCCAGCAAGGCGCCGATACAGCGGGTCGCCGACACCGTCGCCAGGTCAGTAGAGGCGTGCGCTACACGCGGGGGAGTGTAGCACACTAGCGCAGATAGTGCGCCTGGTGGAGGACGCGCAGGCCAGCAAGGCGCCGATACAGCGGGTCGCCGACACCGTAGCCAGGTCAGTAGAGGCGTGCGCTACACGCGGGGGAGTGTAGCACACTAGCGCAGATAGTGCGGCTCGTGGAGGACGCGCAGGCCAGCAAGGCGCCGATACAGCGGGTCGCCGACACCGTCGCCAGGTCAGTAGAGGCGTGCGCTACACGCGGGGGAGTGTAGCACACTAGCGCAGATAGTGCGGCTCGTGGAGGACGCGCAGGCCAGCAAGGCGCCGATACAGCGGGTCGCCGACACCGTCGCCAGGTCAGTAGAGGCGTGCGCTACACGCGGGGGAGTGTAGCACGCTAGCGCAGATAGTGCGCCTCGTGGAGGACGCGCAGGCCAGCAAGGCGCCGATACAGCGGGTCGCCGACACCGTCGCCAGGTCAGTAGAGGTGTGCGCTACACACGCGAGGGAGTGTAGCACACTAGCGCACTAACTATTTGACTACTCATGAGACATTTGTTTCCCCTTGACACTATTTGTCTACTCATGAGACTTTGTCTACTCGTGAGATATTTGTTTACCCTTGAGACTATTTGTCTACTCATGAGACATTTGTTTACCCTTGAGACTATTTGTCTACTCATGAGGCATTTGTTTACCCTTGAGACTATTTGTCTACTCATGAGACATTTGTTTACCCTTGAGACTATTTGTCTACTCATGAGACATGTGTTTACCCTTGAGACTATTTGTCTACTCATGAGGCATTTGTTTACCCTTGAGACCATTTGTCTATTCATGAGACTTTGTACACTCATGAGCCTTTGTCTACTCGTGAGACGTTTGTTTACCTTTAAGACCTTTTGTCTATGAGACTTTGTCTACTCATGAGACTATTTGTCTACTCATGAGACATTTGTCTACTCATGAGACATTTGTTTACCCTTGAGACAATTTTCTACTCATGACACTATGTCTTAGTCCGAAGTTACAATATTCTGTCTTTGTTAAGTTCATGGTATTTTAAGTGTCAAATAGCTATTGTGCCGTCTCTATTTAATACTACGAAATAGAAAGAGACGTCGTCATATATATTAGACGTCAGAAACTAAAGAGAGTGGGTTGAAACAAGCCCTTAATATTTTAACTCCGACCTGAGACAGTGTTAGATATATGCAGTTAAAAAGTCTCATGGTCTCACAAATGGTCTCAAGGGTAAACAAATGTCTCACGAGTAGACAAAGTCTCATGAGTAGTCAAATAGTCTCAAGGGTAAACAAATGTCTCATGAGTAGACTAAGTCTCATGAATAGACAAATGGTCTCAAGGGTAAACAAATGTCTCATGAGTAGACAAAGTCTCATGAATAGACAAATGGTCTCAAGGGTAAACAAATGTTTCAAGAGTAGACAACGTCTCATGAATAGACAAATGATCCCAAGGGTAAACAAATGTCTCATGAGTAGACAAAGTCTCATGAATAGACAAATGGTCCCAAGGGTAAACAAATGTCTCATGAGTAGACAAATGGTCTCAAGTGTAAACAAATGTCTCATGAGTAGACAAAGTCTCATCAATAGACAAATGGTCTCAAGTGTAAACAAATGTCTCATGAGTAGACAAAGTCTCATGAATAGACAAATAGTTCACAATACCATTAATCTTTGTAAGTTAACGTTGTTTGAACCATTGTCTTCTTCTGCAGTTACTTTATCCCGCTGGTGGTCTTCCTGTCGGTTCTGACCCTGGTCTGCTGGATCATCACAGGAGTCGTGGATATTGACAGGATCAAGCGGATCATGCCTGTAAGTTTGAGTAACACTGGATTTACGAGGTGTCTTAGGATGGGCGTAAATCTAAGAAATATGTTATAAGCGATGCGGCTAGCAACCCATAGTTGATTCCATTGTCCTGTAGCCTGTAGCCTGTAGTCCAGTGGCCTGTAGGTACCTCTAGGTCTACCCCGTAAGGGATAAAGACGTGATTTGTGTATGTATGTATGTATGTATGTATGTATGTATGTAAACTCTTTATTGTGCAAAATAAACACGACAAAATACAATTGACAAACACTGAGATACATGCACAAAGGCGGACTTATCCCTTTAAGGGATCTCTTCCAGTCAACCTTTGAGTGGATTTGGATTTGTATGTATTAAAATGGGAATAACGCAATTACAACTCGCCCGGGACTTCATTATCATCTCCAGCCTATTACGTCCCACTGGTCGGCACAGGCCTCTTCTCAGAATGAGAGGGCTTGGGCTATAGTTTCCACGCGGGCCCAGTGCGGATCGGGAACTTCACACACACGATTGAATTGTTTTGCAGATGTGTGCAGCTTTATCTCACGATGTTTTCATTCACCGAAGAAGTCATGGTAAATTTCAAATGTAATTTCGAAGATTTAAAGGTGCGAGCCCAGGATTCGAACCCACGACCCTTTGCTTAAGTGGCCACAGGTCAAGGTGAGTTTTTCAGAATTTATGTGCGAAATCGCATCTGAAATTTACCATGAGCTTTTCGGTGAAGGAAAACATCGTGAGGAAACCTGCACACATCTGCGAAGCAATTTAATGGTGCGCTGGGCTCGCGTGGGACCTATAGCCCAAGCCCTCTCGTTCTGAGAGGAGGCCTGTTCCCAGTAGTGGGACAAATATAGGCTAGAGATGAGTATGATCAGCCAGCGAACAGCCAGCGATCAACTATAAATATATATCTGTCTCTTATCGACACGGAATCTATATCTTTTGCTCGTTTCTTGACCAAAAAAATAGTCCATCGCCCTCGTCGGGTACCACTGCCATATAGACTACAAGCCCATGTAAAAAAAACATGTGGAATGAACCAGCGTGAATGAAGCTTAGAAGGCTGTTACTATATCATAAAATAACTCTGAGCGCTATGCCGTCATTTCTGAGAGGTACATTTATGGAATTTCTCAGGTACAAGTGAGGAATTACGACTAGGGGTGCGAGTCGGGTTACCTCCACGTGTGGTCAAGAGCTGCGGTTCCTTTTTGGATCCGTCCGGGGGGAAGAGCAGCGCTTGATCCGGTGCACCCTGGGCTTCGGCTAATGATTTCCTGGCAGTTTCTGAGGGATATCATTGACCGTTGGCTAAGAGCCCGACAGGGGGGGGGGGGGGGATGGGGGTCTTTGACCATTACCGTACAACGTTGCCGACATTTTGTCACAAGATTTTTTAATCATATTTTTGTTACTTTGACATTGGCGAAGTTGTCGTCGCTATAACGACTTGAAACGCCACAAATAAGAAGAAGAAGAAGAATTACGACTAATTATTAATTTAGGTACGGCGTTTTTATAGCTTATGGATGATTAAAAATAAATGTCGAAAAACCTAGTGCCGCTTTAAAGTGGTGGTGCCGGAAGTTACTGCATTTTTTTTTCCAATGTATGAGAAAAAATCTGTACCGCTCAGAAATGACGGCATAGCGCTCACAGTTATTTTATGATATAGCAACAGCCTTCTAAGATTCATTCACGCTGGTTAATTTCACATGTTTTTTTTTCCATGGGCTTGTAGTCTAACAGACGGCCTCGCGAACACTCGGACTAGCGCCAATACTCGTCCGGCACGTACATGACGCGCTGTTCACAGGACATGTACTTGAACTCGGGCTTCTCGGACTGGGAGCTGACGGTGCAGACGGCGTTCCACTTCGCGCTGTCGGTGCTGGCCATCGCGTGCCCGTGCGCGCTCGGCCTGGCCACGCCCACCGCCGTCATGGTGGCCGCCGGCGTGGGCGCGCGCCAGGGCCTGCTGCTCAAGGGCGCCGAGCCGCTCGAGAACGCGCACAAGGTAAAAGTCAAACAGCGATCTGCAATCGTAAATCAATCATAACTGCGATCATTAATCATAACTGCGATCACTAATCAATCGAAACTGCAAACTTAAATCATTAATCAATCGTAACTGCGAACGTCAATCAACAAAATCAAACCTAACTACAATCATCGATCGTAAATAAATTCGACTCAAAAATCAATTATCATTATCATCATATCAGCCTTAGGACGTCCACTGTTGCATCCACCGTGAACCCGCGACTTTAACCAGGTTGTCATAAAAAAACAATTGTCTATTACAAATCGTAACCAAAAAATCTATCGTAACTGCAAAAATTTATCACCAATCATAAATTAATTCAACGTAAGAATCAATTGCCAATCACACATATCAATCATAAATAAATTGGACTCAAAAATCAGTTATCAACCAATCGTGATTAAAAAACGCAATCAGCAATCACAAATCAGTCATTGCAGAATACAATCGCCAATCATAAAATTCGAATAACGTAACACCAAACTACACGCACCGTGTCTCCAACTTCTTAGTTTTGACACTTTTTTATATTTTTTCTAATCGTTTTGTTTTTTGAAGTCTTGTCTTTGTATTTATGTTAGTTGTTGCATATCAGTAAAAGAATAAATAAATAAATAAATAAATGTCTTGGGACAAATTACACCAATTGATCTAGCCCCAAACTAAGCAAAGCTTGTACTATGGGTACCAGGCAACGGATAATCATACTTATATAATGTAGATAAATACATAATTAAATACATACAACATCCATGACTCGGGCACAAACATTCGTATTCATCATACAACTGTCTGCCCCTACCGGGATTCGAACCCGGGACCTCTAGCTTCATAGTCAGGGTCACTAACCACTAGGCTATCCGGTCGTCGTTTGCTGCAGCAGTTCAGTTTTCTGGTATTCTTACTTGCTATCAATTATCCTTCATTTTCAGTACATTGTCATACAGTCCTCATACCGTACGCTTCAGTGCTAATGGCGGTAATTTTGTACTCATACTTACACATATCTCTCTCATCAAGGGCGGATCCAGGGGGGGGGTCATGGGGGTCATGACCCCCCCCCCCCCTGAGTTGCTTCCAGGACTTATCTAGTTCCAGGACTATTGTTATCAAAATTAAATTATAAGTTCTTGACTTGACCACGACTATGTGACCCCCTCCTGGCGCCAAAGCTGGATCCGCCCTTGTCTCTCATCTTCTCATATTTCTCTACAGGTCAAAACGGTAATCTTCGACAAGACTGGCACAATAACTAGAGGCAGCACGGCGGTGGCCAGGGTGTCCTTGCTCACAGGGTGCTCGGACTCCCTGCACGAGATCATGACGTGCATACTAGCGGCGGAGCTCAACTCTGAACACCCTGTAGCTTCTGGTGAGTCGATTTTTTATATCGCGAAATCATGCTAAACGTCTGGTTACCTTAGGCTCTGTCTACGCCGTAAGGAATAAAGACGAGATTTATGTATGTATGTATATACCTATGTATAATTCTGCATGTGTGTTTTGTCTGTTTGTTTGGAAAAGGAACATCATTAAAATTTAACGCTTTCGGAAACAAAACAAATGAATTCTCACACAATCACTCATTGTACGCGATTAGCATCACATCTACCGAAAAGTATGTATGTATGTATAACTCTTTATTGTACATAAAACACATTAGTTTTATTGATATCATACTTGATACCTCACGACATTTTATAACAATTCGGCCTCCTGCCCCCCAGTGTCCTAATCCTAAGTAAAGGGCAACTGTCAAATTGAAATTAGAATTTTACAAGAATGACAATAGATTTGAAACCCGATAGCCAAAATTTGACTTTGGGCGTCAGGAGGATACCATGATTATTATTTTTCAATTTGGAATTGACTTTATAGTAAAATATTCAACCATCTGTTAATTTAGTCTGGGCCAATTTTAAACGATGTATTGTATAAACGTCTTACAATAGACGGCCTCTGTAGCGCTCGGCCTTCTACCAATACTCGCCCAACACCTTCGTGCCGTCTTCTACAAATTAGTATTAGCGAAATCCATTTTAAAGCTGTAGACGTAATGTCTGTCCCGTTACAGCGATCGTCCGGTTCTGCCGCAGCGTGGTGGGTGGGGCGGCGCCTCCGCCGTGCTTTGGGTTCGTGGCGGCGCCGGGCTGCGGGCTGCGCGCGCGCGTGCTGTGCGCTCCCAAGGCGCCCGCGCAAACACCCTCGCACCAGTGAGTACACAGTACACACACATACAGGCGCAGTGGATAATCCTTTTCCATCGTGGACACACGACTGAAGTAGCATGACAAATACGAACATTCTCATTAATTTCTCACCCACTGTGGAACACTCTCGCATTATATGTCGTAGAATTTAATTGACAAGAAAAATCTATGACAGTGTTCTGCACTGGGGCAGGAATTAAATTGTTCTATAGCACATCGAAGTATCCCTACTTCGGAGGCTTTTGGGAGACGGCAGTGAAGAGTGTTAAATTTTCAATGTCTGACTTTTATCTCGTTCCAAGGGCGGGCACGACGTTTTACGTTGGCGACGTTCCGGTCGAGGTGGTGGACAGCGATGGCGACGCTGCGCTGAGCTCTGCGCAGGCGCAGAGGCGGCTCAGCGCGCTGATGCCCACTGAACCGCAGGTAAAAATACTAGTATACATCGTCAGAGCTCGGGACAGGTGAGCTATTCTTATGTCATTAGTTTAAAAGAAAATAAAATTTTACTTATAATATATCTTATTCTATATCTTCTATCTATTTTCAGGGTGTATCCATATGGTTATCTACACTTGACATTGTTCCTTTTTAATTTTCAGGAAGTGGTAGTACTAATAGGAAATCGCGAGTGGATGACGAGAAACGGTGTTAAAGTCGGCAGGCGCGTGCAGGAAGCTCTGAGACAGGACGAGATACTGGGCAGGACAGCTGTGCTAGCCGCCATCAATGGTGTGTACTGGCAGGGTCGCCATGTAGTGTTGGGTGTTAAGTATTCAAGATTCAAGGCTCGGTTTGTGCTCTGTTAGTCCCCTTAAGCGTGGATAATGCAGGTGCTTTTTTATCGCATTTTCTGTTTTTTAAGTCACTCGTGTGTCCCGGTACACTTTGAACAGCTAGCAATGTACGGAAACATTTGTCAAGCTTAATTGAAAAACCCGGGGGCCTGTTTAACCATTCTCAGTTAAGATGATATTTTTAGTGTTCGGTTATTTATGATGTCGTCGTCTGGTTTGTAGTAAGAAATAGAGAGGGAATATTAGATAACTGACACTTAAGATATCAGGAACTTAATAGAGAGGTGAAATTAATTAAGAACTTCAAGAATGGAACGTAGAGAGTCAGAAAAGCGTTGAGTGTTTTGTGTGGTGTAGGGGTTAAGTTTATGGGATATATGGATGTTTTATGTGGCAGCAGAGGAGGGTGGGCTTGCATGTAAAAACATATATTTCGCTAGCTAAGACAGTGCTGGACTCAGGCCTCTCAGAATATTATGCGCCTTCAGCATGTGTTCGTATAAGTTGATGACTGCCTTCTCTTCGCAGACCAACTGGTGTGCACCATAGGCGTGGCAGACGAAGTCAAACCCGAAGCGCACCTGGCGGTGTACTGCCTCAAGCGCATGGGGCTGCAGGTGTGTCTGCTGACCGGGGATAACAGGAAGACTGCCACCGCCATCGCCAGGCAGGTGAGGGTGCATACCAATATTAGCGACCCTAGCGCCATCTAGTCATCGACTGCATAAACTGGTACGACGCACGAGTCGCTCGCGCCAGTGACGTCACGTGTTCTACATCGCGCCAACGTTTCTTACCGCTGATGCATAAATGTGACGGGGCAAGGGGTACTTAAAATACTACGCTTGGTCATAGGAATGGGGGTAAAATACCACGAAAAAATGGTTAATGCATTTTGTACACATACATACTGAAAGATATTAGTCCTAGGGTCCAGGGTTCTAGAGGTAGGCAGGAGCCGCAGTAAAACACGTCCATACGTTACGCTATTTATTGAGGAACAAGAAACTACACTAAATACAAAAAGCAAGTGCCGTCTTAACCTACCCACATATATTACATATACGTACTGTACTGTTCCCGGACCCCAGGCCGAGTCAGAAACTTTTATTATTTATTCTAATAATTATTTATTTTAATAATTATTTGTTTTAGCCGTTTATTGTGATCGTTAGTAGTATAGGACCCTCTTGTTTGCGTGACCGTCTTTAGGATAACCCTAGTTCAACTTAGGTGGATCATTAGTGAGGGCACAAGCCAGAGTAAGGGTATCTAGGGGGTAGTAGCTGTGAAGGGCAATTGGAGTCTTAAATGGGAAACTAAAACCCATAATTGTTCTGATTCTAGGATATAGCTCATACATGAGGTAGTTTCAGGCAAGGGTAGAGCCCACACCCCGCTCTAACCGATAGGGCTCGTCACCTGACTGGTCACCCTCCTCCCTGCCTGCTTCGAGCCTTTAGGGATCTTTGTTTAAGGTCTTAGTCTAGTCTATTTGTTCTTTGTCTGCAAATGACAAGAGGGTAACGCAAGTTATAGTCACTCTGGAAGCAGGATTTATAAACCTCTCCAATTTATGCAGAGTGACCCCTAGCCTAGTGGAAGCCCTTCTAACCTCCCATATACGTCGTTATGGGGAAGCAACTCTAAGAGTGTATGTGTGGTTACAGGATACTCCATAATGTTATCTACAACCAAAAAGAAGTGCCTTCCTTCCCTCCCCATATGCCCTGCTATGATCGTCTTCATCACGCGTGCTGTATCTTTCAACATACACTTAACCATAACCATTCTTATGGACAGAGGTGAGGAACACTCGTAGCGAACCACATATACTTTGGAGACACTCGCCCCAAGCACAATTTAGAGCATCACTACAGACTCCAATATGGAACATGGGCTGTAATAGATCTGAGAAGTCTGTAAGGGTACTTTGTTTAGTCTATTGCGAGCAATAATGACCATTAATACTCAATCAACTAGACTGGTACTCGTATCTGTGGCACACTAGTTCCATTCGATAGATCAACCGGGTACAATAGTCACTATAGGAGTGCGGAATTGCCTCCCGTAACGATTGTATATCCAGCACTAATACTTGGTCACATCGTAGAATAAAACTCCTATTGGCTTCCACTATACACATTGCCCCTCACTAGAGCCGGAATATGTCGCCAGGTTTAGGCCAGAAATATCGATGGGTAATTTGGAATAGGTTGTACATTCGACTAGAATCATGTCCGATCTCCATAAAGTTCAACACTAGGATATCTGGAAGTTGTCGTAACCCATCGAAGACTCCAAGAGCACTCGGCAAAATTAATCAATTTACTTCGGTATTAATGTCGAAATAGAATTCTATTTCTAGGAATATAAAATCTAATCAAATTTAAAATATTAAATAAACTGTTGACAAAATAACAAACTGGAATTACCTTGATACTATAACACACTCGTCCGTAAGCGCACTCCGCGTTTAACAATTAACGAAATTAAATTCTCGACTGTTCAGTCAAGCAGCAGCCTTTCAACTCTTGTTATATTCCCGGATTTATTTTGGTTTGGTTTAAAGTATTTGAAAATATTTAAAATTAGAATTGTCCGATTTTATAAAAAAAATTATAAAAGATATTTAAATAAACTTGTAAATCTATTCGGAATCGCGTCTGTTTTTCAAATGACCAGTTTTCATTCATCCGACATTTGGTTTCCTTTTGTGTTCCTAAAAATTTAAATTTAAATCTTCCCGCCTGTCATCAACGTCACGAATGCTTGCGAGTATTGTAATGTCTAGTTAAATTTCACAATGACGGCTTTTTAAAATGTCAAAAATGTAAAGCGCTTCGCGCTTCTGCGCAATATAGAAAAGCGATCACTTATCTCAGGAACTGAGGTTCCACTACCCAATCGACGCTCGAAGCTCAGCCTCAGCACCCCACCAGCCCGATGACAGCTGACGTGCAGTTCTTCGAAGGTGTTCCTCCGCAGTCGTACTCCCTCATAAATTAGAGTTAATTTAATAACTGAAGATGGCTTGTTAGGAGGTTCAGTCGGGATAATAGGGCAGTCTTATATTCATTCTCAATCGACTTAAATCACTAGCCTAGCGCCTTGTGAGTCCTAGCACTACTTAACTTATATAGGGTCCTCTTCGCCCCTCACTCCCTCGCCTCCCGTCGCAGGTATTCCGCGGTGACGTGCCGCCGTCCTCCTAGTAAGGGGCTTTGGAAATACCAGTTCTAACTCGCTTTCTGTCACCCGTTCAATCTTTTGGTTAGCTATCGTAATCCCAAAATAATGTATGGCGCTCCTCAATCATGGCTCGTCTATCCGTGTATTGCAATACAACTCCCGTCGCTAGGGCCCTCTTGGAATTCCTGTATATTTTTCTGTCCTCAAACAATTTTCTTTAATCCATCTTTCTTCCTTGACAGCCCCCGTCTCCCTTTTTTATTCTTTTTAAAAACTGACACTTACACTGTTAAACGTAAAGAGGTTTCCTATAGTTATTTACCTTAATTTAATACGAAACTTTTAATACCTGACCTCTTGGATCAGTACAATTCCCCCCTTAAATCTTGGTATGTTACACCAAAACAAGATTTAAACTTAATTCTGTACTATTCAAAACCTTCCAAAACCTAACTTCAACTTAAGTCCCATCATCCCTACATCCTCTAAATACATCACCCTTTAGACAATCCCAAAATTTAAAGGTCCCTCCTTGTTAAAATGAGCCCCCTATAATCGAAAATCGAATCTATACCTTAAGGTTCCCCCCTTAACCATAATCCCTCAAACTATACCCCTCCCTAACTTACATACTTTATTTGCCCATCTATAATTTACGGCCTTAGTGTTCTACGCTGTCTCAGAATCAAACAACCAGTTTAAAAATATAAATATATTATCGAACAATTCCAATGCAAAATAAACATAAAACAACCACTTGTCTTCTATCAATTATAACTGTAATTACACGTAAACAGAAAGCTCCCGTTGAAATTATAACCGTTTTGCTATTTTGTACCAATTATAATTTTAACCCTGACAAACAAGAAGATAAATCAATCAAATTACACCACTTATCGCCCATCATGATATAACTACTAACCGGCAGAGCTCTAACCAATCTCACTATCCACCTTGTCCCAACGACAACCCATAACCGATCTCAACCACTGGTACCAACACCTTTACACTATACGGAGCTTTGGTCATACTACTCAAATAGATCAATAGCATTAACTATAGTACCGAGCTAAATGCACTGCATTGAACAACCCCTTTTCCTGCAGCGTTTCAGGGTGAACCAACACATATACGTTATCATATTGTCTAGCTGCAATCCTATACGGACCGTCATAAATCAAGTCAAACTTCTTTGTAGTTCCACTCATAGAGTCAGACTTATTCAACCTACGAATTTTCACTAGATCTCCTATTTGGTACTGAATCAATTTGTGAGTCAGATCAAACCTAGTCCGCCGTTGTTGGCTAGCCGCGTGTAGATTAATTCTAGCCTGCTCTCGAATTTCAGAAACTGACCTATTCTTCACATAGCACGGTATATGGTTATCTATTGACACCTTAATCGCGTTACCGAAAAGGACCTCATTAGGCGTAAAACCAGTACTCAAATGTAGAGTATTGTTATATAGTTCCTCGATCCTCTTTAACCAGACTCCCCAGCTTCTATGTTGTTCATGACAATAAATCCTAAAGAATTTCCCTAACTGTTTATTGACGCATTCTGCTGTATTGGGTCTCGGATTTCGAATAGTTGTATATATTGTCTTAACCCCAATGTCCCGTAACCCCTGTTTCCAAACATTCCCTATAAATTGCCTGCCATTATCCGTCATAACAACTTTAGGTTTTATTGTCAGTGCAAAATCCTGTATTCCCCTCAGCACCCCTTTTGCAGAAGCAACCCTTAAAGCGTACAGTCTTATGAACTTAGTGAAGGAGTCTTGAATGACAAATATATGAGTTGTCCCCCCTCGTGAAGTAGGTAAAGGCCCATACAGGTCCGCCATAACTAAGTCACCTGGGTTATCAGTTACAATGGACCTGCAAGCTCCCACATATTTAACGTTATCAGTTTTGGACAACTGGCAGATATGGCAACTCCTCACTACATTCATAACCGTCTCCTTCATCTTCATCCAATAGAATCTATCCTTAAGGTACTTCAACATTTTGTATATCCCCAAATGTCCTAATTCTAAGTGAACCTGCCGACACACCTCTGCTTGTAAAGCCTCAGGTAGGTATAGTGTTTTATCAGTACTACCCTGCTTTTTAAAATATAGGATTCCATCAAAAATTTCACATCGGCTTGCTATTTGACCTAATCTATCACTTTCCCCCCTCAACTCTTGTCCTAATAATCTCCTCTTAATACCCCGAACCGTGTTATCACTATCCTGAAACTGAACCATCTGTTTTAACTTAGCAGTTAACTCATTATTGGTCTGCACACCCATATACATTACAGTAGGGTACCAAATTTTCCCTTCTTGGATTTCCTCTCCCCCTGGGAATCTAGACAGAATATCTACCCCTACATTTTCTGTTCCTTTAACATGCTCTATGGTATAATCAAACTGTTCTAAATACAAGATCCACCTAGTAATTCGACTATTATATAACTTCATATTCCTAACGAATACTAAAGCTTTGTGATCTGTCCGAATAACTAATCTCGCTCCGCGCAAATAAGTTTCAAATTTCTTTAGACCGTATATTATAGCCCAAAACTCCTGCTCGGTAACCGTCCACCTTAATTCTGAACCGCGTAATGACCTACTACAGAAACTTAAGATCCGCATATTGCCCTCATCATCGTACTGGTACAACACTCCTGCTATCCCTATTCCTGAACTGTCTGTTTGTAAATAGTAACATCTATGCACATCCGGGTGAGATAACATAATCGTTGTCGAGAATTCCTGTTTTAAACCCCAAAACGCCTTGTCTAATTCCTCATCCCAGTACCAAGGTTGGTCCTTTCTCAATAGTTTACTCAATGGGCTCGTTAAGCTACTGTAGTTGGGAATAAACCTACGGTAGTAATTGCACAATCCTAAGAAGGCCCTAATATGTTTCGTTTTCTTAGGCGTGGGAAAACCTCGTATCGATTCGACCTTAGCCGGGTCTGTCTTAATCCCCTCAGTAGTTACTATATGTCCTAACATTTTCACTTCTTTACAAGCGAACTTACATTTCCCCAGATTACAAGTCATCCCGGCCCTTTCTAGCCGATCTAATACTAAGTCTAGTTGTTCTAAATGGTCCTCCCAATCTCCATCAGTCAGTATGGCTAGATCGTCTAAGTAGTTCACGCAAAATCCTCTAACATCTACACCTAGTATTACATCCATAGCTCGACTAAAGCTTCCTACCGACGTCTTTAATCCCTGTGGCAATACGTTATACATGTAGGATTTTCCGTTCACTGTGAATCCGGTGTATTGTTTACTCTTCTCTGATATGGGGATTTGAAAATAAGCATTGTTCAAGTCTATGATAGTTATATACTTAACCCCATGAAAGGCATTCAAAATGTCTATTTGCATAGGTGGGGCCTCTGATTCTGCTATCATATACTTATTAATCTCCCTGGCATCTAATAAAATCCGAATGGACCCGTCCGTCTTAGACGTAAACGTTAAAGGACTACTATAAGGAGTTGAACCTCTCGAAATAATCCCCATGTCCACCATTTCGAGTAACTTTTCTTCCACCTTACTTCTATGAGCATAAGGGATCGGGTAAGACCTATTAATCCTAGGAACATGCCCCTGCATCTCGATATGATGAACATAGCAATTCGCCCTTCCAAGCCGTTTAGTAAACACTACCTGGTGTCTCCTTAACACTAGTTTAAGCATATCTTTCATCCTATCAGATAACTCGCTACCAATCGTAACATCATTTAAGACAGTTCCTTCTTGGGGTGTAGGCTCTACGTTACCATTTCTTTCAACGGTTACTTGTCTGACAGCGACAATTCCTAAATCCTCTCCAATGAACGGCACTACAAGCTTCTCCTTTCCAATCACCACGCTTAAGGACCTTTGGTTGTGTAATGTAATGGTAGCGTTGTTAGTTAGCAACCAATCAAATCCTAAGATTATCGGGACCGTTAGTCTAGGCACAACCAACAACCCCACATCAACATTAACCCCCTGAATCGCCACCTCAACTGAAGCTAATTGTTGGATCCTAAGGCTCTTTTGTCCTACTGCGCCTCTTATCTGTATAGGTTTTACTGGAAGTGAGGGGAACCTTGTATCCCCTTTTAATTGTAGTGATTCAAATAATTCTTCTGAAATGCAACTCACCTCACTTCCAGTATCTATCAAACAACGGACCTCGCTTCCAAGAATCTCTATATTAATTTCAGCCTTAACCTTGCCTTCAATCTTGTCAAAGGATACTTCCTCATCAAACAAAGATGCAGTAACGAACTCTTGTATATTTTCAACAATTACACCCTTTCCCATTTGCCTCGGCGAAAGGTTTGGAAAAACATCATCATTGCCTACCCTAAGTTGCCTAATAGAACTGTCAGCAGTATAACCAACTCCTAGCCTATCGAGTTTAGGGCTGGCCTCATCGGCTGAAATCGGATATAGTTTGCCATTTTTAAATTTCCCTAACCCTTCTCCTGGTGACCACCCAAACTTTAACATGTTCCTTAATGCAAACTTAAAGAATCTGCCCCTACAACTATAAGCTAACTCCGGAGCATTACAGTCAGCTTCCGTTAATTTAAATTCTTACCGCCAACTTCCTCTTCATCATGGCCTTCGCTATCCTCTAGTTCGAGGCTAGCGACTACTCTAGGCTTCTTGGCCCCAACCTTAGATCCCATAGTTGTAAGCGTAGGTCGCTTTGTCCCAACCATGTTGTTGTTTGTTCTTTCTCCAGCATAGCGGTTTTGTTCTTCCACATCATCTAACTCCCGTAGAAACTCGGTACCTTCTATTATTGTAGTCCCTTTTTTCAGTCTCCAAGCATACTGTACCTCTCGAGGGAAATGATGCATCAAATCGCTCACTAATTGGCTCTCAAGTAGCGGTGTACTCAACATTTTGGCCTGTCCCGCTAGCGACACAAATAACCCACCATGGTTTTATGAGTACTCTTTTCCCATACCCCACATACTATGTTCCTCCTTAGCAAATTTTGCTCAGGTTCTCCCCAATATGTGTCCATAAAATCAACCTTGAAGTCCTCTACAGTGCGCCAGCGATCCTTATAGATTCTCGCCCATTTTCTGGCATCACCTTCCAAGCACCCTATTATGTGGTCAATCACATTCTCTCTGGTCGGGAACCTTCTGAGGTAGGAATAGAGGTCCTCTATGAACGATACTGGGTGAATATCATTTCTCCCAGGGTATTTGGGCCTGTCCAACCTGCTATCAATAATTGAACATACTACTGGTGGTGGGTGCTTCTCTACTGGCGGAGGATTCTTTTCATTCGACCCTGTCGCCGATTGGCCTCCCCGTACCTGATCTTGGAGCTCCGCTACTTTCAGGTTTAACCTGCCGATAGTACTTCGCATATTTCTCATCAACATCATCATTGCCGTCAACGGTTGAGTCGCAGACTTCGTTGGCTTGCCCATACCCGATGCAGTCCTGGTGTTCCCTGATTGAGGTCGTCCCTGTACATTAGCCCGACGCATCTTGCTCAATTGCACTTCTGAAATAAAAGGTAGAGCCTTGGTAATGAATCCCATTAACTTATTTTCATTATTGAAGGTTGATCTCTTCTTCTATCATTTTATACTGCCTCACTATCTCCTCAGGCGGACAGTCCCCGTTAATCACTCGTAGATTCTGGAAAGATCCCTTCCAAGATGGACTCATAAGCCACTCTTCATGTTTCTCATGAACCCGAGTTATATACTCAACAGTAATGGATTTCTCCTCTAACCGCCCCCTAGTTCTAACACGATGAATCGCAACCTCCGGGGAAGTCCTTATATAAATGCCTAAGTCAACGGAAGCTAGTGACTTCTCTTTCACGAAGTCAACCCAATCAGCAAAGACTTGCACTTCGGCTGGGTGTACCATGCCACTCTCATGTAACAGTTTCATGAAACAGTGCTTCGCACTAAATATTGACCTCTCCAAAATCTTAATCGGTGTATCGACCGGCAAAGCGCAATTCTCTAATAAAGTAACGGCAACATAAGTCTGGAAAACATTTGCCCATCTCCTAGGTTCATCTACCATCATTCGAAAAAGATTAACTCCATTTATATCCTGCCATCTTCGAATTGGTTCAGGCAATACCGTTGTTAAATCGGACTCTCTTATTGTTTCTAATAGGGTAGACTTCCCTGACCCAATATTGCCTTCTATCGCTATAGTAAGTGCCTTATTTCCTCTCCTCAACATGTTAAAATTTTTCCCACCTGCAATTTACATTTTATGATAAGAGCGTACCTTCTTTGTCTTCTACCCTCATTTTAATGATCGCTTGAAACCAAGCATCCTGGTCACGGCACCAAACTGTACTGTTCCCGGACCCCAGGCCGAGTCAGAAACTTTTATTATTTATTCTAATAATTATTTATTTTAATAATTATTTGTTTTAGCCGTTTATTGTGATCGTTAGTAGTATAGGACCCTCTTGTTTGCGTGACCGTCTTTAGGATAACCCTAGTTCAACTTAGGTGGATCATTAGTGAGGGCACAAGCCAGAGTAAGGGTATCTAGGGGGTAGTAGCTGTGAAGGGCAATTGGAGTCTTAAATGGGAAACTAAAACCCATAATTGTTCTGATTCTAGGATATAGCTCATACATGAGGTAGTTTCAGGCAAGGGTAGAGCCCACACCCCGCTCTAACCGATAGGGCTCGTCACCTGACTGGTCACCCTCCTCCCTGCCTGCTTCGAGCCTTTAGGGATCTTTGTTTAAGGTCTTAGTCTAGTCTATTTGTTCTTTGTCTGCAAATGACAAGAGGGTAACGCAAGTTATAGTCACTCTGGAAGCAGGATTTATAAACCTCTCCAATTTATGCAGAGTGACCCCTAGCCTAGTGGAAGCCCTTCTAACCTCCCATATACGTCGTTATGGGGAAGCAACTCTAAGAGTGTATGTGTGGTTACAGGATACTCCATAATGTTATCTACAACCAAAAAGAAGTGCCTTCCTTCCCTCCCCATATGCCCTGCTATGATCGTCTTCATCACGCGTGCTGTATCTTTCAACATACACTTAACCATAACCATTCTTATGGACAGAGGTGAGGAACACTCGTAGCGAACCACATATACTTTGGAGACACTCGCCCCAAGCACAATTTAGAGCATCACTACAGACTCCAATATGGAACATGGGCTGTAATAGATCTGAGAAGTCTGTAAGGGTACTTTGTTTAGTCTATTGCGAGCAATAATGACCATTAATACTCAATCAACTAGACTGGTACTCGTATCTGTGGCACACTAGTTCCATTCGATAGATCAACCGGGTACAATAGTCACTATAGGAGTGCGGAATTGCCTCCCGTAACGATTGTATATCCAGCACTAATACTTGGTCACATCGTAGAATAAAACTCCTATTGGCTTCCACTATACACATTGCCCCTCACTAGAGCCGGAATATGTCGCCAGGTTTAGGCCAGAAATATCGATGGGTAATTTGGAATAGGTTGTACATTCGACTAGAATCATGTCCGATCTCCATAAAGTTCAACACTAGGATATCTGGAAGTTGTCGTAACCCATCGAAGACTCCAAGAGCACTCGGCAAAATTAATCAATTTACTTCGGTATTAATGTCGAAATAGAATTCTATTTCTAGGAATATAAAATCTAATCAAATTTAAAATATTAAATAAACTGTTGACAAAATAACAAACTGGAATTACCTTGATACTATAACACACTCGTCCGTAAGCGCACTCCGCGTTTAACAATTAACGAAATTAAATTCTCGACTGTTCAGTCAAGCAGCAGCCTTTCAACTCTTGTTATATTCCCGGATTTATTTTGGTTTGGTTTAAAGTATTTGAAAATATTTAAAATTAGAATTGTCCGATTTTATAAAAAAAATTATAAAAGATATTTAAATAAACTTGTAAATCTATTCGGAATCGCGTCTGTTTTTCAAATGACCAGTTTTCATTCATCCGACATTTGGTTTCCTTTTGTGTTCCTAAAAATTTAAATTTAAATCTTCCCGCCTGTCATCAACGTCACGAATGCTTGCGAGTATTGTAATGTCTAGTTAAATTTCACAATGACGGCTTTTTAAAATGTCAAAAATGTAAAGCGCTTCGCGCTTCTGCGCAATATAGAAAAGCGATCACTTATCTCAGGAACTGAGGTTCCACTACCCAATCGACGCTCGAAGCTCAGCCTCAGCACCCCACCAGCCCGATGACAGCTGACGTGCAGTTCTTCGAAGGTGTTCCTCCGCAGTCGTACTCCCTCATAAATTAGAGTTAATTTAATAACTGAAGATGGCTTGTTAGGAGGTTCAGTCGGGATAATAGGGCAGTCTTATATTCATTCTCAATCGACTTAAATCACTAGCCTAGCGCCTTGTGAGTCCTAGCACTACTTAACTTATATAGGGTCCTCTTCGCCCCTCACTCCCTCGCCTCCCGTCGCAGGTATTCCGCGGTGACGTGCCGCCGTCCTCCTAGTAAGGGGCTTTGGAAATACCAGTTCTAACTCGCTTTCTGTCACCCGTTCAATCTTTTGGTTAGCTATCGTAATCCCAAAATAATGTATGGCGCTCCTCAATCATGGCTCGTCTATCCGTGTATTGCAATACAACTCCCGTCGCTAGGGCCCTCTTGGAATTCCTGTATATTTTTCTGTCCTCAAACAATTTTCTTTAATCCATCTTTCTTCCTTGACAGCCCCCGTCTCCCTTTTTTATTCTTTTTAAAAACTGACACTTACACTGTTAAACGTAAAGAGGTTTCCTATAGTTATTTACCTTAATTTAATACGAAACTTTTAATACCTGACCTCTTGGATCAGTACAGTACATACCTACATATATCACGTCTTTATCCCTCACTGGGTGGACAGAGCCTGAGATACCAAAACGTCAAGGCCACGTTTAGCATGATTAAGGGCGTATAGGTCGAAATGGAAATCTAAATAGTGATGGGTTGTTTGCATCGCCTATAACATGATTCCTAAGACTTTCGCCCATTACTCGATGGGCTTTTATCTGCGCGGGAAGAGAAGCAACTGGTAAATTCTATGTTTTTTCTTTACTCCCAGACCAGTATGGATTTTGAATGCTTTTGACGTACGGTATTGTTTTTAGGTCGGAATCAACAAAGTGTACGCAGAGGTGCTGCCCTCTCACAAGGTGGCCATGATACAGAAACTCCAGGAGCAAGGGCAGAAGGTCGCCATGGTAAGAGACAGCAACGTATTACTTTCTCTTTTTATAACCTTTAGAAGTTTAGCCTGCTGTTGTATTTTGGGTTAAATCTTGATAGTGAATTTTGACCCGCAGCCTGTGGCGTCCCCTTGTTTTATAGACAGATTTTTCATTTCAATGAAACATATTTTAAAGAAAATTTGTTCAATGAATTTTTTTTCGTAGAATAGCTTTTTGAAAAGATTACAAATGGTAGATTCGCATAAGTTTCTTTCTAAGATGTACCTAGGTACTATTATTTAAAGAAAATACTTAACTATTGTGAAAACAAATAAAAAAAAAACTACCAGAAACCCAGGGCTATGTTACCTGTAAATTATCTGGTTGAAGTGAAAGAAGCAGGCAAGTGTATGAAATAAATTTCATTGTAATGACTATTATATTAAGTAAATAATGTAAGAATTAATAATATTTGATTTGTCATTCTACCATGTAAGTATTTAACTAAAAAAATATTGCTCTTAAAAATCTATGAATTGAGATTATATGAAATGAATGTTTCATGAACTGATTATTCTACGAAATGTGAATATGAGAAACAATTTCTATGAAACAAAATTCTGTAAAAATATCGTCTACAGTATAGTGAACAACCGAAAGTCATGCTTACGAGTATGTAAGTACGGTGACAATGACAATACAATAATCTGGTATTGGAATTCTGGTGACCCAGCCAGGACCGTCTCCGCAGGAGGGAACTCTTCAACGGTTGCTTCGATTGACTTGAAATTTGGTACACATACGTAGCATGATGATACAAGTACAGTCAACAAAAAAAAAATATTAGGTGTTTATGTGACACTTCGTAGAAGACTTAATCTGTTGCTCTCAGGTGGGCGATGGTGTGAACGACTCGCCGGCGCTGGCGCAGGCCGACGTGGGCATCGCGATCGCCAGCGGCACCGACGTGGCGGTGGAAGCTGCTGACCTGGTGCTGATGAGGGTAAGTCACATTCGTCATCATCATCATTCCCAGCCTATATACGTCTCACTGGTGAGCACAGGCCTCTGGGAATGAGAGGGGTTGGGCTATAGTTCTCGCGCGGGCCCAGTGCGGATTGCTCCGCGGACGCGTGTACTTTTCCTCGCGATGTTTTCCTTCACCGCTCGTGGTAAATTTCAAATGTAATTTTGCACATAAATTCCAAAAAACTCAGAGGTGCGAGCCCGGGATTCGAACTCATGAACCTCTGCTTGAGAGGCCACAAGTCGGACCACTAGGCTACCACGGCTTTGACATTATTATGAATGGTATGCATAATTTCTTTTTTGTTTCTTACAAGATCAAATCCTTTTCTGATGTATGGTCATTTTATTTTTTTTGTTACTATTCTCGTATATATTTTTATAAGTACGTAATTTAAGTAATTTTATGTATGAAAGTATGTATGTATTTTTGATTTTATTCATGTTAGTAGTATTGTTTTATTAAGTTTACGCGCTATTGCGTTTCTCCTGTCTATCTGTTTCCGACATCTACTTAAATAATCTCCTACTTATTTCTTTGTCCTACCTAGATCGGTTGTCTGGTAGCGAACGCTTCTAAGCGATAGGACCGCCTATTGTCAACCTTGTCTTTTATTTCTTTAATGCTCTTGTACTGATTTGGGGTGTTCAATAAACAATATATATGTTGAGTTACATAAATATTGAAAATTTAACACTCTTTACTGGCGCTTTCCAAAAGCCACCGAAATTGAGATACGTTGGTGTACATACATACATTATTATCAAGTATTTATCCTTTGTGGGGTAGACGGAGCTACGGGAAGCAAGACCTGCCCACGTTCTCGCTTACTTTAGCTGAAACATAATTTTTAGGTCAAAACCGGCCGAAACTGTGGTCGAATACTAAAGTGTCAACATTTTTTTTTACTTTATTCTAGAACGATCTCCTAGACGTGTGCGCGTGTCTGTCTCTCTCTCGCGCCACGGTGCGTCGCGTCCGTCTCAACTTTCTGTTCGCTTCGGTGTACAACCTGCTCGGTATACCTCTAGCCAGCGGGGCGCTGGCCGTCTACGGTCTGCAGTTACAGGTGGGTGTGATCGATTGATTTGCGATTGCTGATTGATTTATCATCGCGGAATGATTTGTGATTTATGATTGATTTGGGATCGCGGATTTATTAGAGGTTCTTGATTGATTTCTAATGGGTGAATGATTTGCGATGAGTGATTGGATTGGTGTGTTATTGTGAATAGCTGATATCAAGAAAGAAAGAAAGAAGAAAGACATTTATTCCTTTTTGCAAGACACACAAATGTAAGAGAATATACACAATTTAAAATAGAAAATAATCAAGACATATAAAAATAGATCATCAGCGTTGTGTGTGTCTTCGCAAAAGTGAAACGGTCGCTGGCTGGCTGGTATTTTAAATTAATATACGTGAAATTGTAGTATGTATGTATAACTCTTTATTGTACATAAAACACAAGAAAAAGATGAATACAGGACAACACACATGCACAAACACACATCACACACACATACACATACAACATATAACATACACATGCATGTGTAGTTTTTGTATTGTAATTATTTTTTCCAGCCCTGGATGGCTTCAGCCGCCATGGCGATGAGTTCTGTCTCCGTGGTCTGCTCAAGTTTACTACTTAAGACGTAAGTAAAAACTGACATACACGTGATGTTTATACTTGTTATTTTAATTAATACGCTAAGTAGCAGTGCTTGCACTGCTGTGTTCCGGTGTAGAGAGTAAGACAGCCGGGGAAATTACGGGCACAAGAGGCATTTCATCTTAGTCCTCTAGGTTGGCAACGCATCTGCAATCCCTCCGGGGTTGCGGGTGTCTATGGGCAGTGGTGATCACTTACCATCAGGTGACCCACTTGCTCGTTTGCCTTCCTATTTACATTAAAAAAAAAAAACATACATACATACACAGACAGATCACGCGTCTTTATCCCTTACGGGGTAGACAGAGCCTAAGGTAACAGGTACCTACAGGTCACATTTAAATTAATTGCATCAAATTTTATAATACCCTTCCATGCTGGTCTGGGAGCAAAGAAAGAATATAGAATGCACCAGTTGCGTCTCGTCCCACGCAGATGGTAAAAATCTATCGTATGAGGTGAAAATCCTAGAAATCATGTTATAGGCGATGCGACCGATCACTATTTGGATTCCGCTTTCCATCTTTACGCCCACAATCATACTAAACCTGACCTCTAGTTGTTGTTAACTTAGGCCCTGTCTACCCCGTAAGGGATAAAAACGTGATTTATGTATTTTGTTGTACTGGACGATTTTATATAAAAAAAACGTTTTTTTTTTTCTAGTTTCAAAAAACCAACGATGGAAGAGCTAAGAACACCGGAATACCTACAATCTGTGAGATTAGAGGATTTGGATAGCGTGTCCGTGCATAGAGGCCTCGACGAGAGAGTTGACGTCGGGGACCGAGGCAACTCGCCCATAGCCAAGTTAGTATACTCTGTCTTTATACTCATCTAGAATATTCTAGAAGACGGTTGGATTAGTTTGATCGAACGAGAGAAATAGAATATATAATGCAAATGAAAAAGTTATATGCAATGCATCACTATTTTGATTGTCTGAACTGATTTCGATGATTCTTTTTTCGATTAGATTTTTTTTTAAGTTTAAAGTCTTTTACTAAGTGTCAATTATTATCTGTTAGCGGTAGTTTATGCGAAGTTAGCTTTTCACTTTTTTTACTAATTCTCAAACTTAAATTCAGTCTGTGTACAGTCAAGTGTAATAATATGTATTTAGACAAAGATTCAAAAATAAGTTCTTACACCGGCGTAAAAAGGTCGTGGGACATATTTTTGAGAAGTGCCTATCAATACTTATTTTTGCACTTGACCGTACATTTTCAAATTAGTAAATGTAACTTTACTTATTTCTTTTTTATATCATGTCCAAGATAACGATTCAATATCGCGTTCTCTCTTGCACTTTTGTATGCAAATGAAAGGGACAAAAAAAGGTCAATGCTAGGGCAGGCTTACATGGTACAGGGGCTCGATTTTTGAAAGCACATGTGTGAAAATACCGCTCGAAAGTGGTGAAAAATTGTGCTGAATTTGAAATGGGGGTGGTAGGGCCTTGTGCAAGGTACGTCCGGATCGCTACCACCATCTTACTCGCTAATCCTGCCGCTAAGTAGCAGTGCTTGCACTGCTGTGTTCCGGTATGGAGAGTAAGACACCCGGGGAAATTACGGGCACAAGAGGCATTTCATCTTAGTCCTCTAGGTTGGCAACGCATCTGCAATCCCTCCGGGGTTGCGAGTGTCTATGGGCAGTGGTGATCACTTACCTACCACCAGGTGACCCACTTGCTCGTTTGCCTTTACGGCTCGCATTAATCTTGTGAACTAGTCAAAACTTTGATTAGAGCTGTAGTTTTGAAGATATAAGCTGATTTATACCGCTTTGGAGTGATGTGCTTTCAAAAATCGGGCCCCAGGTCGATTCACAAGAGCTGGCACGAATGGAATGAATTCTTCCATGCTGGTCTGGGAGCAAAGATAAAACATAGAATGTACCAGTTGCTTCTCTTCCCGCGCACGTAAAAGCCCATCGAGGGAATCGAACTGTGTGTATGTATGTCTATTCATAGCACTGGTCGTGTCGAAAGTCAACATTAAGAGATATAAAGCAAATGTAAAGTAAATGTAAGAAGTCTGTAAGGGGCCGTCCATTAATCATGTGATGTTTTTTAGCACTTTTATCCCCCCCCCCCCCCTTGGTGATACGTGGTGAGGTTTGAAACTACCCCCCCCCCCCCCTTCCCCATCCAAAATCACGTGTATTTTTAGTACCTACAAAGTATTTTAAAACTCTTAGAATATTATCTTTAAATACAGGTATAAACAATTTCTATAGATAATTATTGGTCCGAAATAAATATTTATTATTATTATAAACTAGCTTCTGCCCGCGACTTCGTCTGCGTAGAATTATACATAAAAACCTTCCTCTCAACCGCATCAAAATCCGTTGTGTAGTTTTGAAGATATAAGCATACATAGGGACATAGGGACAGAGAAAGCGACTTTATTTTATACTATGTAGTGAAGAGTTCGTTGCCCGGCAACGGCGAGTCAAGGTCACACTCCACGCCGCTTTTCGGTTTAAAAATCGCGCGTTTCACGAATAAATAAATACACGTGATATCTTACTACACCCCTCCCCGCCCCCGCCTCTCTTGTGATATTTCGTGAGATTAATGAGAGACAGATGTTGACTGAACTTTGGCGGCCATGTAAACCTGTCCGATGCGTGTTTATTGACTCATGTCGGTAACCAATCGAGTCTCTGAGTTTTCTAGCACTAATTCGTTATCATGGACAATGGTATATTATTCTTATATCTTTTGTATTTGAGCTCACATCACTTATTCTGTCTCTTTCGCACCTGTAGCAAGAACGGCGACCCTTGGAACTCTGCACTCTTAAAGGTCTAGATGTGTTGGTGTGTAGTTTTGGTTTTTTTGGTTATAACCGGGGGTTTTTGTGTTATTTTTCGTGAGTGTAATTTCATTTCACTGTTATAAATAAGTTGTGTTTTTTTTGACAGTTGATTTAAAAAATGATGCTTTTACAAGCTTTTGTATGATTAGCAAAGTTTGTTTGTGTGTATGTTAGGATAAAATTTCGTTTCGTGTGGTCGGTTTTGTATTCCATTGCAATAAGGGTGAAAACGTCGTAACACATAGGAATCAATCAACTTTTGTTTTAATTAAAACCCTTAACTATGTATTTTTTTTAAAAGGACCGCATTTTGTGCTTATTTTATTAGTAACTAATATTATTACATTCCGAAAAGATTCTTATAAATATTAGCGAAGAAATCTCATACAAACCCTATTTTCTTTTAATTTTCATGGTGATGGTTTTTGTCTGGTTTTTTTTTCTGTTTTTGTTTTTTTTTTCACGGGTTTTTGTGCAGATAAATTATGGGGTTATTTTCAGCTTTGGTGAAACTGCTTTTGTGGAAAAAAAATATAGCGTCAAATTAAATTGTGGCTTTATTTACTAAATAGTTAATACTATTTACTAATTCTTATTTTAATGCGGGGGATAAGACTTTTTGCAATGCCAGCAGAGAGTAAGACAGCCGGCGACGTTACTGGCGCGTGACCATCTTAGCAGCTTAGGCAGGCGATGCCTCTCTAACGTTTCGAATGTTTGTGGTGGTGCTAACTTACCATGAGATGACACACTTTCTCGTTCGCCACCCTATTTCATAAAAGTTATTATACATATAAAATAATCTTCCACGCTAGTCTGGGGGCAAACAAAACCAAATATACCAGCGAAGCGCCCATCGAGGGAAAGCGATATTAGGAATCATGTTATACGATGCTAGCAACCCATCACTGTTTTGATTCCCTCCACCAATACGCCCACAATCGAGAGATTAGATCGTTTCCCCAAACTCGTTAATTCCGCGTAGCAATATTTCCATTCGCATTTTTTCCCCACTCGAATTTCTACACATTCGACTTTTGTATCATTCATAAGTATTGCCAATAATTATTCAATTGCATATTTACTCAATCAGTTTTTTTTATTATTCGCGAATTTTACCAGGGTCCTGATTAGGTACCTAATAGCGAATCGACTATAATTTCAAAGCCGGTACAACGATATATACTTTCGAATATAGGTATCGGTATCGTGTCGGCAAAAAGACGTATCGATGCATCCCGACTTATCATATAAAATTTTTAAATATGGGAACAATATCGCGTAAGAAATTAGAATATTGTGCGAAATATCGGTTAGGCATGTTTGAGAATAGGAATGCAAGCGAATGATAGAAAAAGGTGAATGATTAGAAATTCGAGTGGGGAAAAATGCGAATGGAAATATTGCTACGCGGAATTAACAAGTTTGGGGAAACTATCTAATCTCTCCGACAATCAATCTAAACGTGGCCTTTAGCTCTACCCCGTAAGGGATAAATACGTGATTAATTTATATATTTGCATGTAAAGAAAGTATAAAAGAAACTAATATAATTTAACATATTATTTTTCAGATTATTCAACAGAAACAAGATCAGTGATGCTTGTTTATTGCAAGAAGAGGACGACATGATGACCGTCTCTTTCATACCTAAAAGGCCTACGAAGGAACAACCGAGTTTAAACGATTGAGACCGATATATATAATAGATCAACGCAAGAGAGAAATAACATGTAAGTCAGGTAGATAGAATGAAGCTTTTCTCGCTCGCTGCGAGCTTTAGGGGACCCAGTGACCAGTGGCGTAACTATAGGGTGGCGGGGGTGGCAAAATGCCAGGGGCCCCTAGCTCTACGGGGCCCGGAATGGCTTGGTTTAGAGCACGGAAGGGACGCTGATGCACTTCTTAATATTGAGGAAGGAGCCCCACCTGACGAATTTGCCGCGGTCCCCATGTTATAGTTACGCCACTGCCAGTGACTTTCTTAATTGTAAGGGGCTGAGATTTTTGAAAGTGGTATATATCAGTTTATATCTCCAAAACTACAGCTCCAATCAAAGTTTTGACTAGTTCACAAGATTAATGAGAGCTGTGATTGTCTTCTATGCTGCTCGTATTTCAAATTCAGCACCATTTTTCACCACTTTCGAGTGGTATTTGACATGTCCTTTCTAAAATCTGGGCCTCGAACAATACGTGCGGATTACGTAAAAATGACAATTGTCAGTGACAGTTCGCCGTAATACATAAAATCTGAAATGATATCCAACTCCCAGAGATATTTGTGCCACATAATATCAAGATATATATTTGGAAATCATGTATTGGATAATTTTGTTGAAAGAAACTGTTACACTTGAGCGTTCTCTTGTAATGAGCAGTCTAGCGAATGTTACATTACAGGTAAAAGGTCACAAAATGCCGCGAATGCTCGCTGTTCTGTTACACGTGAACGAAAGAAAGAGGATGTTTATTCCTTTTTGCAAGACACATATAATACACAAATATACACAAATTTATAGAAAAGATAAGACATGCAAAATAGATGATCAGTTAAACAAGTGTATCAGCGAATATAGCGAATGCTCGCTGCTCTGTTACATGTGAACGCTCAAGAGTAACATCATCTTTATATATAGATTTGGTATAGTTTGTTACCTATTTTACCTGATTATATTTGTACAAATTGATATTTGCTGTACGGGATATATTCAAATTGTTCCGCGGGTCGATTAGTTTGAGTAATAGCCCAGAATTTTTCAGGATTTTTGAATCATAGTCGACAAATATTTCCATACATTGAACGAGGTTCAAAGTAAGGTGTCGATGGCGGGACCAGTGTTGCCAGTAGACTAACCTAACTCGCTTGCAACCGCCATCTTGTTCATTTTGACAGTTCACGTATGGGCTGACATTTGGCATCGGAATCAGCTAGCTGTCACATTCATGCAAGAAATGTCAAAATGAACACGATGGCGATTGCGAGCGAGTTAGGTAATAAGCCTACAGGTCTCTTGATTTTTCGGGAGTTGTTCTGATTTTTGACTATGTCTACTGATCTACTGAATTTGTTATCGAATTTGTATCTAATAATTATTTCCCTGATTAATGGTTCGTATGCTAAAAGTGGCACTGGAACATGAGTTTCATGTTCTCTGCCGACCCCTTTTGGGAATAAAGGCTATGTAGGATAGGATTGATATAAATAAATAGATTAACCTGGTTTGTCCATTTGTTTGTGCTGGGTTTATTTATTTATTTATTTATTTATTTATTTATTTAGACATGCCAACAAGAGAACAAGAGATGCTGTAACTGTAACATTCTGACTACAGGCTGTTTCTGATATTATTCATTTATTTATTTAAACCGGTAACACAATGGCCACCATATATTTTGTATTATTTCAGGTTATTTGATAATTTTATTAAAAACTAAATAATTTGAGATAAGATGTGAAGATTTGCTCTTAGGTAAGTTTGGTGACTTTTGTAGCATAAAATTTGATTTAATTATTATTTTTTTCAATCTGATTTTTGAGGTTTTACACTTCTGACATTTCTTGGTTGGACCTGGCAACACTGGGGGGAATAAATCGTGAATCAAAAATTTAAAATGACGAATCTTTGTAGGGTACAGTCGAACTAACTAAAGGACCTGCTGACATATTCCTGAAAAATCCTGATACCTTGTACAGTCAAGTGTAATAATATGTATCTACACAAAGTTTCAAAAATAAGTACCATACGCTCTTACACCGGCGTAATAAGGTCGTGGGACATATTTTTGACAAGTTCCTATCGATACTTATTTTTGCACTTGACCGTACACATATATATGTTAAAAGCCCATATATAATTTTGGCCAATAACGAAGCTAAGTTACCAGTATTTAATTAATTTTAACTTCAACCGTTAAAATGTTAGTTTCACATTTGATTTAGTCTAAATTCTTTCATAAACGCATTAGTAATAAATTTCTCGCAGCCATGGGAAGACGTGGAATTGTGACCACCTCGGCGGTGGTAAAGAAAGCCTCGGGTAGCGTGTTTATCGCCCTCGCTTTTTTCTCTGTTTCACCGCCCTCGGGGCTGTAATGTTAATACTTATTAATGTGTGATAATAGTGTGTCGTAAGATTCTTATGTAAGGGTATGTAACGAAATATATAACAACATAATATTATGTGATTTGATACAATTTCAACTGATATGTAAAATTTTGTAACATTTTCTTCGATAGAGGTCGCTGTAAAGATTAAATTTTACATGAAACCTCTGAAAAAAACTCGTGAGTCCGTAAAGCCTAGCTAAGGCTTGCAGTGGAGACGGGTAGGCAGCGCATACAAGTCACTGCCTACAGCACGCCACTAATACTTGTTCACCGCATCTGTCTGAGTATGACATTAAAATTAAGCATTTATTATTGTGTTGTAAGCACAAAATTCATTATTTATCTTCGATCTTCCAAAATATTTAAACTAAAAAAAAAATGCCACGGAATGGGAATTCTACGATTTCTTGTACACAGATCTTTTTTTTTTAATTAATTACATATTATTTTTGTAACTTTATAGGTTTAATATAATCCAAAGACTCTGTACATAATTATATGGCGTTTTTATATCTTACTATTTTATATTAACGATGTATCTGAAGAGAGAGGCAAGCGTGTCGTCTCTTTTGCACATTATAATTAAATAAATAAATATCTTGATACATTTTATTGAATCAGGCGTTACTTTGCGGAGGTCCATTTCAATGAACAAAATATTTACCTTGCTACTCCGCTACTCACGTGCAAGATAACCAAGCCTGTGTGAAATATATGTTTTTCAGGCATTTGCATGTGTGGCAGTTGTGCCCATTAAACTTTGATAATGATCCCGTAGAGGGATCGGAACGCGTCAGTGTTTGTGTGGTGTAAGGGATAATTAAGTTTAATTACACATAAACGGATAACTCACGTATAAAAAGTCGAGTGAGTGATGTCGAGTGGTGTTCGTTTCGCTGCCGCCGGGGCAAGCGCTCCGGGAAGAAGGACTACGAAATAGTCCGAAACATGTCGAGCATCACTCGACTTTTTATACGTGAGTTATCCGTTTATGTGTAATAATGATTAAGTCTCACGGTAGTTTCATGTTGAAAGATAATTAAGTTTGTGGGATTTATAAGTGTTTTATTGGCAGTAGTGGAGGGAGGGTTGAAAAACATATATATTTCACACAGGCTTGGTTATCTTGCACGTGAGTAGCGGAGTAGCAAGGTAAATTTTTTGTTCATTTATCTTGAGACAATTCATACCAATTGACCTAGTCCCAAACTGAGCAAAGCTTGTCCTATGGGTACCAGGCGGATAGTTCAAGCCCTCTTATTGTTGGAGGAGTCCTGTGCCCAATAGTGAAACGCATTCAAACTGGAGATGATTAGTTAAAGTAATGATAATGTTAATTAAATTTTACAAACGGATAGCCCAGTGGTTAGAGCCTGACTATGAAGCTTGAGGTCCCGGGTTCGATCCCCGGTCGGAGCAAGTTTGTATGAAAAATGAGTCGTTTTCAAAAATAAAATGTAGATAATTAAGGGCTTAACACGACAAAAGTTAATTGATTCCTTTGTGTTACGACCGGGTTTTTATTACATTGCAATAAGGGTGGAAAGTCGTAACACAAAGTAATCAATTAACTTCTGTTTTAATTAAGCCCCTTAACTATGTACTACATGTGTTTTGAAAACGACTCAAATACGAATGTTTGTTCTCGAGTTTTTCAAAAGAAAAATCTACTTATACGAACATTTTTTCCCGTTTAGCTACCGATCCTTGTACAAGCTAAAATGTGTCCCAAAACTTCCGTTCCAGTTCGTCACTTTTCGTGACGAACGGAAAAAAAAATGCATAGTGAAATGTGTGACACATATTTTCTTGTATGAGAATCGATAGGAACGATTCTGAGTAAGAAAAAGCCAAAATAGTTGTAGAAATAATTTCTAATGTAGACTTTTTTTTTTAAATGCTCTTGTGTATTTAAGCATGTATTTATAAGTATGTTTATTTGTTTTCTGATACCCATGGTACAAGCTTTGCTTAGTTTGGGACTATGTCAATTTGTGTCAATTGTCCCAAGAGATTTATTTTTACACAGCAAAAAATCGTCTACCAAGGTGTGACAGAGATGACACTATTCTCATATATCAGCCCCTCTCACTCTAATAACCGAAATTCGAATTTCAAAGTAGGTATCATACTGTCTCTGTCACTTCCTTGTTAAATACTATGTGTGAGTGAGACGCAATGTGTATTTTGAAATTCGGTTTCGGATGCAGCTTTGGCTATATCACTAGAACTATTAGTTGTATTAAAACTCGGTGTATATTTTTTGTTGAACGTACGTGTAATCTGAGTATTGTCTATATTTTTTTATGGAACAGAATAAAATGTATACTTTTAATTTGCTATTGTGTTATTTCAAAACTTCTTTACTGACCCAAGTCCAAAATTATTGAATGTATCTTCCACGCTGGTCTGGGAGCAAAGACAAAACATAGAATGCACCAGTTGCTTCTCTACCCGCGCAGATGGTAAAAGCCCATCGAGGGAATGGGCGATTATAATAGGAATCATGTTATAGGCGATCACTATTTTGATTCGACTTTCCACCTATACGCCCACAATCTTGCTAAACGTGGCCTTAAAGTTGTTACCTTAGGCTCTGTCTACCCCGTAAGGGATGAAGACGTGAAACCGTAAAAGTAAACATAAAAAATCAAGAAGCAAAAACTTGATTCATTTGATAGTAACTTGTCTGTGTTAAGAGAAATCAAACGGCGGCAATTTATTTATAACTTTCCTGTATCTCTGCTATAATAGCTTCTTTCACACAACGAAATTTGTCTAAAAACACATTGACATCTGTTCTAGTTTCTCTTGCCATAGTGCTCAATAGAATAATAAACTGGCTCAGCCCCAATTCGCCTAGATTAGGTTCGATTCTGGCATAAGACTTTACGAATAGACTTACAGTTGTCAATCTACCGTCTATTATTTTGCTGGCTTCGAACCACTTCTGTATGACTTCTAGTTTGGCTCCTGTCGAAAAGCTTGCTCCTTTCAGAAGCATATACATCTCCTCGAAATCCATTGCTGTTATTTTTATGTAGACGTTGCAATTTTATGGAGATTTTATTATAATAAAGGGTTTTTGGTTTTATTAAGAATGTATTGTATGGTGGTTATGTTTGAAGTAAATTCTAGGTGGTCACGTATAGGTTTAGGTGGTATTAAAATTTGTATACCAAGCAGTTTGAAATTTACACAAAACCCTGATGAATAAAGGAGAGAAAGAAATAAGACATTGATTCTTCTGCCCGCGACTTCGTCTGCGTAGAATTATACATAAAAAGCTTCCTCTTGAATCACTCTATCTACTAAAAAAACCGCCTCCAAATCCGTTGTGTAGTTTTGAAGATATAAGCATACATAGGGACAGAGAAAGCGACTTTGTTTTATACTATGTAGTGATGATAGTGATAGTGGTTTCTTATAGGTAGGTAAGACTTTTTTACAATTACAAGCTTTTTATTAACTTGCAACGTATGTATGTTTGTCCGGGTGGAATCTTGCGACCGATTGAGCTCAAATTTTGCATGCTTGTGTGATAGATGAGAATACAATAATCTGGTTGTAAAATTCTGGTGGTCCAGCCAGGATTGTCTCCGCAGGGAACTCTTCAACGGTTGGTCCGATTGACTTGAAATTTGGTGCACATGTAGGACGGATGGTAATGCAAGTACAGTCAACAAAAAGTACGGTCCGCAAAAAAAATTTGTATCAAAAATGAACATTTCAGGTTTGATTACTTCCACGCTGGTCTGGGAGCAAAGAAAAAACATAGAATGTACCAGTTGCTTCTCTTCCCGCGCACGTAAAAGCCCATCGAAGGAATGAGCGAAAATAGGAACCATGTTATAGGCGATGCTAGCAACCCATCACTATTTTGATTCCACTTTCCACCTCTACGCCCTCAGTGTCTTGGTAAACGTGGCCTGTAGGTCTTGTTATCTTAGACTCTGTCTACCCCGTAAGGGATAAAGACGTGATGTATGTATGTATGTATGTTATTTCGTGGTTATTTCAGTTTATTTGTTCTGTGCTTACTGTACGGTCAAATGCAAAAATAAGTATCGATATGAACTTCTCAAAAATATGTCCCACGACCTTATTACGCCGGTGTAAGAGCGTATGGTACTTATTTTTGAAACTTTGACTAGATACATATTATTACACTTGACTGTACACCACACAACCTCTTTGCAATCGACAGTATCGTACCCATTCTAGACATCTATTTCACCATGACATTGTCAACCTATACAAACAAACAGCCACCGTGATCATACAAAAACAACGCCACACAAAACATGAAAAACTGAACAATTAAACGTGAATGTGCTTGTTGCTACTTTTGTTGATAAATCCAAAATTTCTCCTGAACACAAACACAAGTTTGAGCCAAGACATGGATGACATCTTTGAAAAATTAAAAAGCCAAGGCAAGGACACTGTTGATGGCGTGGTCCAGTGGATGAGAGAGGGTATGTACCTATCACTGAATACCCAAATAGCTAATTAGGTTATACAAGACCGCCTTCAAAAAAATAACCGCTAAAAAGTGAAAAATGCGCGCTACCAGAGTTGGGCAAAAATTGTCTATTTGCGAAAAACCGGGAAGACAACTAAATCATCTTTTATTTGAAGTAACTAAATAATCCGTCATTTGTTATTTTGAATTTATCTAGATCAGTTTCATTTTTATCTAGATAAATTAGTTGGGATTTTAAATAAAAGATGAATGTCAGTGTGACGGTTTGACCCGACGTGGCATTCTGTATAAGCTTACTTCAATAACAAACGAGGTCGATTATCTTCATCTAGCTAGATAATTCATCTAAATAAAAAAGTTGTGAACGCACTAGGTATTTGTAATTGAATTTATCTTCGAATAAATTTATTTGAAATGATTTTATTTCAAATAATTATCTAGATAAGAATTATCTAGATAACGCCCAACTCTGGCGCTTCCTACTGTTTTTTTTCTTTTTTCGGTGGCTTTCACCCTTCACTATTTTGATTCCATTTTCCACCTATACGACCACAATCATAAACGTAGCCTTCAGGTCTTTGTTACCTTGGCTCTGTCTACCTCGTAAGTTATATACGTGTGCCTGTGTGTGTAATTTACTAGTTTTTTTTTAGCTAATCTTATTGGCCCCGATGAATCAGAAAGCAAAGGCAATGAGAGGTTTGATGGCTCTGAGGACGGCACAGACAAAGTCGGTTTCGAGTCTTTCAAAGCTACCCTCGAGAAAATATCCAAAGACTATGGTTTTAATATGGACGTCTTAGCACAGGAACTCAATGAGAAAGGTTTTTGTTTGTTTTATTTTTAATTTTATTTATCAACTTGTTGCCTATGACACTCACAAATAATGTGAAGAAGAAAGAAAGAAAGAAAACATTTATTCCTTTTTGCAAGACACACAATTATAGAAGAACTAGCTGACCCGGCGAATTTTGTTCCGCCTTAAATTTGAAAAATTCCAGTGGTTTGGGCTGTGCTATCCCGCGGGAACTATGCAATTTTCCGGGATAAAAACTATCCTATGTCCTTTCCCGGGACTCAAACTATCTGTATACCAAATTTCAACTAAATCGGCCCAGCGGTTTAAGCGTGAAAAGGTAACAGACAGACAGACAGACAGAGTTACTTTCGCATTTATAATATTATATTAGTAAGGATGTATGTAATGGTGAAAGTATTTTTTAAATCGGTCCAGTAGTTTCGGAGCCTATTCAATGCAAACAAACAAACAAATCTAATCTATCTAATGTTGATAATTTTAATGTGATCAAGTACTTACCTACCTATCTTTAAAAACGGACGGACTGAACCGTGGATGGTTTTAAAAATAAAAAAAAAACAATACAAAAATCGGAACGTCGTCAATTTTTTTTTTACCTTTTATTTCAATTTTATTGACATTTGTGCCATGGCATACATCAGTCAAACACGCATGTCATTATTTTCGGTTTCTGTATATGTATGGGAGATATTTTTCAATTTTCCCCAAATTTCCAGCTTCTACCATGGAAGCGGCGTTCGAGAAACTCAAGAAGGAGGGCAAGAATGACGTCGACCATTTAGTGAAATGGATGAAAGACTGTGAGTCGCATGTTCTCTAACAGTTTTAATGGCAGGTGTTTTGAAACGGCGGAAACGAGCGAAATAATTGGGTTTGTTGGTTCCTTATTGTAACAGCAGGTATTTTTAACCGGTTACTAAAGAAACCGAATGAGTGAAATTACCGGTTAACTAAACGCCGTCTCTGGTCATCTCTCTTCAAACTTTTGTAGCCAGCGCATGCAGGAAAGAGATAGAAAGTATCGCGGCGTGACTCAGTTGCCATAGCAACCACAAATAAAACCGGTTTCGTATCGGTTAGCGCGAGCTCCAATATTTCATTCTTCGTATTTAACCGGTCATCGGAATTGTTTTAATACTTTTAACTTAGTTACCTCCGTTAACCGGTTAATCCAATGAACGTAAGTATACCGGTTTACTGAACGGTATTAACCGGTATTACTAAACCGGTTCCGATCCCTGATTTTTTCAGCACTTATACTAGAGCCCTTTCAATTGTTATAAAATCCAAAATGGCATGTTTAGAGCTTTGTCCTACTTTTGGAATGTTGTGCTGCTAATAGATAAGTCGGAGACATTAGCTTGGCACGAAATGATCACATTTCGTAGTCCTAAAATAGAGAGAGAGAGAGAGAGAGAGAGAGAGAGAAACATTTATTTACACACAGTGAAATAGAATGTTGTGCCTTACGAGGTGAAGCGTAGCGTAGGTAGCTAAATTTATTAAAAAAACTGTGAAGGAAAATTTTACTGGTGCATTAAATCCGCAAACATCATTTCTCTCGCTAAGTTTTTATTTATTTTGTAGTGCATCATGAAAGTTTTTCTTTACAGCTTTCTGGCCTACGGAGGAAGCTGCTTCCCCGCCGCCGACAACAATCGACGACATTATCTCTGACAGCTTGTGTAAGCTTGACAGTTCTTTTTTCTTTTTATTTGTCAACTCGTAATGGTCTTTGACGAATGGTGTCATACATAATTATAAAAATAACCGAGATAGCTATATGCTATCAAAGATGTGTCACAGATGTTAGCTAATTACTTACTTTTTTTTCGTACCTATGTAATATTTTTATATTTATATCTATTGTAAAATATCTTCAGTTAGGGGGCCCGCGATGGGCCGCCGACCCAGGCCTGAATTCAGGTGGCGATAGGTGGGGGTGAAATGCTTCCTCCGTCAACCTGGTACCTACTCGGTTTTGCTTTCCTTAACGCATTCGCTGCCAGCTGTCAAACGAGACTTCTTCAGGTGCCGTTGACTTACATGTGCGTTCAAACACAAGTCCCTTTATTATTGTTATAACTGTCTCTAGTCTCCGCGACACAGGCACTGAGTCTAGTGCGGAGGCTGCCGAACAAACATGTTGTAACTTTTTGCATATTATAAATAAAGACTTTTTTACTTTTTTTACTTTTTAAATGACAGTACAATTATCAAAGCGGCACTGGGCGAATGTCACGAAAACGCTTAGCCTAAGTTCAGATGACCGCGCGGCGACGCGCGGTTGGCCCGGCGCGCGGTTCAAGATCGTAACAAATCTATGTTGCTGTGTACATGAGCGCGCGGTGCCGCGCGGGACCGCGCGCGCCGCCGTGCACCGCGCGTTATACGCGTTATTGGGCGCCACAATATTCTTGCCGGGGTATCAGTGTTCGTAACGCCGGCGCTGAATATCTTGTAGTTATTTCTAATTGTGAAACTATTGTGTTACAGCCAACATCATAGGAGCTGCGAAGGAAGCCGAAGAGAAGGCGAAAAAGCTATTCGAAGGCGCCAACCAGCAGAACATAGATTTAGAAACGTTCAAAACAGCTGTAGCGAAGGTCTCACCATCATTCTTTTTTTTATATACAAACTTGCTTTTGGCCGCGACTTTGTCTGCGTGGAATTAGTATTGTGGGTAACTTCTACCCCATAAGGGATAAAGACGTAATTTATGTATGTATTTAATTTCTAACGCTACGACTGTTCAAAAGATCAAATGTCACTGGAAATGACATATTGCTATGCATATTTAAGCAGGCGTTTAACAGTTTAAACTTTAAATGACGTTAACTTTTTGTGCTGACATTAGATTTCAATAAAATAAAGCTTAATATATGCCCTGATATAACTTTAACTATTTGTGAGAACCGCAATTGAATCAGTTGCGTAGTTTTGGAGATTAGCGAATACAGACATTAATGAACACATCCATACATACAGACAGACCAGAATAGAATTTACCAGTTGCTTCTCTTCCCGCGCAGATGGTAGGAGCCCATCGAGGGAATGGGCGAGTCTTAGCAATCATGTTATAGGCGATGCTAGCAACCCAACACTAGTTTGATTTCCCTTTTCAGCTATACGCCCTTAATCATGCTAAACAAGCCTTAAGGGATAAAGACATGATATTATGTATGTGGGATGTTGACAAAGAAAGGAAACTCAGATTATAATTACACATAAACGGATAACTCACGTATAAAAGTCGAGTGATGCTCGACATGTTTCGGACTATTTCGAAGTCCTTTTTCCAAGAGCGCTCGCCCCGGCGGCACTCAGAAACTCAGATTGGTCATAATACTTATTTATTTCGAATATTATAGTTTACGAGCACACCGCGCAGATCGTGATTAACCGCCACTCTATCTTCCTTCCCTCTCGCACACTCTCTATCACTCGCTTGCGTTTAGTTCTACATGTATGTATGTATGTGTGTTGTGTACTCCTCAGGTAGCCGAAGAACAGAAGCAGAATGTAGACGAGCTGATGAAGTCTTTAGCAGAAAAGGGTCCAAAGTTGATGGAGGCTGTGCAGGCGGGCGCCAGCGCCTTCAAGGACGCCCTCACCAAGAAGTAGCAGAAATTACCTAGCTCAGGGGTGGGCAACCTGCGGCTCGCGAGCCACATGCGGCTCTTTGGATGTGAGGCTGCGGCTCTTTAGTTCCATTCGCAAATATTATTTATTTTATAAAAAAAATTGTTCTGAAACGATTAACGAGGTTTAGGCATTATTTCTATCTCTCAGCTACTTATACTCGCTTTTCACCGCAGCACCCCTCCCTCGCGACCCGCGAGAATTTTTTTTGTGGCTCTTTAAAAACTTGAAATTTTGTAAATAGTAATTTTTGGCTCTACCGACTCAAAAGGTTGCCGACCCCTGACCTAGCTGATGAAATAGGGATTTATTTTTTCTAAACTGTGTAAAAAGATCGAATAAATAAATACCTTTAGGTATTGGAAATAGTACTCTGTGTAAAGATGTTTCTTTGTTTTTAAAAACAACATTCTCCATTTATGGATTTTTGAAAAATCGCTCGTCTTAATCGGAACTCAAACCGGTTAAATGCGACAAATAATAACGCCGTATTTTACGATGCAGATCGAGAGTTGCCTACAGTTGAAGTTCATTTATCTTTGAATAACAAACACTATCAAAAAACGGAAGGCCATGAAGACTAACAATTACCTTTTTTTATGTAAGAGGGGGTAAACGAGCAGACTGGTCACCTGATGGAAAGTAATCAGCATCGCCCAGGGACTCTTGCATGACTTGGGGAATCGCAGGTGCGTTGCCGGCCCTTTCAAGAACTGGAAGGCTCGCTTTACCTTTAACCTTTTCGACGCTAGCAACCTATATATACGTCCATTACTTCTACGCAAAGGCAACCTTCGTTCAATTGGGTTTAGGTTCAGGTGACGTCTCTTGTATTTGACGTGGCGGCAAAAAGGTTAATTCTTTGTCGCGTTAGACCGGTTTGAGTTCCGACTAAGACAGGCGATTTTTCAAATATCCATAAGTGGAGAATGTGGTTTTTAAAAATAAAGGAAAGCTTCCTCTACATAGAGCGTGCTATTTCCGATATTTAAGGTAGTTGCCATCCGTGTGGCATTCGATTTTTCCATCCTGTATGTTTAGATTAAAAGAAATAAAAGAATACATTTGTACTAAAATATATTTTAAACACCCTGACTAGACAATATACAAAGTTCTTATACTATGTTGGTTTTAATAATACTGCAAGTTTAATTGTTAGTTATGCAACTGATTCGAGAGTCTATAAACAGACTTTTACAAAAAAAAGTCTACATGATATTTTTTTAAGCGACATTGAAAATTAGAACACAGAAAAATCCGAAAAGTAAAGCTCGAACCCGGATTCTCGTCATTACGTGACGGGTGCACCTACACCACCCATAGCAGGTGGGTAAGCCTTCGAATTTTTCTATCCGTTACTAGCTGTCATGTGACCTTGTTACAAATGCCTTAGGTTAGTTCAGCTTCGATTATTATAACTAAGTAACATTATTTTTTAATAGGAACTAAATATACATACAAAATGAAATACCGAACTAATCAACGCTAAAAGTCTAATCCCCTTTCACAAACGCTCTGTCTGCTAACTTAGCAATCGTTGGTCCTTATCTGTCACTTTGACATTTACCTTGCACAAATAAGGACAAACGATTGCTAACTTAGCAGAAGCCTAGAGAGCGTTTATGAATAAGGGGGTAAAGGTGTAGCAATGCACCAAGGAGAAGTTGCCTAAGTTGCGAAATTTTGTAGTGGAATATTCTCAGTAATTTAAATTATATTAATTATTAATAGGAACATGGCCCTTAATCTGACAAAATAAAAAAAACTTGGTTCAAACCTCATCTTAATATAAGAGTCCAAAAAAGTCTGTGTTAAAAAAAATACTAAAAGGTATTCTTAGAACTTGTACAACATAGTTAGTACATTGCCAAATTAAGGGTTGTCCACGATAACATTATTAATTGTTTCGACCGATTATCTTATTAAAATAACATCAATAAAAAATACCTAGTCGGACGTTCCGAGACCAAATAGGAGACGGTTAATCTAATGAACGTAATACCGGTTTATTGACCGATGTTAACCGGTATTTCTAAACTTTCCGATCCCTGGCTGTGAGCGTGCGTCAAAGAAGCACTAAGTACTCCTTACAGTTAGGGAGTGTCACTCACTCCCACAGGCACGCAGCATGTAAGAGGTCTCATCTGTCTTTTTCTTGAGTTGCCGATCTGTTATTTTATTCTTTATCTAAGACAAACTATGGCTTTTGTTTCTTTTTGTTTTATTTTGCTGTCATTTTTTCAATCAGCTCCTGTAGAGCTAAAGCTTTGGCCAATCTTCTTCTGAAGTCCTGAAAAAGATTTAAAGTTCAATAATTATGGTGATGGATAGGACTACCATGGTCTGGGAGCAAAGAAATGACATAGAATGTACCAGTTGCTTCTCTGCCCGCGCAGTAGGCTTATTACCTAACTCGCTCGCAATCGCCATCGTGTTCATTTTGACAGTTCTTGTATGAATGTGACAGCTAGCTGATTCCGATGCCAATTGTCAGCCCATACATGAACTGTCAAAATGAACACGATGGCGATTGCGAGCGAGTTAGGTAATAAGCCTACAGGTAAAAGCCCATCGAGGGGATTGAGCGAAAGTCTTAGGAATCATGTTATAGATGCAACTAGCAACCCATCACTATTATGATTCCCCTTTCCACCTATATGCTCACAATTATAACCGTGGCCTTTAGCTCTTGTTACCACAGGCTCTGTCTACCCCGTAAGGGATATAGACGTGTGTGTTGTATGGATAGGAAATTTTCACCTTCCTTCGGAACACACATACACACAAAACACGTCTTTACCCCTTACGGGGTAGAGCCTTTTTTTTAACGGAGAGGAAATCTTTATGGATGCCCTAGGCACGGGGATGCCTAGGGTTATGTGGGACTCCCCTCAAGGGGTATACCCGAACTAAAAACTCCGGCGTTGCCTCAATCCGGTGTGATGGGGACGCAGTGGGATGCCACTAGGGTGTCACCACAGACGCCCCCCCGGTGGCCCCGGCGCCCGCCAGGACCGCGCCAAGGGGAGGGCCCATACGCTAGCCCGTCTTCCCTTAGACAATGAGACCGTGCAATGCAGGTAGGTAATGCACGGGGTAGAGCATAGGGTAACAAGACCTAAAGGCTAGTGTTCGTTTCAGTGTTCGTTCCGCTGCCGCCGGGGCGAGCGCTCCAAGAGGAAGGACTACGAGCTAGCCCGAAACATGTCGAGCACCACTCGAATTTTATACGTGGTTTATCCGTTCAAGTAATTTTAAAGGTTTTTTTTTTGAAAAACGCTCTTCTACAGTGCTACGTGAATACATTTCCCATGCTCTATCCTGGGAGCTCACCTGGTATAGTGCCTGCCCCTTCCCCGGGACCCTGGCTGTGAACATCTCCAAGGTCATCAGGCAGAGCGCCTTTCCGTTCATGGGGAAACGCTCAGCTTTGCCGCCGCGCCGCGCCACCCACGAGCCCACCTGTGGGCGGCCCCACGTCCGCGGGTCTGTGGGCAAGCGTGACGTTTTGGAATTGCCGTATTGTAAAAAACCGGCCAAGTTGGAGTCGGAGTCGAGCACTGAGGGTTCAGTGCCAATTCGGCAAGTGAATATAAAATAGCTAGGTGTCTATCAGAGTTGGGCGTTATCTTGATAATTTCTTATCTAGATAATTTTGAAATAGTTATCTAGATAATAATTTAAAATAAAATCATTTCAAATAAATTTATTCGAAGATAAATTCAATCACAAATAGTGTGTTGACAACTTTTTTATTTAGATGAATTATCTGGATGAAGATAACCGACCTCGTTTGTTATTAATGTAAGCTTATAATAATAAATGTATACAGAATGTCACGTCGGGTCAAACCGTCACACTGACATTCATCTTATATTTAAAATCCCAACTAATTTATCTAGATAAAAATTAAACTGATCTAGATAAATTCAAAATAACAAATGACGGATTATTTAGTTAACTTCAAATAAAAGATGATTTAGTTATCTTCCCGGTTTTTCGTAAATAGATAATTTTTGCCCAACTCTGGTGTCTAGGTCTGTGGCTATTACCATATTCTACATATGTGCCCAGAGCAAACCCCAACGAGCGTTACAATCGGTATGTAGTGTCGTGTCACCGTTTTAACCCCCGAAGACCCGTGTTATAAGTTTGACGGCAATGTTTGTGTGTCTCTCCGTGGCATAACTCTTAAACGGATGGGCCAAAAAAGGCAGTTTCCTTGCGGTGGTTCTTAGCCGTGTTTGGTGAGAAACGGTAGTATCAAAAATGTTAATGTTAGTTTTGGGTGTGTGTGTTTGTGTGGGCATGTTATACCTAGAGGCAGGTCGTCTTCCTGGAGCACCCTCAGGTCCAGGGCGTCCCAGCAGCCGCCGTCTTGCGGGGGCACGCGGTCGCAGCGCGCATGCGTGGGCATTGCGAAATGTGTCTGGAAGAAAACTTTAGTTGAAACATGGAATACGATTTCTTATATTTCCCAAGATTAGTATTAAAACTAAGAATGTACCAGTTGCTTCTCTTCCCGCGCGGATGGTAAAAGCCCATTGAGGGAATGGGCGGAAATCTTATTTAAGATCTAAACTCTCTAAGTATGTTGGTGATGCTAGCAACGCATCACTATTTTGATTCCACTTTCCACCTCTACGCCAGTGTCTTGCTAAACGTGGCCTGTAGGTCTTGTTACCTTAGGCTCTGTCTACCCCGTAAGGGATAAAGACGTGATTTGTGTATGTATGTAAGAGTTATAGTGTTTGTATGCAATCGTAAAGAGTCACCAATAGACCTATAACTTGTTATAGCACCCAAGGCCGACAATTACGCGAACAAAACACCACGTGACACCAATTACATAATGCCCCATAATCCGCCATTTGCCACTTCCGGCGCACACAAAATGGCGACCGGTGATCACTTCCGCTTAGTGGCACATCCCGATTTTTGTGTGCGCTTCCTTTGGTCAATTGTGACTTTGAATTGATAGGAAGTGGGATTGAAATTAAACGTAAACAACATATGCACATCATAATGGCGATGATAATGGTATACATACATACATACATATATCACGTCTTTATCCCTTACGGGGTAGACTGAGCCCAAGGTAACAAAACCTTAAGGCCATCAGCATGATTAAGGGCGTATAGCTGGAAAGGAAATCAAAATAGTGATGGGTTGCTAGCATCGCCTATAACATGATTCCTAAGACTTTCCCATTACCCAGACCAGCATGGAAGACTTATGACCTCAGGAATACACTGTTCTCTCTCGGAATGCTCACGCACGCCGTTATAATTGTTTAAAGTAATGATTATAACATAACTAGCTTCTGCCCGCGACTTCGTCTGCGTAAAATCTACTATATAAAAATAAGTCGGGTTTTCTTTCCTGACGCTATAACTCCCGAACGCACGAACCGATTTCCACGGTTTTGCATTCGTTGGAAAGGTCTCGGGCTCCGTGAGGTTTATAGCAAAGAAAATTCAGGAAAAGTTTCAACAGACAAGCGGGAAAATCTTTTTTCACATACAGCGCCATCTCTGATACATAGGATAAGCGAATTCTGCGCGGACGGAGTCGCGGGCAACAGCTAGTTATACATAAAAACCATCCTCTTGAATAACTCTATCTATTAAAAAAAACCGTATCAAAATCCGTTGTGCAGTTTTGAAGATATAAGCATACATAGGGACATAGGGACAGAGAAAGCGACTTCGTTTTATACTATGTAGTGATAGTGAAGTGATAGTGATGTAGTGATTAACAACTCGAACGTATGGGTATAATTTAAACGCTCTATTTTGTTTACATTCATTAAGTAGGTGAGCGTCTTCCAATAAAAAGTCCACGTGTAAATTTCCAGAATTTTAATAGGTTTACTCTTGTATAAAAATCGATTGGGTAAACGATTCTGAGTAAGAAAAAGCCAAAATAGTTAAATTCTGCAAAAGTGATCTAGTGGCCTTTTTTTTGGAAAACGCTCGTACATCTCACACACACAAATCACGTCTTTATCCCTTACGGGGTAGACAGAGCCCAAGGTGACAAGACCTACAGTCCACGTTTAGCAAGATTGTGGGGCTAGGTATAGATGGAAAATGGAATCAAAATAGTAATGGGGTTGCTAGCATCGCCTATAACATGATTCCTAAGAATTTCCCATTCCCTCAATGGGCTTTTACGGCGGGAAGAGTAGCAACTGGTGCATTCTATGTTTTTTCTTTGCTCCCAGACCAGCATGGAAGTAACATGCATCTACCCAATTAAATACAGCCATAACTGTGTCACGCCATTGCCCTGCGCCAAAAAAAAAAGGTGCCAATAGACAACCCCGCTTTACAAACGTCACCGCAGACTCCGGAAACGCGCCATCTTCGGCCGGACGTCGCGTCATTTCCGGTCTTAAAAAACGTTTTTATTTATCCTGCATCCTGACGCATTGTTTATTAAATATGGCGGACATTAATTGTTATTCAAATTATCTGTTGATTGATCATTTAGTTTTGCTGCTATGAAACTTGATAGTGATATTTCAACTTGTAGACTACAAGCCCATGGACAAATAAAACACGTGAAATGAAAAAAAAGGCACTAACTTCCGGCACCACCACTTTAAAGCGGCACTAGGTTTTTCGACGTTTATTTTTAATCATCTATAGATAAAAACGCCGTAAATTAATAATTAGTCGTAATTCCTCACTTGTACTTGAGAAATTCCATAAATGTACCGCTCAGAAATGACGGCGTAGCGCTCAGAGTTATTTTATGATATAGTAACAGCCTTCTATCTTCATTCACGCTGGTTCATTTCACATGTTTTTTTTCCATGGGCTTGTAGTCTATTGCACTTGTATGGAAACGACGAGGCGTAGTTTAAGTCAGCCTCACACTGCCGAACGCAGACCTCCGCGTTGTCCTTAAATATTATTATATGTATGCATAGGTACATATATAAATGACGTATTCGACTAGAGGAAATCTTTATGGATGCCCTAGGCACGTGGATGCCTTGGGTTGTGTAGGACTACTCCCCCCGAAGAGTATTTGTATTTGTTACTCTTTCACGTCAGATGCCTGAACAGTGCATGGCTAACTAAGGGTGTATACATGTGAGTCTGTCTGTTCAAGCCGAAGGCGGAAACTGACTCATTATCGATGGTCAAATACAAAACAAACTTACTTTCTATGACCTAGATCATACTTTGGATCAGACAAATTGCCCTTTCCCTAATCCCTAGCAATATTATAAATACGGAAGTAACTGTCTGTTACGCTTTCACGCCTAAACTGTTGAACCGATTTTAACAGGACAGCATAGTTTATATCCCGACAAAATTGCATAGTTCCCGGCGTATAGCGATAAGCGAATTCTGCGCAGAAGTCGCGCGCAACAGCTAGCAGTGGCGTAACTATACCACATGGGGACCGTGGCAAATTCTTTTGATGGGGCCCTATCAGTAAAAATCGTCACGTTGTACTCAGTTTAATTTTAATATTTTTGAGCACGCGGCCTCTTGCTCCGGGGCCCTCTTGGGTCGGGGGCCCGTGGCATTTTGCCAGCCCTGCCACCCTATTGTTACGCCACTGACAGCTAGTGTAAAATAATTCCTCCATGCTCTAGAACGGATAAGTGAAGTATGTAATTGGCGTCTCACTCTCACGATCTCGACACACTTCTATTGTCTATTGCCGGAACTGAAAGAAAGCGCGGGAACAAAATGGCGGGAAACAAAATGGCGGGACCCGGCCGCTATTGTACCTACGAATGCTGGGAACCGTAAATTACGGCTGTTAAGAGTAATTTAGCTATTGTTGTGGAAGGAGTAAGATTAGGTCCACCATTAAAAAAACGGCCAAGTGCGAGTCGGGCTCGCGCGCCGAGGGTTCCTAATTTGGCGAGTGAATGTGCTATACAGTGTTAGCAGAGCCTGCTCCTACACAGACAGTAGGTACATACAGTAGCGTAACTATAGGGTGGCAGGGGTGGCAAAATGCCACGGGCCCCCTAGCTCTACGGGGCCCGAACTGGCTTGGTTTAGAGCACAGAAGGGAGCTGCACTTCTTTATATTGAGGAAGGAGCCTGACGAATTTGCCGCGGGCCCCAGACGTTATAGTTACGCCACTGAGTACATATATACATACACAAATCATGTCTTTATCCCTTACGGGGTAGACATAGCCTAAGGTAACAGGTACCTACAGGCCTCATTTAGCAAGATTGTGGGCGTATAGGTGGATAATGAAACCAAAATAGTGATGGGTTGTTAGCCGCATCGCCTATAACATGAGTCCTATGATTTTCGCCCATTCCCTCCATTGGCTTTTACCATCTGCGCGGGTAGAGAAACAACTGGCAAATTCTATGTTTTTTCTTTACTCCCAGACCACCATGGAAGAAGAAAAAAATGTATTTGTTGTTATAACGGCTGTCAGGATAACTGTCTAGCTATCACGGTACGGTTCATAAGATTAAGATGCAGCTTCGTGATAGACAGACGGACAGTGGAGTTTTAGCAATAGGGATTAGGGGTCCGCTTTTGTTCTTAGGGCACGGCACGGTTCTAAAAACAATGTCGCTTGCCACCGTCTGTATGTATGGTTTAGGTAGGCAACTTCTAAACTAGTTACGCAACGGAATTTGCCGGTTTTCGTCAATAGTATGATTCGAGAAAATATCATTTTTCTGGTTTTTCGTAAGTAGGTACATAAAAATGTTAATTTTTTCCTAATTTACTCTTAAAATCTACATTTCCTAATTCATTAAATTAATTAAAAATATCTACTAATAGTTAAGTTAAGTAAAACCAATATATAGTTAAGTAGCTCTTTGGTTTTATTTTTTACTAAAAAAAAACCATTTTATAATTTCCCAAGTCGGTCTAACTATTTTTTAGTATTACTCAAATTATTTACGCGTAAGTTGAATAAAAGTTATAAAACTCATGTGGGTCTTAAAAGACATTTTACAAGAATAAATTTAAAAAAACTTACCATAAAATTAAAAAAACAGCAAAATCCTTGCAATACCGCACTTCACTATACAACACAACAACTAAATAAAACTAAAATATACGAAAATACGTAAGAAACGTAATTGCGCAAAATAAACAAAACACACGCGTTCCTTCGAGCGTCGAAAACACGAATGAATGATTTACGTTAAGAATCCAAATTCCAAATACGAAATTCAATGGGAACCAACAATTCAAACACATAAAACCTCAACTAACACAACACTACACTCAAAATTAAACTCTTCTCCAACAGAATAAGAATTGAAAACGAGCGTTCACCGATTGACTTAAGACATTATAGCTCCCAAAAAGGATTCGCAAACCGTCTGCCGGATGCGGGCTCGTCGCTCTCTTTTCCTCGTTGCCGGTTTTGCGTTGGAGTGAAAGGGGTGTACGATTGTTTTTAAGGCGGATAATGATTTCTTGCATCCTGCCTTGTCAGCGTGGCCACAGAACTAATCGTTTCCGGACAATTTCGTTTGACTAAAACGACGTATTTATCGTAAACGATTGTTACGAATTGAATCTTATGTTTAAGCGGTTGGATTTATTTTGTTTTGATTCATAATTGCAATATTAATTTTCGTACCGACGTAAATAATTAGGGACGATGTTTCCTGCGTTATTTTGAGTGGCGCAAAATATATTTCTAAGATGGCGTAGCGTAATTGAGATTTTGCATTTGATACTTTAGTTTTTTTATGTTTATTTAGATTAAATTTACATACATACATACATAAATCACGTCTCTCTCCATTATGGGGTAGACAGAGCCTAAGGTGACAAGACCCAAAGGCCACGCTTAGCATGATTGTGGGCGTATAGATATAGGTGGAAAGGGTAATCAAAATAGTGATGGATAGCTTGCCGCATCGCCTATATGATTCCTACGCCCATTCCCTCGATGGACTTTTACCATCTGTCTCTCATCTGTCTGTCATCTGTGTCTGTTTTATCATTTTACATTAAATTTCTTTAATTTAAAATTACCTCCATGCTGGTCTGGGAACAAGCTCAAAGTAGCCCAACGAGCTATGGAGAGGGCTATGGGAGTCTCTCTGCGAGATCGAATCAGAAATGGGGAGATCCGTAGAATAACCAAGGTTACCAACATAGCCCAGCGGATTAGCAAGTTGAAATGGCAGTGGGCAGGGCACGATGGGGTCGAAAGGTCCTCGAGTGGAGACCACGTACCGGCAAGCGCAGCGTGGGCCGTCCACCCACAAGGTGGACCGATGACCTCATCAAGATCGGAGGATCGCGCTGGATGCAAGCCGCTTCCAACCGGTCTTATTGGAGATCTAAAGGAGAGGCCTATGTCCAGCAGTGGACTTGCAATGGCTGAGATGATGATGATGATGATGGTCTGGGAGTAAAGAAAAAACAGAATGCACCAGTTGCTTCTCTTCCCGCGCACGTAAAAGCGCATCGAGGGCACGGGAACCATGTTATAGACGATGCTAGCAACCCATCACTATCTTGATTTCCCTTTCCACCTAATACGCCCTTAATCCTGCTAAACGTGGCTTTAAGGTTTTGTTACCTTACGCTCTGTCTACCCCGTCCCAGCGTACGGGCCCTCACCTTGGCGCGGTCCTGGCGGAAGCCGGGGCCACCGGGGGGGCGTTTATGGTGAAACCCTAGTGGCATCCCACTGCGTCCCCATCACACGGGACTGAGGCAACGCCGGAGATGGGAGTTCAGATATGGGAGTCCCACATAACCCTAGACATCCCCGTGCCTAGGGCATCCATAAAGATTTCCTCTCCGTTAAAAAAAAAGGCTCTTTCTAGGGTACAGATTTTTTCTCATTGAAAAAATAAATTGCACTAACTTCCGGCACCACCACTTTATAGCGGCACTGGGTTTTTCGACATTTATTTTTAATCATCTATAAGCTATAAAAACGCCGTAAATTAATAATTAGTCGTAATTCCTCACCTTGTACCTGAGAAATTCCATAAATGTACCGCTCAGAAATGACGGCATAGCTCTCAGTTATTTTATGATATAGTAACAGCCTTCTAAGCTTCATTCACGCTGGTTCATTTCACATGTTTTTTTGTCAATGGGCTTGTAGTCTAATATTAGAAAAAGAAGAAGGTACACTATGAGGCGCACAATCTTTAGAAAAGATTAAAGAAAAAACTATGTTTCAAGTTTCTTTTTGCGGACGAAGTTGATGCCCACATGACGGCAACTAGTTAGTAAGATTTTCTTTTAACTTAACTAAGTTCTTACCTTTTCTGTCTCCGCTAAAGTTTTCAAGAAACTTCCTTTATTTTAACTACTAACTAAAGCTACCTTTATTTATGAATGAGAATAACGCGTAAGTTAAACAAAGGCCGGGAAGGAAACTCGACCAAGAATAGATAGTTTTATGACGCTATTAAAAACCATAGACTTTACAAACTTCATCCGCTTAAAATGAACCAAAGAGTTCCATTATGCCAGTTTTCTAGGGTCCCGTGGTTCTACGACTAAATAAGTCGTTAATCACATTAATTAAAAATAAATTAAAAACCCCTACGCATTAATTAGCGCAGTATGTAAAAAATACATACATAGGACCGACAACGCACTGGCATCGCGTAAAGCGCTGCGGGTGTCTATGGACAGTAGTGATCATTTAACATCAGGTGACCCACTAGTTCGTTTGTCTGGCCTCTCTAAAAAAAAACATAAATCACGTCTTTATCCCTTACGGGGTAGACGAAGTCTAAGGTGACAAGACCACGTTTAGCATGATTGTTGGCGTATGGATGAAAAGGGGAATCCGAACAGTGATGGGTTGCTAGCATCGCCTATAACATGATCCCTAAGATTTTCGCCCAATCCCTCGATGGGCTTTTACGTGCGCGGGAAGAGAAGCAACTGGTACTCTATGTTTTTTCTTTGCTCCCAGACCAGCGTGGAAGAAGTATGTAAGTAACAATGCGAGTATTTTGTTGAAAGTACATTTATTGAAGTTTAAACAATATTTTAGTGTAAAACTAAATACGAAATTCTTAGTACAGCCAGCGTATCTGAAGGCTGAAGAAGAAGAGCATATATATCTAGACAAAAGTGTTTTTCTTACATTTCTATAATATATTGCCATTTTAAGTGAATTTTATTGTATTGTAATGTAAGCGCCTCCAACAGACAACCCAACAGCTCAGGCCAGTAAGGTAACTTCATAATATACACATACGCAAACACATAACCCTTCTTTCGCGCTTCGCAGTCGTGTAAAAAGGACCGGAACCCTTGGTGCGTCGGCTCAACTCGGACGATTCTTTACCCCGGCGTCCGCCGGTCTGAGAAGTCAAATTCGGTGTTTTTGTACTTCCGCTCGCGTATTGTTGCGGGCATCCGGTTGTGGACAGTCATTTGATCAATAGTGGGTTTAGAAATTAAGTTATATTGTCGGTATTTCCGGACAAGCTCTTTTAGAAGGCCGGCAACGTATACCCGTGTTGCGGGCGTGCTGGAGGCTGGAATCGCTTTACAAGTAAACCCTAAACACATACATCCTGCCATACACCACGCTGGTCTGGCAGTAAAAAAAAAAACAGAATGTACCAGTTGCTTCTCTTCCCGCGCTCGTAAAAGCCCATCCAAGTAATGGGCGAAAATCTTAGAGTAATGTTATAGGCGATGCTGCAACCCATCGCTGTTATGATTCTATCTATACGCCCACAATCATGCTGAATGTGGAATGTAGGTCGGTTACCTTAGGCTCTCAATACCCCGTAAGGGATAGAGGCGTGATTTATGTATGTTATGTATAGATCACGTCTTTAACTTTATCGCTCAGCGAAAATCATGCAAAATTTCAGCTCAATCGGTTGAAGATATCTGCTTCAAAATTGAGACGCAAGATTCCACCCGGACAAACATACTTATATGATAAAAAATGCTTGTAATTAGGGACTTTGTTGGACATTTTTTTGTTGTGAAAACTGACGCTGGAAGCGTTTGTTATCACACACACAAATCACGTCTTTATCCCTTACGGGGTAGACAGAGCTTAAGTAACAAGACCTAAAGGCCACGTTTAGCATGATTGCGTGCGTACCTACCTATAGGCGGAAGGAATCAAAATAGTGATGGGTTGCCAGCCGCATAAAAGTCATGATGCGGGAAGAGAACTGGTACATTCTATGTTTTTTCTTTGCTCCCAGAGCAGCGTGGAAGCAAGTTATCACGGTTATAAATATTAGTCCAAGCCTAGCACTTTTGCAAGAAAACAGTTGCATTTCGAAAACGAAGCGACCTCTTGATCGTCCGTGGCGTAACTATAACGTCTGGGGCCCGCGGCAAATTCGTCAGGGCTCCTTCCTATTGAGGAGGAACTTCTTTATATTGATAATCTGTGCTCTAAACCAAGCCAGTTCGGGGCCCCGTAGAGCTAGGGCCTGTAGCATTTTGCCACCCCTGCCACCCTATAGTTACGCCACTGGATGAGGCCGGGATGTCTAATGTATAGCCAGTAATGAGAAAACGCCTCGTAATGAAGACAACTAATTATTCCATCAGACGCTACATTTCAAAGGAATTGAACTTATTACCACAATATTTAACCACTAAGTTGTCTACTTGGAATGATGATTGTTTGTTTAATCATAATATTATAAATTTCATTTTAGATACAAGTAGTTTCCACCAACATCACCTAGTCGGATCTAGCCAGTGGCGTAACTATAACGTCTGGGGCCCGTGGCAAATTCGTCAGGGCTCCTTCCTCAATATAAAGAAGTGCACCAGCGTCCCTTCTGTGCTCGCCAGCCAGTTCGGGGCCCCGTAGAGCTAGGGGCCCCTGGCATTTAGCACCCCTACCTATAGTTACGCCACTGTTGATCGTATAGATTGAAATTACCTGGCCTCAGTTTACAGAGGACTATTTGCATTGTAAATCTAAAATGTTACGGATGTTAAGCTGTTGACACACGGTGTCCGTATTGTCCGGCTTCCGCCCGTCTGGGAGACCCTTTATAGAAAAATGAACGTGATTTTTAAGTTGTTATGTCACGTTCTGGTCCGAAAGGAATAAGAATAAAATAAGATAAAATAAGAACATGAGGTGATCCACTAGCTAGTTTGTCAAATATTTTGATATATACAAACACGTACACAAATCACAACAGCTAGTAAAAAAAAATATATAAAAGATAGTCAATAAAGTCCTTTCTAAACCATACTAAACTACCTCTGATCATGCTAAACGTTTACTATAGGCTCTGTCTACCCCGTAAGGGATAAAGACGTGATATATCGACAAGGAAGAACAAAGACCTCCTATCTTGTAATTTCAGATTAATGTAAGATAGGAGCTATTGGTTCTCTCAATAGAATTCATACACATACTCAAATCACGTCTTTATCCTTTACGGGGTAGACAGAGCCTGAGGTAACAAGACCTAAAGGCCACGTTGTTATTAGTGTGTGATGGGTTGCTAGCATCGCCTATATCATGTTTATAATTACACGGATAACTCGCGTATAAAAAGTCGAGTGATGCTCGTCATGTTTCGGACTATTTCGTAGTCCTTCCTCTCGGAGCGCTCGCGCGTTTTATACGTGAGTCATCGGTTTATGTGTAATTATGATTAAGTCTCACGGTAGTTTCATGTTGAAATATATCATGATTCTTAAGAATTTCACCCATTCCCTCGATGGGATTTTACCATCTCCGCGGGACGAGAAGCAACTGGTACTTACATTCTATGTTTTTCCTTTGCTCCCGAACCAGCATGAAAGTAAATTTCGATTCAATAAAAAAACGGGGTGTTGGAACGAAATTAGTTCCATATTCTAAGCGGAAGTCTACACAAAATTCCATAAAAGCCATTGTGTTTTAACGCACATTCTTGTGACAAAAGCTGCAGAACAAACTGTTACTAATATTGATGCGCGCGCGGCGGCAAAAACTCTAAATTAGGGACATCCGACCGACGCGCAAAAAATACAGGCGTTCGGAACATTTGGCGCAAGTTAGTCATGTCATTTGAAAGGCAACTTGAAGAGGCTTTTGGTGCCATCCTATCCTATCCTACTGATATTATAAACGCGAAAGTTTGTAAGTATGGATGGATGTTTGTTACTCTTTCACGCCAGAACGGCTGGACAGATCTGGATGAAATTTGGAACATAGATAGATTATAGTCTGGAATAACACAGGCTACTTTTTATCCCCGAAAACGGCGTAATTCCTGCGGGATAGCGATAAAGGAATACTATGCAGAAAAAAATGCGGGCAACAGCTAGTATAATTAAAAAATGTGAAAAGGTTGTCGATCCCTCCATTTTTTTAACCACACGTGGCTCAGATCTCGCAAGATGCAGTTTTTTTACTTCCTTGTCGTGTGTCGTTCTGCTTCCTGTACCCAGAGAGCTTAATTAAGTTTAAGTGGGTGCTAGACGAATGTCAAAGTTACCGCTTGACCGTAGATCCTGACGCTGTATAATGACTCCAAGCGAAGGGTTCAAGTTACCAGTGGCGTAACTATAGGGTGGCAGGGGTAGCAAAATGCCAGGGGCCCCTAGACGGTTCTGGCTGGAAATCAGTGCTGCAGGTGTCTAGCACTCAGCGTAATGCTGAGCCAGCGACCGTTTCACTTTTGCGAAGACACACAACGCTGATGATCTATTTTTCATGTCTTGATTATTTTCTATAAAATTGTGTATTATCTTATTTTTGTGTCTTGCAAAAAGGAATAAATGTCTTCTTTCTTTCTTTCCCTAACTCTACGGGGCCCCGAACTGGCTTGGTTTAGAGCACAGAAGGGACGCTGATGCACTTCTTTATATTGAGGAAGGAGCCCCATCTGACGAATTAGCCGCGGGCCTCAGACGTTATAGTTACGCCACTGCAAGTTACGTTAGTCTGTCCTGCAGACGAATCCACAGGATTGGGTCAGTTTCATTGGAAACTATAGGACCAATTCCAGTTCCATCACCGTACTACTCGACGCAAAAGTAGTTTCCACCAACATCACCTCGATAGTTGGTGCTCCAACACCGTGCGATTTAAGCGGTCTTTCTTGCCCCGCACGTGCAAAATTTGGAATGGGCTGACGGCTGGGGTTTTTCCAACTGGCTACGATATGGGTACCTTCAAGAGGCGAGTGTACCATTTCTTGCAAGGCCGGCAACGCGCTAGCAGTCCCATTGGTGCTGCAGTTGTCCATGGGCGGCGGTGATCACTTACCATCAGGTGCACCGCATGCCCGTTTGTCGGTTTTAATATAAAAAAAAACCAAGCTTAGTAGTAAGTTGAGTTGGCTTTCAGGTCTTGTTGCCTAAGAATCTGTCTACCCCGTAAGGGATACGTGACTTATGCCTTCCATGCTGGTCTGGGAGCAAAGAAAAAACCGAATGTAACAGTTGCTTCTCTTCCCGCGCACGTATAAGCCCTTCGAGGAATGGGCGAAAGTCTGGGATTCAGGTTATAGGCGATGCGGCTAGCAACTCTCCACTATTTTGATTCCCCTTGTCATACATAAAATGCGTCACACGGTTAAGGTTTGGGGGGGTTGGGGGGTTGTCTGGAAATTAGTGACTGGAACAAAATAATTGTAGTATCTGCCTATAAAAATGGCGAACTTGGTGTTACTGTTACGTACTTTATGGACGGCCCCTTCTCACCCTAAGGCTCTGTCTACCCCGCAACGTACCCCGCAACATGTTTCGGACTATTTCGTAATCCTTCTCCCTGGAGCGCTCGCCCCGGCGGCAGCGAAACGAGCACACGACTTTTTATACGTGAGTTATCCGTTTATGTGTAATTATGATTAAGTCTCACGGTAGTTTCATGTTCTATGTTTTTTCTTTACTCCCAGACCAGTATGGAAGAATTGATTTATGTATGTAGGTATGTATTATGTACGGTCAAGTGCAAAAATAAGTATTGATAGGAACTTCTCAAAAATATGTCCCACGACCTTATTACGCCGGTGTAAGAGATGGTACTTATTTTTGAATCTTTGTCTAAATACATATTACTACACTTGACTGTACATAAGTTGAACAGACGCCATAACTTTCTCGACATACGTACACACAGCAAAGCGAATCGGTGAGCACCCTAGTTATCCAAGTGTGTCATTCTATACACACATCCGCACTTATCCGCTGCCTTATTACGCACACAACAAAATGCCCTATCTGTGCTAATTGTGTTTTCTGACTACCTTCACGCATAGTTATTCAAACCTGCTGGTATTTTGTTCAATGGAAGCCTAATTTTGCCACCAGTATTATAAGCGTGGTGGCTCAGGTGTATTGACCTAGGGATATGAAACCTAATGAACCGGGTTCGAATCCTGCACAAGTGTATCTTTTTTGTTTTCAATTTTAAATTACTAATCTCAAAATAAACTCATGTTTACCTAAAACAAGAAAAAAAGGACGTAAAAGAATAAAACAATAAAATGCAATTATTGGTTCAAATTGTTTATTGCAACATTTAATTTTTATTGTATTAGCCTCTATTTGTGTTATTATTATTATTACCAAAAGTAATTAAATTAGCTAAATAAAACTGCACACTTTTCCTTATAGAATAATATTCATAAAATAACACACACTTTAGAGGCCAGTATGATTTTATGTTTACTAAAAGGTCTTATGTCACTAACATAATAATTATCTTGCAAATTGAATACACAACCATAATAGGGCTATTTTTAAGATGACACATAATTAATATCTTAAATTCTGGTTTATTAGGTTTAAGTCTGATAAAGATGAACGAAACGTTTTATTTGCGGACGTGTAAGTCAGTGGTGAAATGAATAGACATGTTAAATGACAGCCATTAACAATAACATCATTTCACACTGGGTTATAATCTCCACTTTGAAGCGACTAAGCTACCTATCTCGATTTGGTTTGGATTTGGACACCAGGGCCCATCGATGAGATCCAACCCCATAGCCTAAAGTAACACTGCCACTCGTTCTGCACTGTAAAACATTACTGTGTTTATATATTTAATTAAGTTAATATATTTCGTCTTCATCACTAAAAATCACTACATTTGACTTTGATTGATGTAATAATCAAAGTCAAGATATTCACGAGCAAAGGTTTCTTCTATGCTGGTCCGTTAAAGCATGTTTTTGCTGGTCTACGGCAATGCAATCCTGCAGCATGCAGATGGTTTCGCACAGGTTGCAACGTAGCATTGTGTCTTGTTGCTGTGAAATGGGTCACTAGCGGGTGCGGCAACTACATAATGTCCAAATCAAATGGCAGGAGATGAGGCTTCAGGTTTAGGCCCAGAACGAATATTTTTATCGTGTCCGAAGTCTGCGTAAGGGTGAATCCATAATGGCACAGTCTTCCGCTGCAAAATAAATGAAGTTTAAATAAAAACATTTTTCGTCAAAGAAAGTTGTTTAAAACATTACCGATAAAATAATAAGTCATTGTTTTTAACACCGTTTGTCTACTTACCCATATCAAAAAACGCCTAGCGATTCCTTATATAAATAGTTATATTGTTTTGCTCTTTTCAACAAAGTTTTGCAAATCACAAGGTATTCGAAAGGCAAAATTAAACAGTTCGTAAGTATAACACACGGTTCATCCCGCAGCTAATAATGGCTGCCAGCGGTGACAGAGTTGTTTGTTCACAAAATCATATTATTAGAAATTTGAGGGTAGAAAACACTTTATATTGTTTAAGACGATAACGACCAAAATAGCCATCAGCTAGCAACTTTTAAACTCCAGTAAAAAGAGTCATACCTATTAATAATTATATTAAAAGAAAACACAATGCGTTTGCGTTTTTAACATATTATATAAGAGTAAAATTAAACATACAATAGACTGCAACCACCATAAAATTAAATAGTTACGGAAAAAAATAAATTATAATTTCAACCTTATTTCAAAGCTCATAAAACAGCTATTTACACAAATTGCAATACAGTAGTCGCAGATTGAACATAATTCATACATTCACCATGTAACTTGCATACCTCGGTGGCCTAGCGGTCAAAGACAGGTCGAAGATTTGACTTCTGCTTTAGTGAACCGGGTTCGTATCCGAAGAAAACGGAATATAAAATAGCAATAATAAAATGACATTTTTGGATGTTATTTCGATGGCCGTGCTGGTTGTGAGGAATATTGCTTTGGAATTGGAATCTCAGACTTGTTGAGAAATAATAATATAACATCGTCGCATCAGTGAGATGGTAACTACTCTTCGCTAGTAATAATAGTTCAATGCGTGGGATTGCATAAATTTGAAGATTCAAGGTCGAAGGAAGCTTCGATTCGGTTCTCTCGCTTACACTGGGGATGACAATATCCAATGTAAGATTAGGTAAAATATTTTTAGGACAGTCTAAATAAAAAAAATACTTTTACATTATTTTTGTAGAAGTAACTGAAACCGGAGATATTGCATTTTCAGCCTTTGAGTGTGACACGATACCGGCGGGGATTATTTTCATTTAATTTGTAATTATTTTTTACTTAATTTATTATAAACTAACTTAAATAGTTGTAACTTTCTTCATTGTTATTTTATAGTTAGTTGTTGTTTATTCAATAAACAGGTAATTTACAGTGACATTGCTCATTCATCTTGTTGCTAAAAAATCTGTACTTAGGGGGTAGATTTTATGATCGAACTCACTCACACATTCACATGTCATAGATTCTACTTAACGTTCATGTCGATACTCAACACGCATAGACGTGTGCGTGGCTGTGCTAACCGCATTATTTTGCTGTGTGTACTTACGGACAGACGGACGGACATCCTCCTTATTGTACGGATTGGCGCCAGGACGTGTATCCCGGATACCACTGAATATATGCATAAACAAATAGGCCGTTTAAGAAAAGGAAGCAGCGCAATTTAGGGTGTATGTATAATTAATAGTCGCTGGTAAGAGGGGCTTTAATATGTTGTGGGTTCTGTTGGTTGGGTTTCTAGGGTTCAGTGGTACAAAGGAATAAGCCAAGCATGTATTTATAGTATTTCCAATCATTAATTATCTCGATGACAGCTCCCGTAGGATGTAACTGCGCTTTTTACGCAAAAATTAATAAATGCGAGGTATAAAAAATATGAAAACTGCCTAATTTTGTTCCTTGATCCCATATAATATGCATCTAAGACAAATTTGAGTCCATATATGCAGTAATAAAAATATCTTTTTAAAGTACGATAAACAATAAACGAAATATCGACATTGTATCGGTATTGTATATATTGAACTAGATGTGTTCCCGCGGCTTTGTACGCGTTGTTATTTTTTACCGGGATAAAAAATAGACTATGTAACTCAGGAATAATGTAGCATTCTGATGGTGAAATATTTTTTGTCTGTCCAGTAGTTTTAGTTTATTCATTACAAACATACAAATCGTTCCTCTTTATAATATAAGTATAGATAGGTAATCGACTAAGAAATGAAATAATTATAATGACAGGTAGTTTTTATTTATTAATTTTAAATTGGATCGATATCGTATCTACTGATCACTTATTAGGTCACAACACTATAAAAACAAAGTATGGGGTCCCAGTTACCCGAATAAAGAAATTCATTATTATTATTATTATTATAACTATCAAACTAGATACCTACATCTATCATCGAGAAAATAAATGATTGGAACAGAGAAAGCGACTTTATTTTATACTGTGTAGTGATTTAGTTTTAGATAAAAAAACCGGCCGACTGCGAGTCTTCGCCTGAATGTTTATGGTCAGAAAAAAAAAACAACAAAATAACATTACGGAACTGGAATATTTATTAAAATATTATTTACAATGTATTGAAATTTATAACTAACCTTATGGCAATAGGTACACTATTGTTCTAAAAAAAAGATAAATCGTACGAAAGTGGCAAAAATTAAAAAAATCTAAAAATGCCTGCCAATACGTACACTTACTATATAATACATAAAATCGACGCTATACCTATGTACAAAGCTATTAATTAGAAAATATCTAAACTTATAAACTAACAATTTTTTGGAATAAATTATTTATTATGACAGAATATACATGATGCATATTTTTACAGTCGGTGTAAAGTACAAATTGTTGTATATCACTGGAACTGCTGGACCGATTTTGATGGGGTTCACGTTAAAACCAGCGTGCAAATGCCAGCTTTGTATTGGAGTAAACCGCATCAAAATCAGTTCATCCGTTTCGTACATATGTTAATTACGAAGGGTTTCAAGTCACATTTTTCAACACCATTAGAATTATACAAGTTGTATGAAAACCTATTAAAGCTTAATTATATAGTGGACAGTTTTTTTTTAAATAAAAACAAAAAAACAAAATTAAAAAGGTAATATAGTCAGTATTAAAAAAAAATTGAAAAAGTTTTTTTTTAAATCCCTGCTAACATTATAAATGCGAAAGTAACTCTGTTAAGCTTTCACGCCTAAACGACAACCGATTTCAATGAAATTTGGCACAGAGATAGTTTCAGTCTCGAGGAAGGACATACGATAGTTTTAATCCCGAAAAATCGCGTTGTTACAAGCGAATTTTTAAACCAGCTTTTTTGCTGACTGTATTTTTTGCTGACCCTATTTGCATTATCGTCTATTCTTCATCATATGTATCAAATTTCAAGGCAATAAGCAGCTGGAAGTGGATTTAATTTGGCTTGTAAGATTTAACCCAATCAAAATAAAAAAAAAAAAAAAATTAACAAAAAAATGCTTGAAAACAAGGTAAATCAAAAACATTTCTAAAACACTTTATGTGAAAAAAAACCTAGATTTGGTTTAAAAAAAAAGTTCTTTTATTTGCTAAAGAAAGGAATCAATAAATTTTGGAATGCAAAACAATAGGAAACACTTTTTTTTATGTTAAAGTTTCAAAGGAATTCAACACGAAATTGATGTGGATACAATTTAGAGGTCTGAACTCTGAAATCAGAATTTCGTATGCCATCCCGCTCGCACCCATAGCGCAGCGTTAACGAGTGAGAGAGCACACGAACTTTAAATTTCAACCTTAGCCCAAAACCCCCCTATTCATAAACGCTCTGTAGTCTGCTAACTTAGCAATCGTTAGTCCTTATCTGTCACTTTGACATTTACCTTTCACAGATAAGAACATACAATTGCTAAGTTAGCAGAATACTATAGAGCGTTTATGAATAAGGGGGATAGAATATAGTAATCGACAACGTAAGACAGAGCGAGACAGATAGACGAGACTTCGTACACACTTATTTGTCAATATTTCAATTTTATCAGAGCCACTTTACTTTTTATTGTCTGGATCGAAAGAGCGCACGTTTTAAGACACCCGTATTTTTGAATAATTGTAAAAATGTTGTATTTTAGTGGAAAATCCATTTAAATCGTTGCTCGAGCAGAAAGGGCGTATATCACAAACGTCAAGTGTCGGCGAAATGACGTCACACAGTTTCGTACACTTAAAAAAAAGTGGACTGACAAATCCTATGCTTAAACAGTTTGACAGTGAAAGCAGTTGTCAATCTCGAGGAACGTCAAAAACTTAAGACAAAATTTAAAACGTTGGGGTGCGAGTCGGGTTACCTCCGCGTGTGATCAAGAGCTGGGGTACGTTTTTGGATCCGTGCCCAGGGTGCACCGGTTAATGATTTCCTGGCGGTCTCCGAGGGATATCATTATCCGTTGGCTAAGAGCCCGACAGGGGGGAGGGGTCTTTTGACCGTGTTCTACCGTACAACGTTGCCGACATTTTTGTTACAAGATTTTTGAATACTGTCGTTATTACTTTGACATTGGCGAAATCATCGCATCGTTCGATGGGGCCATATTAAAAAAGAAGAAGAAGTAAAACGTCAACATCGTAATTGTCAAACGAAAGTTTCTATTATAACCGGTTGCCATATACAAAATATTGGACCAGCTGTATGACGTCATATCCCGTTTCGCATATACCGCTCATTAAAAAAAATTGTACAGAAAAATCCGAATATATATATTTTTGGTTTTCCACAAGCGTTTCTCTCGAAATGGTTTTTGATTCATGGTTTTTTTTTTAAATTCAATACAATTCAATTTTTGGGATACTAATGGCCCCATCGAACTGTGCGATGATTCCGCCAACGTCGAGGCAGTGGCGGCCTAAGCCCGTCAGAGGCCCGGGGCGACAAAACTAAATGAGGCCCCCCAGCTTAAAAAAATTATGCAGGTACTAACTACTAAGCACATTTTTAAAGTCTTGTTTAGGATTTGATCAGGAGAACGCGGAGGCATTTGGGGGCCCCCAAAGACCGGGGGCCCGGGGCGGGCCGCCCCTTCCGCCCCCCTGTTAGTCCGCCACTGCGTCGAGGTTGGATAAGACACGGCCAGACGACTCTTGATCTTGTGCGGTAAGGTAGACAAGTGTTCGGTGAAATACCAGCAACTTTTTTTTTAATATTATCAATTGCAGTGACAGCTGTCAAATTCGGTCTCATCTCAGACATTCCGTCACCGATCTGATCTAACGTAGTATATACTATATCTATGTAGGACCTAGATATACATTTTTTTTCATAAATCAACAACTTTCTATTTACTAACAATGAATCAAGAATTTCACTTCTCGATTTTGTATTTATACTTACGGTTTACCCGTTAAACAATATATTTCTCAACAATACTGAAACATAGAAAGCAGAAAAAACCAAATAGCAAAGATATGAAAAATCGAACCCGGATTCTCATAATTCCGTGATACGTGCTTTTAGCAAGTAAGCCTTCGAATTTATCTAACCTGCTATGGGTCTGGGAGTAAAGGAAAAACATAGAATGTACCAGTTGCTTCTCTTCCCGCGCACGTAAAAGCCCATCGAGGAAATGGGCGAAAGTCTTAGGAATCATGTTATAGGCGATGCTAGCGACCCATCACTACTTGATTTCCCTTTCCGCCTATACCCTGGGTTCCTAACCTTGGGGTAATTACCCCCTCGGGGGTAAAATCGGTTTTTCGCGGGGGTCATGAGCTGGTTGGCTGGATGATTTCCTTGCTTTAACAACGAATAAGTTCGTCTGTAAGGGGTAAAATCCGTGACCCTAGTTAACGGTAACGGAACAGAAAAGATTAGGAACCACTGGTCTATACGCCCTTAATCGTGCTAAACGTGGCCTTAAGGTTCTAAGGTCTGTCTACCTCGTTAGGGATAAAGACGTGATGTATGTATGTATGGAATGATGACATCCGGGTTCGATGCCCAGCCATAGCTTTACATTTCAGATTTTTGTTCTAGGTTTCAGTATTTTTTAAGAAATATAACTTTCTATTTGGCCATAGCTAGGTTGCGAATTTTCTTTAGTAAAATTTATTTTAGGCAACGATGAATCATCGATAAGTGTTGAAATCAGGGCCAGGGTCTACCATATGGCTTTTTGAGCTTCAGCCCAGGGCCCCGTGAATTCAAGGGGCCCCCCAGCTAAGTCAAGTCAGTCAACAATTTTTTTCTTATGCTTTGAGTAATTAGGTGGGCCCCTAAGTAGTAGCCCAGGGCCCCCTAAACTCACGGTCCGGCCCTGGTTGAAAGTCATCGAATGTTACATGGGTATGTAAGCAAGAAGGAAACAATACACACACATTGTGCGTCGATGGCTGACAGGACATCAAGTCAATTTAAAAATGTTATTGTTTTAATTATTAAAAAATATTAATTACTAGCTGTTGCCCGCAACTTCGTCTGCATAGAATTCGTTTATCGCTAACCCGCAGAAATTACGCAATCCGTTCTTAAAGGATGCCTACGTCATAGTAGCTTTATGCACGCAGTCTCAGCCCGATCGGTTTAAAATTGACAAAGTTTCATACAAACTTTCATCCCCTATTTTATCCCCTTGGGGGTAGAATTGATCAAAATCCTTTCTTAGCGGATGCCTACGTCATAACATCTACCTGCATGCCAAATTTCAGCCCGATCCGTCCAGTGGTTTGGGCTGTGCGTTGATAGGTCACTATGTCAGTCAGTCACCTTTGAGTTATATATATTTAGATTATTAATTATTTGATCATTCAATTGTGGGGAGTGTCACAATAGACATCTCTCTTCACAATCATGCTAAACGTGGCCTTTAGGTCTTGTTACCTTATGCTCTGTCTATCCCGTAAGGGATAAAGACGTGATTTATGTGTGTGTGTGTGTGTGTTTTAAATTGTTATTGTTTATTGTTTTAATGTAGTATTGTAGTTGGTTATTTAATTCTCATCGTGCATTAGTCGTAAGTCTGTAATGCGGTGTAAATTTTATGTCAATAAATAAAAAAAATTGCGTACCATCTGAGGGCCAAATAGAAAGTTGTCAGGCTATAGCCGCTATACGATTTCAAGACATGTGCGTTTCTTTATCTTATTTTAACTTCGACCTAATATTGCACGTTTCATTTTGGATATCATTTGACAAACGTAAAACGCTGAAAGTTCGAAGCCTGGATCTAAGATTTTGCATACCGAATTTCAAAGTTGCGGAAAGAGAAAAACATATATATGTAAAAGGTTGTTAAAATACAAAGTAGCTCGTAGTGTGCCTTATTATGTCAAATATTTCTTTGTTCTAATATAGTTTTTGTCAAATAATAAGTACCTAACGACAGCTCTGTGGTAACCAGAAATCGGACAGATTTGCGTCATCGTTCGCAATAAAGTGGACATGACTCAAAAATTAATCAAATAATTAATCATTTAATTAATTTCTCGAAATAAAATTTGAACTCCCGGAGATAAAAATTTACACATGCATAAAATTATTAGCAAAATGTTAATTAAAGTGGCAGTTGTCGTTCTCGTAAATATTTTTATATAATAAAGAAATCACGATTCTGCTAGATATGATTATTATTTCTGATATAAAAGTTTTCTAGTTCTATAGGTATAAAACCTCCGTGGATATACTTATTCTTAATATATGTATTTTGACATATTTGATTAATTTTGGAGTCATGTCCACATTATTGCGAGCAATGACGCAAATTTGTCCGATCTCTGTATATGACACATATGAGGCATCGAAATCTTTCACCTTATTCAAGATCATCGAAATAAATCTATCTTCTCTCTAGTATATAAAAATGAACAATAAGTAAATAAATAAATATACAAGAATTGCTCTTTCAAAGATATTATTTTATAACTACTTTGATATTAAAACAACCACGGGATTTCATCCCGAAATAAACGTTTCTCATACAGTTTCATTAGAACAAAAATTAGACGAAACAATCGTTAGACCTAAAATTAGGACAAAGAAACATTCGACCAACCCACACTATGAATTAGCCCAAACTTCCAGCGTTTAACTATTTAAACAGTCAGACTAGTTATCAACTGTTGGCATAACTTCCCATACTCTCCCTGGTCACCGGATATCCTCCTCATCTTCAAACCTTTCTTCTCCATAGCTTTATTCTCACACAAAACCAGTTCAATTTGGATACCACCGGAATAAGCCAGATTCAAACCAGTCAGAGTATCCTCCTGGCTCTCTTGGGATGCTTCTACACAAATACTTTGCGGCGGCACTTTAGAATTAATTGTGTCCTTAAGTAACTCTACTATCCTTTGAGAATCTAATTTAGAACATACAGTAGACAGAGTTACCTCATAATATTCTTGTACACACGAAACTTTCTGCGGACTAAGTAATATAGGTATCTTTTCTTTGGGCCTACAAATATCTGTTAATCTTAGATCCATTGTCGATCTCTGTAATTTCTCTATCTCTTCGCCTTCGTCGCATTTTTCAAGACGATCCCTGGGCACATATTCCTCTTGTAAATCTCCTAATATACCCTGATTCGAGAACGAAGATCTAGGCGTTTCACCTCTTTCCGAAAAGCTACCTCTGCCGAAGTCGCTTTTTTCGGAAAACGATGATCTGCCGTAGTCACCTCTTTCCGAGAAACTGCCTCTATCAGAAAACGAGAAAGATTCCCTATGCTCAGAGAAACTGCCCCGGTTCTCGCTAAAACCAGAACTAATGGACACTATATTAGAATAAATAGACTGTATGTTCTGTTCACAATTCGGAGACACATTCGCCGAATCATTACTCAACGAGTCATCACTAAAAGCTAAACTTTTATCACTGTTTCTTCTGCTCTTATCATCTGATATCAATTTATCATCATCCTTGGGACTCTGCATCTCGGAATCCTTGTCCTCATCTATTTCCGTTTCTTGGCTCACCTTTCTACCAATACCTTTGGTTATAGACGGTCTATCATCCAAATCGGAAGGCTCAGATATGACGAACTGCGGCACAAGATACCTGGTGTTCTCCAAACTGTCCATGCTGTCTTCTGATGACGACGCTACCAGAGTTATCTCGGAGCCAAGGCAATCCGTCAGACTGATCTGCGGTGTAGACGCGTAATTCTGAAACTCCTGTTGGAGATTCCTATTCATCTGTTGGGTGAAGCTTAGTTTTTCGCATCCGTTGCTTATTTCCTCCTGTATCATGTCCAGGGGCGAGCTGGGATTGGATATGGGGCTGTTGTTCTGGGACCTGTGGGTGACCAGGTGCAGCTGTGGGTGGAGTATGGTAAGCTGAGGGTACTGGCCTGTGTCCATGTCTGTCGTTTGCCGGAGGTCGAGAGGTGTTGCTGTCGCTTGGGGAGTACCTGGAATGACAGCACGTTTTATTTTTTGTTTTTTTATTTTGACCAGTAGAGACTATACATTTCTACTATTTATCACTATCACTACATATTATAAAACAAAGTCGCTTTTTCTGTCCCCAAATCCGTATGTATGCTTATATCTTCAAAACTACACGACGGATTTTGATGCAGGTTTTTTTAATAGATAGAGTGATTCAAGAGGAAGGTTTATATGTATAATACATGCATAATATACCGTGCGAAGCCGGGGCGGGTCGCTAGTAGATTAATATAATTTAAGGCTCGGGGACCTTATACATCCCTTATATAAATGTATTTAATTTAAGTAGAATTTAAGTATTCTTACTGTATTCTATTTTGAAAAAATGACTTTCTGCCAAGTTTCTTGCGGCGCATTCTTCTTGGCAATGATGGTCTTTCCGAATGTGCTGGTAGTTTCAAAAAGACATGTAAAAGAGCCCTTGGTGGCCGGCCGTTGCAAAAATAAATTTTCATTTTCATTTTCATTCATTTTCATTTTCATTCAAATTTTCATTTTCATTGTGTTATAGTTCCAGGGCTGGCGCCTGTCGTGTTCGATTAGTTTCTTCAGCTTTCGGAAAGACCACCATTGCTGAGATTGCGCAGGATACTTGGCAGGAAATCATTTTTTTAGACCATGCAGGTACACAAACACAGTGTACGGTCAAGTGCAAAAATAAGTATCGATATGAACTTCTCAAAAATATGTCCCACGACCTTATTACGCCGGTGTAAGAGCGTACGGTACTTATTTGTGAAACTTTGACTACATACATTTTATTACACTTGACTGTACGTAACCGCTAATAAAATCATCATGAACTGTGTGTAAAAGGGTCTATATTTTGTCTCATAAAACTGTACTTGGGTATGGCAAAAGAAGCATGAAAGTAGAATAAATGCAGTAGAAATGAGAGCGTTAAGGAGTATGGAAGGTGTATCTCTGAAAGATAGAATAAGGAACAGTGTGATAAGAGAACGTGCTGGTGTGAAAGAGGATATAGTGACTAGGATAGAAAAAAGTATGCTCAGTTGGTTTGGGCATGTAGAGCGGATGGATGAAAGTAGACTAACTAAACAGATCTATATGGGGAGTGTGAATGGTTACGTTGGGAGGGGAAGGCCTAGACGGACGTTCCGAGACCAAATAGGAGACGTTTTGGAAAAAGGTCAGGTCAGGAGCACCCGAAACCGACGAGCATGTATGAAGAGATTGATGAATGTGGATGAAGCGAAAGAAGTATGTCAGGACCGTAGCAAGTGGAACAAAGTAGTCTCTGCCTACCCCTGTGGGAGAGGCGTGACGGTATTTATGTATGTATGTATGTAAACTGTGTGTAAAAGGGTCTATATTTTGTCTCATAAAATTGTAGTTACGAATGTGAGTTTTGTCATAATTTTCTTTAGTCATAAAGCGTTTTATTTCTAAAACGGTAAGTATTCTTTTTAGAATTCATAGTTAACTAAACTAACCTAACCTACTACATTCTGATGACTTTATCGAAATTCCTGAAATATGCACAATTTCATGTGTTATGAGCAAAAAAAATGATGACTGACGATTATTACGACCAATGACAAATTATGTCAGAAAAAGGGACCCGAAAAGCGGAATATGTGTGAGAGTGAGGGGGGGGGGGTATGTGTGCGAGTGCTTTGTGTGCGTGGGGGTATGTGTGTATGGGGGGGGGGGAAAATATCTGTTTGCATAGGTTATATACGTGTGTGATAGGGGTGTTTGTGTACGTGTGGGGGGAATATTTATCTGTGTGCGTGCGTGTGTATGTATGTGTGTTTGTGTGCGCGTGGGGTAAATATGTGTGAGTGTGGGGGGTATAAGTGTGAGTGCTGTGTGTGCGTGCGCGGGTGCGTGGGTATATGCGTGTATGGGAGGGGGGTTATGTGTAAGAGTGCGTGGGGGCATATCTGTTCGCATGGGGTATATAGGTGTGTGCGATAAGGGTGAATGTGTACATGTGGGGGGAATATTTCTGTGTGTGTGTGTGTGTGTGTCGCTCACCTCTAGTAATAGAGCCGGTGTGCAAATAGCTGAGCCCCTCCGTGATCTGGCGCAGCGGCGAGCCGGGCGGCGGCGTCGGGCTGGCGAAGTGCTCCGCGGCGGGGGGGAAGTTCAGCCCCAGGTTCAGCACCAGGTCCTGGGGAATGAGGACATTACACCTATTGTGGTGGTAGGGCCTTGTGCAAGGTCCGTCCGGATCGCTACCACCATCTTACTCGCTAATCCTGCCGCTAAGCAGCAGTGCCTGCACTGCTGTGTTCCGGTGTGGAGAGTAAGACAGCCGGGGAAATTACGGGCACAAGAGGCATTTCATCTTAGTCCTCTAGGTTGGCAACGCATCTGCAATCCCTCCGGGGTTGCGGGTGTCTATGGGCAGTGGTGATCACTTACCATCAGGTAATCCACTTGCTCGTTTGCCTTCCTATTCTCATAAAAAAAAAAAAAAAAAAAAAAAAAAAAAAAAAAACCCGGGAACTGGAATTTTCCGGGATAAAAAGTAGCCTATGTGTTATTCCAGACTATAATCTATGTATGTTCCAAATTTCATCCAGATCTGTTCAGCCATTCTGGTGTGAAAGAGTAACAAACATCCAAACTCACAAACTTTCACATTTATAATATTAGTAGGATTCATTACGTCCACATCATGTATATTACAGTGTGAGCCACAGAAACTGTTAATTGGTACATTAGTCTGATATACGCGACAATAACGGAGTACATATCATTGTCCATGCGAGATGTCTATTAAAATATTACAATAAAAAAAAATTGAAATATCCACCTACCTATCCATAAAAATAGTTTAAGTAGGTGGTAGTCACAATTAAAATCTTATTTAATGAATGGGAATGAGGACATTTCACCCCGGATCCTTTATGAGGGGTGCTAACAAACGGCCCCCCATTCCACGCACTTCTGTTAGGTACCAATTCTCCCGGACCAGTACGACTTGGAGATTTTTTTTATATGAATAGGAAGGCAAACGAGCAAGTGGGTCTCCTGATGGTAAGTGATCACCACTGCCCATAGACACCCGCAACCCCGGAGGGATTGCAGATGCGTTGCCAACCTAGAGGACTAAGATGAAATGCCTCTTGTGCCCGTAATTTTCCCGGCTGTCTTACTCTCCACACCGGAACACAGCAGTGCAAGCACTGCTACTTAGCTGCAGGACTTTGAGGACATTACACCCCGGATCCTGGATGAGGGTTGCTGACAAACGGCCCCCCATTCCACGCACTTCATCTGTTAGGTACCAATTCTTCTGGACCAGTACGACTTGGAGATCTCCAAAAAACGAGCCTGTTCTTTGCTTAAAGGGTCCGCAACAGGCTCTCTTAGGTGAAAAACTTAAGTGAATGGACCTGTTGTATGTAGTAGTGTACAGAACTGTTAGAAATATGTATGTAGGCTGTAATAACACAGTATAATAATATTGTCTATGATTATTTTTGAATAACAAAAGAATGTTATGTCTTGTCAGTTACTCTCAAAAAGATTTGTCAGAGAAAAACATACTGGTTTTATCTAGGCTCTATTAAGAACTGATATGGGACTTAGGGGCCGTCCATTAATCACGTGAGGCTCCGAAAGGGGGGGAGAGGGGTTCGGGAAAAATCACGAAACATCACAAGGGGTGCCGGGGGGGGGGGGGGGGGGGGGGGAGTAGTAAGATGTCACGTGTATTTATTTATTCGTCAATCGCGCGATTACTATCATGTTCCTTAATTTTCTAGAATAAAATTAGATTATACTTTTATACCTGTATTTAAAGATAATATTCTCAAAATTCATTGTAGGTACTAAAAATACACGTAATTTTGCGATGGGAAAGGGGGGTTTTTGGGGTGTTAAAAGTACTAAAAAAACATCACGTGTTTAATGGACAGCCCCTAAGTCATTTTTCTAATTTGCAACGTCAATTTGTCTATTCGCAAACATTACTCACATACAACAGATCATTTACTTAAGTTATTTTTACCTATAACGCCCTATGTTACGAGTGTATATGGGCAGCGGTGACTTTCCATCGGGTGACTCGCTTGCTCGTTTGCCCCTTATCATGCAAAAAATATCTACAAAAAATCTTAAATACTATCAAATGAATCAAGAATTTTTACTTCTCACAACACTTTCGAATTATCTTTAATACTTTTGACATTGGCGAAATCACCGCATCGATCGGGCCATATTTAAAAAAAAAATTGTATTTGGGTTCAGCTCTCAACGCTCAAGAGGGCGCTCGGTGTCTGTCGTAATAGTTCGCCTACTTAACGGTAGGTAGCGCTCACCTTTCGTAGTAATTCGTCTACTTATGGGTAGGTGGCGCTAGCATATCCTAATAGTTGACCTCTCAACGCTAGAGGACGCTCGGTGTCGGTCGTAATAGTTCGCCTACTTAACGGTAGGTAGCGCTCACCTTTCGTAGTAGTTCGTCTACTTATGGGTAGGCGGCGCTAGCTTATCCTAATAGTTGATGTCTCAACGATAGAGGGCGCTTGGTGTCGATCGTAATAGTTCGCCTACTTAACGGTAGGTTGCGCTCACCTTTCGTAGTAGTTCGTCTACTTATGGGTAGGTGGCGCTAGCCTATCCTAATAGTTGCTCTCAACGCTAGAGGGCGCTCGGTGTCGGTCGTAATAGTTCGCCTACTTAACGGTAGGTAGCGCTCACCTTTCGTAGTAGTTAGTCTACTTATGGGTAGGTGGCGCTAGCCTATCCTAATAGTTGATCTCTCAATCCTAGAGGGCGCTTGGTCTGTCGTAATAGTTCGCCTACTTAACGGTAGGTAGCGCTCAACTTTCGTAGTAATTCGTCTACTTATGGGTAGATGGCGCTAGCCTATCCTAATGATCTCTTAACGCTAGAGGGCGCTTGGTTTCTGTCGTAATAGTTCGCCTACTTAACGGTAGGTAGCGCTCACCTTTCGTAGTAGTTCGTCTACTTACGGGTAGGTAGCGCTAGCCTATCCTAATAGTTGATCTCTCAACGTTAGAGGGCGCTCGGTGTCTGTCGTAATAGTTCGCCTACTGAACGGTAGGTGGCGCTCACCTATCGTAGTAGTTCATCTCTCAACGCTAGAGGGCACTTAGTGTTCGTCTATCATAGCAGTTCGTCTACAGACCGCGAAATGGCGCTCGCCTGTCACAGTAGTCAGTTGGCTGGACGATAGGTGGCGCTAGTTACCTGTGCCAGCAGCATCGAGGGCAGCTCAGGCTCGGCGCGCAGCGCGGGGGGAGACGCCACGTGGATGGGGGAGTCTGCATACAACACGTTGCATCAAGATACATACACACAAATCACGTCTAGACAGTAGACAGAGCCTAAAGTAACAAGATCTAAAGGCCACTTAAATTGCGGGCGTATAGGTGGAAAGGGAAATCAAAATGTGACGTGTTGCTAGCATGATTTTTAAGATTTTTGCTCATTCCCTCGAGGGTTTTATGATTTGTACGGGAAGAGAACAAGCTAGTATATTGTATGTTTTTTCTTTGCTCCCAAACCAGCATGGAAGCATCACCAGATACATATTATGTAAACCAATGCTTATGATTAAACAGCCATTCAATATGATTAAAAAAATCAATTGAATATATATTCTTCTATAATAGTCTGGGAGTAAAGAAAAAACATAGAATGTACCAGTTGCTTCTCTTCCCGCGCAGATGGTATAAGCCCATCGAGGGATTGGGTGAAAAATCTTAGAGATCATGTTATAGGCGATGGCTAGCAACCCATCACTGTTTTGATTCCCCTTTCCATCCATACGCCCACAATCATGCTAAACGTGGTCTTTAGGTATTGTCACCTTAAGCTCTGTCTACCCCGTAAGGGATAAAGACGTGATTTATGTATGTATGTATGTATTTAGTATAGTGGTTAAACAGACATTCAACATGATTAATATGTATTTGAATATATATGTCGATATGTGTATGTTTATCCGTTTCATCAGATATACCGTCCTGAAAACTGTCAGTCTATGATTTATCCCTCTGTCTGCAAGTCTATTTTTGGTCTATCCCTCTATCCTTCCGGTGTGGAGAGTAAGACAGCCGGGGAAATTACGGGCACAAGAGGCATTTCATCTTAGTCCTCTAGGTTGGCAACGCATCTGCAATCCCTCCGGGGTTGCGCGTGTCTATGGGCAGTGGTGATCACTTACCATCAGGTGACCCACTTGTTCGTTTGCCCTCCTATTCATATAAAAAAAAAAAAAAAAAACTCAGTTTTCTTTGGTCTAGATCCCTCTCTCTGTCCGTTTCTCTGGTTCTGTCTTCCTATCTTTGTGTCTACCGGTCTCTTGGTCTACCCCTGTCTCTCAGTCTACCAAACTCTCCCTGTCCGTCTATTTATTTGTCTGCTTGTCTGTATCTCTATGTGTCCGTGTCTCTTTCTCGCTCTTTCTCTCTCTTTGAGTATGTGTGTGTGTGTGTGTGTGTGTGTGTGTGTGTATGTGTGTGTGTGTGTGTGTGTGTGTGTGTGCGCTCACTGGGCATGGAGGCGGCGGCGTGGTGCGGGGGGGAGGCGGCGGCGGGGGCGGGGGGGGCGCGGCGCTCCAGCCCGCGCTGCCGACAAACAACGCACATTACACGGCGAGTAACAGGCACCCCGCACGATCATCCGCTGGGGTATATACACATAGCTATGGACGCTAAAATAGTACATTACTGCAGAGGCCGGAAAATAGCAATGCTTGGACGAGCATATAGTTCGACAAAAATCCGCCGAAGCATGTACCTATTAGTGCTTTTCTCCAATGATGTGAGAAATAAGTAAGTAAATATTTTATTGTACAAATTGAAAGAAACATACCATACACAAAAAAAAAAAACATTAATATTTAAACAAAGGCGAACTCATCCCTAAAAGGGATCTCTACCAGTTAATCTTTGAGTAGATGAGGTGAACATTAAACGAGGGACCGACAAAGCAAGAGTTTAAAATTCCAGATAGTGAAAGCCACAATAGAGCGTGAAATAAAATCTGGGGGACGAAATAAAATCTTAACATATTCCATTGACTTGAAATAGAACAGGACTTAGGATATATTTTATCCCGTAAAAACACATAGTTCCCGCGAGATAGCGATAAGCAACCGCTAGTCACTACATAGTATAAAATAAAGTCGCTTTCTCTGTCCCTGTGTTCCTATGCCCCTATGTATGCTTATATCTTCAAAACTACACAACGGATTTTGATGCGGTTTTTAATAGATAGAGTGATTCAAGAGGAAGGTTTTTATGTATAATTCTACGCAGACGAAGGCGCAGGCAGAAGCTAGTATAATATAAAAATACACACCTGTAGCTGTTGGTACTCCAGCCTCGCTGACGCTAAGTCGTGCGCGTTGCGCGGCGGCGAACATTCGGCCCTGCGCACCGGCGAATAGCGCTCGGCGTGCTCGCGCGCTAGACAGGGACAGGCAATGCTGTTTCACGCACTATTCATTGGTATCGGACACTCGGTCAGCGTCGAATTTTTTTGTTTTGTATTTTCATCTACTAAGTCAATTGCTGAACAAAGTTGAAATTTAAAAAAAAATCGGTTTCCACTCTTTATTCTGATTAAGTTAGTATTAAAATTACATCTAAATAGTAAAAACAGGAATTAAGAATACACATATATTGAGCTTGTCAATTTTTAAATGTATTTTTTTCTTTTCCCCATTTTTACTAAGCAATAAGAAAAAAAAACTGCGTTTTTTTAATAAATTGCACTATTTTTTTCTAGCGTGCACACTAGTGTAAGCTAACACACACACACATACACGCGCAAATCTAAAACACACACACAAACAAGTAACTACAAGTGCAAAATTTAAAAAACATATTGTTTACCTGAAAACTGTCATAACCCTATAAAAATCATAAAAAATATCATAATCACGAATATAGGAAGGACTATTTAAAAAAAATATCTTTTTTGTTTTCATTTTTTCCTTAATTTTTTTTTAAAACCACCACCCTCGAAAGAAAAAGTATTTACCAATCTCTTGTACTGTTGACAGCATAAGTTTCATTCGCTGCGGTCCCGAAAACTTGCGCTGCCTATTGTTATGCGTCTGAGTGTACTGCGCACTCGATACCGGTATCTGGTATCCGGTATTAGTGGTAGCATTTTGGTACGACACTGGCGTACCGCTCGTGATCGATCCCGGTACGAAGTTACTCATGTTACTCTTGTTACTCAAGTTGTAGTTGTAACCGGCATCAAAACCGGTATGCACCGGCGTACCGGTAACTATAGAGCCTTGGGCGACCACGGTGCCATAATTCGGCGAATACTGTCCCATCGTCGGCGTGAAAGGCGACGTAGCTTGAGTTAGTGGTGTACCGGTCATGATCGAACCGGTTTTCGGTATCGACGTTTCCAAATTCGGTATCTGCGGTATATTCGGCGTGCCAGCTGTTATAGAGCCCTGCGTAGGGCTGCGGTTATGCGGAGGGCTCTGATATCCACTCGGATATCCCATAGAGGGCGGTATGTAGTTCCTTTTCATTCGAGCTTCGACTTCCATAACAAGCTCTGGACTTATAACTAGAATCGGGTTTAGCAAATTAATGGGTAGCCATGCGTTTAACTGGTGCGCTCAGAGACCTCAATTAATTGTCAACTTGACCATTTTTTTCTGCATATTAAACTTTTAAATTAGAATTACAGTGAAATTTAATCATTGCGAAATAACTTATCAAAGGTGACTTACAGTTAGACACGTTTCTGAGTAATCCATATCCCTTGCTCATGGGTTTGTAAACACTCCACGAGGAAGGACTACGGATACGTCTGAAACGTGTCCAGCAGTCGACATATAGGTACATGTGTGTGATCAGTGTCTGTCACATACTTGGGACTTTAACCGCAGTCTCTGAGTGCGAAGGTTTGTAAGCGAATAAAAATCTCGTATCTTTGTAATTTTTCCAATGATTTGTATTCACTTTAAAAAATAGTTTAAATTCGTTGAACAGACTAACGTTGAAAAATACTTCATACATTTTTTTTATACAATTATATCGCGATTAACCGAAATCTGTATGTAAGTATTCTGCAGAAAACAACGTAAGTAATTTTGAAACCGGTACAAGGTTTCGCCGAAACCAATTTTACGGTAAAATTCGGTATCAATTTAAAACTCAACGACAATTCTGTTCAACGGATGAAATTTTGTAAACAAAACAATGTTCTTTAATCACTTTTATATTGCGAATTTTAATTTATTACTTGTAGTTTCTCTTTTAACTTTACTTATTCACGTAAATATTCAAATATTGTACTACTGTATCCCGGAAAATTGCAAAATTCCCGCAGGACAGAACAATCATATTTAAAAGTAATCAAAAAACATGAAAATACACAAAAACTGCAAATTAATCCAAGCAAAAACACAGATAAAATTCAAACTACACACATCACTAAATCTACAAAGCACTTATGAACTTCGACAATAAATTCAAAACTAATACCAAATACTGAGGTCTATGGGGGCATATGTCCAACAGTGGGCATCCCACGGCTGATATTATAATGGCGAGAGCGCTTTACAATATCCATTCACAAGTACTTTGAGATTTAACGGAACCACACTAACAAGCAATAACTCCAGTAGGCGTATTGTCTAATTCGCTCGCAATCGCCGTCGTGTTAATTTCGACAGTTCTTGTATGAATGTGACAGCTAGCCGATTCCGATGCCAATCGTCAGCCCATACATGAACTGTCAGAATGAACACGATGGCGATCGCGAGCGAGTTACACAATAAGACTACTGGTTTCGGCTACGTTCGCCGAAACCGAAGCTACTATTTGACATGGTCCAACCCTATACTTTTTTTTTAGTTGTAAAAACACTGAAAAAATTATCAATTACTATATGTTTGCGGCGCTTGCTTTTGAGGAATAGCAGTTTAGAGAAATTTCCACCTATACGCCCTTAATCATGCTAAACGTGGCCTTAAGGTTTTTTATCTTAGGCATTCTACCCCGTAAGGGATAAAGATATATGTATGATATATGTATGTGTATATGTACTTTGTATATAAATAATAGATAAGACCATGTCAAAGAGAAGCTTAGAACGACAACTGTCACAATCTAGAGTCCACAACATTCATACCAGAGGCCTTATCATGACGTCTTAATGCGATCCAATTCCGATTCAGTTCAGGTTCGTTCGCTGTCCATACTAAACATGACAGCTAAATCCTGCGCTGAGTCGAAATTGAATCGCATTAAGACGCCATGGCAGGACCCCAGACCTTAGACAAGTATAGACGGATGATTAGTAGATGGGCGGTCTTAGGAATCATGTTACGAGCGTTTTAAAAAAAAGTCCATATGATATTTTTTTTTTAGAATTTTACTAATTTCGCTTTTTCATACTCAGAATCGTTTACCCTATCGATCCTTTTACAAGAAAAAATGTTTCCCAAAATTTCCATTTCAGTTCGTCACTTTTTTCATATAGGTATGTACGAAACGTGACGAACAAGAAAATAAAATCCACAGTAAAATCTGGGACACTTTTTCTTGTATGAGAATAGATAGGATCATCCGTCTATTTTTGTTTTTGGTATGATTAAAAAACCATAGATAAATCAATATACATAGATGAAACGTTGACAATTTCTCTCCGCACTACCCAACGTCAAACCGACAATGATTCCCAAAGACTCCGCAAGAGGGCTTTCGTTTACGAATTCGCCACCAGAGGCGCTAGTGTAGCGTGATACATACAGAAACGTCAATCATACAAAACAACGTCGTAGCCGACATTTATAATTAGACACAGTTTAATAAGTTTCTAAACGACACTGAAAATTAGAACGATTCTATGCAGACGAAGTCGCGAGCCACAGCTAGTGACAAATAATTATAACTAAGTAACAAAGATTAATTAAAACAAATTAAAAATCCGCGATAGCAATACTTTTAAAACTACTATCAAACGAATTAAGAATTATACTTCTTGATTTGCAGGGTTCCGTCCTCAAAGGTAAAAAACGGTACCCTATTACTATGACTTCGATGTCCGTCCGTCCGTCCGTCTGTCACCAGGCTGTACCTCATGAACCGATAACTACTTCGCACACTAGACAGTTAAAAATATATATTAAAGGGGGGCCCCATACAACAGACTTGTTTTTTAACCAACTTTTGCCTTTTTATAGATAATGGTACGGAACCCTTCGTGCGCGAGTCCGACTCGCACTTGGCCGGTGTTCGTCAGAAATTAAATTTCTAAACGACACTGACAATTGGAACACAAACAAAAATCCGAAAAGCTGTGGCCGGGAATCGAACCCGAATAACATTTTCAGCAGCCAAATAAAACTTACTCTACAGTGGCGCCAACTGGTGACCACAAACACGATAGCCCTCGCTTTGACACTATTTAACAGACAGACCATAGAGTCGCACGGAGGTCGTCACATTCCATCTATTTATATTTATTTGTACGTCAAAAACATTCAATGGTAAATTTGACACATGTCACGTACCTGGAGGTCTGTCGGTGACTGTCAATAAACCCGATCTCCTCATCCTCACGTTGGCAGAAGAGGAGGGCGAAGATGTAGGCTGAAACGAAAAGTAAAAATGACATACAATACTACAATACAATACAACACTAGGGATTGCAAACCGGTTCACCGGTTAACCGAAAATCCGGCTAACCGAACTTTTTTGGTTAATGCAAAAAACTGGTTTTCGGGACGCAAAAACCGGATTAAAACCGAAAGAAATAAAACCTATAATAAGTTGTATATTTAATCCTATATACTACAGTGACTCTAAAACTGTTTTGTACAATATTCTGACTTATTATATATTATTACTATCTGTATTTTACATTTAAAACGCATTTTATTAATATTCTTGACATCTGATCTGTAGTTTCAGTAGATCAAAACAAACTGTTTTATTTTCTGCTTAACTAATGCTAATAATAATAATGTTTACAAACTAAGCCATACTTTATTCCACAAAGCTAGATCGTCGAGATATTAAATGACGATTTGAGTAAAAATGAAGAAAATAATGAAAACCGATTAAAAAACGGTTAACCGGTTTTAGATTCTGTAATGCGGTCTCAACTTGTGGCGCCACCTCTCGCCGTTTAGACAAACTACATTAGTACTAAATACTTGACAATAGATGGCGCTTCTCACCGTAGCGTGAGCATCTGCCTGGTCTTAACTCCACCCCTCTAAAGTCTAAACCAAACATACATAAATCACGTTTTTTTATGTATTAAAACCGACAAAAGGGCATGCGGTGCACCTGATGGTAAGTGATGATGATTTATGTGCAATAAAGAGTTTACATACATACATACATACAACTACAGCACCAATGGGACTGCTAGCGCGTTGCCGGCCGTGCAAGAAATGGTACACTCGCCTCTTAAAGGTACCCATGTCATAGCCAATCGTCAAAAACGTCTCTGTCCCTTACGGGGTAGACAGAGCCTAAGGTAACAATACCTAAAGGCCACGTTTAGCGTGACTGCGGGCGTATAAGTGACAAGAAGCAAAATAGCTCGATGGACTTTTACCATCTGCGCGGGAAGAGCAGCTGGTGCATTCCATATTTTCTCTTTGCCCCCAGACCGGCGTGGAAGCGATCACTACATTATAATAATAATAATAATGTCCTGGGACAATTGACACCAATTGACCTAGCCCCAAACTAAGCAAAGCTTGTAATTGGGCACTAGACAACGGATAAACATACTTATATAGATAAACTAGCTGTTGCTCGCGACTCAGTCCGCGCAGAATTTGCTTATCGCTATCCCGCTAGTCTCATGCAAAGTCTCAGCCCGATCGGTTTAAAATTGACAGTTTCATACAAACTTTCATCCCCTATTTTATCCCCTTGGGGGTAGAATTGATCAAAATCCTTTCTTAGCGGATGCCTACGTCATAACATCTACCTGCATGCCAAATTTCAGCCCGATCCGTCCAGTGGTTTGGGCTGTGCGTTGATAGATCACTATGTCAGTCAGTCAGTCAGTCAGTCACCTTTGAGTTATATATATTTAGGTACATACTTAAATACATATTAAACGTCCAAGACTCGAGAACAAACATTCGTATTTTCATACAAATATCTGCCCCGACCGGGGATCGAACCCGGGACCTCAAGCTTCATAGTCAGGTTCTCTAACCACTGGGCCATCCGGTCGTCAAGCATTAGTACTAGCTACTTGACAACAGATGGCGCTGCTCACCATGGCGCCGGTGGTGACGGTGTTCGCGGCGTCCTCTGTCGTCGCCATCGTGTGCCGTTTGCTGCTGCCGCGGTTCATCATATACCTGAAACCAAGCGTAATGCTAGTTTACATACATGCATACATACATACTAATAATGACATTTTGACATTACATTAATGACATTAATGACATTTTAAATTGATTTTAAAATAGGTTTTATTTTAATTATTATTATTTTCTCATTTTTATGTACCCATGACGATCCTTTTGTGAATCTACATTGACATATTTCTTTTGTGAATCTACATTGACATATTTCATTAAGCTTTATTTTTGTTTGTTGCAATTTTGTTTTAATTTGATTTCAGTTATTATTATTATTATTTTATTTCAATTGACGATCCCTTTGTGAATTACTTATGTTTGACATTTAATTGTACTTTTAAAAGGGTGATAAATAAATCTAATCTAATCTAATCTAATATTACAAAGAGGTAAAGTTTGTGACATTGTGAGTTGGTGAGGTGGCAGGGGATCTCTGGATGTACTGAACCGATTTTGAAAATTACCCCTACTTAATATTATAAATGTGAAAGTAACTCTGTCTGTCTGTCTGTTACCTTTTCACGCTTAAACCGTTCGACCGATTTAGTTGAAATTTGGTATATAGATAGTTTGAGTCCCGAGGAAGGACATAGGATAGTTTCTGTCCCGGAAAATTGCATAGTTCCCGCGGGATAGCGATAAGCGAATTCTGCGCAGACGAAGTCGCGGGCAACAGCTAGTAAAATAAATAAATATCTTGGGACAAATTACACCAATTGACCCAGCCCCAAACTAAGCAAAGCTTGTACTATGGGTACTAGGCAACGGATAAACCTACTTATATTATATAATGTAGATAAATACATACTTACGAGTAAATACATGTATACAACATCCATGACTCGGGCACAAACATTCGTATTCATCATACAAATATTTGCCCCTGCCGGGATTCGAACCCGGGACCTCTAGCTTCACAGTCAGGGTCACTAACCGCTAGGCTATCCGGTCGTCGGTAATGCTAGTTCACATACATACATACATACTAATAATATTACAAAGAGGTCAAGTTTGTGACGATGTGAGTTGGTGAGGTCGTAGATCTCTGGATGTACTGAACCGATTTTGAAAATTCTTTTACCAATAAAAAGCACAGTATTAGTGAGTGTCATAAGTCACAAGCTATATTTAGTTCGGTGCGGACAAAGTCGCGGGCAAAAGCTAGTACATACATACATACATGAATACCGTCACGCCTCTTTCCCATACGAGTAGGCAGACTCTACTTTGCCGTTTTATTTGTGGTTGAAGATTTTTTATGGCAAAAGTTATTATGTATGTATTTTGTTAACAGTACTTGCATTGTCAAAGACTTGCAAGATTTGACCCAAAAAACAAACGTGTCAAATTGAGAAAAAGCTGGTAAAAAAGCTCGTCACATACCTGCACAAGTTGGTGTTGTAAGCGGAGTCTCCAGTCTGCTCTTCGCTCTGTTCTGAATCTTCAGGCGCTGGTCCCGCCCCGCTGTCTGATACCTAAAAAAAATCATTTTTCAAAATCAACACACATACATACACAAATCACGTCTTTATCCCTTACGGGGTGGACAGAGTCTAAGGTAACAAGACCTACAGGCCACGCTTAGCAAGACACTGAGGGCGTAGAGGTGGAAAGTGGACTCAAAATAGTGATAGTGTTTCAAAATCCAAAGTAATTTAAACTTCAATTCAACATTCTACAGTGTCCAAAATAACCTTCGAAATTATAATTCCAGCAATAAAACCCGAAATTCTACATTAAATCAAAATCCCGCGGGAAAATATCCCCTATCACAACTATCCACTAACAGATTCCCTCTTAAACCGTATTCCCGAATTCAACCACAAAATTCCCATACTTTTACAAAAAAATCCCACGGGAAAATCTTCACAGACACCGCTATCCACCTAAAATCGCCCTCTTAAGCAATATTCCCGCACTTGCCCTCAAAATTCCCGGACGCAACCCAAAATTCCCTCGGGACACTCACGTGATGCGGCGGCGCACTGTGACAGCATACTCTCTCCCTCCCTCTCGGCACATGGGCGCCTCCGTCTGACGCTCTCCTTCCAAAAGTAGAAGCTATAAGAAAAATAATATTTAAGAAAATATATATGAAAAATTCGAACATTTATTCTCGAGTCTCATATATTTTAAATTTCTAAATGTCACTGAAAATTAGAACCCGGATCCTCGTCATTCCGTGACGCGTGCTATACCCCTCCACCCATAGCAGGTGGGTAGTCTTCGAATTTTTCTACGCATTTTGCGGGTGGTAGGGCCTTGTGCAAGGTCCGTCCGGATCGCTACCACCATCTTACTCGCTAATCCTGCCGCTAAGTAGCAGTGCTTGCACTGCTGTGTTCCGGTGTGGAGAGTAAGACAGCCGGGGAAATTACGGGCACAAGAGGCATTGCATCTTAGTCCTCTAGGTTGGCAACGCATCTGCAATCCCTCCGGGGTTGCGGGTGTCTATGGGCAGTGGTGATCACTTACCATCAGGTGACCCACTTGCTCGTTTGCCTTCCTACTAACATAAAAAAAAAAAAAAAAAAACCACATATTTGTATTTGAACGTTTTCCAAGAAAAATTTCACATGTACATATTTTCCAGAATTTAAATATTTTGACTTTTTCTTACTCAGAATCGTTTACCCTGTCGATCCTTATACAAGAAAAAATGTGTCCCAAAATTTCCATTCCGGTTCGTCACTTTTTAAAATATAGATAGGTACGGAAAGTGACGAACAGGAAAAAATCCATAGTAAAATCTGGGACACATTTTCTTGTATGAGAATCGATAGGGTAAACGATTCTGAGTAAGAAAAAGCCAAAATATTTAAATTCTGGAAAAATAAAACCTGTGAACTTTTTTTTGGAAAACTCATTTACCAATACTAGCTTTTGCTCGCAACTTCATCTGCGCATAAAACGTCACAGTTACGACATACCTTATACATCCACTCATGTCATTAACTTTTTCCTATCCCGTCCTTTAATCCCATGGGACATTCTGAAAAACCCTTAAGGTCGATTTACATCAAACGAACATAGAGCTAGAGCTAGAACAAGAGCATTCTTTCGTAATCTTTTAGTGTAAACGAAAGCTAGAGGTATCGATTTACATCAAACGAACATAGATCTAGAGCTAGAACAAGAGCATTCTTTCGTAATCTTTTAGTGTAAACAAAAGCTAGATCGAATGTTCTTTGCTCATTCGTGTCAATTCTGTGGTTAGTATTGGTAGTGCTTCGTTATGTCTGACTCTGACAGCGATATCATTATTGCAAGTGCTGCATTTATTATTTTGTCGCGAAAACTCAAAAATAAAAGAAGGAAGAGACGTTGGTGGGTTACAAATTTAATGCATCGAAGGACACTGGATAATGTAGGTGAAACAATGACGGATATGCGAAAACAAGAAGAAAGTGGACAATTCCAAAACTTTTGTAGAATGGCGCCGGAGGATTTTGATCATTTACTATTTTTATAGTTTTCATACGTCGGATCCCACAGGCATCTGAAATTGCGGTAGGCTTCTATCATTAATAAACATTTTTCTTGAGACCAATCCATAATTTAATCGATAGACACAATCGCTAGAACACAAGGACGCTTTGAAAAGACCGCTCAGTGGCGCGAGCACGTCCGAACACGCTAGAACGCTCTAAGCAACTGTTCGCGCGCTCTTGCGCCGTTTACATCAAGCGAACGAGCATTCTTAGAATATTCTATAGAATCTTTGCGAACGCACTAAGAACAACGAAAGAATGCTCTACGCCTGTTTACACTAGAAGAATTTGATGTAGTGGGGATAGAATGAGCATTCGCTCGTTTGATGTAAATCGACCTGTACACTTTTATGCTACTCAAGGAAGTCTGCCAAATTTCATCTCTTTACCTTTACTGTTACATCTCAGGACTTTCCTATCCCAATATACCCAAAGCCGTTTCAGCGCGAAGGCACGAACATACACACACACTCAGAAACTTTCGCATTTGAGTAATTAAAAAAATGCCACCCCCTCAACAGTGGCGTAACTATAACGTCTGGGGCCCGCGGCGAGTTCGTCAGATGGGGCTCCTTCCTCAATATAAAGAAGTGCATCAGCGTCCCTTCTGTGCTCTAAACCAAGCCAGTTTGGGGCCCCCTAAAGCATTTTGCCACCCCTGCCACCCTATAGTTGATTTTAATTTTAATTTTGATTTGATTTAACTTGAGCTAATTTATTTACTGATTTATTTATTGATTTTAAAAGATTTAATTTAATTTTTCACTTAATATTTTATTTTGTAAATTCTATTATGGATGCAAGTCTGGAATAAAATCATTTCATTTTAGTTACACCAACATGGCATTTTTTTTGAGAACCTCTCATTTATAATATTACTTGGTATACGTAAGACTAGTGGCTCACCCTGGCTCTGCATGGCTATCGGCGGTTTGAGCAAATGCTGATCTTTCACGCTGAAGTGGTGCCAGGCGGGCAGCGCCGCCGCCAGATTAGTATGCGGCAACATAGACACGGCCGGCGCCTCGCGGGACGATGATTGCTGCAAACAAATACACAATACGACCTAGTCAGAGTTGGGCAAAAATTATCTATTTACGAAAAACCGGGAAGATAACTAAATCTTTTATTTGAAGTAACTAAATAATCCGTCATTTGTTATTTTGAATTTATCTAGATCAGTTTCATTTTTATCTAGATAAATTAGTTGGGGTTTTAAATTTATTTATTTTTATATTTATTTATTATTATAAACTTACTTCAATAACAAACGAGGTTATCTTCATCTAGATAATTTATCTAAATAAAAAAGTTGTCAACGGACTATTTGTGATTGAATTTATCTTCGAATAAATTTATTTGAAATAATTATCTAGAAGCAGTACTATCAGTAAGCCGCAACACTATGGATAGTATAGCTATCTTATAAGCGATTTCCAAAAGAAAAGTCCACATGAACATTTTTCCAGAATTTAAATATTTTGGTTTTTTCTTACTCAGAATCGTCCTCCTATCGATTCTCACACAAGAAAACAAGTGTCCCACATTTTACTACGGATTTTCTTCCTGTTCGTCACTTTATTAAAAAAAGTGACGAACTGGAATGGAAATTTTTGGACACATTTTTTTTCGTACGAGTAATTATTGGAGAAAAATCCAAAATAGTAAAACTAGAAAAAAAAATCATGTGGACTTTTCTTTTGGAAAACGTTTATAAGACAGCTATACTATCCATAGTGTTGCAGCTTACCGATAGCATTAAACAATAGATCGATACACTCTATCGTATCGATAGGCATGTCCATATGCCATTAAATAAAAACTACCGATTATGCTACAACTCTACCCAGCAATGGAGAGACATACTCACATTAAATTCAGACACGTATAGCGGTGCATTCCGTCCGTCCGCCGAGGCAGCCGAACCCAGCGCCAGCACCGGGGGAACCGGCACATCCATGTTCTGCAACAGACATGAGACATACTATAATACAATAGTGGAGTGTTTCACTGCCGCTGGGCGAGCGCTCCAGGAAGGACTACGAAATAGTCCGAAACATGTCGAGTTCGAAACATCCGTTTGTGTAATTATAATATGTACAATACTTACATGGTTTAAGCAGTAAATACACGTGAGTAGTAAATACACGTGAGTAGCAAATACACGCGAGTAGTAAATACATGTGAGTAGTAAATACATGTGAGTAGTAAATACACGCGGGTAGTAAATAAACGTTAGTAAATACATGCGAGTAGAAAATACATGTGAGTAGTAAATACACGTGAGTAGTAAATACACATGCACCGTGTATACCTGCGGGTGGCGGGGCTGCGGGCCCACGGTGTGGCGGCGCTGCGGGTCGGCGGGGGGCGCGGGGCGCGGCGCCGCCAGCGCCACCGCCGGGCCAGCTCCGAACTGAAAACACGCACACACACACACCGTTAACACTAACTTTGTCAAGCATTGTCGTAATAGTAGATTGTACACCGAGGGGATAAAGCACTATATTATGTGACGGGCGCGATATTGAATCCTGAGCGCTGCAAAGGACTCTAGATTTAACTCCCGAGCGTAGCGAGGGCGTTATGAGTTAATTCCTGAACGTAGCGAGAGAATTAAGATTGAGTCCTGAGTGGAGCGAAGCATTTAAGCGCACCCAAGACATATTATCGATGGCCCAGACGAATAAACGTGCAAATGTCATTACAAGTAAATGACATTTGCACGTTTATTCGTCTGGGCCATCGATATACAGTTTTATCTCCGAGGAGTATACTCTATTTTTCTCACCTTTTGCGAGACAATAAAAACCAAGGTAACTAGAAAAATAATTTCATTAAAACAACAGTAAAACAAAATTAAAAGTAAAAATTTAAATTTGAAAAATTAGTCCAGTTGTGTAATAAATGATAAAGCAATATTTTTATTTGGAATGTTAGCAGTTCTATGCGTGTAATATTACAGCGTCGGCAAACACTGGCGGCTTTTGTTTTATTTATTATCGCCATTATTTATAATCTTAATTTAAAACTGAAAATGGGTCTCCGCGCTTCATTTTCAGGTCGCGCGCGTGGTGTCAAAAGCGAGTACGACACATTGATTAATGTTTTTAAGTTATTGAATATGGTTTTAAAAATTTGAAAAAATTATAGTGAATTTTGAACACTTCAAAGAACTTATCCCCGTTGGAAATTCTACTAAAAGTTAATTTGTCAACAAGTTAAGCGATTGTTAACCATCAAAATTTTCTCGAACTTCCGTCTTCATTGTAAATGAGAAAAAATGTTTCAGTAACTGTAAATAAGTAACAATAAAAAATTAAAAATAATTGAAAATATCTTTTCTTTCACACCAGCATGATCCCTTATCACCAGAGATCGGACAAATTTGCGTCAATGCTCGCAATAATGTGGACATGACTCCAAAATTAATCAAATATGTCAAAATAAATATATTAAGAATAAGTATATCCACGGAGGTTTTATACCTATAGAACTAGAAAACTTTTTTGTCAGAACTAATAATCATATCTAGCAGGATCGTGATTTCTTTATTATATAAAAATATTTACGAGAACGACAACTGCCACTTTAATTAACATTTTGCTAATAATTTTATGCATGTGTAAATTTTTATCTCCGGAAGTTCAAATTTTATTTCGAGAAATGAATTAAATGATTAATTATTTGATTAATTTTTGAGTCATGTCCACATTATTGCGAACGATGACGCAAATCTGTCCGATCTCTGCTTATCACACTTCTTAACGCTCTCATTTCAACTGCATTTATTCTACGGTCATGCAATTTCAGGAAGAAAGACAGCTAGTACATTCTACATCATTTCTTCACTCCCAGACCCTCATAAGGTCAACTTACCTTTTCTAAACTGTCCGTCCTCTCTGATAAATAATCTGAAGACACGCAGGGCAGCACGAGACAGTCCTGCGAAGAGTCATCCTCAGCGTCCATCTGTTCATCGCTCGGTTCCTGCAACAATAGTAGATTAAACAACGAGGGCGGAAAAGCACCCATATAACACGAGGCATTCTGGTGTAGCAGAATAGTACGGTGGAAGAGAAAGGGTAAGCCTGACAGTTACTTTGACATTGGCGAAGTCATCGCATCGGTCGATGGGGTCATATTAAAAAAAGAAGATTCAGTTTAGGTTCGCTCGCTGTCATATCCATGCTAAAAATGACAGGTACTATCAAATTAATCAAGATTTTTTATTTCTTGATTTTTATGTTTACTTTTACGGTTTCACCGTTAGAAATTAAATTTCTAAATGTCAGTGCAAATTAGAGCACATAGAAAATCCGAAAAGTAAAGCTATGCCGCGTGCTATACCCCTACACCACCCATAGTAGCATAGCACGGAATGACGAGGATCCGGGTTCGATTCCCGGCCATAGCTTTACTTTTCGGATTTTTCTGTTCTAATTTTCACTGACATTTAGAAATTTAAAAATGACAGCTAAAACCTGAACCGAGTCGCAATTGAATCGCATTAAGACGTCCTAGTAACGCCCGTGACCTTTCTAAACCTTTGACTTTCCGATGAGAGATGAGAATTCAAAATAACTCACCTTGCAACTGGTTAAATCGAGCGCCTGCCCGCCTTCTTCCCTTGTCGGTGATTCTAAAGAGTCTGCAAATAAATAAGTTTACGTTTATTTCATTCTGTATACAAGCTTTTTGCTGACTGTACTTCAATTGCACTGTCATGTGTACCAGTCAAGTCAATCGGACCAACCGTTGAAGAGTTCCTTCCTGCGGAGACGGTGATGGTCAGTAACAGTACACTTTGCCGCCCTAGGGCGGTAATGTACTAATAACGTACCTCTGTGTATTCGTTGGCTAGTCCTCTGTTGTATTTTATCCATGAGCAAATGATATATTGCTGATATGTGGTCAAATCTCTCTTCTTGCACAGACTGCAAACAAATAAGTATTTATTAAACCTTATTTAAAAAAAATTAACAACATTAAAAATATTCATGTTTATTTAGCGATAAGGCAGCCTATGAAATGAAAATGAAATGAAAATGAAATGAAATGATTTTATTCCAGACTTAAGGTACATCCATAATAAAATTTACAAATAATAAAATAAAATATTAAGTGAAAAAAAATGTCTTAAAATCAATAAAGAAATTAGCTTAAATTACTTTCAACATGAAACTACCGTGAGACTCAATCAAAAGTCGGTAATAAGTCGGTATCCCAATTTCAACCGGGATAGTGGATGGTCGGTGCCCCCGAGTTGGAAAACTGTTTTAAATATTGACCAAACGGTGAGTGTGAGCGAACCTTTACGGAGTGACGTGATCAGTGTTGTGTGCTGCCCGACATTTGACAATAATAAAAATGACGATGAAAACGAGGGTAGTTGTGCGCCGCTGTCAGTTGCGTCAAACAGCCGCGCGAGCAGAGCGCTGGCGCGCAGTGTTCGTGTCGCTGCCGCCGGGGCGAGCGCTCTTGGAAAAAGGACTTCGAAATAGTCCGAAACATGTCGAGCATCACTCGACTTTTATACGTGAGTTATCCGTTTATGTGTAATTATAGCTTAAATTAAATTAAATTAAAATTAAAATCAACTTATACTTTACTTAGCCTATTGCACACCTAGTAATTTTATCTATGTACCTGTTTTTCTATTGTTTATTATGCGGTGTCCACTCATTATATTGTATTGTACTGTATTGTATTGTACAGCGTACCTGTTGTATATTTTCCAGTTTGAGCCCCGGCAGGTTCTGCATCTGCGTCACCACCGTGTCGTGCGACGCGCACTGCGGCACGCCCTGCGGGTGGCAGATGCACGCGCCCGTCGACGGGTCTGCGGATACGGCGAGGATACAGTAAGGATACGATACAGTAAGAATGGTGCAGTGAGGATACGATACTGTAAGGGTGATGCGGTACGGATACGATACGGTAAAGATACGATACAGTAAGGATACGATACAGTAGGGGTGGTACAGTGAGGATACGATATAGTAAGTGTGATATAGTACGGATACGATACAGTAAGGGTGATACAGTACGGATACGATACAGTAAGGGTTATCCAGTAAGGATACGTTACGGTAAAGATACGATACAGTATGGGTGACACTGCTAGGATACTATACAGTAAGGATACGATACAGTAAAGGTGAAACAGTAAGGATACTATACAGTTAAGACGAGATACAGTAAGAATACGATCATGGACGAGATAAAACAGGACTGTCAATCGTTATACAAAAGCGCGACCACGCGAACATAATACAGTTTTTATTCGTCTTTTCACGTAGCTGTCAATTTTTTTTTTACATGATTGTAGAGTTATCGCTTCACTTTTAACGTGAAAATTAAAGAGCGCCGACTATTTTAGAGTTGTGACCATGTTCCTGTGGTCGCGCTTTTGTATGGCGACTGTCAGTCCTGTATTATATCGTAAATGATACGATACAGTAAGGATACAACAATAAAATATTACTAAACAATTCGAAGACTATATAAACACATATTATTACACTAAGTTTCAACAGTTTCTCCGCTCGAGTGCACAAGGGCAAAATGCCACTAGGGTGGATTTTTTGGGGGCCTCAGTACATACCTATAGGTGCGGGCGGGCCGGGGCCCTCGTGGTGGGAGCACAGCCACCTGTGCTTGGCGACCCCGCGGAGCGAGAGCCGCTTCTCCGGCTCCACCACCAGCATGTGGCGGATGAGGTGCTCGCACTCTGCGGGGAAAGTGAGATTGGGTGAGACGGGGTGAGACGGGGTGAGACGGGGTGAGACGGGGTGAGACGGGGTGAGATGGGGTAGGTGGTAGGGGGTAGGGGAGGAGAGAGCTACATACTTATGTTTATGTTTATTTAATTTAATTAGCTATTTAATTAATTTATGTATTTTTTTAGTTAACACATAAGTCGGGTTCTATCTATTTATTACTTTATTTACGTAAAAGTTTATGGATTATGTAGTATATTTTATCTGTGTATCGTTTCGTGAGTCAGACGGTTCTGGCTGAACAGTGCTGCAGGCGTCTAACACAGCGTAATGCTGAGCAGCGACCGTTTCACTTGCGAAGACACACACAACGCTAATGACCTATTTTTCATGTCTGTGTTTTTTTTCTTGTGTTTATCTATAATATAAAATATAAAAATGAATCGCTGAATATGTTGCTAAGCGCAAATCTCGTGAGCAGCTGAACCGATTTCGCTAATTCTTTTTAAAAATATTCCTTGAAGTACGAGGATGGTTCTTACGGAGAGAAAAAATTGAAAATTTAAAAAAAAAATAATTAAACAATCGACTGTTAGGCGGTACGAAGTTCGCCGGGTCAGCTAGTTTTCTATAAAATTGTGTATATTCTCTCATATACGTGTGTCTTGCAAAAAGGAACAAATGTCTTCTTTCTTTCTTTTTAAATCGAACTAGCTGTTGCCCGCAACTCCGCCCAAAGGCGAGCTTATCCCAGTTAACCTGTTGTATATGGAGTCTGTCTGAAATATATATATATGTTTTATTACACCTACCCTGTGACATGAAGTAGGGTATCCTGAACTTGCCGCTCAGCACCACAGCCCTCAACTCGTGGAGGGTGCTCCCGTCGAACGGCAGGGCGCCGCACACCAGCACGTACAGGACCACGCCTAGGGACTGCGGCCAAATAGTCAAATCACAAATCACGGGGTAGACAGAGCCTAAGGGGCCATTCAAGTATTACGTAAGCAGATTTTTTACAATTTGATTACCCCCCCCCCCCTTCCCCTTATCAGCAAAAGTAAGCAAACCTCTTACCCCCCTCCCATGCTTACGTAATCATTGGTACCTATTTGCATTTCTTTTGTGTATTCTGTTTTTTATTGATTCGTGAGCAGCAGTTCGAAACGAAACGATAGATTGACGGAAGAAATTTAGACAAGTGGTAATTCCCCCACTCTGTTCTAAGCGAGTACCTATAACGTATTCATTCGGACTTCCAGGCGGGGGGAGCGTTTTCACCCATTTGTTGTCAACATACCATTGGCCCGCACGAGGCGGTTTGCTTCATCCTTCCTAATGCGCACTGCTAGGGAATGGAATTCGCTCCCATCGTCTGTATTTCCGGACAGATACAACCTAGGGTTCTTCAAGGCTAGAGTGAATAGGCTATTTACTGAACCAGTGAGTTACACCTTTGGCCTCATCTGCACCTTCCACCAAGTGAGATAGAGGTCAATCACTGGTCAGTTAAAGTCTTTACCCCTAACGGGGTAGACAGAGCCTAAGGTGCCATTCAAGTATTACGTAAGCAGATTTTTTACAATTTATCTACCCCCCCTTCCCCTTGTCAGCAAAAGTAAGCAAACCTCTTACCCCCCCTCCCATGCTTACGTAATCATTGGTACCTATACGCATTTTTCTTTTATGTATTCTGTTTTTTATTGATTCGTAAGCAGCAGTTCGAAACGAAACGATAGATTGACGGAAGAAATTTAGACAAGTGGTAATTCCCCCACTCGGTTCTAAGCGAGTACCTATAACGTATTCATTCGGACTTCCAGGCGGGGGGAGCGTTTTCACCCATTTGTTGTCAACATACCATTGGCCCGCACGAGGCGGTTTGCTTCATCCTTCCTAATGCGAACTGCTCGGGAATGGAATTCGCTCCCATCGTCTGTATTTCCGGACAGATACAACCTAGGGCTCTTCAAGGCTAGAGTGAATAGGCTATTACTGAACCAGTGAGTTACACCTTTGGCCTCATCTGCACCTTCCACCAAGTGAGATAGGGGTCAATCAATGGTCAGTTCGTAGTAAAAAAAACGTATTCATTATTTGTGGGAGTCCCCAACATGTGTTTTGTTTTCAAACATAGATAATTTGTGTAAAAAAGTAAATAATAACTGCTGACGTAATCACCATATCGACCTCCACCCACCATGTCATCAAAAACAAGCAAAGCAAGGACCCCCCGCCCCCCTCAAGCGCTTACGTAATACTTGAACGCCCCCTAATGTAACAAAAGCTACAGGCCACGTTTAGCACGACTGTGGGCGTATAGGTAGAATCAAAATAGTGATGGGTTGCTAGCATCGCCTGTAACATGATTCCTATGATTTTAGCCCAATCCCTCGATGGGCTTTTACGTGCGCGGGAAGAGAAGCAACTGGTACATTCTATGTTTTTTCTTTTGCTCACAGACCAGTTGCCCGATTTTGGATAGCACATCACGCGAAAGTGGTATATAAATCAGCTTGTATCTCCAAAACTACAGCTCTAATCAAAGTTGTGACTAGTTCACAAGATTAATGAGAGCCGTAAATATCTTCAAAGCTACTCGCTACTTAATTCAGCACAATTTTTCATCACTTTCGAGAGGTATTTTCACATATGTTTTTTTTTTATGTTAGTGAGGCCAGACAAACGAACTAGTGGTTCACCTGATGGTAAATGATCACCACTGTCCATAGACACCCGCAGCGCTTCACGCGATGCCAGTGCGCTGTCGGCCCTGCAGAAAATTGTACACTCGCCTCTTAAAGGCACCAGGCCAGGGCTCCGCCGGGCACTGGTTGCTGGGGAGACACTCACCCAGACGTCAGCCTTGGGCCCGTCGTACTGCCGCCCCTCGAACAGCTCGGGCGCCGCGTACGGGGGGCTCCCACACCAGGTGGCCAGGGCCCCGCCGGGGACGTATTCATTGCTAAACCCGAAGTCCGCCAACTGAGAACAGATAAACCCAGAGGATTGAGCTATGGCCTCGCAAGAAGGGCGGGTGGTAGGGCCCTGTGCTAGGCCCGTCCGGATCGCTACCACCATCTTACTCGCTAATCATGCCGCTAAGTAGCAGTGCTTGCACTGCTGTGTTCCGGTGTGAAGAGTAAGACAGCCGGGGAAATTACGGGCACAAGAGGCATTTCATCTTAGTCCTCTAGGTTGGCAACGCATCTGCAATCCCTCCGGGGTTGCGGGTGTCTATAGGCAGTGGTGATCACTTACCATCAGGTGACCCACTTGCTCGTTTGCCTTCCTATTCATATAAAACAAAAAAAAAAGTGAAAATGGTTTTTGATTCATGGAAATTATATTTTTGAAATATTGTCAACTAGCTGTTGCCCGCAACTCCGTCTGCATAGAATTCGTTTATCGCTATCCCGCAGGAATTACGCAATTTTCCGGGATAAAAGGTAGCCTATGTGTTATTCTATCTATGTTCCAAATTTTATCCAGATCTGTCCAGCTGTTCTGGCGTGAAAGTTTAACAAACATCCAAACATCCATACTCACAAACTTTCACATTTATAATATTAGTAGAATTGGTAGGATCCATGAGCATTATATTCTTCTATTCTATTCTATTCTATCTCGCCACCCAGTCGCCATTTTTAAAGTTTTTAGTTTCATTGCATTTCGTCTTCTTCACTCTTCTACGTGCACGCGTGCATCAGCACTCTCCCATCTCTCCCCCATCTCTCCCCCATCTCACCCCCTCTCACCCCATCTCACCCTATCTCACCCCATCCCACCCCATCTCACCCCATCTCTCCCCCATCTCACCCTATCTCACCCCATCCCTCCCCAACTCACCCCATCTCACCCCTCACCTTAATATTCATGTGGGCGTCCAGCAGCAGATTCTCCGCTTTGAGATCCCTGTGCACCACTCGCTTGGCGTGACAGTATCCCACAGCGGAGACCATTTGTGAGAATGCGCGCGCAGCCTGCGGTTCCGGCATACGCCCTTTTGACACTAGATGGTCTGTCAAAAAAAAAAAATTGTGCAAATTGGCCACCAAGGGCTCTTTAACATGTCTCTTTTGAAACTACCAGCGCATTCGGAAAGACCACCATTGCCAAGAATGCGCCGCAAGAAACTTGGCAGAAAGTCGTTTCATCAAAATAAAATACAGTGAGAATACTGATTAACTATCAAATGAATCAAGAATTTTTACTTCTTCATTTTCTGTTTACTTTTTCGATTTTACCGTTAGAAATTAAATTTCTATACGACACTGAAAATTTGAACATAGAAAAATCCGAAAAGTAAAGCTATGGCCGGGAATCGAGCCCGGATCCTCGTCATTCCGTGACGCGTGCTATACCCCTACACTACCCATAGCAGGTGGGCAAGCCTTCGAATATTTCTACCTGTTACTAGCAGTCACGGAATGACGAGGTTCCGGGTTCGATTCCCGGCCATAGCTTTACTTTTCGGATTTTTCTATGTTCATTTTCAGTGTCGTTTAATTATTTTTTTTGAGATAGATTAAAACAATACGATGTGAAACCAATATAAATTAATAAAAAAAATAGAAGCCATAACTTGTCTTTTCTGATTTATCCAAGTGTTCTAGTTTCCAGTATAGTTTAAAATGACGATAATGATGACTTACCAAATATTTCGCCGTTAGGAGCATATTCTGTTACTAAATATATTGTGTGTGTACTTTCCATAACCTGAAACACATAATTTTTTTATTAAAAACTAGCTGTTTCCCGCAACTTCGTCTGCATAGAATTCGTTTATCGCTATCCCGCGGGAATTATGCAATTTTCCGGGATAAAAAGTAGCCTATGTGTTATTTCAGACTATAATCTATCTATGTTCCAAATTTCATCCAGATCTGTCCAGCCGTTCTGGCGTGAAAGAGTGACAAACATCCAAACATACTCACAAACTTTCACATTTATAATATTAGTAGGATAAAACTTCCTTCAAAAAAATACGTACATACATACATAAATGACATCTTTAGACAGATATCTTTAGATCTTAGACAAACATGTTCGTGGGCGTATAGGTGGAAGGAATCAAAATAGTGATGGGTTCCTAGCATCGCCTATAACATGATTCCTAAGACTTCGCCCATTCCCTCGATGGGCTTTTACCATATGCGCGAGAAGAGCAGCTGATACATTCTATGTTTTACCTTTGCCCCCAGACAGTGGCGTAGCTACCTAGGGACTAGGCGGGGCAGTGCCCCGGGGCCCTCAAGCTCAGAGGGCCCTCGAACCCTTACCAGAAAATCTCGATCGAACTATTATTATTAAAACGTAACCAGTTTAGATAGTAGTGGGGCCCCATTTTTTTATTTGCACCAGGGCCCTTTGGTTACCTAGCTACGCCACTGCCCCCAGACCAGCATGGGTGTAATAAATAGTGTTAAACTTCGTTCATAGTATAATATTAGTATAGGAGTACAGACATACATACCTGGTAAAGTCTGACTATGTGCGGATGCCGTAGCCTTTTCATGATAGCTATTTCCCGAAAAGTCTTTTTCAAATTATCTTCATCTAGCCTGCTTTTGTCTATTATTTTAATTGCGACCTGTAATTAGAGAAACACAACATTATTCCTACATAGGTAATTAAAAAAAAATCTGAGATAAACTTCATTTGAGAAGATATTTAAGCAATACCACAAGGGCACACGGGGCCCGTGCCCAGGCCCCCATTCCCAGGGGGCCCCGAAGAACCGAATTTATCTCACACATTTATTCTCAAAACATTTTGTTATTATAATTAGCTTTTTTTACTTTCCAAAAGGGACCCAAATTCTTCTAGGCCCCGGTCTAGTTTAAGACGGCCCTGTATTTAAGGACATGTGATCGATTATGATAAGTAGACACACACACAAATCACGTCAATATCCCTTACGGGATAAACAGAGCCTAGGTAACAAAACCTTACGGCCAAGTTTAGCTTGATTAAGGGCGTATAGATGGAAAGGGAAATCAAAATAGTGATGGGTTGCAAGCCGCATCGCCTATAGCATGATTCCTAAGACTTTCGCCCATTCCCTCGATGGGCTTTTACCATCTGCGCGGGAAGATTCTATGTAAATTCAATGTTTTTTCTTTACTCCCTTATGATTATATTTGACTAGCTGTTGCCCGCAACTTCGTCTGCATAGTATTCGTTTATCGTTATCCCGCAGGAATTACGCAGTTTTCCGGGATAAAAAGTAGCCTATGTGTTATTCCATACTACAATCTATCTATGTTCCAAATTTCAGATCTCAAAAAGAGTAACAAACATCCATCCATACTTACAAACTTTCGCATTTATAATATTAGTAGGTTAGCAGTCTTTCTCTAACCGTTTTATCAATAAGCACATAAAATTATGAAATTAATTATGTTTGCATAATTATAGCGATAATAGCCACGATAAACACGTCTCTTGATAATTATCCCGATAATTACTAAATGTATTAAAAAAATGACTCGATAATTATCCCGATAATTACTAAATGTATTAAAAAACGACTCTCGATAATTATCCCGATAATTATCACGATAACCATATCTCTTGATAACAATGAAATGGATATATAACTAGCATTTTTTTAAAACTGGTATTAGAACAAATATTAGTAGTAAGTAGATTAGCAATAAATACAACGATCAAGGTCACATAACAAGTAAATTAATTATACACACACACACGCAAATCACGTCTATTTCCCTTACGGGGTAGACAGGCTCACTAACAAGATCTAAAGGCCACGTTTAGCATGATTAAGGGCGTAGGTATAGGTGGAAAGTGGAATCAAAATAGAGACGGGTTGCCAATCTGCGAGAATTCCGAATAGCGTATCTACGCTGATCGGGGAAAGTGTGAGATATAGACAGAGCTGGGCAAAAATTATCTATTTACGAAAAACCGGGAAGATAACTAAATCATCTTTTATTTGAAGTAACTAAATAATCCGTCATTTGTTCTTTTGAATTTATCTAGATCAGTTTCATTTTTATCTAGATAAATTAGTTGGGATTTTAAATAAAACATGAATGTCAGTGTGACGGTTTGACCCGGCGTGGCATTCTGTATACATTTATTATTATAAGCTTACTTCAATAACAAACGAGGTCTGTTATCTTCATCTAGATAATTCATCTAAATAAAAAAGTTGTCAACGCACTATTTGTTATTGAATTTATCTTCGAATAAATTTATTTGAAATGATTTTATTTGAAATAATTATCTAGATAAGAAATTATCTAGATAACGCCCAACTCTGGGTATAGAAAGCTTAAACTAGTCCCCGCCTCGGGGTAGGACGACGGCAGAGACCTCTCTCGACCCCAGCGGTCGTCCCACCCCGCGAGGACAACGGCGAGAACTCATTAAGAAGTCGTTCTATAATACACTGCCGCAAAAAACTTGCACACGGTCCCCTAAAAACTGGAGTAATTCGAAGGTCTTATCGACGTTACGCCAAGGCTTTGCCGACCCCGGGTCAAGGTTCGACTCAAAACCAGACAATATTCGGACCAACTGGTTTTCCATGCTAACATATACGTGAAAAACATAAGTAAATGACCTGTTGTATGTAGTAGTGTACATAATAGTATTATTCTTCTTTACTATCAAATCTCTTTCTTTATTATCAAACTAGCTGTTGCCCGCGACTTCATCTGCGCAGAATTCGCTTATCGCTATCCCGCGGGAACTATGCAATTTTCCGGGATAAAAACTATCCTATGTCCTTTCCCGGGACTCAAACTATCTGTATACCAAATTTCAACTAAATCGGCCCAGCGGTTTAAGCGTGAAAAGGTAACAGACAGACAGGCAGACAGAGTTACTTTCGCATTTATACCTAATAAGTAAGGATTAGTAAGGATTTCTTTGTAATTGTGTCGTACAGACACATCATTGAAACAGATGACGCTTAGCGACAAAAAATTCGCATAGTAACAAAGGTCACGTGACTGTTGGTAACAGGTAGAAAAATTCGGAGACTACCCACCTGCTATGGGTGGTGTAGGGGTATAGCACGCGTCACGGAATGACGAGGATCCGGGTTCGATTCCCGGCCATAGCTTTACTTTTCGGATTTTTCTATGTGTTCTAATTTTCACAGACATTTAGAAATTATTCTTCTTTTTCAATATGGCCCCATCGATCGATGCGATGATTTCGCCAATGTCAATGTAATAAATACAGTATCCAAAAATATTGTGACAAAAATGTCGGCAACGTTGTACGGTAGAACACGGTCAAAAGACCCCCCGAGATAGATCATGATCTGGAATAACACAGATGCTACTTTTTATCCCGGAAAATTGTGTAGTTCCGCGATAAACGAATTCGCGGGCACCAGTTAGTCTATACTAATATTATAAAGAGGAACGATTTGATTGTTTGTTTGTTTGAATTGAATAGGCTCCGAAACTAGAGAGAGAGAGAGGGAGAGAAACATTTATTTACACACATTCGATACACGTACAATTATAATAGGAAGAAATACAATATACTTAGGAACAGTACCGATATGGTGCAAAATGGGCCCCACTCAGCATAATGTTGCGGCAAGCCGCAACGCTGTTTTTCAGTAGGACCCAAACTACTGGACCGATTTCAAAAATTCTTTTGCCGTTAGAAAGCTACATTATCACTGAGTGACATAGGCTACTTTTTACCGCGAGAAAATACCTTTTCCTACGGGAAAATTAATTTATCGCGAGCGAAGCTGCGAACGGAAGGCTAGTAATTAATAAGGCTTTACCTTTATCAGTTCACTAGATTCTGCTTCTGATTGGTACAGACAGACGTACGAATAATGTTATAAGGATACCGTTGTGCCCTTTCAACTTAAAAACCGTAAAAATCAAGAAATTCCAAATCTTTTATCCTACTAATATTATAAATGTGAAAGTTTGTGAGAATGTTTGGATGTTTGTTACTCTTTCACGCCAAAACGGCTGGACAGATCTGGATGAAATTTGGAACATAGATAGATTATAGTCTGGAATAACACATAGGCTACTTTTTATCCCGGAAAATTGCGTAATTCCTGCGGGACAGCGATAAACGAATTCTATGCAGACGAAGTTGCGGGCAACAGCTAGTAACAAATAAAACAATTAAAAAACTTTACAATACAATTTTCTTACACAGAGAAGCCCACTTTTACAATTCGCAGACATCGAGTATACAACCAATAGAGGCCCGCTTTGAGTCTCCTAGGAAGACCTTGCTCTTTTCCGGTGTCACTTCTAGACTTCACTATCACTACATAGTATAAAACAAAGTCGCTTTCTCTGTCCCTATGTCCCTATGTATACTTATAAATATATTCAAAACTACACAACGGATTTTGATGCGGTTTTTTTTAATAGATAGTTATTCAAGAGGAAGGTTTTTATTTATAATTCCACGCAGACGAAGTCGCGGGCAGTAGCTAGTAATGAATAAGTTTGGAAATCACTACATAGTATAAAATAAAGTCGCTTTCTCTGTCCCTATGTCCATATGTCCCTATGTATGATCATATCTTCAAAACTACACAACGGATTTTGATGCGGTTTTTTTTAATAGATAGAGTGATTCAAGAGGAAGGTTTTTTGTATAATGCTACGCAGACGAAGTCGCAGGCAGAAGCTAGTAAGGGGATATAATGCAACTGTCAGCGTTCGCGAAAGTTGTGACAGCAAAATTAATACAAAATTTAATTACATAGAAATAAATCAATATTTGGTACTGTTTGGGCGAAGTTTCTTTTCTTTGGAAATTCGGCGCTTAATGAATAAGTTTAGGAACCCCTGCATGACAGTCTAAGTGGGCGCTCTAGCGCGCTCTCATGGACCGACCGTTTAAGTGAGTCCTCGCCCGCGCGGCACAGGGGCGCGGGGTAGGACGACAAAGGGGACCGAGAGAGGTGCGGGCGGGGGGTGTGTAATGATTGATATAAAAATATTTAATATATTTTCTATCGATATATCAACATTTGATATAATTTCAAAGGGTATAATCACTCATTGTGTATAATAAACGTTTGGTATAATTTTAAAATATATAAATTTATTTCGTATATTTATCGTTCGGTATAACGCTTATTTCTTATAACGATTATATGGTATAACGCTCATTTTATATACAAATCATAATATATAATAGCAGTTCGTTTTTGTTGGGGGACGTAGTTCAAACCTAACCTAACCTACTTTTTATAAAAATAACGTTATACCATAAGTTCATTATAGGAAATAAGCATTATACTTAAAGAATGTTATATTAAATGATATTATATCAAATGATCATTATAAGAAATGATAATTATGTCATATGTAAATATATTAAGTGTTGTTATATGATTTAATAATTATATCAAATGAGCGTTATTGCTACTAATATTATACCAAAAATTTTTATATACATCGTTACGCACCCGCGGGCGGGTAGTGCGCCTGCCCGCACCTCTCGCCCCCCGCGGTCGTCCCACCCCGCGCCCCTGTACCGCGCGGGCGAAGACCCATTTAAGCGGTCGGTATATAGACGTGGATTTTTGATTACAGTAACGTGAAGCAGGTTCTGCTGTAATAGTACATTACTGTCTAGGCCGGGAAGTAGGCAATTGCTGGCTGAGTATTGGTTTGAACGGACGAGCTTGCGACTCCGTTTAATAATACGAAGCCAGCAATGCTATTCTGGCCGAGGCAAGTGTAGTGCTTTTCTCGAAAATCGAAAATAAAATAACAACAAAAATAAATGAAAATAAAATAGTGAAAATTGTTTTGCTTTGCCGCCTTTTCTATTAATGGCATTTGAAGAGTGTATTTTTCTACCCAGAACACCTAAAGCTATTTCAGACACAGATTTAGTCAGAGTTTAGCGCGACAGTAATTTTTTTATTTTATTTTGGACTGACCGGCAACAATTAACTTCCTGTTCTGATATGTAGTTAACAATGACGACTTTAACGGCCATTTTTGAGAAAATTAATTTTCCACCCTATTGGTTTTATGCTCGACGTCAATGTTGCCAGAAGAGGAATACCCTGAAAATTAAACTTTTTACAAATGCGCCTTTGTTTCATAAAATGTTATTTAATTTTTCATTACGAGTTTCGAGAAGTTTTTGCGAACTGAAGACCAGTAAGTAAGTCATAATACTGGACGAGTCGGTTTGAAATCCGAGCCGTAGGCGAGGATATATACGACTATACCCGACCGCGAAACTTGGGTATGGCAAAACAAGCATAAAAGTAGAATAAATGCAGTAGAAATGAGAGCGTTAAGAAGTATGGCAGGTGTATCACTGAAAGATAGAATAAGGAATAGTGTGATAAGGGAACGTGCTGGTGTGAAAGAGGGTATAGTGACTAGGATAGAAAAAAGTATGCTTAGTTGGTTTGGTCACGTAGAGATGGATGAAAGTAGACTAACCAAACAGATCTATATGGGGAGTGTGAATGCGTTGGGAGGGGAAGGCCTAGACGGACTTTCCGAGACCAAATAGGAGACGTTTTGGAAAAAGGTCAGGTCAGGAGTACCCGAGACCGACGAGCATGTATGAAGAGATGAATGTGGACGAAGCGAAAGAAGTATGTCAGAATCGTAGCAAGTGGAACAAAGTAGTCTCTGCCTACCCTAGTCTCTGTCTTATCCAGAGGTTCTCAAATAGGGGCCTGAAAATGCGGCGAAATGGTTCCAGTAAAGGATGGTACGGCAGTGTTTGCTTCGCGCTCGACTTGGCGGTGGCACTGCCGTGCCCCTAGATTCCTTGGCTGACTGTACTGTTGTCCTTTGAAGTATTTCTCACAAATTTGAGTCAATATTGGGTGTAAAAACATTAATATTATTCTTGGCAGAGTATTTGGTTGTTTATTGTTGTTTCAATCGAGGCCAGAGTGAAAATTCCATTAATAAAGTTCTTGAATAAGACTTACTATTTATTTTATTACTAGCTTTTGCCCGCGACTTCATACATACATATATCACGTCTTTATCCCTTACGGGGTAGACAGAGCCTAAGGTAGCAAAACCTTAAGGCCACGTTTAGCATGATTAAGGGCGTATAGGTGGAAAGTGGAATCTAAATAGTGGTGGGTTGCTAGCATCGCCTATAACGTGATTCCTTCGATTTTCGCCCATTCCCTCAATGGATTTTTACCATCTGCGCAGGAAGAGAAGCAACTGGTACATTCTGTTTTTTCTTTACTCCCAGACCAGCGTGGAAGTTAAGTTATTTGTGTACAAAAAAGCGAATCACTACATAGTATAAAACAAAGTCGCTTCCGCTGTCTGTCCGTCCCTATGTATGCTTAGATCTTTAAAACTACGCAACGGATTTTGATGCGGTTTTTTTTTTAATAGATAGAGTGATACAAGAGGAAGGTTTATATGTACGCAGACAAAGTCGCGGGCAGAAGCTAGTTATTGATAAATTGGTGTTATAGTGGCTTTAAGCAGATGGTAAACGCCCATCGAGGGAATGAGCGAGTCTTAGGAATCATGTTATAGGCGATGCGGCTAGCAACCCATCACTATTTTGATTCCCCTTTCCACCTATACGCCTACAATCATGCTAAACGTGGCCTGTAGGTCTTGTTACCTCATGCTCTGTCTACCCCGTAAGGGATATAGACGTGATTTGTGTGTGTGTGTTTATTGTATTAAGCTGTGGTAGCCAAATGGTTGTGGTTCAAGAGGTATGGTGTTATGACAGACGGAGCAAAAAAACTTAAATTATTATGTATATCTGAATGGGGAGGGGACTATCGTTTCCTTGCTCACCAGTTGGCGCCACTGTCGACTAAGGTCCAGAGATATAGCTGTCAAAGGCGACTTTATAAGATTGACGAGTTTTAAATCTTGAATCTCATTAAGTTTATCACTACATAGTATAAAATTAATTATAAATAACTAGCTTCTGCCCGCGACTTCGTCTGCGTAGAATTATACATAAAACCTTCCTCTTGAATGACTCTATCTATTAAAAAAACCGCATCAAAATCCGTTGTGTAGTTCTGAAGACATAAGCATACATAGGGACATAGGGGACAGAGAAAGCGACTTTGTTTTATACTATGTAGTGATATGTAGTGATGTAGTGATAAATAAAATAACTATCATCATATCGAGTAGCTTATGCCGCAACGTTGTGCAGTTCCGTTTTGTTCGGAAAAAATCTGCTTTCAAAGCGTTCACATGAATCGCCAAATAATCCATATTTGCGATAATTTCACGAAGTTCATATTTCAACAGGTAAATGAAAGAAATTATAAATTGTGTCACGAAGCCAAAATCAGTGAACAGGTGTTATTGGACCTCACGCGACACTAGCGCCTCTAGCGGCAAATTCACACGCGATAGAACATTGAATCAATATAATATCTCAGTGAGATAATTTGAGAGATAAAATCAATGTAACATTCCCTGACAGATAAGATTTTAGATATATCCTTAGCTGATCTTTAGTATATGTATGTTATGTTAGTTAATACTTAGTCATAGTTAGTAAGAACTGTTAAGTTTATCAGAACATATGTGTGGATATTTGTGAATTATGTAAAAACTAGAGAACAGAGTTTGATACATATATCACGTCTTTATCCCTTACGGGGTAGACAGAGCCTTACATAACAAAACCAAGGTCACGTTTAGCATGATTAAGGGAGTATAGGAAAGGGAAATCAAAATAGCGATGGGCTGCTAGCATTGCCAATAACATGTTTTTTTTTTTTTTTTTTTTTATGTCAGAGGCCAGACAAACGAACTAGTGGGTCACCTGATGGTAAATGCTCACCACTGTCCATAGACACCCGCAGCGCTTTACGCGATGCCAGTGCGTTGTCGGCCCTGCAGAAAATTGTACACTTAAAGGCACCCAGGTCGTAACTCGATGGGAAGACCTCAGCGGGAAGCTCGTTCCAGATTTTGCAAGTACGTGGCAAAAAAGACCGATTGAACCGCACCATCGAAGATTGCCATTCATCAACATGATGTCGATGGAATGAACGCTTACGACGGGTGGATTTGTAATGGAACCCCGCCGCTGGAATGAGGTCAAAGAGTTCCTATGATTCCTAAGACTCACCCATTCGGGCTTTTCCCATATGCGCGGGAAGAGATGCAACTGGTAAATTCTATGTTTTGTCTTTACACACCAGCGTGGAAGAACGGACAAGGATGGAGTTTGATGACTGACAGAAATGGTTTACTAGATGACGTAACTAAGAGTAAGCCTAAATAGATAACCGCTTAGCATTTCCTACAGCAGACAGAGAGTGGGTTAACGTTTTCGCCGCCACATCAAATACAAGAGACATTGCCCATATGCCAGACTTCTTTATTGCGATGCCTTAAGTCGAACCTTTACCCAAATTAACAAAGGCTGCTTTTGCATTAAAGTAATGGATGTAAATAGGTCGTTGGCATTCTTAAGCATGTTGGGTTAAAACAGTCAAGTTGACTGCCACCTGACATTATTTTATGACATTCAAAGGGGGGGTGCGTCTCGGGATACCTCTGCGTGTGACCAAGAGCTGCGGTTCATCTTAGGATTGCAGATCACATATCGACGGAGAAGACCCAAGATCTCCTATCGTGTAATTTCAGATTAATGTAAGATAGGAGCCAGTGGCAACTATACCATCTGGGGCCCGTGGCAAATTCTTTTGATGGGGTCCTATCAGTAAAAATCGTCATGTTGTACTCAGTTTAATTTTAATATTATTGAACTTGCGACCTGAGGCCGGGGCCCTCTTGGGTCTGGGGCCCAGGGCATTTTGCCAGCCCTGCCACCCTATTGTTACACCACTGATAGGAGCCATTAGTTCTCTCAATAGAATTCAAACAATAATTATTATTTGTAAGATAGATCTTGGTTCTTCCCCGTCTATATTTGGCTGGTTCAAGTTAAATTGTATTGTTCTCATATGAACCTATAGTAGTTATTATTCTTGTCGAAAAGCTCATGGTAAATCACAAGGGTCTATTCTATTCTATTCTCCATATGGCGACCATTAAGCTAGGGCCAATGTCAGTTTAAATGACATGTCGCACCCTTCGTGGAAGAAAGACAAGTTGTATTAAGGCTTAATAGGACTTACGTCTTTCTTCCACAAAGGGTGCAATGTGTGTGTGACATGTTTAAATCACAAGGGTCTAAACTGTATGCTTAAGACATCAAACACCAAACAACTATGCTAATAAAGCTTAACATAAAATACACACACACACACACACATAAATCACATCTTTATCCCTTACGGGGTAGTCAGAGCTTGCTTGTGAGTGTATAGGTGGAAAGAATCAAAATAATGATTTGTTGCTAGCATTGCCTATAACATTATTCCTATGTCGGTTATTCCCTCGATGGGCTTTTACCATCTGCGTGGGAAGAGAAGCAACTGGTACATGCTCTGTTTTTCTTTACTCCGAGACCCATAAAATAATTACTTTAATTAAAAGCGAGCAATTAAAGTAATTCTCTTGTTGCTAAGAGAATGAAATTCATGGAATTAATTTGTTTTCTTTAATCAACTTCCTTATAGCCTATGCTTGGCATGAATAATATCAAAATGCAAAAGTGCTTGCTGTTTTAGCAATAATTATTCTAATTTGCATTTATATATAAAAAGTTAAAAAAACAAGTCCACTTTTTAGGTTATGAACTTGGGTGAACAACAAAACGCCAATAACAATCTTGTTAGAAAAAAAATGGGCAACTTTTTAAAATTCTTTATCAGGCAATGATAATGTCAAACTGGGACAATGAATACACTCAGAATAATTGGCCAAAGGACGCTGAAGGCAATTGGCTGTAATTGACTGTTTGTCGAGGTCAAGCAAGAAAAAACAAACTACATTCCCATATAGTTTTTTTAGTGGAAAACATTTGTTCGTGGGGAAAATTTTAAACAAGGCAAACGAACTCATTCGACGAGCTTGGCCGATACGCGAAATTAAAAACAAACAAGCGCCCCGCGAAACGGGTGTCGTAGTTGTTTTTTACCAACAAAAAACAAGATACTCAATAAAAGACAGTGTTTTGGAAGAAAAACCTGTTCGGATGTCAAACCTAGCACGAGTTTTCACTATGGAAAAAAACCAAAGGCACAGACACTTCACACTTAACTTCACAGATGCACGAATATGTTATAGCAACAGTTTTAACTGGTAAATAACACTCTTCTAAACATTACAAGAGCACTTTGAGTGGAAATACGCACCTTACATTTGGTGATTACATGTGTTGCTAGTTTAACCACGGCGAAATTTCCTGTACCTATCGTCTTTTCGAGTGTGTAATTGCCCACGCGGACTAGTTGGTCTATTGGGAAATGCTTCGACTTGGCCATTGGTTCGAAATTGGTGGCCATTTTCGCGAAAATACATGAAAATCACTCGGTAACCCGTTTCGCCGAGCGACACTTAGCTACTGTCTTTTAATTTATGGGTTCCACCGCACTAGCGCCACTGTCGCTCACGTCATCCGCCAAGCGATGCTTAAATGCGTAACTTCATATTTCATTAATAAACACATGAATAGAACAAGAAATTTGAAAGAATGTCTGCTCGATAAGCACCTTTGGACATATTTATAACAATCACATCACACAGCAGCTCTGATTATCTCTATAGTGTTTGGAACTTATTTCTTATCAGCATTTTTGTTATCATTACAATGGGCTGCACTTGAACGTCACTTGGTTATGAAAAAAAATTACTCGATTCACAACATTTACGCACTACGGCGGTCTCGTTCGCGCCCATTCATTTTTCTTGCGTTAGAAAGAGCGAGCCGCTTGAGTCTGGCTTGTGACGTCATAGGACCTTGCTTACGTCACTCGCGCGAATTTTCAAATGGCCGTACGTCAAAGAACATTATCGATTTTTCGTGGGGAGTGAAAATTTAAAAGATCAAAGTTTATGTAGTTTTAATGTAGCTGCAATATTTTTTAACTTGATAATTTTGTAAAACACAATAAGCTGTCAATGTTTTAAATACGCATAGGCGTTCTTTCGATATTTAACTTTAATTTATTTATTATAAAAAAAAATGAGTGAATATTTTTTATTAAGTCCACCTCAATTAGTAATTCTTTTGTTTTGATCGGTTATTATTTCAACTCGGAGAAAGTATTTCACATAACTATTAAGGTCATAAAAATCTTTTGTCAATTTTTTGAGAGGATCGTTGGAATAATTTCTTTCTCTTTCTTTCTTTCTTTGAACAATCAGTACCTGTGTGGTAATGATAAACAAACGTTCGTTTCAGATCAATGAGATGGTTGTCTCGTGTCATGCGTAAAACGTAGATCACAGGTTCATTCATAAAGGTCAAATATTTATTAACCTCACTTCGAATAAATTTAAGCACAGTTCAAGTTTTATCATAATTCCAAAGCTTGCTTCAATTAACAGAATAATAACAAAATGGTAAACAAGTTTGTTAATACGACGATGACGTTTCGTTCCATAATGTTTTGTTTTCACAATTTAAAACTGCGTTGCTTTATTATAGCGCCATCTGTTGAATTATTTTCAAGTTACATAGCAACGAATGTAACTGCAGCGCAATTTCCTTGTCGACGTAGTTCAGCTACTTGCCGCTAGATAGAGCTGTTTTCAATTCAAATTCTTATCTATTGGGCCAGATTATTTTAAACAATTTTTTTGATGGTAATTTCTTTGTTATTTTATTTGTCCAGGTGTTTTGAGCGCATTCCTATTATTTCGTGTCTATAAAACTAGTCACACACACGACACATCTCTACACGCAAATCAAAATTAGTTTCGTACATACTAAAAACATACGTTCTCTACTCTCCTGCATCGTATCGAGTAATTAATAATGATAGATGTATACATACATAAATCACGTCTTTATCCCTTACGGGGTAGACAGAGTCTAAGGTAACAAGACCTATCACGTTCAGCAAGACTGTGGATGTATAGGAAAGGGGAATCAAAATAGTGATGGGCTCCTAGCATCGCCTATAACATGATTCCTAAGATCGCCTTCCTCGATGGACTAATAAGTTTCCATTTTTTATACATAATTAAGGCCGGAAAACGGGCAAGCGGTCCACCTGATGTTAAGTGATCACCCTCAGGTAGGTAATTACAGGGGAGTACCTAATACTAATTAGGTGGAAAATGGAATCAAAATAGTGATGGGTTGCTAGCATCGCCTATAACGTGATTCCTAAGACTTTCGCCCATTCCCACGATGGACTTTTACCATCTGCGCGGGAAGAGAAGCAACTGGTAAATTCTGTTTTTTCTTTACTCCCAGACCAGCGTGGAAGAAAAAAGCAACTTTCGTTCATTTGGGTTTACTTTCAACTTTACTACTTACTTTTTACTTACTTGCTTCGCTGTTGCCCATTTTGGAAATATCAAAATCTCCTATTAGAAATTGACGGCTTTATCAAACAAAATTTAGAATCGATCCTTAACATTCAACTCAGCGAAGATTCCTGGTCTCAAGCATCCCTACCCATCCGCTATGGTGGGCTTGGAATCCGCAAAATTACGAGTGTGTCTGTTCCAGCATTTTTGTCTTCGGTTCATAGCTCAGCTAGTCTAGTAGGTAAAATCCTTAAGGACTTGTCCTCTAACTACTTGACTGCTGGCTTGGATGAAGCCAAAAATGCTTGGACAATTGCCAACCCAAGCTCAAAATTTCCCGATAACCCAAATTCACAAAGGAGCTGGGACGACATAACTTGCAAATTAGTTTTTGACAACCTCATAAGCAATAGTTCGGGGTCTGATCGAGCGAGGCTTTTAGCAGCGAGAACTAAAGAAGCCGGCTACTGGTTAGAAGCCTACCCTTCTCCCAACACCGGAACCTTTTTAGACCCCGAAACATTTCGTATATGCACCTGCCTCCGCCTTGGCCTTCGTTGCTGCACACCTCATAGATGCCCCTGTGGCAAGGATGTAGACCCCTTAGGACACCACGGATTGTCTTGCCTAAAGAGCGCTGGCCGCTTCTCGAGGCACGCCGCGCTGAACGACATCATCCGCCGGTCACTTGCCTCTGCCAATGTCCCTGCTTTGTTGGAACCAACGGGCATCGCTAGGGACGACGGCAAGAGACCGGACGGTATGTCTATGATTCCGTGGAGTGTGGGGCGTGTGCTGGTGTGGGATGCAACGTGCGTAGACACACTAGCCTCGTCTCACCTTCGCGGAACCACGAGTAGAGCAGGCGCGGCTGCAGAAGCGGCCGAATCAGGCAAGTTAAATAAATATAGAGGTCTCAGCACCGAATACAACTTTGTCCCTTTCGGTGTTGAGACCCTTGGTCCGTGGGGTCCTAGCGCTATTAGCCTCTTCAAAGATATTTCGAAGAGGCTAATAGACGCTACGGGTGACCGCAGAGCTGGCAGCTTCCTTGGACAGCGTATTAGTATCGCTGTCCAAAGGGGGAATGCTGCCAGTGTCTGTGGAACTATGCCACGGGGGCCCCTTCTTTTATAATTATTTTATTTTAAGATTAGTTTTAGTTTAGTTTTTAATTTAATAGTTTAATTTGTATTAATTTCATTTATGTAATTTTTATTGTATTGTTCATGAATAAACACAACTTTACTACTTGTGCCGTGGGTCAGAGTCCCACAACAACTAAAACATACATACACAAATCACGTCTTTATCTCTTACGGGGTAGACAGAGCCTTAAGACCTAAAGGTCACATTTAGCAAGACTGGGCATATAGGTGGAAAATGGAATCAAAATAGTGATGGGTTGCTAGCCTCATCGCCTATAACAAGAATCCTATGATTTTCGCCCATTGCCTAGATGGGCTTTTACGTGCGCGGGAAAAAAAGCAACTGGTACATATATTCTATGTTTTTTCTTTGCCCCCAGACCAGCATGGAAGTCGAAATTCGTAACTAAAAATAAAACCAACAAAATATTTCTAAGACATTTATTTTCCTTATAACTAGGTGTAAGGCTGAAGGATATTTGTACTAGGTATTTGAAACAATCAAAATCCATACAATTTCATAATAACAATTACAGCAGCCCAATATACCTCTGAAACAATAGTTATTTTTTTCATGTTAACAAGCGTTAGGCCAACAAAACATTCGAACAAACGACATTCTGCGAAACAATTCTGTGAAAAAGTAAAACCATACATTAGCAGGAATTACTTTATGAAGTAGGTATATACATTTCGTTGAACCCCATGCGGTTTTCAACCTAACAACGTTTGAATAAGGTTCTTATTTGAGTCGTTTAGAACTTAATTACAACAAAAACTCGCCATTTTCACTTTTCCATTGCAAAAAAATTTAAATTCATATACAAACTTTTTATTTTTTTTCTTTTAACATAAGCGGTTACTTTTCTTGATATGTATCATAATTATTGTTTCGTTCCCATTTACTTTTTTAAAGCAAATTATTTAGCTAGAAATCACGACATGAAAACGTCAATTATTTCTTGAGATTCAAACAACTTACATTTTTTTTAAACTAAATAGAATTCGTCCAGCGAAAACTATATCCAAAGCATTATTCAAAAATTACGAATTACCACACTTATTTTAAAAACACTTAATTTTTTTTAAGTTACAATTAAAGTTGCCCAGTTGCCGACAATTATTTGTCCCGTTGCTATATTTTTTATTAAAACGTTAAAATCGTAGCTGCATTAAAAAAAATGCAAAAATTGCTCAACTTTGTCTTAGCAACTATATCCAGCAATTATAATTGCTCCGAAAAAAAAGTTGCCGCAACTTTTTGTTCCTTATCATTTTATAATGCACATATACTAGAAATCTGTTGCATTTCTTTTATCATTTATTAAGTTTTATAACACAAAAATATAGACATACATTTTTTGTAAGGTGCTGCAACTACGGGAAAACGAATTAATGGCAAATTTAATATTTCTTTACACTAACGCCTAATTAAGTACCATAATTTTGAGAATAAATCACAACTCCCGTACAAATTCATGTTTGTTTTTAAAATAATACATTTAACAGTTTTATTATATCATAAAAAAAGCTGCAAATTTTATTATAGCTGCCAAATATTTCGTATTAATTCGTTTTTAAAACAAACAGTGTAACTGCAGATAAAGCTAAAACTACACTGGCAACACTTATCAACGTACCACTAATGCACGACCTAGGAATACACGACCTGGCCCCCACGGGCCACGCATTCTAGAACGTATATTCTAGGACGTACATTAGCCTAAGAGCCAGTCTCGTGTAACACACCTTTAGCTTTAAAAATGGTTTTTATAATAAAATAGGATAAAATATTCAATAACTAGCCAGCTCAAAATATGAACACAATCACTACATAGTATAAAATAAAGTCGCTTTCTCTGTCCCTGTGTCCCTATGTCCCTATGTATGCTTATATCTTCAAAACCACACAACGGATTTTGATGCGGTTTTAATAGATATAGTGATTCAAGAGGAAGGTTTATATGTATAATACATGCATAATATACCTTGCGAAGCCGGGGCGGGTCGCTAGTAATAAAATAAAATAATTATTCTGGAACAATTGACACCAATAGTTGTTATTCATAAACGCGCTGTAGGCTTCTGCTAACTTAGCATTCGTTCGTCCTTATCTGTCACTTTGACATTTACCTGTCACAGATAAGGACAAACGATTGCTAACATACACTCCAAAAACATAACCCTTCTTCAGGCTCAGTCGGGTAAAAAATGCAACCGAACCTTTTCTTTTTTTGAAGTAGTAAAAATGTACATACATACACTAATCACGTCTTCATCCCTTACGGGGTAGACAGAGCCCAAGGTAACAAGACCTAAAGGCCACGTTTAGCATGATTATCAGCGTATAAGTGGAAGGGGAATCAAAATAGTGACGGGTTGCTAGCATCGCCTATAACATGATTCCTAAGATTTTCACCCATTCCCTCTGTATAGCAATCGTTTGTCCTTATCTGTGAAAGGTAAATGTCAAAGTGACAGATAAGGACAAACTGCTAAGTTAGCAGAAGCCTACAGAGCGTTTATGAATAGGGGGTTAGTCCCAAACTAAGCAAAGCTTGTACCATGGGTACTATAAAATTAATACATAGAAAACCTTCAAGCATCAGTATTTTCATTATCTAGTACCTGTCCCGACCGGGGATGGAATCCGGGACTTCCACCTTCATAGTCAGCTTTTGTATAACTAGACTATTCGGTCGGCTAATTTGTTTGTGTGACATCCATCCTACATTATGATTTTTTTTTTGTGTTGTGGTAAATTATTGAATATTTTATCATATTCTAACTTTTCTACATTATAATAACATTCAAAATATCCTATTTTTATATACAAATTATCTAAAATTATTTCTAACAAACATTGGCCCAGAATTGGATCAAATGTTTGCACCAACACACCAATTTCAAGCTACTGAAATAAGATAAAAAAAAAAAATCACAATCCTTATTCAGAACTTTAAACTCGTCACAAAATAAAAGGCCCGTTTCGAAATTTGTCTTCGCGACGTAACTAGTGATGTAACCATACGACTCGGTACTCGATACTCACGATAAATCGATTCAAGTTTGCATTAGAATTTGATCGATTTGAATCTGTATTTTAATAAAGTACATTGGATTAAAGTTTTGATTAGAAATTCTCATTAAGTTTATTAATTATAAATAACTATCATCATATCGAGTAGCTATGCCGCAATGTTGTGCAGTTCCGTTTTGCAGGAACGTAGAAGGCTAAAAAATTGTGGTGCTGATGTGTCGTTGGTGTCGAAAAGGTTAAGCAAATGTTGGTTCAAACATTGGACCAAATCTAGGAGTAACTTAGGCTCACGTCGTATTCCAGAATATAACTAATTCATGTAAAGCACTATTTTGGTCGGAGTTATTTTATTTAAAAAATACAATTATTTCTCATTGAATATGGACTGTAGAAATTCCTTAAGTACCGTTTTAATTACTATTTTGTGTCAATTTTACGTATTATAGTTAAGTTAAACAAAAATAATATTTACAATTTTTTTATAAAAATTAATATCACTAATATTACTCCTTATTTAAAAAAAAATGGTAATGGTGTCTATGGCCACAGAACGTAAACTAAATCATGGACGAAACAAGGCAGGACCGATTTTTGAAAGCACACGTGTGAGAATACCACTCGAAAGTGGTGAAAAATTGTGCTGAATTTGAAATACGAGTAGCATAGAAGACAATCACAGCTCTCATTAATCTTGTGAACTAGTCAAAGCTTTGATTAGAGCTGTAGTTTTGGAGATACAAGCTGATTTATACCACTTTCGAGTGATGTGCTTTCAAAAATCGGGCCCCAGGACTGTCAATGGCTATACAAGAGCGTTTTCCAAAAAAAAAGTCCAAATGAACATTTTTTCCAGAATTTTCCATTTTTTTTACTATTTTGGGTTTTTCTTACTCAGAATCGTTCACCCTATCGATCCTTATACAAGAAAAAAAGTGTCCCAAGACTTCCTGTTCTTGAAAGGGCCGGCAACGCACCTGTGATTCCCCAAGTCTTGCAGTACCTGGGCGATGGTGATTACTTTCCATCAGGTGACCCGTCTGCTCGTTTGCCCCCTCTTATATGTATATAAAAAAAAGCTTCCATTCCAGTTCGTCACGATTTTGTCCGTCGTATTTTTTATGTATGGAACGTGACGTACAGGAGAAAAAAAATCATAGTAAAATCTGGGACATGTTTTTCATATTAACACATCTCTACTATAGACTAATATTACATATTTCAATACTTAGTATATTAATATATGTATATTCTAAATTGCACCACCTGCTCAGATCTGTTCTGTTCTCCAGTCCATTATGGTTGCCTGGAAGAGATCGCTCTGTAGCGATAAGGCCGCCTATTGTTACCTTGTAATATTCTGTATACCTTTTTTCTGTTTTGGTTGTTATATGTGGTGTTCAATAAAGAGTTATTGTATTGTATTGTATTGTATTGTATAATTTAAGGCTCGGGGACCTTATACATCCCTTTTATAAATGTATTTAATTTAAGCAGAATTTAAGTATTGTAGTAGCTTAATGTATTTTATTTTGAACAAATGACTTTCTGCCAAATTTCTTGCGGCGCATTCTTGGCAACGATGATCTTTCCGAATGCGCTGGTAGTTTCAAAAAGACATGTAAAAGAGCCCTTGGCGGCAAATTTGCAAAAAAAAATTTTTTTTCCTTTTCGATCCCGAGTAAGAAAAACTCAAAATACCTATTTAAATTTTACAGTCCTGTCGTATTCTGTCCATGCCCTAAATGCGCATTTTTTTTTTCGACAAAAAATATTATTTACAATAACTCTATTTTATATATAAATATATTTTGTGTATTTGTTATTGTGATACCAAGGCACTATGCTATGTACAAAAAGGGAAAGGCAAGAAAGTACGTAAGAGATCTTAAAATATATTTGTCGGTTCTTACTTGGCTTAATGAATAAATAAAGATCATTTATCAGGATGGCAACATTCAGTGCCTGTCACCACTCTGTTAAGTTCCAGTCAACTTAACTGTCAGTTATACACTATGTTTTTTAATCGGTTATCAGGGGTGCGAGTCGGGTTACCTCCGCGTGTGGTCAAGAGCTGCGGTTCGTTATTAGATCCGAGGGGAAGAGCAGTGCTTGGTCCGGTGCACCCTGGGCATCGGCTAATGATTTCCTGGCAGTTTCTGAGGGATATCATTGACCGTTGGCTAAGAGCCCGACAGGGGGGGAGTGGGGTCTGGGTCTCTGACCATTACCGTACAATGTTGCCGACATTTTGTCACAAGATTTTTTAATTATATTTTTGTTACTTTGACATTGGCGAAGTTGTCGTCGCTATAACGACTTGATACGCAACAAATAAGAAGAAGAAGAAGAAGAAGATCATTGATTATAAATCATCGTGTATATTGATGACGTCTCTGTCTGTGTCATAGTAATATATAGAGAGGGAATCATAGATAACTAACGCTTAAGATAGCAGGAACTTTACAGAGCGGTAAGACAGGCTCTTAAGAGTATAAATTTAGCCGGCGACCAAATTTGTTCGGTGTCTAATTAACTCCACACAAGTCACAAAACGATATGCTGCCTTATAATTGACTAAATCGACAAAAAGTAGTGAGGATACACACAAAAAAAAATACACCGACATAAAATTTGTGAAATTTGTGATATTTTGGTCGCCGACTAAAACATCACAAACAGCGGTAACACGTGAAAACCGATCGAATTGTATTCGCTGGCGGTTAAAAAAAAAACCGACTAAAGCGACTAAAATTGTTAGTTCTTAAACTTGTCAAGCATTGACAATAACAGCTTGTTACTACATAACCAAGTTACGTAACCGGCACTGGTAAAACCAATGTAGGACGGGTGGTAGCGCCTTGTGCAAGGTCCGTCCGGATCGCTACCACCATCTTACTCGCTAATCCTGCCGCTAAGTAGCAGTGCTTGCACTGCTGTGTCCCGGTGTGGAGAGTAAGACAGCCGGGGGAATTACGGGCGCAAGAGGCATTTCATCTTAGTCCTCTAGGTTGGCAACGCATCTGCAATCCCTCCGGGGTTGCGGGTGTCTATGGGCAGTGGCGATCACTTACCATCAGGTGACCCACTTGCTCGTTTGCCTTTCTATTCATATAAAAAAAAAAAAAAAAAAAAGTTTAGGTGCGGCGGGGGTGGCCCTTGAGCCCTTGGGCCAGCCCTAAGCCGCGAACATGTTACTTGTACCTTGGAATGTCTTGGTTATGTAAAATAGTTATGTACGGGGAACAAGCAACAATAACTTCAGTTTGTGGCGAGTCAGACGTCTCTGGCCGCTATGCTGCGTCGTTTTGACTTTTTTTTTTTAAAATTTGTATTTAGTCTTCGTCTGTCACAATTTTATCAGTGTATTACTTTGTCGGTGACTAATTTAGGTCATGTGTGACGGTGACCAATTTTAGTTAATTTTGTCAGGTTAGTCATAATTTAAGTCGATTTAGTCGTTGACTAATTTAAGTCTACTTTGTCGGTGACCGATTTAAATCGATTTTGTGGGCGTTTAATTTCAGTCGGTTTTGTCGGTGTCCAAATTTAGTCGGTGACTAATTTAAATTTACTTTGTCAATGACTAATTTTAGTCGGTTTAGTCGGTGGTCATATTTAATCGGCGACTAATTACAGTCAGTGACTAATTTAAATTTACTTTGTCGGCGACTAATTTTAATTTTTTTAGTCGGTGACTAATTTTAGTCGGTTTAGTCGGTGGTCAATTTTAATTGGCGACTAATTATAGACGGTGACTAATTTAAATTTACTTTGTCAATGACTAATTTTAGTCGGTTTAGTCGGTGGTCATACTTAATCGGCGACTAATTATAGTCGGTGACTAATTTCAATTTACTTTGTCGGTGACTAATTTAAATTTACTTTGTCAATGACTAACTTTAGTCGGTTTAGTCGGTGGTCATACTTAATCGGCGACAAATTACAGTCGGCGACTAATCTTAGTCGTATTAGTCGCTCACGATCTCGTTGGCGTTGACGTCGTCTATGGCCGGGATGCCGTCGATGGTGTCGAGGCTCTCGCCGCTCTCGCGGATCACGTTCAGCGCGACGCTCACCCGCTCCAGCTGCTCCTCCCAATCTGTTTCTTCGGTGTCCTATGTAGTCGGTAACTTATCCATGTCGACTTAATCGGCGAATTTTAGTCGGCTTTGTCGGTGTCCAATTTTAGTCGGCTTTGTCGGTGGGCAATTTTAGTCGTTTTTGTCGGTGTCCAATTTTAGTCGGTTGAGTCGTTATCCAATTTTGATCGGCGACAAATTTTAGTAGATTTAGTCGGCGACTAATTTTAGTCGGTTCAGTCGTTATCCAATTTTGATCGGCGACAAATTTTAGTAGATTTAGTCGGCGACAAATTTTAGTCGATTTAGTCGGCGACAAATTTTAGTCAATTTAGTCGGCGACTAATTTTAGTCGATTTAGTCGGCGACACATTTTAGTCAATTTAGTCGGCGACAAATTTTAGTCGATTTAGTCGGCGACAAATTATAGTCGATTTAGTCGGCGACTAATTTTAGTCGATGACTAATTTTAGTACATTTAGTCGCTCACGATCTCGTTGGCGTTGACGTCGTCTATGGCCGGGATGCCGTCGATGGTGTCGAGGCTCTCGCCGCTCTCGCAGATCACGTTCAGCGCGACGCTCACCCGCTCCAGCTGCTCCTCCCAATCTGTTTCTTCGGTTTCCAATTTAGTTGGTAACTTATCCATGTCGATTTAATCGCTGTCCAATTTTAGTCGATTTGGTCGGCGTTTAATTTTAGTCGGTTTTGTCGGTGTCCAATTTAAGTCGGTCGAGTCGTTATCCAATTTTGATCGGCGACAAATTTTAGTCGATTTAGTCGGCGACTAATTTTAGTCGATGACTAATTTTAGTACATTTAGTCGCTCACGATCTCGTTGGCGTTGACGTCGTCTATGGCCGGGATGCCGTCGATGGTGTCGAGGCTCTCGCCGCTCTCGCAGATCACGTTCAGCGCGACGCTCACCCGCTCCAGCTGCTCCTTCCAGTCTGTTTCTTCGGTTTCCAATGTAGTCGGTAACTTATCCATGTCGACTTAATCGGGTGTCCAATTTTAGTCGGCTTTGTCGGTGGGCAATTTTAGTCGATTTTGTCGGTGTCCAATTTTAGTCGGTGACTAATTAAAATTTATTTTGTCGGTGACTAATTTTAGTTGGTTTGGTCGGTGGTCATATTTAATCGGCGACTAATTAAAGTCGGTGACTAATTTCAATTTACTTTGTCGGTGACTAATTTTCATTTGTTTAGCCGGTGACTAATTTAAGTCGGTTTAGTCGGTGGTCATATTTAATCGGCGACTAATTCAATTTACTTTTTCGGTGACTAATTTTAATTTGTTTAGTCGGTGACTAATTTTAGTCGGTTTAGTCGGTGGTCATATTTAATCGGCGACTAATTATAGACGGTGACTAATTTAAATTTGTTTAGTCGGCGACAAATTTTAGTCGGTTTAGTCGGTGACTAATTTTAGTCGGTTTAGTCGGTGGTCATACTTAATCGGCGACAAATTTTAGTCGGCGACTAATCTTAGTCGTATTAGTCGCTCACGACCTCGTTGGCGTTGACGTCGTCTATGGCCGGGATGCCGTCGATGGTGTCGAGGCTCTCGCCGCTCTCGCGGATCACGTTCAGCGCGACGCTCACCCGCTCCAGCTGCTCCTTCCAGTCTGTTTCTTCGGTGTCCAAATTAGTCGGTAACTTATCCATGTCGACTTAATGGGGTGTCCAATTTTAGTTGGCTTTGTCGGTGGGTAACTTTAGTCGTTTTTAACGGTGTCTAATTTAAGTCGGTTCAGTCGTTATCCAATTTTGATCGGCGACAAATTTTAGTAGATTTAGTCGGCGACAAATTATAGTAGATTTAGTCGGCGACAAATTTTAGTCAATTTAGTCGGCGACAAATTTTAGTCCATTTAGTCGGCGACAAATTTTAGTCGGCGACTAATTTTAGTCGATTTAGTCGGCGACAAATTTTAGTCGATTTAGTCGGCGACTAATTTAAGCCTAGTCGCTCACGATCTCGTTGGCGTTGACGTCGTCTATGGCCGGGATGCCGTCGATGGTGTCGAGGCTCTCGCCGCTCTCGCGGATCACGTTCAGCGCGACGCTCACCCGCTCCAGCTGCTCTTCCCAATCTGTTTCTTCGGTGTCCTATGTAGTCGGTAACTTATCCATGTCGATTTAATCGCTGTCCAATTTTAGTCGGCTTTGTCGGTGGGCAATTTTAGTCGATTTTGTCGGCGTTTAATTTTCGTCGGTTTTGTCGGCGTCCAATTTTAGTCGGTGACTAATTTAAATTTACTTTGTCAATGACTAATTTTAGTCGGTTTAGTCGGTGGTCAATTTTAACTGGCGACCAATTATAGTCGGTGACTAATTTTAATTTGTTTAGTCGGCGACTAATTTTAGTCGGTGGTCAATTTTAGTATCCATGTCGATTTAATCGGCGAATTTTAGTCGGCTTTGTCGGTGTCCAATTTTAGTCGGCTTTGTCGGTGGGCAATTTTAGTCGTTTTTGTCGGTGTCCAATTTTAGTCGATTTTGTCGGCGTTTAATTTTAGTCGTCCAATTTAAGTCGGTTCAGTCGTTATCCAATTTTGATCGGCGACAAATTTTAGTCAATTTAGTCGGCGACTAATTTTAGTCAATTTAGTCGGCGACTAATTTTAGTCGATTTAGTCGGCGACTAATTTAAGCCTAGTCGCTCACGATCTCGTTGGCGTTGACGTCGTCTATGGCCGGGATGCCGTCGATGGTGTCGAGGCTCTCGCCGCTCTCGCGGATCACGTTCAGCGCGACGCTCACCCGCTCCAGCTGCTCCTCCCAATCTGTTTCTTCGGTGTCCTATGTAGTCGGTAACTTATCCATGTCGACTTAATCGGCGAATTTTAGTCGGCTTTGTCGGTGTCCAATTTTAGTCGGCTTTGTCGGTGGGCAATTTTAGTCGTTTTTGTCGGTGTCCAATTTTAGTCGGTTGAGTCGTTATCCAATTTTGATCGGCGACAAATTTTAGTAGATTTAGTCGGCGACTAATTTTAGTCGGTTGTCGTTATCCAATTTTGATCGGCGACAAATTTTAGTAGATTTAGTCGGCGACAAATTTTAGTCGATTTAGTCGGCGACAAATTTTAGTCAATTTAGTCGGCGACTAATTTTAGTCGATTTAGTCGGCGACACATTTTAGTCAATTTAGTCGGCGACAAATTTTAGTCGATTTAGTCGGCGACAAATTATAGTCGATTTAGTCGGCGACTAATTTTAGTCGATGACTAATTTTAGTACATTTAGTCGCTCACGATCTCGTTGGCGTTGACGTCGTCTATGGCCGGGATGCCGTCGATGGTGTCGAGGCTCTCGCCGCTCTCGCAGATCACGTTCAGCGCGACGCTCACCCGCTCCAGCTGCTCCTCCCAATCTGTTTCTTCGGTTTCCAATTTAGTTGGTAACTTATCCATGTCGATTTAATCGCTGTCCAATTTTAGTCGATTTGGTCGGCGTTTAATTTTAGTCGGTTTTGTCGGTGTCCAATTTAAGTCGGTCGAGTCGTTATCCAATTTTGATCGGCGACAAATTTTAGTAGATTTAGTCGGCGACAAATTATAGTAGATTTAGTCGGCGACAAATTTTAGTCAATTTAGTCGGCGACAAATTTTAGTCCATTTAGTCGGCGACAAATTTTAGTCGGCGACTAATTTTAGTCGATTTAGTCGGCGACAAATTTTAGTCGATTTAGTCGGCGACTAATTTAAGCCTAGTCGCTCACGATCTCGTTGGCGTTGACGTCGTCTATGGCCGGGATGCCGTCGATGGTGTCGAGGCTCTCGCCGCTCTCGCGGATCACGTTCAGCGCGACGCTCACCCGCTCCAGCTGCTCTTCCCAATCTGTTTCTTCGGTGTCCTATGTAGTCGGTAACTTATCCATGTCGATTTAATCGCTGTCCAATTTTAGTCGGCTTTGTCGGTGGGCAATTTTAGTCGATTTTGTCGGCGTTTAATTTTCGTCGGTTTTGTCGGCGTCCAATTTTAGTCGGTGACTAATTTAAATTTACTTTGTCAATGACTAATTTTAGTCGGTTTAGTCGGTGGTCAATTTTAACTGGCGACCAATTATAGTCGGTGACTAATTTTAATTTGTTTAGTCGGCGACTAATTTTAGTCGGTGGTCAATTTTAGTATCCATGTCGATTTAATCGGCGAATTTTAGTCGGCTTTGTCGGTGTCCAATTTTAGTCGGCTTTGTCGGTGGGCAATTTTAGTCGTTTTTGTCGGTGTCCAATTTTAGTCGATTTTGTCGGCGTTTAATTTTAGTCGTCTAATTTAAGTCGGTTCAGTCGTTATCCAATTTTGATCGGCGACAAATTTTAGTCAATTTAGTCGGCGACTAATTTTAGTCAATTTAGTCGGCGACTAATTTTAGTCGATTTAGTCGGCGACTAATTTAAGCCTAGTCGCTCACGATCTCGTTGGCGTTGACGTCGTCTATGGCCGGGATGCCGTCGATGGTGTCGAGGCTCTCGCCGCTCTCGCGGATCACGTTCAGCGCGACGCTCACCCGCTCCAGCTGCTCCTCCCAATCTGTTTCTTCGGTGTCCTATGTAGTCGGTAACTTATCCATGTCGACTTAATCGGCGAATTTTAGTCGGCTTTGTCGGTGTCCAATTTTAGTCGGCTTTGTCGGTGGGCAATTTTAGTCGTTTTTGTCGGTGTCCAATTTTAGTCGGTTGAGTCGTTATCCAATTTTGATCGGCGACAAATTTTAGTAGATTTAGTCGGCGACTAATTTTAGTCGGTTCAGTCGTTATCCAATTTTGATCGGCGACAAATTTTAGTAGATTTAGTCGGCGACAAATTTTAGTCGATTTAGTCGGCGACAAATTTTAGTCAATTTAGTCGGCGACTAATTTTAGTCGATTTAGTCGGCGACACATTTTAGTCAATTTAGTCGGCGACAAATTTTAGTCGATTTAGTCGGCGACAAATTATAGTCGATTTAGTCGGCGACTAATTTTAGTCGATGACTAATTTTAGTACATTTAGTCGCTCACGATCTCGTTGGCGTTGACGTCGTCTATGGCCGGGATGCCGTCGATGGTGTCGAGGCTCTCGCCGCTCTCGCGGATCACGTTCAGCGCGACGCTCACCCGCTCCAGCTGCTCTTCGTTCGAGTTGACATCCTCGTAACGAGGCGGCATCTCTATGTTGGTGGTGGCCTCGGCGTCCGCCTGAAAAAAAAAAAAAAACAATAATAAATAATAAAAAAAAAAATGAAAAAAATACTTGTAAGTGGAAAATAAATAAATAAATAAATAATAATAATAAATATCTTGGGACAAATTACACCAATTGACCCAGCCCCAAACTAAGCAAAGCTTGTACTATGGGTACCAGGCAACGGATAAACATACTAATATAATGTAGATAAATACATACTTAAATACATACAACATCCATGACTCGGACACAAACATTCGTATTCATCATACAACTGTCTACCCCTACCGGGATTCGAACCCGGGACCTCAAGCTTCATAGTCAGGTTCACTAACCACTTGGCTATCCGGTCGTCATACACACATTAGTGATGTAACGAGTATTCGCATTCGCGGATATTAGCATATTTTTGGATATTCGTATTCGCATTCGCATCCGCAAAATTTCACTTTTTTTTTTTTTAATATGAATAGGAAGGCAAACGAGCAAGTGGGTCACCTGATGGTAAGTGATCACCACTGCCCATAGACACCCGCAACCCCGGAGGGATTGCAGATGCGTTGCCAACCTAGAGGACTAAGATGAAATGCCTCGTGCCCGTAATTTCCCCGGCTGTCTTACTCTTCACACCGGAACACAGCAGTGCAAGCACTGCTACTTAGCGGCAGGATTAGCGAGTAAGATGGTGGTAGCGATCCGGACGGACCATGCACAAGGCCCTACCACCCGCAGTTAATATAAAACTGAATATTCATGACCGGGCTCGCAAGTAGCTTTTATGTCGGCAACGTTAACGTACCTGTGCATTGTTGAGGGCGTCCCTGGAGAGATACTCGGGCGGCGGGCCGGATATCTTGCGCAGGTCGTACGGGGGCGGGCGGGGGTAGTTCTCAAAGTTACCGCCAAGTAATCTGAAAAAGTAGGACGATATTAAAAAAATTGTACACATAAGCTACGATGGTAGTGATTTTTTTAATTTTAGTCGGCGACTATTTTGGTCGGCGACCATTTTGGTAAGCGACTATTTTCGTAAGCGACTATTTTGGTAAGAAACTATTTTGGTAAACGACTATTTTAGTAAGCGACTATTTTGGTAAGCGACTATTTTGGTAAGCGACTATTTTGTAAGTGACTATTTTGGTAAGCGACTATTTTGGTAAACGACTATTTGGGTAAACGACTATTTTGGTAAGAGACTATTTTGTTCGGCGTCTATTTTGGTAAGCGACTATTTTGATAAGCAACTATTTTGGTAAACGACTATTTGGATAAACGACTATTTTGGTAAGAGACTATTTTGTTCGGCGTCTATTTTGGTAAGCGACTATTCTGGTCGGCGAATATTTTGGTAAGAGACTATTTTGGTAAGCGACTATTTTGGTAAGCAACTATTTTGGAAAGCGACTATTTTGGTAAGCGACTATTTTGGTAAACGACTATTTTGGTAAGCTACTATTTTGGTAAGCAACTATTTTGGTAAGCGACGAACTAATCATAAATAACTGGACCCTTTTCTTAAAATTTTGTGTGGAAAATACATACATACACGCACAAATCACGACAAGCCTAAGGTACTCAGCTGGCAGCGGCCCGGCTGCCTACCCTGGCGCGCTCACCTGACGCTCCTGCCGTGGCGCGTGTAGGTGGCGGGCTGCTCGCGCGTGAGCCGCGGCAGGCTCAGCTGGCAGCGGCCCGGCTGCCTACCCTGGCGCGCTCACCTGACGCTCCTGCCGTGGCGCGTGTAGGTGGCGGGCTGCTCGCGCGTGAGCCGCGGCAGGCTCAGCTGGCAGCGGCCCGGCTGCCTACCCTGGCGCGCTCACCTGACGCTCCTGCCGTGGCGCGTGTAGGTGGCGGGCTGCTCGCGCGTGAGCCGCGGCAGGCTCAGCTGGCAGCGGCCCGGCTGCCTACCCTGGCGCGCTCACCTGACGCTCCTGCCGTGGCGCGTGTAGGTGGCGGGCTGCTCGCGCGTGAGCCGCGGCAGGCTCAGCTGGCAGCGGCCCGGCTGCCTACCCTGGCGCGCTCACCTGACGCTCCTGCCGTGGCGCGTGTAGGTGGCGGGCTGCTCGCGCGTGAGCCGCGGCAGGCTCAGCTGGCAGCGGCCCGGCTGCCTACCCTGGCGCGCTCACCTGACGCTCCTGCCGTGGCGCGTGTAGGTGGCGGGCTGCTCGCGCGTGAGCCGCGGCAGGCTCAGCTGGCAGCGGCCCGGCTGCCTACCCTGGCGCGCTCACCTGACGCTCCTGCCGTGGCGCGTGTAGGTGGCGGGCTGCTCGCGCGTGAGCCGCGGCAGGCTCAGCTGGCAGCGGCCCGGCTGCCTACCCTGGCGCGCTCACCTGACGCTCCTGCCGTGGCGCGTGTAGGTGGCGGGCTGCTCGCGCGTGAGCCGCGGCAGGCTCAGCTGGCAGCGGCCCGGCTGCCTACCCTGGCGCGCTCACCTGACGCTCCTGCCGTGGCGCGTGTAGGTGGCGGGCTGCTCGCGCGTGAGCCGCGGCAGGCTCAGCTGGCAGCGGCCCGGCTGCCTACCCTGGCGCGCTCACCTGACGCTCCTGCCGTGGCGCGTGTAGGTGGCGGGCTGCTCGCGCGTGAGCCGCGGCAGGCTCAGCTGGCAGCGGCCCGGCTGCCTACCCTGGCGCGCTCACCTGACGCTCCTGCCGTGGCGCGTGTAGGTGGCGGGCTGCTCGCGCGTGAGCCGCGGCAGGCTCAGCTGGCAGCGGCCCGGCTGCCTACCCTGGCGCGCTCACCTGACGCTCCTGCCGTGGCGCGTGTAGGTGGCGGGCTGCTCGCGCGTGAGCCGCGGCAGGCTCAGCTGGCAGCGGCCCGGCTGCCTACCCTGGCGCGCTCACCTGACGCTCCTGCCGTGGCGCGTGTAGGTGGCGGGCTGCTCGCGCGTGAGCCGCGGCAGGCTCAGCTGGCAGCGGCCCGGCTGCCTACCCTGGCGCGCTCACCTGACGCTCCTGCCGTGGCGCGTGTAGGTGGCGGGCTGCTCGCGCGTGAGCCGCGGCAGGCTCAGCTGGCAGCGGCCCGGCTGCCTACCCTGGCGCGCTCACCTGACGCTCCTGCCGTGGCGCGTGTAGGTGGCGGGCTGCTCGCGCGTGAGCCGCGGCAGGCTCAGCTGGCAGCGGCCCGGCTGCCTACCCTGGCGCGCTCACCTGACGCTCCTGCCGTGGCGCGTGTAGGTGGCGGGCTGCTCGCGCGTGAGCCGCGGCAGGCTCAGCTGGCAGCGGCCCGGCTGCCTACCCTGGCGCGCTCACCTGACGCTCCTGCCGTGGCGCGTGTAGGTGGCGGGCTGCTCGCGCGTGAGCCGCGGCAGGCTCAGCTGGAAGCGGCCCAGCTGCAGCGTCAGGCGGCGCCCGTCCAGCCGCGAGCGGTACAGCTCCAGCCCGTGGCCCAGGTTCAGCTCGCGCCCGCAGGTGCCTGTAACAATTTCGAGATGACCAAAATTACTTAGCGAATAAGACTGCTCCGTGATCAAAATTACTCAGCGAATAGAACTGCTCCGCGACTAAAATTGCTCAATAATAGAACTACACTGTGACTAAAATCGCTCGGCGACTAAAATCGCTCCGTGCTAAAATTACTTGGTGACTAAAATAGCTGTTACTAAAATTGCTCGGTGACTAAAATAGCTCAATGACTAAAATTGCTCGGTTACTAAAATTGCTCAATGACTAAAATTGCTGTGACTATAATTGCTCCGTGACTAAAATAGCTGTGACTTAAATAGTTTTGTGACTAAAATCGCTCCGTGACTTAAATTGCTCGGTGACTAAAATTGCTCACCGACTAAAATTGTTGTGACTAAAATGGCTCGGTGACTAAAATAGCTGGGACTAAAATTGCTCCATGACTAAAATAGCTGAGACCTAAATCGCTCGGTGACTAAAATCGCTCCGTGACTTAAATTGCTCAATGACTAAAATGGCTGACTAAAATAGCTCCGTGGCTATAATTGCTTCATGACTAAAATTGATCGGTGACTAAAATGGCTCGGTGACTAAAATAACTGACCAAAATTGGTCCGTGACTAAAATCAATCCGTGACTAAAATCAATCCGTGACTTAAATTGCTCGGTGACTAAAATATCTATGACTAAAATGGCTCGATGACTAAAATTGCTCGGTGACTAAAATCGCTTCGTGCTAAAAATTGCTGTGACTAAAATTGCACCGTGACTAAAATTGCTTCGTGACTAAAATCGCTCGGTGACTGAAATCAATCCGTGACTTAAATTGGTCGGTGACTAAAATTGCTCAATGCTAAAAATTGCTCGGTAACTAAAATAGCTGTGCCTAAATTGGTCCGTGACTAAAATTGCTCGGTGACTAAAATTGCACCGTGACTAAAATTGCTTCGTGACTAAAATCAATCTGTGACTTAAATTGCTCGGTGACTAAAATTGCTCCATGCTAAAAATTGCTCGGTAACTAAAATTGCTGTGCCTAAATTGATCCGTGACTAAAATCGCTCGGTGACTAAAATAGCTATGACTAAAATTGCTCGGTGACTAAAATTGCTCCATGCTAAAAATTGCTCGGTGACTAAAATAGCTGTGACTAAAATTGCTGTGACTTAAATTGCTCAATAACTAAAATTGCTGACTAAAATCGGTCCACGACTAAAATTGCTTGTTGACTAAAATAGCTATGACTAAAATTGCTCGGTGACTAAAATTGCTCCATGCTAAAAATTGCTCGGTGACTAAAATAGCTGTGACTAAAATTGCTGTGACTTAAATTGCTCAATAACTAAAATTGCTGACTAAAATCGGTCCACGACTAAAACTGCTCGGTGACTAAAATGGTTCGGTGACTAAAATAGCTCCATGATAAAAATTGTTCGGTGACAAAAATAGCTGTGTCTAATTGCTCGGTGACCAAAATAGCTGTGTTAGTCAATTACTCGGTTCCGTGACTAAAATAGCTCCATAACTAAAATTACCCGGCGAATATCCTGTTTCGTGACTAAAACTGGTCCGAAGAAATTCCATCCCTTACCAGTCTCGGCGTTGATGAAGTACTCGTCAGGGTGCCCTGCGAACGTGGGGCTGCGGTAGTCAGCGAGACGCGCGCGCTCGCGCACGGGCGACGCGTGCAGCGAGCGCGAGCGCACCGCCGTCATCTCCACCTCGCACTCCGTGGGCACCTAAACAAAAAACAAGGTTACCTGCTATGGGCGGTGCAGGGGTATAGCACGCGCAGTGGCGTAGCTACCAAGGGACTAGGCGGGGCAGTGCCCCGGGGCCCTCGAGCTCGGAGGGCCCTCGAATCCTTACCAGAAAATCTCGATCGAACTATTATTATTAAAATGTAACCAGTTAAGACAGTAGTGGAACCCCATTTTTTTATTTGCACCAGGGCCCTTGGTTACCTAGCTACGCCACTGAGCACGCGTCACGGAATGACGAGGATCCGGGCTCGATTCCCGGCCATAGCTTTACTTTTCGGATTTTTCTGTGTTCTAATTTTCACTGACATTTAGAAATTTAATTTCTAACGGTAAAACCGAAAAAGTAAAACATAAATATCAAGAAATAAAGCGACAAATTACACCAATTGACCCAGTCCCAAACTAAGCAAAGCTGTACTATGGGTACCAGGCAACGGATAAACATACTTAAATAATGTAGATAAATACATACTTAAATAAATACAACATCCGTGACTCGGGCACAAACATTCGTATTCATCATACAACTGTCTGCCCCTACCGGAATTCGAACCCAGGACCTCTAGCTTCATAGTCAGGGTCGCTAACCACTAGGCTATCAGGTCGTCAAAATAGTACATTACTGTCTAGGCCAGGAAGTAGTCTAGGCCAGGCTGAGTATTGGCAATAATACGAACCCAGCAATGCTATTCTGGCCGAGGCAAGTATAGTGCTTTTCTCAAAAATCGAAAATAAACAACAACAAAAATAAATGAAAATAAAATAATGAAAATTATTTTGCTTTGCCGCCTTTTTCTATCAATGGCATTTGAAGAGTGTATTTTTCTACCCAGAACACCTAAAGCTATTTCAGACACAGATAAAAACGTTGTCGTACTAGCTTTTTTTTTTAAATTTGATGTTTTAAGTCTTGTGCCTTTATTTTATAAAAATGGTGATTTGCATTTTTAAAAAGTTAATAACTAGACAGTAATGGAATTTGTATGCAACATTACTGTCGAGTTTAGCGCGACAGTAAAGTTTTTTTTTTTTTAATTTTGGACTGACCGGCAACGATTAACTTCCTGTTCTGATATGTAGTTAACAATGACGACTTTAACGGTCATTATTGAGAAATAGTGCTTTTCTCAAAAATCAAAAATAAAACAACAATAAAAAAAATAAAAAAATAGTGCAAATTGTTTTGCTATGCCGCCTTTTTCTATCAATGGCATTTGAAGAGTGTATTTTTCTACCCAGAACACCTAAAGCTATTTCAGACACAGATAAACGTTGTCGTACTAGCTTTTTTTTATTATTTAGTGTTTTAAGTCTTGTGCCTTTATTTTATAATGGTGATTTGCTTTAAAAAAGTTAATAACTAGACAGTAATGGAATTTGTATGCAACATTACTGTCGAGTTTAGCGCGACAGTAATGTTATTTTTTTTTTAATTTTGGACTGACCGGCAACAATTAACTTCCTGTTCTGATGTGTAGTTAACAATGACGACTTTAACGGACATTTATGACAAAAATATATACCAACCTGTCTGTAACGCGTAGAGAATATGGCACCCAATCTTGACAAGCCATACCCCGCTTCGGGGTTCTCTGGGCTCAACTCCTCAGTCTGGGGGTCTGGTGTCGTTTGCTAAAAAAAAACATACATACATAAATCACGTCTTATCCCTTAAGGCAGGGTTTTTCAACCGGTGTGCCGCGGCACACCAGTGTGCCGCGTACATTTTCAAGTGTGCCGCGATGCTTAATTGCAGTCATAAAAAAATATTTCGAAAAACAAAAAAGTACGGAAATAATTAGTCAATTCCGTGGAAACGAGACGCGCTTTCCGCACTATGCACTTTCCCTTGTTATAGTAGGTAAGTTGTCATAGTAGGTAATTTTTTACTGGTGTGCCGTGAAAGTTTACTGAAACTAAAAGTGTGCCGTTGACAACAAAAGGTTGAAAAACCCTGCCTTAAGGGGTAGAAGCCCAAGGTAACAAGACCAAAAGGCCACGTTGAGCATGATTGTAGGCGTATAGGTGGTGTAGTATGGCAATTGGCCACTTCCAGTGTTTAGCAGTAACACAATAGTTTACTGCTGCATAAACGCACATTGCTTGTGTTAGCGACAACCTAAACATTATAATAATATAAAAAAGGATGACTTAATAAACTGAGGGTTCGCTCTCTGCGCTCTCTACAGTACCCTCCCCCAACTCCCTTTGTCTTTATTTCTTCCTTCCTATATTTCTGTCTCTCCTTTCCTATCTTACCACCTCCCTCTCTCCCTCCCTACCTCTCTCCCTCCCTTCCTATCTCCCTCCCTTCCTATCTCCCTCCCTACCTCTCTCCCTCCCTACCTCTCTCCCTCCCTACCTCCCTACCTCTCTCCCTCCCTACCTATCTCTCCCCCTGCCCCCCCCCCGCTCACCATGGGCGCGTCCCCGGGCGGCGGCGCGCGGCCGGCCTCCTGCTCCAGCAGCCGCGACGCCTCGTAGCACGGCGGGAAGCGCGGCGTCTGCGCACAAACACATCATAAGCGCGCGTCACCAGCCCATACACGTCCCACTGCTGGGCACAGACCTCTTAGAATAACAACTATAATATCATATGTTTAAAGTGCATATTTCAATAAAAAGACGTGTCAAGATTGTATACCTTTAGTAAACTACCTAAACCTTTCTAGTATAGACGCCAACGTCAAACGTCACTGGCGCCAACCCCATACACCCGCGTCACTGGCTCCAGCCGCGTCACCGACGTCAACCCTATACACCCGCGTCACTAGCGCCAACCCCGCACATCCGCGTCACTAGCTTCAGCCGCATCATCCCCCGTACACCCGCGTCTCTAGCTCCATCCGCGTCACCGGCGTCAACCCCGTATACCCGCGTCACTAGCTGCAGCCGCGCCAACCCCCGTACACCCGCGTCACTAGCTTCAGCCGCGTCACTAGCGTCAACCCCGTACACCTGCGTCACTAGCTCCAGCCGCGTCACCCCCCGTACGCCCGCGTCACCCCCCGAACAACCGCGTCACTAGCTCCAGCCGCGTCAGCCCCCGTACGCCCGCGTCACCCCCGTACAACCGCGTCACTAGCTCCAGCCGCGTCACCCCCCGTACGCCCGCGTCACCCCCGTACAACCGCGTCACTAGCTCCAGCCGCGTCAACCCCCGTACGCCCGCGTCACCCCCGTACAACCGCGTCACTAGCTCCAGCCGCGTCACCCCCCGTACGCCCGGTCACCCCCGTACAACCGCGTCACTAGCTCCAGCCGCGTCAACCCCCGTACACCCGCGTCACTAGCTCCAGCCGCGTCACCCCCGTACAACCGCGTCACTAGCTCCAGCCGCGTCAACCCCCGTACACCCGCGTCACTAGCTCCAGCCGCGTCACCCCCGTACATCCGCGTCACTAGCGTCACCCCCGTACACCCGCGTCACTAGCTCCAGCCGCGTCACCCCCGTACACCCGCGTCACTAGCTCCAGCCGCGTCACCCCCGTACACCCGCGTCACTAGCTCCAGTCGCGTCACCCCCGTACACCCGCGTCACTAGCTCCAGCCGCGTCACCCCCGTACACCCGCGTCACCAGCGTCAAGCTCACCTGGTGCGCAGTGTAGTGGCGGGCGGCGGCCGCCCTGGCGTAGCTCCTCAGCGCCGCCCTCTTCATGTGCATCTTGCAGAGCGCCGACACCAGCAACACTACTGCTATCATGAAAATCAACGCGCACGCTGAAAAAAAAAAATCCCAATCACTATAGTGCATTGAGGTAGTATCGAAAATGGGGAAATTTCGAAACTCGTGGATATCCATTAAAGGGGAAACAATTCCATAATCTAGCAACCCCTACCTAGAAGCTCCAATTTCTTTGGCTTCTAGATAATAAAAATTCTTGATTCATTTCATAGTAGGTACTTATGTCTACTGGTAAAATTGATAAAACTCACCGGTGACCGTGTAAATAGTGGATTGTATGAAGCCATAATCGTCTGGCGAATGTCTATCCTCATACAAAGCCGGGTATTCCACGTCCATGTAACCTGACAACAAAAAAATACAATAAATAATATTAAATGATCACCGCCGCTCACAGGCATCAACAGTACCATTAGGACTGCTGACGATGCTGGCAGTACTGTAGAGCTGCCCTGATGAGGCACTGACTCCACGAAGGGATGATGTAGCTCAGGGGACCGATTTTTGAAAGCACATAGTGAAAATACCACTAGAAAGTGGTGAAAAATTGTGCTGAATTTGAAATACGAGTAGCTAGTAGTAGGGCTCTCATTAATCTTGTGAACTAGTCAAAAATCTGATTAGAGCTGTAGTTTTGAAGATATGAACCGATTTATACCACTTTCGAGTGGTATTTTCACACATGTGCTTTCAAAAATCGGGCCCCAGATGGCTCTCAAATCTAATTAATCAAACTTTGAATATAGGTTCAGTATTTTATTTAACTTTTTAGATTATATTAAACAATACATCTGCTTCCAAAGAAGCCCTAAGCAACTCTGACGTAACTCTTGTTTCGAATTCTAGTTTATTTTTTAATTTGTAAATTTAAGATTAGAATTCGATAAAGAGTAAAGAAGGAGTCTTTAGGGTGCGGCTCCACTGAGGCGGAGACGAGCGGAGCGGAGAGGAGACGTGTGGGGATCGACCAATCATATTACATGAAATCCACATCGCGTAGACGTGGCGGAGACGCGATGTGGATTTCATGTAATATGATTGGTCGATCCCCACACGTCTCCTCTCCGCTCCGCTCGTCTCCGCCTCAGTGGAGTCGCACCCTTACAATACCTTCCCCGCCGGGCCTGTAGGCCTGGTGCTCGCCGCAGCAGCCGGGCTGCAGGCACAGCGCGGCGCCGGGCGCGCAGCACGCCGCCGCCGGGATGCAGCGCCCCGCACTGCAGTTCAGCATGCCCGGCCCTGCGCACGCAAACGTGACGCTACAAACACTTCACACGACCAATTAACCAAACGCCACGTTACAATATCCGAGTACTGACAAGCGTGTACAGAATCAAAACGAAAAACGCGCGTCAACCGTTTATATCCGCGTCACTAGCACCAGCTGCATCTCTGCCGTCAACCCTGTACACCCGCGTCATTAGCGTTAGCCACGTCCCTGCCGTCAGCCCCGTACGCCCGCGTCACTAGTATCACTGCCGTCAGCCCCGTACGCCCGCGTCACTGCCGTCAGCCCCGTACTCCCGCGTCACTAGTATCACTGCCGTCAGCCCCGTACACCCGTGTCACTGCCGTCAGCCCCGTACGCCCGCGTCACTAGCGTCCCTACCGTCAGCCCGTCAACCCCATATCACTAGCGTCACCGCCGTCAATCCCGTACACCCGCTTCACTAGGGTTAGCCACGTCCCTGCCGTCAGCCCCGTACGCCCACGTCACTAGTGTCACTGCCGTCAACCCCGTACACCCGCGTCACTAGCGTCCCTGCAGTCAGCCCCGTACGCCCGCGTCACTAGCATCACTGCCGTCAGCCCCGTACGCCCGCGTCACTAGCGTCCCTACCGTCAGCCCCGTACGCCCGCGTCACTAGCGTCCCTACCATCAGCCCCGTACGCCCGCGTCACTAGCGTCCCTACCGTCAGCCCCGTACGCCCGTGTCACTAGCGTCACTGCTGTCAGCCCCGTACGCCCGCGTCACTAGCGTCCCTACCGTCAGCCCCGTACGCCCGTGTCACTAGCGTCACTACCGTCAGCCCCGTACACCCGCGTCACTAGCGTCCCAGCCGTCAGCCCCGTAGACCCGCGTCACTAGCGCCGGCCCGTGGCCGTCAGTATACTCACGCTGGCAGACGGCGGGCGGGCAGACGGGCGGCGCCTCGTCCTCCCCGCGCTGGCAGTCCGGCCGGCCGTCGCACACGTACGTGGGCAGCACGCAGCGCGCGCCGCACGAGAACGCTCCGCGGGCGCAGTTTATTTCACCTGGACATACAGACAGATATATCTATATGTGGTGTCACTCGAAGACGTTCGGTTAATGGGAGGCAGTAAATGCCGTCCCGTATTCCCCGGCCTGGAAAAACCGACCAGATGTAATAAAATAAAAATAAAAAAGCCTTTCATTTCTGATTCTCAAATTACATGCTAGACACATTTAACATAGTATATATTTAACTAGTGGTAGATAAAAAGAAAAAAAAGCATTTAGTGTTAAAATGAAATAATAGTAAAATTATAACCATACAATCATTGACTAACAATAAACAACTAGACTCTCAGTCGCTAACAAAGGTTCCTCAAGAAACGTCCGAGTTGCTTTGTCTATGTGTTGTGTGTGTCAACACATCGACTTAGACAGATAACATTAACATATTCGTTCAATTTGACACCTTATTTCGTGGCAGTAATGTTTAATATCAATGGCGTAGGATCGTGAGAAGTAATGACACGACGCCACGCGCTGGAAACCTGCCTGTCTCTTTTGTTCTCAATAGTAAGATTACGGTGCGAAAGAGACATAATATGTATGTATGTATGTATGTAAACTCTTTATTGTGCAAAATAAACAAGACAAAATACAATTGACAAACACTGAGATACATGCACAAAGGCGGACTTATCCCTTTAAGGGATCTCTTCCAGTCAACCATATACATTGTTATCAAAGCGCGGTCGAAACACAACTGAGCCAAAACTCTGAACAATAGACGCGTCGTTCAGACTTTTGCTTCGGACAGTTTTTGAGCGTGATTGGGAGTCTAATTGTTTATTGTACGTCAATGCATACAATACACTAATAGTGCATTACACCAGAACCCTCCTATGAGGTAAAGGCCTCTTCCAGAGACGTCCATGAGGCCCTTGGGACCTCCAAACCCTGTCTTTCCCTGCTGCTTCTACTATTTCGTCAGCCCAGCGAGCCAGTGGGCGACCTCTCTTCCTTTTCCCCGCTGGACCCTTCCAGGATACACGGAATACAAGGTCGGTATTTACAGTTACACGTAATATCCGTATATATATATTGCTAATCCTGCCGCTAAGTAGCAGTGCTTGCACTGCTGTGTTCCGGTGTGGAGAGTAAGACAGCCGGGGAAATTACGGGCACAAGAGGCATTTCATCTTAGTCCTCTAGGTTGGCAACGCATCTGCAATCCCTCCGGGGTTGCGGGTGTCTATGGGCAGTGGCACGCAATGGAAAGGAGCTTATTAAAACTAAGGAAATTACAAAGAATAAGGAATACAGACATAAGAACGAGAACTAAATTAACAGATGCCCTTCAGTTTAGCCTTAAACAGAAATGGAGATGGGCGGGACATGTGGCAAGATATGAAGACAAAAGATGGACCCATCAGATAACAAAATGGCCAGGGCCGTCAGGCAAAAGACACGTTGGAAGGCAGAGAAAAAGATGGGCTGATGATGTTAGGATCATGGCAGGAAAAGACTGGATGACTATTGCCAAAAGTAGAGAAGACTGGAAAAGGATGGAGGAGGCTTTTACCCTAGGGGGGCCACTCGACAAAAGAGTTTAAACTATAAATATATTTAAATGTAAAAAATGAAATGAATTATCAATGAAACAACTTAAGAATTTTGAAAGTGGAAATAAAGCTTTATTATTATTATATTATATTATTATGGGCAGTGGTGATCACTTACCATCAGGTGACCCACTTGCTCGTTTGCCTTCCTATTCACATAAAAAAAAAAAAAAAAAAAAAACCCCGGTACGCTCTAATACAGAGGTGATATTCCTAGGGTTCTACCTCTGGGCTGCACCAGCACGAACTTGGTGACGCTGAAGGGCGGCGAGGAGCACATGTACTGGCCACTGTCCCCCAGCTGCATGTCCCTTTTCAGGAGCGCGCTGGACGCCGTAGGTCCCAGGGGCTCCACCGCGAAGGGCCTGAGGGTTAAACATAACCATATGTAAAACTAGCTTTAGCACGCGACTTCGTCCGCATAGAACTAGACTTAAGAAGATGTTGATAGTACATTCTGCATAAATTGTGTATATTATCTTATATTTGTGTGTCTTGCAAAATGGAATAAATGTCAAATCAAATCAAATCAAATCAAATCATTTATTGCACGGAAGTGAGTAAGAATAAATAAAGATGTAAAACTAAACGTTGGTGCACGTCACAACTCGCCAGGCACTGGCATGCAATATTCAAATAAGGACCTATATTAAACCTTAATTGACATAAGTAATTACATTATTATTTAACAGTCAAACTTATTACTATTAATTAAAGTATCTACAATATCATATTCATGTCAAATTCACTTTATTACCAATCATAATTTCTTGTTATTAATTGAAATGAACTATATATTATTATTATTATTATTCAAACAATTTCCTCATCAATCATAAAGTCTTGCACAGTGTCATGTCTTCTTTCTTTCTTTCTTAATTATTTAAGTTGCGAGTCTAAGCAGCTACCTTTCACAATATGTTTATCGCTATCCCGGAACTAAGCGATTTTCCGGGATAAATGCAGCCCGTTTTAATCTAGGGCGCCATCTATCTTCGTTACAAATTTTATCCACATCCGTCGAGTAGTTTCAGCGTGAAGAAGGAACAAACACACACTCACAACGTTACAAGCTTTCGCATTTATAATATTTGTAGAATTAAAAGAAACTGCTGAACCGATTTTTTAATTAATAAACTTGAGATTCAAGATTTAAAACTTTGTTTCGGCGCCGATCTTATAAAGTCGCCATTGAACTGGTGAGCAAAGCAACCATAGTATTAATTTTAAATAACTATCATATCGAGTAGCAAAGAAACAATAGTATTAATTTTAAATAACTATCATATCGAGTAGCAAAGAAACGATAGTATTAATTTTAAATAACTATCATATCGAGTAGCAAAGAAACGATAGTATTAATTTTAAATAACTATCATATAGAGTAGCTATGCCAAATTGGCAAATTCACACGTGACAGCCCCCATTGAACAAAGGTTGCTTTTGCATTTAAGTAGTAGACATATATAGGTCGTTGGCGTCGAAAAGGTTAAGGGCTAATTTGTACGGAACCTGCTAACCTGTGACTAGACGTCCCGTTAACACCGACATAGTTCCAAACAAACAGCCTCTGCGCCTGGTCCCCCTTGATCTCGCAGGTGAGTGTCAGGTTGTCTCCGATCCGCTTGACCAGCACCTCCGTGTATTCCGGGTCCTCGGGACTGTATAGGGACAGGTGTGGGACTGACGCAGCCGGTTCTGAGGAGCCTGGAAGTTAATTAATAATAATATAAAACAAACAAGGCAACATTTTTTTTAAATATTATTACGTTAACTTGCAATGTATGTATGTATGTATGAATGTATGTTTGTCCGGGTGGAATCTTGCAACTCCATTTTGAAGCAGATATCTTCATCCGATTGAGCTGAAATTTTGCATACTTATGTAGGTATAAAATAATCTGGTATTGGAATTTTGGTGTGCCAGCCAGGACCGTCTCCACAGGAGGGAACTCTTCAACGGTTGGTCCGATTGACTTGAAATTTGGTACACATGTGTAGGACGGATGGCAATGCAAGTACAGTCAGCAAAAAAGCTTGTATCTGAAATGTTATTTTTAGTTTTTACATATTTAGCTGATTTACATAGCTATAAACATACATATAAATATTCCATAGTATTCTGACTTGAACTGCATTTCATTTTAAGTAATAATAGGATTGTGTGTACTGGAAGAGATCCCTTACAGGGATAAATTCGCCTTTGTGCATATGTGTTGTCCTGTATTCATCTTTTTCTTGTGTTTTATGTACAATATAGAATTAACATACATACATACATGTGAAGCTAGATCTAATCTTATCAACTATAATTTAGATATTGAGTTCAGATGTGAAGAAATGCATTCAGAAATGTATTATATAGAATGACATGTTTTATTGAAACATAATTGTCGTAATTGCGTTTGGACTTTGATTAATATAAATAAAATAATATAACCATCATCATAATGTGTATGTATGTATGTATGTCTGTTTGAACAAAAAATATTGTACCTAAACATGTTTGTTTTTATTTTCGTTAACTTATACCAATACATACATACATAAATCACATTTTTATCCCTTATGGGGTAGACAGAGCTTAAGGTAACAAGACTCAGAGACCTCATTTAGCATGATTGTGGGTGTATGGATGGAAAGGTGAAACAAAATAGTGATAGGTTGCTAGCCACATCGCGAATAACATGATTCCTAAGATTTTGGCCCATTCCCTCGACGGGATTTTATCATCTGCGCGGGAAGAGAAGCAACTGGTACATTCTATGTTTTATTCTGTGTTTAATACCTATATCGTATCATAACTCTCTCTCTTAATGTAATCAAAACAACATGAGCTATTTATTATTAAAATATGTAATTGCGCTTCACGATATTGTCGGCATATATCCATGGTTAGTTCTTTTGATAGCCAGCAACGTGAAGAAAAGATTATATTTCAATAAATAATGAGAAAAGTGAGTGTACGAAAGTGAAAGGATTTTGTTTATTAGATAAAAACCCCGTTAGAAATATGTAGCTTCTATGTTGTTCAACACCTTACAAAAGTAAAACTCAAAGCAATAAAACCCAGAACCATTGTTTAAATACCAATTTAAGCAATTACATATATAGCAATGACAAACCAAGGCCTCAAAAGCCGCTAATAATTGATGAAAATCGACTTATACGTAAAAAACCTTGAGCCAAACGATTTCTTTAGACGGTAAGAAAAATTCGTTTACAACACACGAGTTTGCACGGTACTTACATATTTGCACTGTTGACGTTAGAAAAATGAAATTAAGGAACACTTTTTTGCTTGATTCAAACATTTTTATTTACGAAAAATACTAAAATACATTTTTCAACTTGACATTCAACGAATTACGCCATATTTGTTTCTATGTTTTTTTTTCTACGCCATGTAGCTCAGTAGCTAAGCGTGAGAAGCATTCCGTTGTTGGCCCGTTCAGCCACAACTATAACTTTTTTATTGGTGTCTCAAACAAGCTTGATGACAAATAAAACGAAATCATTAAAAAAAAGTTAGTGTCTGTGTGGTGTTTTGGATTTTGCACTGCAGTGTTTTTGGACAATAACTAATTATTTCGCGTAACAAATAATAAACCGCTTGTTGAAATGGATGTCAATAGATTACCAAACGAAAAGAAACTGCAATTATGCCGATGGTACTTCAAAGGTGAGAATAAACTCTAAACGAAAGCCAAACAACATTGGCCCTTTCACCCTGTAAATTACATTTTTCCTTCTTTTAACGATTTGAAACGACTGTTTACCAAACTAACATCTAGCAGCCTCCAATTTCATGCTTTAAAACTGTCTTTTTTTTAGAGAATCACACTTAATGACTTTATAATCACTCATCACAGTTATAAAGATTGAATGTAATTTGTGATTTTATAGTCGGCTGCATATTTCTGCCGTTCGTGTGGGCGGTGAACGCAGTTTGGTTCTTCAAAGAAGCCTTCATGAAGCCCCCGTTTGACGAGCAGAAGCAAATAAAGAAATGTAAGTTTTTATCATCTTATCCTTATCTGTTGAGTTTGAGCGACTGCAAAGTTAGAAACCGAAAGAAAAGGATCAACTTACTATCAAATGAATCAAGAATTTTTATTTCTTGATTTTAATGTTTTACTTTTTCGGTTTCACCGTTAGAAATTAAATTTCTAAATGTCAGTGAAAATTAGAACACATAGAAAAATCCGAAAAGTAAAGCTATGGCCGGGAATCAAACCCGGATCCTCGTCATTCCTTGACGCGTGCTATACCCCTACACAACCCATAGCAGGTAACTACCTTACCTTAGCTAGGTACTTTTACCTGCTATGGGTGGTGTAGGGGTATAGCACGCGTCACGGAATGACGAGGATCCGGGTTTGATTCCCGGCCATTGCTTTACTTTTCGGATTTTTCTATGTGTTCTAATTTTCACTGACATTTAGAAATTTAAGGATCAACTTGATTAATATGTATGTATGTATGTATATAAACCATTCATGTCAGCTCTTGTGACGTTCTTACCCATTCTTTTCCAGATGTTGTGATGAGTGGTGCCGGAGCCCTGGCGTGGGCGGTGGCGCTCATATCGTGGGCGGTCATGTTCCAAGCCAGGCGCGTCGCATGGGGCGCCACGGGGGAAGCCCTATCTTTCGTACTACCACTGGGCAGGGCTTAAGACTACTATTGTTTCGAAGCAAGGTTACTTAGAATTATTCCGGAATATGTATGTGTGTATGTAAACTCTTTGTTGTGCAAACGTAAAACAAATACAATTGACAAACATTGAGATACATATGTATAATACTAACTGCTGCCTGCGACTTCATTGGCGTAGAATTGGCATTTTTCGCTTTTTTAAGTATGCTCCAATTTGAATACCATATGAAGGAAAACAAGTAATTATACGATTTATCTTGTCCGATTTAAAAAATACTTAACGATTGCAGATATTTTTGTAAAAGTATTTTTGATCTTTGTTTGACCTGACCCGGTTTATTGGCAGAATCGGGCATTATATGTTTGCCACAAAAATGAACAAAAAAAGTTAAGTTAGGGTAACTGTCAGGCTATTTATTTATTTATTAACTGTCAGGCTGTCATATGGTAACTGTCATAACATTACATTCCTACTACAAACGTTAGAAACAAAAGCAAATTCAAAGTATAAATAAATAAATAAAAAATCCTTTTATTTCTGGTTCTCGCATCGCATGCTAGAAATATTTAACATAGTATAAAAAAAAAGCAAGTGAAATTAATAGTAAAACTATCACCATATAGTGCACTAATAGTGCATTACATTACACCAGAACCCTCCTATGAAGTAAAGGCCTCTTCCAGAGATGTCCAAGTGGTTCTATCTTGGGCCCTCCAAACCCAGTCTCTCCCTGCTGCCTGTACTATTTCGTCAGCCCAGCGAGCCAGTGGGCGACCTCTCTTCCTTTTCCCCGCTGGACCCTTCCAGGCTGTTGTTTGAGATGTCCATCTCCCGTCGTGTAGTCTGGCAATATGGCCAGCCCATTTCCACTTTAGTTTCTTGGCCTGCCCAAGTGCATCCTAATCTTTGTTCTACTTCTAATTTTTGAGTGGTTTATCTTCTGTAATTTTCTAATGTTCATCATGCTCCTCTCCATTCCTCTCTGGCATGTTGTTAGCAATCTTTTGGCCTTATTCGAAAATTTCCAAGTTTAGCATGCGTATGTCAGTGTGGGGAGAAGGCATGTGTCCATAACCTTTTTTTTCAGCCTGGTAGGTAGGTTGCTTTTTAGTGTTTCTTTTAAGCTCCAGTACTTATTCCAAGTATAAAACAGTGAAATAATTAATAGGTATTTATAAAAAATGTTTTGTGCTGAGGTGCTCCAATGACTCGAACAATAGACCCCACAAAATTGAAGAGAAATGAGAAGATAATATTTATTAATTTATTTACGTATAAGCATAGTATTCAAATTCTATCTATTTATCTAATCAGCCTACATCCCACTGCTGAGTAAAGGCCTCTTCATTTTCACGCCACTTTGCCCGGTCTTGCCAGTCTCTTCCACAGTTTTCCAGCCGTATACCAGATGTCATCTGACCTTTGACTCAATCTTGGCCACCACTCTGTGACCTTCGACCTCTCGTCGTTCGGTCTTTCCAAGTGCCCTCATCGCCACTTCAGCTGTTATCCTAGTTCCGACATCTACAACTCTCAGTTTCCGAATTTCATGGGGATGTGGTTCAAATTAGTTGCTTGAGATAGTCCATTTTATTAAATAACTAGCTTCTGCCCGCGACTTCGTCTGCGTAGAATTATACATACACCTTCCTCTTCAATCACTCTAGCTATTAAAGAAACCGCATCAAAAGCCGATGTGTAGTTTTATATAAGCATACATAGGGACGTAGGGACAGAGAAAGCGACTTTATTTTATACTATGTAGTGAAATGTGTGTTTCACGTATAATATATTATGTATTTCAGTACTTAGTATATTTATAATATATTTATACTAAATTGCACCACCTGCTCAGATCTGTTCTGTTCTCCAGTCCATTATGGTTGCCTGGAAGAGATCGCTCTGTAGCGATAAGGCCGCCTATTGTTACCTTGTAATATTCTGTATACCTTTTTTCTGTTTTGGTTGTTATATGTGGTGTTCTATAAAGAGTTATTGTATTGTATTGTATTGTATTGTATTGAAGGTGTTAAAAGCATAGCTTAAAAAAAATGAACAATGCCAATTAGACTTACTAGCTTTAGTTGCAAAGTGGTCCAATGATCGAGGAAAGTCAAATGTAACCAGTATAAATGCAGCGTTAGAGCTCCCACGTTGGAATAACATGAACCAAATTTTTGAGTGTGGGAGCTCTGTGCGGGCGGCGCACCCCGCGCCCCGCAGCCGCGAGGGCGAGGACTCATATAAGCGGTTCTGTATTATAAATGAAGCTTGCGAAGCTTGCGAAGAACAATTTTAATTATTGAAGCCAGGAATGCTGTCATATTGACTTTGCCAAACTTTAGCAACGTGTTTTATACACTAACTAGTAGACTACAAGCCCATGGACAAAAAAACGTGTGAAATGAACCAGCGTGAAACACGCTTAGAAGGCTGTTACTATATCATACATTGAAAAAAAAAATTGCACTAACTTCTGGCACCATCACTTTAATGCAGCACTAGGTCTTTCGACATTTAATTTTATTTTTTAATCGTCTATAAGCTATAAAAACGCCGTAAATTAATAATTAGTCGTAATTTCTCACTTGTACCTGAGAAATTCCATAAATGTACCGCTCAGAAATGACGGCATAGCGCTCAGAGTTATTTTATGATATAGTAACAGCCTTCTAAGCTTCATTCACGCTGGTTCATTTCACATGTTTTTTTTGTCCATGGGCTTGTAGTCTATAGCAATCATATCAATGTGACAACGTTCCATATACATTAGTTGTTGACCGTGCATTACATAGCGAGGGTGATGAAATGAATGACTCAGATCGCAGGAATTTGTCGCACGAGCCAAAAGCGAGGGCAATAAACATTGCTTGATGTCAAAGGTCAACCACTCAGAGCTTTTTAGACTGCACATTAGTACATAAGTTATAAGCTAACATGACTTAATTTATAAGTGTACCGAGATTTAATAAAATAGTTGAGAAAATAAGGTGTTTGATTTGACTTAATATTTAAATTTCTGTACGACACTGAAAACAGACAGAAAAAGTTGAGAAGTAAATCTATGGCCGGTAGGCTTATTGTCTTACCCCCTTATTCATAAACGCTTTGTAGGCTTTCGCTAACTTAGCAATCGTTTGTCCTTATCTGTCATTTTGACATTTACCTTTCACAGATAAGGACAAACGATTGCTAAGTTAGCAGAAGCCTATAGAGCGTTTATGAATAAGGGGGTAAGTCATGATCATTTTGACAGTTCTTGTATGAATGTGACAGCTAGCTGATTCCGATGCCAAATGTCAGCCCATACGTGAAATGTCAAAATGAACGCGATGGCGATCGCGAGCGAGGGGTGCGAGTCGTTACCTCCACGTGTGGTCAAGAGCTGCGGTTCGTTTTTGGATCCGTCCGGGAAGAGCAGTGCTTGGTCCTGCACCCTGGGCATCGGCTAATGATTTCCTGGCAGTTTCTGAGGGATGTCTGTGACCGTGGTACAGTACGTTGCTGACATATTGTCACAAGATTTTTGAATTATATTTTTGTTACTTTGACATTGGCGAAGTTGTCGTCGCTGTAATGACTTGATACGCCACAAATAAGAAGATAATAAGCCCACTGGTCATGAATAGTCTCCATCTTACTCGCTAATCCTGCCGCTAAGTAGCAGTGCTTGCACTGCTGTGTTCCGGTGTGGAGAGTAAGACAGCCGGGGAAATTTCGGGCACAAGAGGCATTTCATCTTAGTCCTCTAGGTTGGCAACGCATCTGCAATCCCACCGGGGTTGCGGGTGTCTATGGGCAGTGGTGGTCACTTACCATCAGGTGACCCACTTGCTCGTTTGCCTTACTATTCATATAAAAAAAAAAAATAGTCATGATGAGGTTTGGGGTACTCTTGACCTGCCTTTTAATCAGAACATCCTCAATTTGGTCACGGAAAGGTAAATAAAAGTTGGTCAAATACACAAAAATACTTTTTATTACAACTGTTTCTACACACTCTCACGTCTACGGCACTACATCGCAATCAGCTCAGCATTTGAGACTCGGATTAAGATCTACACGTTATAACTTAACCTTTTCGACGCCAACGACATCTATCGACATCTAAGCAACCTTCATTCAATGGGGACTGTCGTTTCTTTGCTCACCAGTTGGCGCCACTGTCGACTAAGGTTCAGAGGTAGCTGTCAAAGGCGACTTTATAAGATCGGCGCCGAAACAAAGTTTTAAATCTTGAATCTCGTTAAGTTTATTAATTACTAGCTTCTGCCCGCGACTTCGTCTGCGTAGAATTATACATAAAAACCTTCCTTTTGAATCACTCTATCTATTAAAAAAACCGCATCAAAATCCGTTGTGTAGTTTTGAAGATATAAGCATACATACGGACACGGGGACAGAAAAAGCTACTTTATTTTATACTATGTAGTGATGATAGTGATAGTGAAGTGATTGATGATGTCACGAAACCCGCCAAAATTAGTGAAAAGTGAATGTTATTGGACCTCACGCGACACTAGCGCCTCTAGTGGCAAATTCACACGCCCATTGGTTGTAGATTCAATTTTATACTCCGTAATAAGAAGTCTGGCGTATGGGTGACGTCTCTTGTATTTGACGTGGCGGCGAAAAAGTTAATTCAGGGTATTTCAGAATGTGGCAAGGCGGGTTTGGCTTAACACAAAATGGCACGTTAAGGTCAGCTTCCACTGCTGTAATATCGACTAATCGTGCCAGTGGAAATCCATCTCGCACTCCGCGCCCTCTGGGTGGCTGCTTCGAATTTCGATTTTCTCGCACTAATCTGTCTCAAATTTTTTGCTACAGCGACAGAACTGAGTAAAATAAAGCAAAACGTGTTTTCCCATTGTAAAACAAAATCTTACACAATATTTGTCGCGGTCACAAGCACGAATAAATTTGAATTTACACTTAAATACGCAGTTTTTTAAAATCTCACGCGGGATTACGGGGTAGGAGAGCTCGAGTTCTAATCTCATGAGATCTCAGTAGGGGAGTAAGTGGTCGAAAAACCTCCAATAATTTACATGATAAATAATATCTTAAATATTAGGTAATAACTGTAATCCTGTATAACTTGATCAAAAGCTGCCTTCAAATGCCAAAAGGAACAAAAAACCTATAAAATAATTGCTAACAAGTTACAAAAACTAGAAATATTGTAAACTAAAGTTGTTAAACATAACTTACGTTAATAAACGTAGCAGCGAAATTTCACTTAAAATAGAAATAACAATAAATAATCAAATGCTGCTCTTAGTCTCCGTCAATAAAGACTATTTACTATAGTGGAAAAAAACAATGTTTTACGCTATTATAGTGTTCTTAATTTCTTAATGTATTTGGCAGTTGCCGTGTTCTGAAAACATTAATGAAAAATAATGATGATAAGTGGTGCGAGTCGGGTTACCTCCGTGTGGTCAAGAGTTGCGGTTCGTTTTTGGAAACAGCAGTGCTTGATCCGGCGCACCCTGGGCATCGGCTAATGATTCCCTGGCAGTTTCTGAGGGATATCATTGACCGTTGGCTAAGAGCCCGTCAGAGAGGGAAGGTCTTTGCCCGTGTTACGTTGCCGAAATTTTGTCACTAGATTTTTGAATTAACTATATTTTTGTTACATTGGCGAAGTTGTCGTCGCTATAACGACTTGGTACGCCACAAATAGGAAGAATGTTGTTAAGATCGAGAGCAAGTGCAACAGCTGTATCGAGTGTGGCTCTCATCTGCAAATTTGGTGTGAGGGGTGAAGAGTACCCAATCTCAAAGGGGTCGTCTCGACAAATATGTGTCAATGACTTTCGTATTTGCATTAGGAGGCCAAATCTCATGCGGGGTTGGAGGTCGAGCCAAATCTCACGGCATCTCACCGGGGGTGGAAGGGGTGGTACAAAAAAGAGGAATAGCAGGGCCTGTGGATCTTCAACGTATGAACTGAAATTTTGCACACTTGGGTAAGTAGAATGACAATACAGTAATCTAGTAGTTCTAGTAGTGGAGTGAGCCAGCCAGGATCGTCGCAGGAGGGAACTCTTCAACGGTTGGTCCGATTGAATTGAAATTTGGTGTACATGTGTAGGACGGATGGCAATGCAAGTACAGTCAGCAAAAAAGCTTGTATTAAAAAGGAAATTGTCGAAAACCCTTTATTGACGGAGCTACTAGCATAAAACTTTTCGTAAATTATCCACATTGAAATTTGTAAGCGTAGAAATGCATATTCTGTTCTTTAAAAATAAACTTAGCAGAATCACGAATAACGCATATTAAAGAAAATACATTAAAATAATATCTACAATAATACAAATCAATGTCACAGAATGATCCCTTTGGAAGGATCCATTAATATTTTGTGCATTCACGAAATGCGGGTGCAATTTTTCAACATTAATCATTTGAGTTGTCTCGATGGTCATCGTACCTTTACCTTTTCTTTTTTTTCGAGTTGCTGCCAGTTTTTAGGGTTCCGTAGCCAAAGGATCACCAGGCTGTATCTCTCATCACTAATCTAGATTAAAGAAAATACTCAATTTTTTATGTTATACAAAATGATTATAGAGAGTAGTTAGTTAAAACTTCGTTAGCCCCGTAGATGATGTAATAGATAACTAAATTAGGAATGAATTGAACTGTTGTTGCCCAAGGTGCATCATCGCAAACGCGTTTCGCCGTTAGCGGAGCGTAGGGATGTGTATCGATTGATAATCATACTAAGTATGTGACCAATGTAATAAACGCACTCGAATAGCATTTTTCTCTTATGGCAACAACTAACTGAATATTTTAACTGGTAACACTGGATTGTATAACTTGCCGGATTGTAAGGAACCCTCGGCCCGCGAGTCCGGCTCGCGCTTGGCCGTTTTTATTATCATACAACATACAATTATTAGTATTAATGACTATTCAAAATATACAATTGTTTGTGGAAAAATACTATTTGTTTTAACTCTTCTATTGTACTTTGAGAAATAAATTCCGGATTGTTCAGTTCAGACTCAGACTTTACAGGCGACCTTTACGAATGTGGCAAACGCTACCAGATGGCGCCACCCATGGACAGCAGCGCCATCTGTTATTTGATATCCACTATTAATAAGTCTTACGTTGAACATTATTGGTAATTCAATATTGTATGAATTAGTTTATTTTGCTATGTGTCAGTCACAATGTAAACCTATTAATAATACTTTTCTGTCCGATCGTCCGTCACAAAGCTGTAACTCATGAACATTTTCACATTCACAGAGTGAATTATAAAGTTTTCAACATGAAAACACCGTGACACTCAATCATAACTACAAAAACGGATAACTCACGTATAAAAGCCGAGTGAAGCTCGACATGTTTCGGACTAGTTCGTAGTCCTTCCTCTTGGTATTCATCTAGCTGCCGCCGGGGCGCGCGCCCCACGAGGAAGGACTATGGACTACTCCGAAACATGTCGAGAATCGATTTTTATACGTGAGTTATCCGTTTGTGTAATTATAGTTACAAAGTTTAACTGTTACAGATCAAAGATACATAGCTGTGACGAAACGAACATAACTGGGCCTTAGTAATTAGGTTTAGCATTAAAATACTTTGTTCTCGCATCTAAACTTAAGTGTCGCACAGTCACAGTTATCTTGCACGTGTATATTTCTGGATACTGAGGTTTTTACAATACATCTTAACTATTCTAGTCTATTCGACTCGCTCTTACAATAATATAGGCGTTCTATACAGTACATTGTTACGATTACGTTGAGATTCTAATATATTCACATATGCTACAATCTTTTCTTAATACATACTTGAGCGTTTTCCAAAAAAAAGTACATATGAACATTTTTTTCCAGAATTTAACTACTGGATTTTTCTTACTCAGAATCGTTTACCCTATCGATCATAACACAAGAAAAAATGTGTCCCAAAATTTCCATTCCAGTTTGCCAGGCAAACAGGCAGGCAGTTTGGCAGTTAATGATTTTGAGTAAAGAAAAGCCAAAATAGTTAAATTCTGGAAAAAAATCCATGTGGACTGTTTTTTTGGAAAACGTCCGCTTACATAATAAAAAACTAATTTCATCCGACATGACATGACAAAGACAAGAGCGACGCAATATCTTTAACATTTCAACTGACCTCTTGTAGTAACCGAATAGTATTTTGTGCAACCGTTACATAATGAGAGTCTTTAAAACACAAGTGTCGTTTTGTGAAACGAGCCCAGGGGCCCGATTTCTGAAAGCACATCACTCGAAGTAGTATAATCAGCTTATGTCTCCAAAACTACAGCTCTAATCAATGTTTTTATTATCCCTGCGTTTATCCTGTCTATTTGTTTCCGCCACCTACTTAAACTGTCTCCAACTTATTTCTTTTGGTTGTCTGGTAGAGATCGCTATTAAGCGATAAGACCGCCTATTGTCTACTTTGTTCTTTGTTTCTGTATTGTTTTTGTACTGATTTGTGGTGCTCAATAAAGAATATTTGTATTGTTGTATTGTTTTGACTAGTTCACAAGATTCATGAGAGCTGTGATTGTCTTCTATGCTACTCCTTATTCAGCACAATTTTTCACCACTTTCGAATGGTATTTTCACAAATGTGCTTTCTAAAATCGGGCCCCTGGTGACTTTCAAAAGATCACACGAGTGCTTTAAGGCCTAATTATGTACAGTTGCATATATTACTTTATCTACACATATATCGTAGACTACTTATAGTCTAAAATGGGTTCAGACGTAGTAGGGACCAGCATTATTACAAGTAAGCGGGTTTATAAAATCATGTATTTCGTTTTTTTTCTGTACTGAGATCGTTTAAATACTAAAAACTTCATTAATTTCATCGTTTATCATACTTCTAGACCGAATTTACTACAAAATACTTTAACAACAGTTTTAGAATACTGGTACGGGCTGCTTAGGGTGCGGCTCCACTGAGGCGGAGACGAGCGGAGCGGAGAGGAGACGTGTGGGAATCGACCAATCATATTACATGAACTCCACATCGCTCTTCGCGCACATCTCCGCTCTGTAATATGATTGGTCGATCCCCACACGTCTCCTCTCCGCTCCGCTCGTCTCCGCCTCAGTGGAGCCGCACCCTTAGAGTTAACGAAATGCAATTATGTAATGCACTCTGTTTACCACGAGCGTCTGATCTACGGATCAGCGCCATCTATTTTTAAGTTTCGATACTTTTGTTCTGTTGCAAACTACCATTACGCAAGTTATGATTAGCGGCTATAAATTTACATACGGCCATTTCGTAAACGTGACAGATGACAAGTTTGAACGACATTGCTGACTTCAAGAGCTCTGCAAAGCCTTCATATTTGCTGCAAAACTTAGACCGGACTGTCGATGTCACCTGTCACCTGTCCCGTTTATGAAGGGCCTGGCGACAGCGCCATCTATAAACCAAGTTACGACACTAGTTTCTTATAATGGCACCTATGTATTAATGTACATTTAATGCGATCGAAGAAGTATGTAACTGTTGCCTGTTTCTAGAAGCTACATACAACTTACCATTTTACAATTATAAGGGCTTGTTTCACTCTCTCTTAAGTTACAGTTATCTATGATGACGTCTCTGTCTGTTTCGTACTAATATAAAGAGAAGGAATCTTAGTTACTCTCACTTAAGAGAGTGGTGAGGGGTGCGAGTTGGGTTACCTCCGCGTGTGGTCAAGAGCTGCGGTTCGTTTTAGGATCCATGGAGGGGAAGAGCAGTGCTTGGTCCGGTGCACCCTGGGCATCGGTTAATGATTTCCTGGTAAATTCTGAGTGATATCGTTATCGGTTGGAGAGCCCGACAGGGGGTCTTTTGACCGTGTAACGTACAACGTTGCCGACATTTTTGTCACAAGATTTTGAATACTGTATTTATTACTTTGACATTGGCGAAATCATCGCATCGATCGATGGGGCCATATTAGAAAAGAAGAAGAGAGTGGTGAAACAGACCCTAAACCAGCTACATTGGCCCGATCAACCAATCAGAGCTTAGGATTATACCAACTTTACTATAAGACCCGTAAAATTGTAACTTATGTAGCTTCGAGAAGCAGACCCCTGGAGTTAAAATCAAAAAGACAACTGAAACAAATTTCATATTGTCGACAAACCTTAGACACTATACGAAGTAGTGCACAAATGTTCCTGCAAATGTTTTTGCAAAGGGACGTCTGTAACGTTAAAAACGTTTGTAAACATCTTCATACGCTTGAAGCTACCAAGTCAATTGATAACAGCGCCACCTACACGCAAGTTTTCGTACTAATTTAATGTGCTGGCAGCGCCATCTGTTACTCGTTACTGTCTTGCTCGCTGTCTCTCAAGGCGATCATGTCTGGCAGCTTGTAGTGTTGCATATGGAAAGGAGGTTCCGGACTTGTGCACGGCCTGGGAGGCTAAAAAAAGACATTTAAATAACATTGAATTAAGTATACGTAAATTAAAAAAAAAATGCCAAAAACCCTCTGCATCATTTTGGAAAAGAGCTGATACTCCTCAAATTACTGGGCCGATTTTGACCAAACTTGGCTAATAACCAGCGCAGGGGCATTGGCTTTCGAATGAAAAACGCCACATCCAAATCGGTCCATCCGTTTCAGAGCTACGATGCTACAGATACACACGCACAGAGACATCGACGTCAAACATATAAGGCTCATAAAAATTTGATTTCCTTACCAGAGTGCTGCGCCCGCGTCTTCTCTGCGGTAGAATGCCTTTTCTTGCCATGAAGAAACTGAAAACAATATTTATTTTAATTAGTTCGTTAAACGTGATTTTTAGTATGGTTTAATGCTAGTAGATGGCAGCACTACTGTTGCCACTTACTGTATATTTTGACATGGGTAGTTGTAACACTTTATGGTTCGTCTGTGACTGACAGTCTGTCGCTTTATTTTAAACCACTTGTTGCTACTAGATGGCAGTCTGTCACTTATCATATCGCGGATATGAGTGAGTATGTTGAAATGATGCAACCATTGAAGGTTCGGCCGCGACTGACGCAGCCACCCGCCTGCCATAAAACCATTTAGTATCCCATCTTTCTACTAGATGGCAGCACTCACTCACCGTGAATAATGTGTATTTCGAAATGAGGCTAAATGATGAAGCTTCGCCCGCAACTGACGCAGCCTCCCACCTCGCGCAAAACTATTTAGTAACAAATCTTTCTACTAGATGGCAGCACACACCGTATGGTGATATGGGTATGTCAAAATGATGCGACACTTCAAGCTTCACCCGCGACTTACGCAGCCCCTCGCCTGCCGTAATACCATTTAGTATCACATCTTTCTACTAGATGGCATCACTCACCGTATTGTGGATATGGGTATGTTGAACTGATGCGACACTTCAAGCTTCGCCCGCGACTTACGCAGCCTCTCGCCTGCCGTAAAACCATTTAGTAACACATCTTTCTACTAGATGGCAGCACTCACTGTAAGGGGTATATGGGTATGTTGAACTGATGCGACACTTCAAGCTTCGCCCGCGACTTACGCTGCCTCTCGCCTGCCGTAAAACCATTTAGTATCCCATCTTTCTACTAGATGGCAGCACTCACTCACCGTATGGTGAATAATGTGTATTTCGAAATGAGGCTAAATGATGAAGCTTCGCCCGCAACTGACGCAGCCTCCCACCTCGCGCAAAACTATTTAGTAACAAATCTTTCTACTAGATGGCAGCACACACCGTATGGTGATATGGGTATGTCAAAATGATGCGACACTTCAAGCTTCACCCGCGACTTACGCAGCCTCTCGCCTGCCGTAAAACCATTTAGTACCACATCTTTCTACTAGATGGCAGCACTCACCGTATTGTGGATATGGGTATGTTGAACTGATGCGACACAGTCTGGAAGGTCTGCCCACGGCTGACGCAGTCTGCCGCCTGACGGAGGACCACTTCGCTGCGCCTGATTCGTTTGTTGATGTTTATATACTCTGACTGATTTGACTGGGACTGCGACTGTAGATGAGAGAGCGAAAGGTTAGAGAGAGTGAGAAAGAGTGCGTTGGAACTGCATGACCTTATTAAACCAGTTCCTTTCTTACACAGTGTATGTATGTATGTACAAATCTTTATTGTACGTAAAAATCATGAAAAAGACACAAAGGCGAACTTATCCCTAAAAGGGATTTCTTGCAGTTAACATTTGAACGATTTGAATGTGGGCTGTGTCTCGTTATTAGGCCGTCTACCCCGTAAGGGATATACATGCATACATATAAACATAAATCACGTTTTTATCCTTTACGGGGTAGACAGAGCCTAAGGTAACAAGAACTAAAGGCCACGTTCAGCATGATCGTGGGCGTATAGGTGGAAAGGGGAATCATAATTGTGATGGGTTGCTAGCATCGCCTATAACATAATTCCTAAGATCTTCGCACATTCCCTCAATGGGCTTTTACGTGCGCGGGAAGAGAAGCAACTGGTACATTTTATGTTTTTCCTTGCCAGACCAGCGTGGAAGACGTAAGGGATATAGACGTGATTTTTTTATGTATGTATGTACTAGCTGTTGCCCGCAACTTCGTGTGCATATTTTTTTTTTTTTTTATATGAACAAGAAGGCAAACGAGCAAGTGGGTCACCTGATGGTAAGTGATCACCACTGCCCATAGACACCCGCAACCCCGGAGGGATTGCAGATACATTGCCAACCTAGAGGACTAAGATGAAATGCCTCTTGTGCCCGTAATTTCCCCGGCTGTCTTACTCTCCACACCGGAACACAGCAGTGCAAGCACTGCTACTTAGCGGCAGGATTAGCGAGTAAGATGGTGGTAGCGATCCGGACGGACCTTGCACAAGGCCCTACCACCCGCAAACGCTAACCATATGTAGTGATTATTCTATGGCTGCTTTGCTGTTCTGATGACGTACCCGATTGTTCTCCCCGACTTGGATGATGTTGACGGAGGGTCCGTAGCTGGCGGGCGCGAGCGTCAGCATCTTGTTGGGGGTCACTTCGACGAACGGCGTTGTCTGCGGCTGGTTTGGAACTGGCTGAAAGCATTGAAGATTCATAGCCAAGATTCACGATAGATGGCGTTGCAAGTAACACTTGCATAGTACTTACAGTGAAAAACATACGTTTGAAAATACGACGAAAGAGTTCGATAAAAAGTAGGTAGTGCCCTTCATTTATTGTCGTCTAGACAGAACCCAAGTAACAAGTTGGCCTAATATCGCAATGGGGACTATCGTTTCTTTGCTCACCAGTTGGCGCCACTGTCGACTAAGGTCCAGAGGTATAGCTGTCAAAGGCTACTTTATAAGATCAGCGCCGAAACAAAGTTTTAGCTCTTGAATCTCATTAAGTTTATTAATTATAAATAACTATCGTCATATCGGAAAACAAAATCCGCTTTCAAAGCGTTCACATTCATCGCCAAATAATCCATATTTGCGATAATTTCACGAAGGAGATCTCTTTTCAACAGGTAAATTAAAGTGAAAAGTGAATGTTATTGGAGCTCACGCGACACTAGCGCATCTAGTGGCAAATTCACACGCGATAGCCCATTGCTTCATCATCTTCCATCGTGAGGGGAGGGGCCATGCATAAATTACGTCACACACTAATGGGGGGGGGGGGATATCACCGTAATATGACAAGGGGCAGGGGGGCTCACTCAAAATGTTAAAATTTAAAATACTAAAGCACGAAACTTTTATATAAAAAAAAATTAAAAATTTACGACTGATCTATATTTACCTACTAATAATTTAGTACTCTCGCTATGAGATTATCTCTCATGCAACAAAATTTTACTACGAGAGCGCCGTAACGCAAGTAAAATACCAAAATTTACAAAAGTTTTTTCTAAATATATAGGCTCAAGTCGTCGGAGAGTGCCCACTTTTCATTATGTTAAAAAATATGCATTAATTTGAAAAATGTGTGACGTCACATGAGGGGGAGGGGTTCTAAAAATGTGACAACCTATGACAAGGACGGGGGGAGGGGTTCAAAAACCTAAAATTCGTGTGACGTTATTTATGGACGGCTTAGGAGGACTAACGATCGTTGATATCGGAGGCGTGTGGAGACAGGAACGTTTCATGTAGCTGGCATTAGATAGCAACTTACAGGGACCTGGTGGATGATGAAGGCGGGTGGCTCGTCCCTCGTGTCGTACGTGTGGTCGTGGTCAGGCCGGTCTTCGGGCGAGTCGTACTGGCACTGCACGTTGGCCATCGGGAAGTCTGAAGCAACAGGTTTAACCAACTGAGCGAGTAGCGACTAGCTAAGCTAAAGCAGTACGGAAACTACGAACAAAACGGTTGAAACGAACGCACACAGACGCGCGCTTCTACAAGGCTAAGCGGATCTCGCGGTGCCGTCAGTCGCGAGTGCCGCGTTGAGACGAGCGGCCGCCTGCTGCGTGCGCTGACAGTCCGCGATCTTTTCGTTTTAAACATGCCAAGAGCGTGTTGCGCAGTGTGTCCATGTTACTAAATAGTTTATTTAAGAAACCTACTCATTCGGATGAGATTTTTCATACATTAAAATTTAATAATAGAGCTTTCCGAACGTGTCGTAGTAGGTGAAAGTATTTTCTAGGAAGTAATTTAATACTTACCTACCGACGAATAAAAACATCTTAAACTGTAGCTAGTTACTTTAAAACAGGCCTTACTAGCTGAGATAGCGTTAACTAAACAAAGAGCTTTTCAATATTACAAATATTAAATCGACAACCCTAACGCTCTATTGGAGCGTAGGTATTTATTTCAAAAAATAAGCCTAGTTTCCATGCTACTCTATTTATTTACTGTGATAGGGGTGTATATGATCGGTGTTTGATTGTTTTGTCCATCTATCGCAAAGGGTATCCCCTTATTTGCTATAAAATCAATGGCTATAAAATCACATTCTATAAAACCATTTGCTATAATGATTCACTTTCTATAAATTCAGATGCTATAATCATTGCTTGCTATAATGCTCACTTGCTATAACACTTAAATTCTCTAAAGTTACTTTCTATAAATTCAAAATCTATAACATTCATTTGCTATAATATTCATTTGCTATAACACTCATTTGCTATAAGGATTAGATAGTATAACATTTGTTTTCTATAACTATTGAAATCTCTAAACTTTACTTAGGCAGCGGTACTACAACTGAAAAGTCGCGGAAAAGGGGGGTGTGGGGGGCAGGGCCCCCCACATGGGGGGCTCGGGGGCGCAGCCCCCGCCATTAGAAAAACACGTTACCAACATCCAATTTAAGACAGATAGGTTTGTTAGTTACCTTGTGTCCTTCAGAGCAGAAAATAGGAGCCCCGCGCAGCGGGGCTCTTTCGACCTCGCATTAGGATGCCTGGCTGAATTTAAGGAATCAGTAGAGGAAATAAAAAACAAATATAACAATAAAGAATATATTTATGAATCTTATTTACTTTAATTTTAAATTTGATGCTAAGGCTCTGAGAAAATCTAAGGGGCTGTGGTAATTGGCTCTGTTTTATAGATTTTGATGCTTATAGAATGTGAATGTTATAGATTTTGAATGTTATAGATTATGAATGTTATAGAAAATAATCATTATAGAAAACAATTTTATAGATTTTGAATGTTATAGATTATGAAATTATAGATTTTGAATGTTATAGATTATGAATGTTATAGATTTTGAAATTATAGATTTTGAATGTTATAGCATGTGACTTTTATAGCAAATGAATGTTTATAGCAAGTGTAGGGACACACTTTGTGGCCTTACGCCAGGTCAGCTCATATCCCAGTACATTCGCACTGGAATATGAGTTGACTAAGCAGTTTGCACTTGGGCCAACGGGCCCACATTATAGCCAGTCATTCGCGGAGCTTACTGGAGGACGTACACGCCCCAGACTTAAGTTAGCGGTGCTCACTGTGAACCTTGTAATTTAGTTATACAATCTTACGTTTATTATACATACTTTAAAGGACTAAACTATTTCATTTCACCTCCACGCAACCACTTCCCTAAACAAGTGATTTTATAGCATATGAACTTATAGATTTTAAATTTATAGCTTTTGATTTTATAGCAAATAAGGTAGACCCATCGCAAAGCGGTGGTAGCCTAGGGGTTTGTCTTGTGGGAGGGGTCTGAGATTTTCGAAATTTATGTGCCAAATTCATTTGAAATTTACCTTGAGCTTTTCGGTGAAGGAAAACATCTTGAGAGGAAACCAGCAACACTTCTGCGAAGCAATTCAATGGTGTGTGAACAGTGGCGTAACTATAGGGTGGCAGGGGTGGCAAAATGCCAGGGGCCCCTAGCTTTACGGGGTCCCGAACTGACTTGATTTAGAGCACAGAAGGGAAGCTGATGTACTTCTTTATATTGAGGAAGGAGCCCCATCTGACAAATTTGCCACGGGCCTCAGACGTTATAGTTACGCCACTGTGTGTGAAGCTCCTTTGCCTCCCCCTTACCCTTGCCTGTGGGAACTATAGCCCAAGCCCTCTTGACCTAAGAGGAGGCATGTGCCCCAGCAGTGGGACGTAGGGTGGAGTTATTTTATATATTTATGTCGCATGTCGCATTACAGCCGGCCGCGGAGTGGGGATAAAGTAACAGGCGCTCTCTAATTATTCGTGTATTCTCTATAGATTGAAATTAAAACTTAGTTTGATTATCTTGCCAACTATTGGTTTCCCAATATGATTCCCCTTTTTAACCCCCTACGCGAAAAGAGGAGTGTTATAAGTGTGACATCGATGTCTCTCTCTGTGTGTGTCTGTGGCATCGTAGCTATCAAGCGGTTGGACCGATTTCGATGCAGTTTTGTTTTCATTCGAAAGCCAGTTTCCTTTCAGTGGTGCTTAGCCATGTAGTACAAATCAGTTCAACAGTTTCTGCGTGGGCGTTTTTAATATTTTTAATGAATGGTTATTATCCAATTATTAAGTAAATAAGAACGCATTTTGAATACCCTAAATCGAATAATTTTCCCATAATTTTCAGCTAAATACATATCTAAAAAAGTCTTTTGTGTCAATGATATCTAACTTTCTTTGTGCACTGAATCTGAAGAGTTTTATAAAGGATCATGTGCAAAGATTGAGCCATATTATTTCGTTGTTCAGAACGCACTTATTTATAGTCTGTGAACGCTTGGGGAACTCTTGATCTTGCACTTGCAAAATTTGTCATTCTATATACTTACGTCAAAAAATTATACGGAATGACAGATTTGATTTTCCAATCCCTTTCATATTCCGATTTAGTAGGGGTGCGAGTCGGGTTACCTCCGCGTGTGGTCAAGAGCTGCGGTTCGTTTTGGATCCGTCCGAGGAGAGCAGTGCTTGGTCCGGTGCACCCTGGGCATCGGTTAATGATAATGATTTCCTGCCAGATACTGAGGGATATCATTATCCGTTATTTTTGTCACAATGCTTTTTGAATACTGGCCTTTATTACTTTGACATTGGCGAAATCATCGCATTGATCGATGGGGCCATCTTAAAAAAAAAGATAGAATTGCGATGTGTTAATAGAGACCGTTAGGCGCCATACTTATTAAAATTAACACCCCTTATTCCTGGGGAATATACCGTTACCGCGATGTAGGAATGCGACGGCCCGATACAACGGCATCTAGCGGCCGATAGACACACTAAACAAACAACATTTCAGAACTGTACAATTATTCTTCGTCTTTTGGCCGATGCTGATATTGTTGATGATAAAATGAGATGGAAAAAAAACACAAATAAGACGACAAAAACTTCTTTATTTCATACGGCATTTCACCGATATATTCTAAGCTGGCGACCTCACAACATACAACTATGTTACGCGTTACACTCTTTAAAAACAACATAACGGAGTATGCATTTCTTTTTTATTACATTCCTGAGCAAAATATGAAAATATCTTAAGAGATGGCAAAAAGTGAAAAAAGTCAAGGTCATGAAACACGGGAATTATAAGGTTCGAAAAAAGGTTACCAAGCCCCAGATTTTTATACCTTTTATGAAAGTAATAAAAATAATATCTATACATATAAAATTCAAAGTCCTGACTGACTGACTGACTGACTGACTGACTGACTGACTGACTGACTGACTGACTTAACTATATATCAACGCACAGCCCAAACCACTGGACTTAGAGACTTGAAATTTTGCACATAGATACCTTATACAATGTAGGCATCCACTAAGGAAGGATTTTTGGAAATTCCCACGGGATAAGGAAAAAACGGGAATTATATATTCGATTCTTTGTAATGGCTGAGATGATGATGATGATGATGATATATTCGATTCCGAGTGACGCTATCTCAGTAACTATAATAACTAGACTCTTCAAATTTGATACATAAGTAGGTGATTACAAAACTAAGAAACTAATTTCAGGATTTTTGGAAATTTCCACGGGATAAGGAATAAAACGGGATTTATATATTCAGTTCTACGGGATCGATTTTTCGTTTTACTGGTCGTATAAAACTGAAATTTGGCCTTCAAGTTCTCTTGGGGAGTGTAGGGGAGCACTACAAAAGGATTTCCCGAAATTCCCACGGGAACGGAAACACCGGGACTTTTCGTTTTACTGGTTGCAGAAAGCTGAAATTCGGCATGTAGGTTGCTTCGGGAGTGTAGAGGAGCATTAAGAGAGTACTTTCCAAAATTCCCACGGAAACGGGAAAAAAACAGGATTTTTCGTTTTACTGGTCGTAGAAAGCTGAAATTTTGCAAGTGGGTTCCTTGGGGAGTGTAGGAGTTCCCGTAAGAATTTCGGGAATTGGTCTATTTGGCGAAATTCAAAACTCAAAATTCAAAAATTACGGGAACGGGAAAAACGGGACGCGGGGGAAAAGTTGAAATTTGTCACGTAGGTATATTCGGGAGTGTAGGGGAACACTAAGAAAGGATTTTCCGAAACGCCCACAGGGACGGGAAAAAACGGGATTTTACGTTTCCAGACGAAACAGCGGAAGAAAGAGACTTAACATTTATAACGTGTGTTTCTTTAAAGGCTTTAAGTGTACTCCGAAAGCACTCCCCAAAATTTCCACGGGAACGGGAAAAAACGTATTTTTTCGTTTTACATCATAGCGCGTACGAAGTCGCGTGAAAAAGCTATTTAGGGTATATTTTAGGACAGCCCTATAGGTTAGGTTAGGTTTGTTTTATAAAAATCCTGCAATATTTACAGTTTCAGAAAAATCAAGGTAGCGGGGCAATGCGGGGGCTTGCTTGCATGCTTGCTTGAGTGCTTGCTTTGCATGCTTGATTGCATACTTGCTTTCATGCATGCTTGCATGCTTGCTTGAATGCATGCATGCTTGCGTGCTTACTTGCATGCATGCTTGCTTGCACGCTTGCTTGCATGCTTGCATGCCTGCTTGCATGCCTGCTTGCATACTTACATGCTTGCATGCATGCTTGAAAGCTTGCAGGTTTGGTTGTTCGCTAGCTTGATTGCTAGCTTCTTTGAAATACTCATGGTTCACGCGTGCGAAGCCGCGGGCAAAAGCTAGTTACTAATATTCTAAAAGCGAAAGTAACTCTTGTCTGTCTGTCGTACTTTTACACCTAAACCACTGTACCGATTTTAATGAAATTCGGAATAAAGATAGTTTCCGATTTGACTTTTCGGATTTTTCTGTGTTGCAATTGTCAAGTGTCGTTCAGAAATTTAATTTCTAAACGTGAAACCGTCAAAGAAACATAAAAAATCAACAAGTAAAATACTTTATTCATTTGATAGTACCTATGAGTTAAAAAACTGCGTTTTCTCCTGTCCCTGGTGAGCTGTAGATGTTCCACGGGAGTTTGTAATTGTGTCGTACAGACATCATTCGAACAGTGATGTCACTTGGTAACAAAAAAATCGCATAGTAACAAGGTCACGTCACAGCTAGTGACTTTCAAGCGGCTTTAGTATAAACGATTGATACAAGTAGGCCCTTACGCGCGATAGCAAAGATTTATTTATATTATTTATCCATGGTTTCCTAACCTTGACATATTTACTACCCGTGACTGCTTTACCAAGTTTTAAGTCAAGTGCTGCCATCTGTTATCCGGTTCCTAGAACTAAAATTCGTTGGTAATGTGCGACGCGTAACTCAGTTGCCTTAACCCTATCAATAATAAATACAATAATTCATCAATTTATTTTATTTACTTAGTCCAGTTACATACTTTACGTTCGTAGCTTGATTTTTTGCAAAATGAAACACAGATGTCGCTACTGCAAAAGGAAAAAAATATCAGAAAGAAGGCGCGAATTTTCATATCACATACTACGTTAACGTCGTCGGTCATTGTAAATGTTATTGTAAAAGTAACTTTCGCAACTCACACACATTTCATGACCGTTAAAAATCAAAGACGTTGGCGCCATCTATGTTTTACTGACACACAATTCCGAAACAACAGATCTGATACTAGCGACATCTGTGTTTGCAACAAGCAAATTTACAATAAAATACGTAAATATATATTTAGTTTAATAAATTCTATATTTAATTCTGAGCTATTCTTAAAATAAATTACTCATTAATTCGAGTTACATATATTATGGTGTAAAAATATAACCATTGGTTTGGTGAGACCATAGAGGAATTAACCAATACAGTGGTACTTTAATACGAGCTTTCCAGTTCTGCATCATTACTACACTTTTGCGATTTGAAACTTATACCGTATTTTTCCAAAAGAGTGCACCTGAACATTTGGGCTTTTCTTACTCAGAATAGACCCTATCGACCCTCATACAAGAAAAAATGTGGCTTGACCTTGAGCCCGCCATAGTGCAGCAATTGCCGCAGTGATTTAGCAAAACGTATTTTTCGGACAAACTATGATATTTCCACCTTTTCCTCTATGGGTCAGACTTACATATAATACTTTAACTGTCTTAAAATTAATGTAGAATCATTTAGCATGCGGTTAAAATAAGTCGTAGGCCTTCCACGCTGGTCTGGGAGCAAAGAACAAACATAGAACGTACCAGTTGCTTCTCTTCCCACGCAGGTTAAAAGCCCATCGAGGGAACGGGCAAAAATCTTAGGAACCATGCTATAGGCGATGCTATTTTGATTCCCCTTTCCACCTATACGCCCACGATCATGCTAAACGTGGCCTTTAGGTCTTGTTATGGGCTCTGTCTACCGAGTAAGGGATTCAGACGTGATTTATGTATGTGTCGTTGGGTTAGTTGTGACTAAAATGAAACTTTAATATTTTCAGTATTTTTAAATACAATTGTGTGTAGAGCGTCCAAGGTGGGGACGTTGTGATTGGAACAAAGTGTCTGCCTACCCCTGTGGGAAAGAGGCGTGACGGTGTGTATGTATGTATGTCTGAACCATCTGCTAAATAATTATGGATTAATTTTAGGGCAATGCATTACCACCAAATTATTGCAAATCCATTTATATAAAGGTACAGTTGTATTTTAATTAGTATTCTCCGATTTTAAAATATATCTTCTATCAGGAAAAATTAATAAGTTATGAAATTAAACTAAAATTCACTTTGACATGAAAAACAAAACTAGGAACTAATCAACAAATAATGTTAAAACTAAAGTTTAATCCTTTGGACATTGCTATTTGGCATGTTAGGAACTGAAAGTTTTTTTTGTTTTAGGATACCTAGTCATTATGTTCTAATACGAACTGTATAAACCGTTTTAAAAAAAATCTGATAAAAAAGGCTAAAGAAAGCTACGAAAAACTGCATCGAAGTTACAAAAATGACATCATTGAAACCAATTGCATTCTTCGCAAGTGTTTAAGTATAGAAATATTAGAAATCTCTTTTAAATCGTGTTTTTTTTTATCTTACTCCTTTCCTGCCTTTAATTAAGCAATAATTTTGAAGTCTGAAAGCAAAATAATATAGGCATTTACGACAATTCAAATAATTAATTAAAATTGACAACATAAAAATATAGCGTTAAAACATCTTAGTAGCCAAAAAAAGCTATCACAAACAAAATCATACATTTTAATACAAGTGACGCCATCTCTTTTCGAATAACATTAACTATTTTTATTATTTGAGCCAAAACTAAAATTGACACAAAAGATTACTTAAAATTGCACTATTTTAAACGTAAGACACCGATATAATTGCAAAAATACTAACGAAATATAAAATAAAACAATAAAAACGCGTTAGTCTTAAAATCTATGCAGTGGCGTTAGAACCACGAAAATGGCAATAGCTTACAGAAACTCAGTCCTATTACATAATTAAGACTAGATATATTTAAGTACACAATATGACTATTAATTACATTATTTTATATATTAAACATTATAAGTTACTATCAATACTTAATTTTCTCGAAGACAGCTCGGAAGTGTAATGTTTATATTTCAATAAAAAATTTAAACTTAGACACAGACCGCTTAGACAGCTTAGATTCTATGACACAGATTTGCCGTCTAAAGGTTAGTGCGGTAGCTTTTATTCGTGCTCACCAGTTGGCGCCACTGTCTTCGCTTTCAAATTCACATTATTTAGAATTTGTTTTAATTCATCTTTAATAGTAAATTATTTGCTATCAGTGTTGCGGGGTCACTTTATCTTTTGAATAAGCTGCCCTTTGGTGCCCGCTTGATGGGGACTTTTACTAATGATTGACGTTTCTATAGACCTAACGCTACACTAGCGCCTCTAGCGGCGAATTTACGAAGATATTATGTAGTTTTCTTACGAGCTGTCATCGACAAAGTTAATGATTGATTATAGGTGACATATCGAGGGCATAAATATCAATACAGTAGCCATCATGTCAAATGTATATGTCATAGGGCTTATTATTTACGGCATAAAGGTGTATAGTAGGGATTGCAAAAACCGTACAGAATTAAAAACCGGTTAACCAGTTTTTAAATCAAATTTGACTCAAATCATTATTCAATATCTCGACGTTCTTACTTCGTGGAATATTCTAGTGTAGTATTGCTTAGTTTATAAATTAAGCAAGTCAGCATTAGTTGAGCGGAAAATAAAACAAGTTTGTTTTGAAACTTTATGATGTCAAGAATATTAATAAAATGCGTTTTAAATGTTGTAAAATACAGATAGTCATAATAAGTCAGAATATTGAACAAAACAGTTTTAGAGTCACTGTAGTATATAGAATTAAATAATCAACTTATTATAGTTTTTGTTCCTTTCGGTTTATCCGATTTTTGCGTCCCGTAAACCAGTTTTTTGCCTTAATCAAAAAAGTTTCGGTTAACCGGTGAACCGGTTTGCAATGCCTAGTTTTGACGTCATGGTAATGTACATATATTTATCCTCTCGACTACAGTAAAACCACGGTTCACTATCCCACGGTAAAACGATACACATATTTTAAGAAATTGTTATTACTACCTTTGGCTTATTCATAATTTTGTCCCTGTAACTATATATTTGGTGAAAGTCTTCGCATAAAACAAACCGGTATGGTAAACGAAACACATGACAATCGAACTAATTAGTCAAATGGGAGTTTGAAAAAAAACGCAATGCCCTTTTCCAGAATTTTGGGTTCGATTATTTTTGTTCCCATTATCAAATGAGCCAAGAAACTTTCTTGATTTTTTGTATTTATTTTTACGTTTTTACCCGTTAAAAGTAAGTTATGGCCGGGTATCGAACCTCATCATACCGCTACACCACCCATAAGAAAGTGAGTAAGCTTCAAACGACGTCGGTTGTTTTTTAAGTTTCCTTTTTTTTTTGCAAATAAAAAATATTATGTATATCTAAAAACCCGAGGATGCTTACTTCTAAAACTTTATACGAATTATTATATATTTTTCAAGTAAACCAATTACTCGTTAGATATATATTTGGCAAGATAGTTAAGTACTTCAAATAGCTGTTTTTATGTTACACATTTTTTTTCATATTTGATTTTACGATACCAGGACTTAAGGTCCGGCCACACCAGTGCGAAAGACGTCAACGGTGCGTTTACGCAACACAATGTATGAAGAAACGGTGAGAGAACGTGACGTATTCGACACGCAGCGGTGTGGTCGCTCCTTTATTTCTTGCAAATATTACACATTGTTATTTTAATCCACTAAATGGCACCAAAAATCGAATAAGATACAATTTAAAAATACTTGTACGTATTAGGGATTGCAAAAACCGTACAGATTAAAAAACCGGTTAACCGGTTTTCATTATTTTCTTCAAGTTTACTCAAATCATCATTAAATATCTCGACGTTCTTGCTTCGTGGAATAAAGTATTGCTTAGTTTATAGACTAAGCAAGTCAGCGTTAGTTGAGCAGAAAATAAAACAAGTTTGTTTTGATCTACTGAAACTTTCAGATGTCAAGAATATTAATAAAATGCGTTTTAAATGTTGTAAAATACAGATATAATAATATATAATAAGTCAGAATATTGTACAAAACAGTTTTAAAGTCACTGTAGTACATAGGATTAAATAATCAACTTATTACAGTTTTTATTTCTTTCGGTTTCGCGTCCCGAAAACCAGTTTTTTGCATTAACCAAAAAACTCCGATTAACCGGATTGTCGGTTAACCGGTGAACCGGTTTGCAATCCCTAATACGTCTGCTTTGGGTCCAAAGTACAAAAAAAGTACAGATTTCTTCCAGTTAACTTTCCAAGTGGAACTTTTATAAAGACTGATTGAACTGGCATAGCAGAGCAGTGGACAAAAAAGACTTAATAACACAATTCTATCCAGAACGACTTTAATGCCATCTAGCGTATAAAAACAGACACCATCTTTCTACGACTCAATCAACATTCGATTACCTTTTCGCTTATTCATAAAATGCAGAACAAATCTATAAACGACTGCTCCAAAATGATCTTTCATTTTAACTATTACATCCGAACTTCTAGTGTAAGTTTTCGCATATAAAAACGTCTCGAACGCGTTCAATAATTGGCAGCGCCACTTGCGGATCGAAACGCAACTGTTCTTATAGTCAGTGGCGTAGCTACCTAGGGACTAGCCGGGGCAGTGCCCCGGGGCCCTCAAGCTCAGAGGGCCCTCGAATCCTTACCAGAAAATCTCGATCGAACTATTATTATTAAAACGTAACCAGTTTAGATAGTAGTGGGGCCAGTGGCGTAACTATAGGGTGACAGGGATAGCAAAATGCCAGGGGCCCCTAGCTCTACTTTAGAGCACAGAAGGGACGCTGATGCACTTCTTTATATTGAGGAAGGAGCCCCATCTGACGAATTTGCCGCGGGCCCCAGACGTTATAGTTACGCCACTGAGTGGGGCCCTATTTTTTTATTTGCACCAGGGCCCTTGGTTACCTAGCTACGCCACTGCTTATAGTATTAACGCGTTCAAGACTTTTGCGGCCGAAAACCTACACTAACCATACTGGCTTACCTTTACAAAGTTTCATCAAACCTTTCCGACCTCGTCTCCGTCATCAAGTCCAATGGATCCAAAATCTGCGTAGCTCTCGCCCCACGGCGGCCTTTAGAAAACTGACTCTTAATATCATACTTCTCCATCCAATTGCGCAAAGTCTTCCTTGGCACACCATACTTATTAGACGCGGCATAAACACTGTATCCCTTCTTCACAGCTATCAACGCATCCCTCAGGTGCTGGGACGAGTATTGCTTGTAACTCTTCTCTTGGAAAACGTCGGTTTCTATATTGACTATTGCGTTAGGTCTCCTCCCAACGATGCGGGGTCTCGCGTGGATGTTAAGAGGTATTCCGTGGTCCATGTCTATGAAGTGCCGGGTTACGATTTCGGTTGAAGTGCGGACACCTGTAAGAAGCAAGGTAAAGAGCCCGTTAGTATGAGGAGAAGAGATGCTGAAAGAAGTGGGCATCTTTTCCTGGCTTCCTACAGGGCGAGGAAAAGTAGCCCCAATACATTGACTTACAATAAACAACTACTCTCAGTCGCTAACAAAGGTTCCTCAAGGAACGTCCGAGTTGCTTTGTCTATGTGTTGTGTGTCAACACATCGACTTAGACAGATAACATTAACATATTCGTTCAAATTGACACCTTATTTCGTGGCAGTAATGTTTAATATCAATGGCGTAGGATCGTGAGAAGTAATGACACGACGCCACGAGCTGGAAACCTGCCTGTCTCTTTTGTTCTCAATAGTAAGATTACGGTGCGAAAGAGACATATATGCCAGGCTAAAGGTTATAATGCCGGCTTCACATTTTTAATATATGTATGTATTTTTTAATATGTGCTTAGTTAGCACTTGATGGTCCCATCGGAAGACCAGCGCTGGCTGCAAGGCCAGCATTATGCTGAGATGGGACCATTTCGTGATGTATGTACTGATATTTTTTGTTTTTTTTTTTTCACTTTGTTTTTGTAACCCAGTATATATCGCGAATAAATGTTTTTCTTTCTTTCTTTCTATATATTGTTATCAAAGCGCGGTCGAAACACAACTGAACCAAAACACTGAACAATAGACGCGTCGTTCAGACTTTTGCTTCGGACAGTTTTTGAGCGTGATTGGGAGTCTAGTTGTTTATTGTACGTCAATGCCCCAATACCAATAAATAGAGCAGTATGGAAACTAGGCTTATTGTTAGAGTACAATAAAGGCTATGGTATAATAGTCTAGTTTGTTTATGGTTTTGTATTTGTTTTATTCTTGTTACTAATATGGCTCCCTTAAAAATGTGTCGTGCTATTGTGTTGTTCTCTCAATAAAGCAGCCAAACTGCGTTACAATCTGTTTCATTACTAAATATTAACACTTATTTTTTGAAAATACCTACGCTCCAATAGAGCGTAAGGGTTGTCGATTATTTGCTTTTTGTTTAGTTAGTGCTATCTCAGCTAGGAAGGCCTGTTTTAAAGTAACTAGCTACACTTAATTAAGAGTATTAGGGTTGGCACCCTTAATTTCCGTAAAAAAGATACAAACGTGTATTTGGGTTCTATAATAATTAAAATTATTTAATAATAACTTATTTAAGAAAGGTTAATTTATTCTTAAATAACACACACACACAAATCACGTCTAGTATATCCCTTACGAGGTAGACAGAGCCTGAGGTAACAAAACCTTAACGCCACGTTTAGCATGATTAAGGGCGTATAGATGGAAAGGGAAATCAAAATAGTGCTGGGTTTCCCGCCTACAACATAATTCCTAAGACTTTCGCCCATTCCCTCGATGGGCTTTTTCCATCTGCGCGGGAAGAGAAGGAACTGGTAAATTCTGTTTTTTCTTTACTCCCAAACCAGCATGGAGGAAATATGAGGTCATTTTATATTGGTTATTTACATAGACACACAACAGCGGCGACAGAAATTCATTATCTGTGAAAATTTCAACCGTCTATCAGGCTTCATGAGAGACAGCCTGGTGACAGATACACAGCCTGACAATCTTAGTAATAGGGTTCTAAGGTTAGTAACAGCGCCATCTCTCGTCCCTGGTGAGCAGTAGATGTTCCACGGGAGTTTGTAATTGTGTCGTACAGACACATCATTCAAACATGACGCTTGGCGACGAAAATTCGCATAGTAACAAGGTCACGTGACCGCTAGTAACAGATAGAAAAATTCGAAGCCTTACCCACCTGCTATGGGTGGTGTAGGGGTAGCACGCGTCACGGAATAACTAGTGGAATGACGATTTCTGTTTTAATTTTCAGTGTAGTTTAGAAAGTCATTAAAAAACACAAAATCCTTTTTATAAAGTTTATTTTATAACCCCGTAATAGCAAACTTGGTACAATCATTTTTATATAGATAATATTATAATACAAATAACTTTACAGAGTAAGCGGATAAAACGGTTCGTTTTTAGAAACCATTTTTCGTCTCTACTGCCGTTACAAAAGGGAGCAAGCAAGTGGCAGTTGCAGCAAGTTACTATAACAATATCCTAAACCATAACCGATGATTTTGACGTGTGTCTGATAGATCTACGAAATAACGGGTGTCCCCAAAAGGACGCAAGATTTAATTTGCCGCCATTTTGTCATTGTAGCGCTGGCAACCCTAAAAAACTGACAGCTGTAAGTTAAGCGTTTTAAAAATGGCGGGTTATTATGCGAAAGAACGCGTTTTCATTATTGAAGAATATTTCGCAATTAATTTAAATTCAGCATACTTTTTGTAACTCTAAAGTTAACCCAGGGCCTTACAATGACGTCTTAGTGTGATTCAATTCAGACTCAGTTCAGGTTTTAGCTGTCATTTTTAGTAAGGATTTGAAAGCGAGCGAACCTAAACTGAATCGGAACAGAATCGCATTAAGGCTATCGTACAAGTTGCCGAGATTTTTGAATACTGTATTTATTACTTCGACATTGGCGAAATCATCGCATCGATCAATGGGACCATAGTGGCGTAACTATAGGGTGGCAGGGGTGGCAAAATGCCAGGGGCCCCTAGCTCCACGGGGCCCCGAACGGGCTCGGTTTAGAGCACAGAAGGGACGCTGATGCACTTCTTTATATTGAGGAAGGAGCCCTGACGAATTTGCCGCGGGCCCCAAACGTTATAGTTACGCCACTGGCACCATATTTGAAAAAAGAAGAGTCCTCGCCCGCGCGGGTACAGGAGCGCGGAGTAGGGCGACAAAGGGGAACGAGGTGCGGGCGGGTAGTGCCCCTGCCCCCCAACCCCCTTTATAGCCTACCCCGCGTCCCTGTACTCATTTAAACGGTCGGTCTAACCATGCTGCTGCCAGCAGTGAAACCATTGAACCATTTCCTCCGCTTACTCTATAAATATTACAAATATTTTACTTAACGGGCGGAAATATTTAAAACACTTTATTAACACAAATAGCTATTTATTACAGGCACAAAACCCATACACATTTAAGCATGCAAGTTGGTCTTAACACTGTACAATTCTCAACATGAAACTACCGTGAGACAGAATCATAACTACACAAACGGAGCCGAAACATTTCGAGCAGCACTCGACTTTATACGTGAGTTATCTGTATGACTCTACAATTCCTTTTTTTGCTGCCTAGAATAGGCAAAGGCCTAGACTTTCACATCTTTCTGCATCGCACAAAATCAATAAATAAAAAAGAACAGATAGATCTCCACAAACACTTTGTTACATGTAGACTACAAGCCCATGGAAAAAAAACATGTGAAATGAACCAGTGTGAATGAAGCTTAGAAGGCTGTTACTATATCATAAAATAACTCTGAGCGCTATGCCGTCATTTCTGAGCGGTACAGAAGCTTGAATTCTATCTTTAAACGTAGGTATCGCTTTAGCACACTTGTATGTATGACCATTATAGAACAGCGTTCAAGAGTACCAGTGTTCAGACCTACTTACGACTAAGCCGGTTATAATAACGAAAAATATTTTAAGTACATATCCAGTCAACCTACAACTAAAACTCGCAGTGTTTTCTTAAATAACAAAGAAGCAGCAACATTTAAATTAAAGTAATACTGCTTACGACATTGAATGCGCTCGATGTAATTTTATAAGGATTATAAAGTTTTCTTTAGTACCCGGTCACGAAATACAGATGGCGTGGTAATCAATTGTTTCAACGCCATCTGTATTTTGGGACGCAACTTTAAATTAAAACTAGTGTGCACTGAAATGTAAGAAAGTCACCTTATAAGTGTGAGTCGAATCAAGTTAATTTAACAATGACTAACTGACGAAAATATTGCGTCAAAATTGTCGCTTTTAGTTCATGTTAAATGTAAAACAAAGTAACTTAATGCAACTCTCACTGAGGCCGTTACAATCCTCAGATACACTTATCTATCACATAACTTTAGAGTTATACGTCGAATATGCTATCTGCCGATTAAAAAATCGGGCCTTACTATCTCAACTATGGATGTCAAAATAATTGAAACGTAAGATCAAATATATGAAACAAAAATAAGATAATTCCTTTAATGGTTACTATGTAAAATAAACCAGTAATCGTTTTAAATTGTATTTAGGATAAAAATTCAGTAAGTTATATTGAAACCATATCATATTATATTACATTTAAGTATAGTATACAATAGTAAATGTATATATATCTACAGTAGCACTTATATTCTATATATTATGTATATAACTATACACTAATAGGCACTTCATGGATTTAGGACGCTTTCATATTTGCAATAAAAGTATATGTGCCAAGTTTCTAGTATCTAGCTACAGTGGTTAGGCTGGGCCGTGTCTGTCTGTCAGTCAGTCGCGGTACTATTGTATAGACTAACTTATAAAATAAACAAGTAAATAGAATCAGCTAGTATATAACAAAGAAGGGATTAAGACTCATGTATCATAAAATAATCCCTTTTATTCCTTAACCCACGGGAATTTTGGAAAATGCTGAAAATAGTTTTAGGGACGCCAAATGCATGTATTATTTTTGACATAGTTTTTCTATATTAATAAATATTATGCATATTCGTGCTGCACATTATCATTACATACATACATAAATCACGTCTTTATCCCTTACGGGGTAGACAGAGCCTAAGGTAACAAGACCTAAAGGCCACGTTTAGCATGATTCTGGGCGTATAAGTGGAAAGGGGAATCAAAATAGTGATGGGTTGCTAGCATCGCCTGTAACATGATTCCTAAGATTGTCGCTCACTCGATTTTCTCTCGATGGACTTTACCATCTGCGCGCGAAGAGAAGCAACTGGTGCATTCTATGTTTTTTCTTTACATTATCAATGCTAGACTGAAGTAACAAATACCAAAGCATAGAGACACTGACCCTTTACAATTGATAAAACTAATTTCGTTATCATAATTAAGTAAATTAAATAAATTATTGCAAATACGAGCTCGTCCACATAAAACAAAGAATACAGAAACGAATTAAGGCATACCAATTATATTTATTAGAACTATATGGAAATTAGGAACATAAAATAACTGCAATCTCCATAATTACTCGATATTTTAAAGATGCCTTTTAAGTCGGAAAGAGCACTGCTTCAAATTCGAGCGATTTGAGAAATTACAGTTCTGATATAATAAGTAATTTTTCTACGCGCAACATATATTGTATAGTAAATATACCACTTCATTTTACCACATTCGCTGTATTTTCGTGTAATGAATGGAAAACAAAGATTATTGCGTAACGAAAAAGTGGTACACTATCATATTTGTTTTTTTATTTTTGTTTTATTATGTTGCTTGCATAAATTGAATTAAATTGATTGATTGCTTCAACCCGTCACGCCGCATACTATTATATTAAGTACATTATTTTATTTAACATAAATAAATTAAAGTTTTTAGATTAAGCCGTTCGCAATTAAAAAGTGGTCTAGCAGGATTTAATGTCAAAAAAGTATTCAAAAAAGTGTTTATTTGCAGTGTGCTATCTCATCAAAGATACAGAATCACGCACGCACTTGCAATCCTCTGGTATCCATGGGTAGTGGTCCTCGCTTACCATCAAGTGAGCCACTTGCTCGCTTCTTTGTGGTATATAAAAAATAAGTTTGTTACAAATGTAAGCAAACTATTTTCTTTTGCAAAATAAAGTTTTCTTGCAGATAGCATAAAATTAAGTACCCATTTCCGCCATATTTTAAGGTCTTCTAAATATTGGGCTAATCGGTCGTTTAATTATAAAAAAATACATTTTTTTATTACTTTTTTGACAGCTTAAAAACCCCGCTCACATATCGCTACTCTCTAATTTCATTTTTCAAGTCTTTTCCGTTTTTCTGGACGTAGTCCTTACAAGCACTCAATTTTAAAAGGCCAATTCGTTTTTTAAACATTAATATAAATTTTAATAATTAATAACTATATCTATCCACAATTTTAACAAAAAAACATTTTAATTGTTACAACTGTGCACTTACGCTAAAGTAAAATTAATAATAAATAAAAATATGCCTCTTAAATGTTACCCTACTAAAAATACCGTTTAGGTAAATTATTTCACATTGGCAATAATTTGGATAAAAACTATACACTCTTTGGGTAATATTGCGAGGGGAAAAGAAAAAAAAAAGAAAATTTTCTCATCTTTGGACATAGGAATAATTATTTTAACATTTAAATTAATATAATGAAATCTTTGCGTACTCTTTGGCAGTTGAGTTTAAGAAGGTCGTATACACCTTATTCCAAATTTAAAATGGCCGCGTTTACCAATTCAGCTAACGCCGTTTGGACGTTTGCTCTTAAATGATATCCAAACCGAATTGTAAGACACACACAACAATTTATCCACCAAGCTCATTGTTTAAGACTGCACGACAGTGGCGTAACTATAGGGTGGCAGGGGTGGCAAAATGCGCGAACTGGCTTGGTTCAGAGCACAGAAGGGACGCTGATGCACTTCTTTATATTGAGGAAGGAGCCCCATCTGACGAATTTGCCGCGGACCCCAGACGTTATAGTTACGCCACTGCTCCACGAGCCAGTTCCAACGCTTTATCGCGTAACTTTAATAAAATAAATAACAAAACTATGCAAAGGACATTTTACTAGGGTTCCGTATCGATGGAGCCAAATCCGAAATTCGAGGTTCGGTGACATTCAACTCACGTCTTTACCCCTTACGGAGTAGACAGAGCCTAAGGTGACAAGACCTACAGGCCACATTTAGCAAGATTGTGGCCGTATAGGTGGAAAATGGAATCAATATAGTGATGGGTTGCTAGCCTCATCGCCTATAACATGATTCCTATGATTTTCGCCCAATCCTTCGATGGGCTTTTACCATCTGCGCGGGTAGAGAAGCAATTGGTACATTCTATGTTTTTTCTTTGCTCCCAGACCAGCGTGGAGGAAACTCAACTCTCAACTCATATAACAAAATGCAACTCTTATAATAAAATACTTCAAAGATATTTCGAAGAGGCTAATAGACGCTACGGTTACAGAGCTAGCAGCTTCCTTGAACAGCGTGTTAGTATCGCTGTCAGGGGGAATGCTGCCAGCGTCTGCGGAACTATGCCTCGGGGACCCTTTTTTTAATTATTTTATTTTAAGATTAGTATTAGTTTTGTTTCTAATTCCCCTTTTGTATTTGTTTCATTAATCAATTTTACTCATAACATTTTGATTCCAAGGAGAAAATAAAAATGCGAGTAGAAGTTTACAGGGTCCCTGGTTTGCGGGCGTCGCGGGCGTGGGCGCTACTTACCGCCCTAGAGTTTCATGACAAGGAAAAATCCCGAGGATTTTATTATGGCCAAGTTAATCTGTATGTTTTGATACTGCTTACGTACAAGTGTGACGAAGAAATGTTTCTATCATGGTCAATCAAGCTAACCTAATCACTTCCTGGAATATTTTGGAATAATTCGAAGACACTATAACAAAACTGAGTAAACATAAAGTTTTGCAGCGCCTATTACTGTGGCCTCTAAACCAAAAATTAAAAAAAAAAAAATGAAAGAAGGTCCTTACACAGAACGTGTTTTTTTCCCAACATTTTTACTCAATCTCAATCATCTCCACTGTTTGGCAATACGGAACCCTTTGCGCGCGTCCGACTCGCGCTTCGCCGTTTTTCTAAATTCAAAAAGCCCTCACATCATCAGATATGCAAGCAATTGGAATTACATTAGAATTAGATACAATTCATCCGAAAAAACCTTTGAAACAGTCACTGTCAATCGAAGCGAAGCATTCAACCTTCAGTTTTAATAACTTGGTTCAGAACACAGAATACAGATGGCGTTACTGCCGATAGCTAGTCGCGCGTCGTAACAGTTTATGCAGTAGATCACGAGATGGCGCTTACTCAAACTACTTCATCGTAAGCAAAAGAATAGATACCGCATGGAAACAATTGACAGACGTATTTCGTGTCAATAATTTACACTAAAGGTTTTGAACCTATTTAGCTGGCGCCCCAAAGCATCAAATATATTTGAAGCTGGCGATCTTAATTTTATTTATCTTCCTAAAACATTTGGTTTAATAAAAAGGCTGTTTGCTTTTTCATGTCATTATAAAATACTAGCTTCTGCACTGATGAAGAACTTGATGTTGATAGTATATTTTGCAGTAATTATTTACGTAGCGACCAGTGGCGTAACTATAGGGTGGCAGGGGTGGCAAAATGCCAGGGGCCCCTAGCTGTACGGGGCCCCGAACTGGCTTGGTTTAGAGCACAGAAGGGACGCTGATGCACTTCTTTATATTGAGGAAGGAGCCCCATCTGACGAATTTGCCGCGGGCCCCAGACGTTATAGTTACGCCACTGGTAGCGACTCCAGGGAGTTGCGACCTTTCACATGTTTATCGCTATCCCGCGGGAACTATGCAATTTTTCAGGATAAAAAGTAGCCTATGTTTTATTCTAGGGTACCAGCTACCGTTCCAACTTCATCCAGTCCTGTGAAGAAGGAACAATACACAGTCACATCTTCACAAACTTTCGCATTTATAATATTAGAAACCGGTTCTGGGGTCCAATTTTTGAAAGCACTCGAAATTGGTATAAATCAGCTTACATCCAAAACTACAGCTCTAATCAAAGCTTTGACTAGTTCACAAGATTAATGAGAGCTGCGATTGTCTTCTATGCTACTCGTTCAAATTCAGCACAGCGTTTCTCCACTTTAAAGCGGTTTAAACATATGTGCTTTCAAAAATCGGGCCCCGGGAATCCGACATTGGGTCTATAGGCTGTTTGCTTCGATTGACAGTACTCCCATTTACTCACGCAAAGACATATCTATAGCCGTCCCCTCTTTCTTCTCTTTCTCTTCATCGCTCGACACGGCAGTGTAGGTCAAGAAGTGTTTGCCAAAGTCCATTTCCCCCTCGAAACCTAGGTCAGTCTCCCCCCCGCTCTTTTCTTCGAACTTCTGTTCTGTGATCTCGAACTTTTGGTCTTGGTCCTTCTGTTTCTTGCTGTTTTCTACGAACTGCTTGAGCTGCTGCGGCATTGGGAAGGAGGACTTTATGTGGCACCGCTTCATCCAGTTGCGAAGGGACTTGCGCGGGACTTTATGCGTTTGCGCCGCTCTGAAATCAACACATTCATAAATATATATTCAATTATACAATTTAAATGGAAGGAAATGGGAGGGGGAATCCTTTTTTTAACCTCCAACGCAAAAAGAGGGGTGTTATAAGTTTGACGTCTATTATTCTCTCTCTCTCTCCCTCTTAGGGTTGCCAACATTTTTTCAACGAAATACAGTATTTTTCAAAATAAGCTACAAAAAATATAGTATTTTATGGAAAAAATAAAGCATAAAGCTCATGGTAAATCTCAAATTTAATTTCGCACATATTAAATTACGTAATTAGGTACGCCGAGATTCGAACCTACGACCCTCGGTGAGGTTACATTAGTAATGCTTACCACAGCTTTCAAATTCATACACTTACATACATTTTAATCACGTCTTTATCCCTTACGGGGTAGACAAAATGGGGATAACAAGATCTAAAGGCCACGTTTCGCGTGATTGTGGGCGTATAGGTGGAAGGCAGTGGCGTAACTATAGGGTGGCAGGGGTCGCAAAATGTCAGGGGCCCCTAGCTCTACGGGGCCCCGAACTGGCTTGGTTTAGAGCACAGAAGGGACGCTGACGCACTTCTTTATATTGAGGAAGAAGCCTGACGAATTTGCCACGGGCCCCAGACGTTATAGTTACGCCACTGGTGGCAGGGGTGGCAAAATGCCAGGGGCCCCGAACTGGCTTGGCTTAGAGCACAGAAGGGACGCTGATGCACTTCTTTATATTGAGGAAGAAGCCTGACGAATTTGCCACGGGCCCCAGACGTTATAGTTACGCCACTGGTGGCAGGGGTGGCAAAATGCCAGGGGCCCCGAACTGGCTTGGCTTAGAGCACAGAAGGGACGCTGATGCACTTCTTTATATTGAGGAAGAAGCCTGACGAATTTGCCACGGGCCCCAGACGTTATAGTTACGCCACTGGTGGCAGGGGTGGCAAAATGCCAAGGGCCCCAAACTGGCTTGGCTTAGAGCACAGAAGGGACGCTGATGCACTTCTTTATATTGAGGAAGGAGCCTGTCGAATTTGCCACGGGCCCCCGACGTTATAGTTACGCCACTGGTGGAAGGAATCAATACAGTGATAGGTTGCTAGCAATCATGCACTCACCTGTAAATACTGCCTCCCTTCTTCACATCCATCAAAGCAGCCCACATAGCTTCATTGGAATACCGCCTGTTCGGATTAAACTTGCCCATCATGACCCTCTCCAAATCCTTTCTCGACAACCCAGAGGAACTGACCTCCTTCCCCTCCAGAAACTGATCCAGGTCCGACTTCAGCACCGTCTCACCGATATCCACATTCCTGTCTTTGAAAATCGGCGGTCTTCCGCGCCGCCGGATCTGCTTCTCTAGGATCTTGGGGAACTCCTTCGGGTCTTTCGGTTTGGGTATGAGTTCGACTTCAGACTTCTGGTTCTTCACTTCGGCTTTCGGCTTCTTCTGGCCGCATTTCAGCAGGGATACTTCGAGCTCCCCGTTTTGCTCGAGCCAGGACTTGTAGTAGTCATTTTCTGTTTTCTCCTTGGGGTCTTCTTGGCTGAAACCGTATTTGTTGAACTCGTTTCTGATCTCTGTCGCGTTCATTTTGGATAGTCTGTCTAAATAGTCGGAGTTGGCTTTGGCTAAGTTTTGGAGTTTCGTTTGGAAGAATAGTTCGCTTTCCGGTTTCACTCTGAGGTAATTTTGGCGACCTAAAAACAGTAATCTGTTAATCTTTCTCTTAACAAGTTGTTCGACCAATTGTATTTTAAAAAGACAGGCTTTTTGCATGCTCACAGAAGTTTTTGCTGACAACTGTAAAACAGCATCTAGCGCGAGACGCACAAGAGTCGCGTCGTGAGATTGCCCGTTTATTTCTTACTGTTCCTTCTAGAAAGAGACGGGTAGCCTCACGCTCGTTTCTAACCTGACTGGGGCGGGTTTGCAAGGATGCTCAGACCAACTGACCAACCTGCTGATTTCCGGGTTAGTTTCAAAGCATAGTATTACGTCAAATGCCTCATGCAAACAAAAAGCCTGTCTCTTTTAGAACCATGAATGCCTTAATCAAAAAAAAAACTGACATGTCTGTAAGATAGCCCTGTCAGAAAAACAAAATTTAGCAAACCATTTCTCAAACAAAAAACCACGGACCTACATCGAAGTGGATGACGTACATGTGAGATGGGAATCGCGTCGATAACACTTATGACCCGTCGCGTTCGAAATTCGCCGTATCTCAAAGGACCTTTCTCACAAATCGCTGTCATCATGTGTCAGTTATCAATGATTAGTCTCTATTTCTTACTACGGAACAGAGACATCATAGATAACATACACTTAAAATATCAGTGTTAACTGAGATTGGTGAAAAAGGCCCTCAATCTCTTAAAAGAGCATTTTTCAATAAGTTTGTACATTTTATTAGCGACTAATATTAGCAAATACATTTAGGTAGAGTGAATGAAACTATGCCTAAATAACAGTCTCCCATGTCCCAATTTATTTGTGGGGAAACAGATGGTAAAAGCCCATGAATGAATGGGCGAAAATCATAGGAATCATGTTATAGGCGATGCTGCTAGCCAACCCAACCCATCACTATTTAGATTCCACTTTCCACTTATGCGCCCAGTCTTGCTAAACGTGGCTTTTAGGTCTTGTTGTCTCTAACTCTCTGTCGGAGTCGCTAATAAAATGTGCTTACAAACTTTTGAGAAATCCTCAACTTACTTGTTAAAGGAAAGCCTTGATTTGAAATTTTAATTCCTGATTTCAGAATAAACAAGGTCAGAGGCCCGATTTTGAAAAACACCACTCCAAAAGCACCATTCGCAAGTCGTAAAAAATCGGATTTAAAACGAGCACCCGCCCACGAAGATTGCATATCTCTCGGCTAATTGCCTCGTAGAGCCAGTGGCGTAACTATAGGGTGGCAGGGGTGGCAAAATGCCAAGGCCCCCTAGCTCTACGGGGCCCCGAACTGGCTTGGTTTAGAGCACAGAAGGGACGCCGATGCACTTCTTTATATTGTGGAAGGAGCCCCATCTGACGAATTTGCCGCGGGCCCCAGACGTTATAGTTATGCCACTGCGTAGAGCGTTGTCTCGCTCAAACGTACACCAATTGTCTCTTTCCTAAGACCGAAGTGCAATCTTTATCGGGTACTGTAGATATAATACATAGATTTCTACTACTTTCGAATAGAGCTTTACGAGCGTACAGGCATGCGAGACTGCTAAGCAAAACGTCACTAACCCAAATCTACACGTGTCTAATGCGTCATCCATTTCATATGTAGGTCCGTGCAAAGAACATTCATGGTCCGTATAAAATCCAATGTAACTACATTATTAATATATAAATGGCCTACCTTACAGACAATTTTTTTTCTGACAATATCCATTCGTAAACACTTAATTCACAAAGGCACTGGGACACTCGCGGGCTTTCGTAAAAACAACGGGTCCATAAAATTGCGAATAGAAACTTATTCGTCGTATTAATTATTAAAAAAAAACTGGACTTACCCGAAGGTTGACCTAAGCTGCCTCCTGGTTTGCCTGATTCTTCGTCCTAAGAAAAAAAAGAGGTTTAGTGACAAAAAATTATCGAAATATAGCAGAGTGGCGGCCATTTTGGCTGGTTGGAATAAGTAGGTATCCATGTGCAATATTTCTAAATATTATTCTGTTTGTGTTCTTATTCTTAAATATCATTTTTCCACGCTTGTCTGGGAGTTAAGGAAAAACATAGTATGTACCAGTTGCTTCTCTTCCCGCGCACGTAAAAGCTCATCGAGGGAATGGGCGAAAGTCTTAGTAATCATGGTATATGCGATGCTGGCAGCCCATCACTATTTTGATTTCCCTTTCCAGCTATACGCCCTTAATCATGCAATTTTTTTTGCCTTAGGCTCTGTCTACCCCGTAAGGTTATGGACGTGATATATGTATTTTTTTTCTTTTTTTTTATGTTAGAGAGGCCAGACAAACGAACTAGTGGGTCACCTGATGGTAAATGATCACCACTGTCCATAGACACCCGCAGCGCTTTACGCGATGCCAGTGCGTTGTCGGCGGTATGTATGTACGTATTATTTAAAAAAATATATTGGTTGTCTGCCTTGTTCTTTGTTTCTGTATTGTTTTGTACTGATTTTGGTGTTCAATACAGGGGTATTTGTATTGTATTGTATTATGCTCCAAGAGTTTTAGTTTATTTATTTTAAACCTTAAAGTTTGCCGAACTAATTATTTGTGAAACATCCATCAATAATGAAAACGCGTTCTTTTGCAATAGCCCGCCATTTTTAAAACGAAAGATTCAGCTGTCAAATAGTTTTTTAGGGTTGCTAGCGCTAAAATGACAAAATGGCGGCATATTTAAATGTTGCCTCCTTCTGAGGACACGTCACAACTTAAAGACCAAATTAAAGACCCAGCACTGTCTCACCTCGTTGTATTCCATATTGTTGTCGTCCAGTTCTCCGTAATACAGTCCGTCTTCTTCCACCGTCTCTTCTTTCACCTCGGTCCTGTCTTCTGATTTGCGTTTCTTGGGTCCATTGGTCGTTGGGTTCGGTTTCTGCGGGGGGGAAGGTCCTGGAGACAAAATAGCTGTTATAATATAGAATAAGCCTCTGGTTTCTGTTCTTGTTAACTTAGGCTCTGTCTACCATGTAAGGGCATAGACGTGATTTATGTATGTATGGTTCCTAATGAAAGACTTGAGATCATTCAACACATACAAGAACAATTTATGAGTGGTGTTAGTACAACACCAATGTCAAAGTAATAAATAAATACGTATTCAAAAATGTTGTAACAAAATCTGACATGCTGGTCTGGGAGCAAATAAAAAACATAGAATGTACCAGTTGCTTCTCTTCCCGCGCAAGTGGTAAAAACCCATCGAGGGAATGGGCGAAAATCATAGGAATCACGTTATAGCCGATGCTAGCAACCCATCACTATTTTGATTCCACTTTCCACCTCTACTCTACGCCCTCAGTGTCTTGTTAAACGTGGCCTGTAGGTCTTGTTACCTTAGGCTCTGTCTACCCCCTAAGGGATAAAGATGTGATTAGTGCATGTGTATGTACACTTAATTAAAACTGACATTGGCCCAAGACTTGCCGCCATTAAGGGATAAGAATAATTCTAATATCAATAGCCCCAGAGAAGTTATTGACACTAACCCATTGACGTACAATAAACAACTAGACTCCCAATCACGCTCAAAAACTGTCCGAAGCAAAAGTCTGAACGACGCGTCTATTGTTCTGAGTTTTGGTTCAGTTGTGTTTCGACCGCGCTTTGATAACAATGTATATGTCTCTTTCGCACCGTAATCTTACTATTGAGAACAAAAGAGACAGGCAGGTTTCCAGCGCGTGGCGTCGTGTCATTACTTCTCACGATCCTACGCCATTGATATTAAACATTACTGCCACGAAATAAGGTGTCAATTTGAACGAATATGTTAATGTTATCTGTCTAAGTCGATGTGTTGACACACACAACACATAGACAAAGCAACTCGGACGTTTCTTGAGGAACCTTTGTTAGCGACTGAGAGTCTAGTTGTTTATTGTAAGTCAATGCACTAACCGTTATTGGTGGCTTCGCGGTGCGCATGCGCAACTAGCGCCTCCGTGGCGACGGTGTAGTCTTTGCTGTCTCGCTCTGGCTTGCCAGGCTCCGCGCCCAGCCCCGCGTTGTCGCTGGAGCACAGGCCTGCAAAACAAAGACAGATAGACAGCTTGTTACTAAAGAAGAATACATTACATTCCAAGGGTGGCGAAAGGTCGCAGGAACTTGACGCACGAGCAGAGGGCGAGGACGAGAAACATGCGATTTGACACACACAAGGCCGGACCGTGAGTTAAGGCGGCCCTGGGCTAATACTACCTAGGGGTCCACCTAATTATTCAAAGTATAAGAAAAACATTGTTGACTTTGACTTGACTTAGCTGGGGGCCCCTTGAATGCAGGGGGCCCTGGGCTGAAGCCCAAAAAGCCATATGGTAGATCCGGCCCTGCACACACACACACACACACACACACACACACACACACACACACATAAATCACGTCTTTATCCCTTTCGGGGTCAGAGGCGTAACTATAACGTCTGGGGCCCGCGGCAAATTCGTCAGATGGGGCTCCTTCCTCAATATAAAGAAGTGCATCAGCGTCCCTTCTGTGCTCTAAACCAAGCCAGTTCGGGGCCCCGTAGAGCTAGGGGCCCCTGGCATTTTGCCACCCCTGCCACCCTATAGTGCTTCTCTTCCCGCGCACATAAAAGCCCATCGAGGGAATGGGCATAGGAATCAGTTATAGGCGATGCTAACAACCCATCACTATTTTGATTCCTTCCACCTATACGCCCACAATCATGCTAAACGTGGCCTGTAGGTCCTGTTACATTAGGCTATGTTGTTGAAAGTATTTAAATTATGTTCATACTAGCGCCCTCTAAACTAATGTGTAGGTTTGTACATGTTTGTCTATTAAAGGAATAAATTCAGTCTGTGGTAACGTCTTCTTGTGTTTTAAAAGGCTATGGGCCCAGACTCGCAAATTTAAATTCAAAAAAATAGTTTTTCGCATTAAAAATGGCTGGGAGTTATATAGTGAATGTTCCGAAGCTCAAGGGTCGTGAAAATTACGATGAGTGGGCATTTGCAGCCGAAAATTTCCTGATTTTGGAAGGCGTTGACAGACCTTTAATTACCGTTATTTTTGCGTAACGCTATTTTTCATAACGTTAGATTACCGAATAGCACTTTTCAATAAAACGTTTTTAGGTAGCGCTATTTTTCAGTACGTTATATTACCAAATAGCGTTTTTTAATAAAACATTATTTATTCTGTAGCGGTATTCATTATAACGTTATTAATAGCGATATATATCGATACTTCGGCAAGTGATATAATAACGTTATAGACCATCTCTTTCTTACACTCTGTAACACCCGCTCTATATAACGTGCGACAAACATATGCAATGACAAATCTGTACTGTTTTCGTGAATTGTCAAATCATGTCATTCGTTCATAATCAGTTTCATAGCGTTATTATACCTAACGCTATTTCATAACGTTATGGTTTTCTTTAAACACAAACGACATATACCGGTATTATATCGTTTTTTTCATAACGTTTTAAAGGTCTATAACGCTATTTCGTAAAGTTACGGTTTTCTTTTCGTTATGATATGATATAACGTTATGAAGGAATATAGAATTTGTTTGAACGAAATTTTAAACACAAACGATATATACCGCTATTATATCGTTTTTTTTTATAACGTTATAAAGGTCTGGGCGTTGATATTTCGAAAAAGTCGAAGACAAACGAAAGCGCTGTCACATCCGATATGTCAGTCGAAGAGCAAAAAGCGAAAGCAAAATTAATTATGACCATCGATTCATCGCTTTACGTGCATATCAGAAATGAAAAAACCGTGCAAGATGTGTGGAAAAAATTAAAATCGCTTTTTGACGACACCGGCTTTACCCGAAAAATAAGCCTGTTACGGACTTTGATTTCGATTCGTCTGGATAGCAGTGAGTCAATGACAGCGTATGTTACTCAAGTCGTGGACACCGCGCAGAAATTGAGAGGCACCGGCTTTGATATCAACGATGAGTGGATAGGCTCGTTACTGTTGGCGGGTTTACCAGAAAAATTCGCGCCAATGATAATGGCAATCGAACACTCTGGAATTTCAGTTTCGGCAGATAATATAAAAACAAAACTCCTAGATATGAGTGCAGATGTTGGTGACAGTGAAACCGAAGGTGCATTTTTGACAAAAAGATGGCATCAGAAAAAAGTTGGCAAAAATTTAAACGCAACCGAAGAAACGTCATCTCGAAATGTCAATGTCAAACAGATAAAATGTTTTCGCTGTAAACAAACCGGCCATTTCAAGAATAAATGTCCATTGTTGAAAGAAAAAGCAGCAAACGCGTTCAGTGCAGTTTTTCTCAACGGGAAATTCAAACAGGATGAATGGTACATTGATTCAGGAGCCAGCACTCATATGATAGCCAGCGAAGAACGCATTTTGAACAAGTCGCACAGCCAAACAACTAAAGAAATCATAGTCGCGAACCAAGTTCGAGTTCCAGTGTTGTGTGCGGGAGATGCACAGATTACAACGGTTGTGAACAATTCAGAATTTGAAATTACTGTTAGAAATGTTTTGTGTATTCCTAACTTGACAACCAACTTATTGTCGGTTAGCCAGTTGATCGAAAATGGTAACAACGTCAGTTTCCAGAAAGGAAGATGTGCCATTAGAAATCGGCAGAACCAGTTAATTGGTGTGGCGGAGTTAATTAACGGAGTATACAGATTAAACATCAAGTCAGCAAGTGTGCTAGCAGCTTCTGCTACGACGACTTCGGGTATGGACTGGCACAGGAGGCTAGGCCATATCAACAGTAAAGATCTGAATGTGATGAAAAATGGAGCTGTCGAAGGGCTGAGTTACAGTGACAAAGCAGATGTTAGCAGATTGAACTGTAAAGTATGTTGCGAAGGTAAACAAACCAGATTGCCCTTTTCACATAGCAATAATAGAAGTAAGAAACTCCTAGAAGTGGTACATACTGATGTGTGTGGACCTATGGAAGTAAAGTCTCTTGGCTTATCCAGATATTTTTTGCTATTTGTGGATGACTACAGCAGAATGACATTTGTGTATTTCTTAAAGAACAAGAATGAAGTATTCACATGTTTTCAGGAGTTTAAACAGATGGTGGAGAAGCAGACAGAAGCCAGTATCAAAGTGCTTCGATCAGATAATGGACCAGAATATTGTTCAAACCAAATGAATAACTATCTCAAGAAGTCTGGTATAATCCATCAGCGAACCACCGTTTACACCCCAGAGCAGAACGGATTATGTGAGAGATTTAACAGAACAGTGGTTGAAAGAGCTAAATGTCTATTGTGCGATGCAAAGTTAGACAAGAAGTTTTGGGCCGAAGCAGTTCACACGGCTGTTTATCTGAAGAACAGGTCGTTAGCTTCAGGTTTGGACCAAAAAACCCCATATGAGCTCTGGACAGGCAGAAAGCCAGATGTCAGCCACATTCGTATGTTTGGAAGTACAGTCATGACCCATGTTCCAAAAGAAAAAAGATTGAAATGGGACAAGAAAGCTATCGAACATCTTTTAGTTGGATATGCTGACAACACAAAGGGATATCGACTGTATAATCCTGTTACAAACAAAATAATAACAAGCAGGGATGTAACCATCATGGAGCCTAGACTAGACTCAGACATGATACAAGCTGTTATTGAGGAAAAACCGGATTTGTCATCAGATACTGAGGACAAGTATGAGAGCATAGCTGAAGCGGATACAGATCGATCACAGTCTACAGTGGTACCGTATGATAGCTCATATGTGGCAGATGACAGCAGTCCGACGAGTTCTTCAAATGAGTCTTGTGACACACCTCAAGCTGAATCCAGTGAACCCAGGTATGAAAAGCGTGAAAGAAAGAAACCTGAAAGGTATGGCTATAGCAATATATGTGTGAAACCCGATGTCAACTTGTATGGAGACAACACCACATATAAGGAAGCTATGAATGGGCCAGAATCCAGGGAGTGGAAGAAAGCTATGGAGGAGGAGTTAGAGTCATTTAAAGAGAATGATGCATGGGAGGTGGTAGACAAGCCAGAAAACGGTACAGTAGTGCAATGCAAATGGGTGTTCAGAAAGAAGGTGGACAGCGACAATAAAGTCAGGTATCGTGCGAGACTAGTGGCTAAAGGTTTCACACAGAAAGAAGGCATAGACTACACGGAAACCTTTTCTCCAGTGCTCCGGTATTCGACCTTGAGACTTTTATTTGCGTTAAGTGTAAAGTATAACCTAGATATAACCCATCTGGATGTTGCAACTGCGTTCCTAAATGGGCATCTGACTGAAACTGTACACATGAATTTACCTGGAAACTTTATATGTGCAGATAGTAAAAATAAAGTTTTAAAATTAAAAAAGGCGATTTATGGTCTTAAACAATCAGCGAGGGCATGGTATAAACGAGTCGATGATTGTTTACAGAACATAGGTTACAAAAAATCTGTGTATGAGCCTTGTCTGTTTGTTAAACAAAATGGTAATGATAGGATTTTCATTGCATTATTTGTTGATGATTTTTTCGTGTTTTCAAATTGTGAGAAAGAGACAGAATGCTTAAAAAGCGAGCTTAACTCTAAATTCAAATTGAAAGATTTAGGAGCTATTAAGCAGTGCTTAGGTATGCGAGTCAGGAAAGACAATGATGTATTAACAATTGATCAGGAACGATTTGTAGATCATTTGTTAGAAAAATTTAACATGAAAGATTGTAAACCAGTAAGTACTCCTATGGAGGTAAATTTGAAACTAGAAAAAGAAAGTAATTGTACCAAACAATATCCTTATCAACAACTGATAGGAAGTTTATTGTACTTGTCAATTTTAACTCGACCAGATATATCTTTTGCGGTTTCTTACCTTAGTCAGTTCAATAATAATTATAACGAAACTCATTGGAAACATGCAAAACGCATTTTAAGGTATTTGCAGAGTACCAAAAGTTTTTGTATGAGATATGTTAAAAATAATGAGGATCTCACAGGTTATGTAGATGCTGATTGGGCCTCAGATCCAGTTGATAGGAAGTCCTATACTGGATTTATTTTTAAAATGTCAGGCAGTATAGTTTCACATGAGTGTAAAAAGCAGTCAACTATTGCTTTGTCTAGTACAGAAGCCGAGTACATGGCTATATGTGAGGCGAGCAAAGAAGCTTTTTATCTTAAAAATGTGATGTCTGAGCTGAACTGTAGCACCGATTCGTGTACTGCTGTAGTAATCTATAATGATAACCAGAGTGCACAGAAATTAACTGAAAATTGTTTGTTCCACAAGAGAAGCAAACACATTGATGTTAGATACCATTTTGTCAGGACAGCTGTAGAGAATAATGTTGTTAAGATTAAATATTTAAATACAACAGATATGCCAGCAGACATCTTAACTAAAAGTTTGGGTTCTCCTAAACATTATAAGTTTGTTAAGTTGTTGGGTATTGTAAGAGTATAGGTAGTTATGTTATGGTAGTTCAATATACTGTGTTTAGTTTGTTTATTGGGCTAGTACATTATTTTAATAAGGGAGTGTGTTGAAAGTATTTAAATTATGTTCATACTAGCGCCCTCTAAACTAATGTGTAGGTTTGTACATGTTTGTCTATTAAAGGAATAAATTCAGTCTGTGGTAACGTCTTCTTGTGTTTTAATATATGTCTACCCCGTAAGGGATAAAGACGTGATTTGTGTATGTATGTATGTAATGAAAACTTTTTTTTTTTTTTGCTTTTAATACTAAAGATAATGAAATATTTGGGTATTTTAAATTTCTGACGGTAAAACTGAAAAAGTAAACATAAAAATCAAGAAATAAAAATTTCTTGATTCATTTGATCCTTACTTATCCTTACTAATATTATAATCCTTACTAATATTATAATCCTTACTAATATTATAAATGCGAAAGTAACTGTCTGTCTGTCTGTCTGTCTGTTACCTTTTCACGCCTAAACCGCTGGGCCGATTTAGTTGAAATTTGGTATACAGATAGTTTGAGTCCTGGGAAAGGACATAGGATAGCTTTTATCCCGGAAAATTGCATAGTTCCCGCGGGATAGCACAGCCCAAACCACTGGAATTTTTCAAATTTAAGGCGGAACAAAGTTCGCCGGGTCAGCTAGTAATATTATAAATGCGAAAGTAACTCTGTCTGTCTGTCTGTTACCTTTTCACGCTTAAACCGCTGGGCCGATTTAGTTGAAATTTGGTATACAGATAGTTTGAGTCCCGGGAAAGGACATAGGATAGTTTTTATCCCGGAATATTGCATAGTTCCCGCGGGATAGCACAGCCCAAACCACTGGAATTTTTCAAATTTAAGGCGGAACAAAGTTCGCCGGGTCAGCTAGTAGTAAATATTTGGGAATCATAAAGGCCCTCGTATAACAAGAATCGTGCTGTAGTGTTTTTTTTTTTTTTTTATAAAAGGGGGCAAACGAGCAGACGGGTCACCTGATGGAAAGCAATCACCGTCGCCCAGGGACACCTGCAAGACCCGGGGGATCACAAGTGTGTTGCCAGCCCTTTGAGGAACAGGAAGGCTCGCTTTTTAAAGATCCCTAAACTGTACCGCTCAGGGAATGCTGCAGCAGGCAAGATCAGATAGATAGTGTAGGCAAGATCTTTGATAGATCTCTTTCCTGTGGCCCTCGGAGCCCTAGCTCACCTCTGATCTGCAGGGCTTCGGCGCTCTTCAGCAAGCTCGGGAGCTCCTCCTGGGTCACGTTCACCTCCCCCTTATACATGAAGTCCACCAACGCCTGCATTTCGCTAAACCTGTAACAATATAAGTGTTTTTATGTTTTAAACATTGACGTACACACAGCAAATTAATCAGGTAAGCACCTACGCAAGCTCGCGCCGTGTCCATCCTGCTTACCGAATAGCTTTGCTGTACATATACAAATGGCGTTACTGCCGATAGCTAGTCGCGCGTCGTAACAGTTTATGTAGTAGATCACGAGATGGCGCTTACTCGAACTACTTCATCGTTAATCCACATTGACGTACAATAAACAACTAGACTCCCAATCACGCTCAAAAACTGGCCGAAGCAAAAGTCTGAACACGCGTCTACTGTTCAGAGTTTTGGTTCAGTTGTTTCGACCGCGCTTTGATAACAATGTATATGTCTCTTTCGCACCGTAATCTTACTATTGAGAACAAAAGAGACAGGCAGGTTTCCAGCGCGTGGCGTCGTGTCATTACTTCTCACGATCCTACGCCATTGATATTAAACATTACTGCCACGAAATAAGGTGTCAATTTGAACGAATATGTTAATGTTATCTGCCTAAGTCGATGTGTTGACACACAACACATAGACAAAGCAACTCGGACGTTTCTTGAGGAACCTTTGTTAGCGACTGAGAGTCTAGTTGTTTATTGTAAGTCAATGGTTTTAAATGAAATTTTGCGTGGTACCTTTATACCCCTGGTCAATATTTTAGATACTAAAATTAAAGAAATCCCGTGGGATAGTTGAAAATTATAATAACTTATGCAGCTTAGTACACAACAACTTCTATTGCCGCGGTTACATTAAACATACATACATAATTAGTTGAAATTTGGTTACAGTTAGTCTCAGTCCCAGGGACGGACATAGGATAGTTTTTATCCCAGAAAACAGCATAGTTCCCGCGGGATAGCGGTAAGCTAATTCTGCGCGCAGTCGCGGGCAACAGCTAGTAAGTAATAAAAATATTTTTTGTAATTTAATTACCGCTAGGAGTAAATCTTCCATGCTGGTCTGGGAGCAGAGAAAAACCATAGAATGTACCAGTTGTTTCTCACCCGCGCAGATGGTAAAAGCCCATCGAGGGAATGGACGATTATAATAGGAATAGGAACTCATCACTATTTTGATTCCATTTTCCACCTACACGCCCACAATCTTGCTAAATGTGGCCTGTAGGTACCTGTTACCTTGGGCTCTGTCTACCCGGTAAGGTATGAAGACGTGATTTGGGTGTTTAGCGGGTGGTGGGGCCTTGTGCAAGGTCCGTCCGGATCTTACTCGCTAATCCTGCCGCTAAGTAGCAGTGCTTGCACTGCTGTGTCCGGTGTGGAGAGTAAGACAGCCGGGGAAATTACGGGCACAAGAGGCATTTCATCTTAATCCTCTAGGTTGGCAACGCATCTGCAATCCCTCCAGGGTTGCGGGTGTCTATGGGCAGTGATGATCACTTAGCATCAGGTGACCCCCACTTGCTCGTTAGCCTTCCTATTCACATTAAAAAAAAGGAGTAAATGGTATGTACGAAGGTAAATACTCACCGCATGTCTCTCATCAGCACTATGGGGTGCTTGCAGGGGTTCTGCAGCAGCAGTCGCTCAAGGTAGCCAGAGCAGGCAGACAACACCAGCTTGTGGCAGCGCAACTGTCGGGACTCGCATGCCAGCGTGACATCCGCGAACTGCTCAGTCAGCAGCAGACGGGGGAAGACCGCCTGCGCAGAGAAAACGACATTAGACCAGTGGCGTAACTATAACGTCTGGGGCCCGCGGCAAATTCGTCAGATATAAATATAAATATCTTCGGACAAATTACACCAATTGACCCAGCCCCAAACTAAGCAAAGCTTGTACTATGGGTACCAGGTAACGGATAAACATACTTATATAATATAGATAAATACATACTTAAATACATACAACATCCATGACTCGGGCACAAACATTCGTATTCATCATACAACTATAAAGAGTTTACATACATACATACATACAACTGTCTGCCCCTGCCGGGATTCGAACCCAGGACCTCTAGCTTCATAGTCAGGGTCACTAACCACTAGGCTATCCGGTCGTCAAAATCAGATGGGGCTCTTTCCTCAATATAAAGAAGTGCATCAGCGTCCCTTCTGTGCTCTAAACCAAGCCAGTTGGGGGCCCCGTAGAGCTAGGGGCCCGTGGCATTGTGCCACCCCTGCCACCCTATAGTTACGCCACTGATGGACCGACCGCTTAGTCGCGGCGCGGGGTAGGACAGAGGGGACCTCTCTCGCTGCGGGCGGGGTGTCGTACTTCTTCTTCTTATTTGTGGCGTTTCAAGTCGTTATAGCGACGACAACTTCGCCAATGTCAAAGTAACAAAAGTATGATTAAAAATCTTGTGACAAAATGTCGGCAACGTTGTACGGTAATGGTCAAAGACTTCCCCCCCCTGTCGGGCTCTTAGCCAACGGTCAATGATATCCCTCAGAAACTGCCAGGAAATCATTAGCCGATGCCCAGGGTGCACCGGATCAAGCACTGCTCTTCCCCTCGGACGGATCCAAAAAGGAACCGCAGCTCTTGACCACACGTGGAGGTAACCCGACTCGCACCCCGAGCTATCTCGGTTATTTTTATAATTATGTATGACACCATTATGATAGGTCTCGTTTAAGCGGTTCGTCTATAACGACATGATAGCCGTTGTTTATATAAATTCCCGCTAGATGTCGCTTTAGCGGATTCAAACTTAGTATCGTTTGTTTCCCGTAGTAACTTCATTAACGTATTGAATGAAATCAAAGTTCGCTTTGTGACTCACTAGATGGCGTTGTACCGTGCTACAAACTAGCTAATGTTTGCTTCTTTGAAATGTTCATATTGCGTACCTAATATCTCATTTGATTCAATACGATTAGTGGGCTTTATTACCTTACTCGCTACCAAACGCGTTCGTGTTAATGTAGACAGTTCATGTATGGGCTGACAGTTGGCCTCGGAATCACCTAGCTGTCACTTTGATACAAGAACTGTCAAAATGAACACGAGGGCGATTGCGAGCGAGTTAGGTAATAAGCCTACAGGTTAAATGGAGACATGATTGGTTATATATCGCGTTGGACATTGCTCTCTCGCTTTGTCGCGCTAGCTGTTCTATAAGTAATGGAAATGAGTTGAATAGTACATTACAGACCTGGGGCGGTAAACTCGTAATTGTCCCAGATCGCAGGTGTTGGTGCCCCGAACCGAGGCTGGGGGCCATAATTATACGATCGGGGGCTTTACGAATTACCGCCCGCGGTTTGTATAAAGTTTTACGTTTTGCTTTGGCCAGGAAGTGAGATTTTCTGCCCGTGAAGCGGGCGTAATATCCTTATTACGGCCTAAGGTGACGTAACTAAATTTTGCTTCAGACATGGTAAAAAAGTAATCTAGTACTTAGTGTTGATCAACGATACATCTAAACCATCATCTGATTTTCTAAAGTAAAGTAACGCAACAAAACGATAACGTTGAAGTCGTTGTTTGTATAAATTCCCGCTAGATGTCGCTTTAGCGGATTCAAACTTGGTATCGTTTGTTTCCCGTAGTAACTTCATTACCGTATTGAATGCAAACCAAAGTTTGCTTTGTGTCTCACTAGATGGCGCTGTACCGTGCTACAAACTAAGTAATGCTTGTTTCTTTTATTATGTTCATAACTTTCGATTAGCACATTAATCAGTACAAAGTGAGAGAGCTATGTATTGATCGTCTATACGTTTCTATTGGAGTTCGTCATAGAAAGAGACGGGTAGACTATCACTCACGCGACATAGCTCTCGCGCTTTATCGCGGCTGAAATAAATTAAAAATTAAACAAAAAACTACTACTAGTAGTTAGTTGATGTCCAGCGACACGTAAATTCATCACTACATAGTATAAAACAAAGTCACTTTCCGCTGTCTGTCTGTCTGTCCCTATGTATGCTTAAAACTTTAAAATTACGCAACGGATTTTATAGCGGTTTTTTAGGGTTCCGTACCTCAAAAGGAAAAAACGGAACCCTTATAGGATCACTTTGTTGTCCGTCTGTCTGTCCGTCCGTCCGTCCGTCTGTCAAGACCCTTTTTCTCAGGAACGCGTGGAGGTATGAAGCTGAAATTTATATCAATTACTCAGGTCTACTGTCCCTTGAAGCTGTGAAAAAATCAAACTTCTAAGCCAACGCAATCAAAAGATACAGCCGTTTATGCCGCAAATTTCCGCAAATTTTCAACTCTCAAGGGAATCAAAACCTACAAGGTAGTTCCCGTGAACGCAGAATCTTGAAATTTGGTATGAAGGTAGGTCTTATAGCACAGATTAAAGAATAATTGCGAAAACCGTAAATGTGTATGTATGTCTGTATATAGCAGTGACCAATATAAAGTAACCCCACACTGCGTACATTTTGCTTTGGAACAGGGCTCTGCTTACACTGGTTTTAGATATTTATAGATAATGATACGGAACCCTCGGTGCGCGAGTCCGACTCGCACTTGACCGGTTTTTTTAATAGATAGTGATTCAAGAGGAAGGTTTATATGTTTAATTCTACGCAGACGAAGTCGCGGGCAGAAGGCTAGCACGTACATAAATCACGTGTCTCCTTACGGGGTAGACAGAGCCTAAGGTAACAGGACCTAAAGGCCAGCGACAAGTCTAACCAAATAAATTGGCATGCAAACACTATCTTTTTTTAACCGACTTCAAAAAATGAAGGAGGATTTTGTACGAATTATATGAGTTTGTTTGAATTAAAGCATACTAGCTTCTGCCCGCGACTTCGTCTGCGTAGAATTATACATAAAAACCTTCCTCTTGAATCACTCTAACTATTAAAAAAACCGCATCAAAATCCGTTGTGTAGTTTTGAAGATATAAGCATACATAGGGACATAGGGACAGAGAAAGCGACTTTATTTTACACTATGTAGTGATTTTACCGCTACTGCGGTCATATCAATGAATGGAGAATTACCAACCATAGCAGGAAAAAGAAAGAGAAAGAAGATATTTATTCTCTTTTGAAAGACACACAAATGCATACACACAATTGTACAAAAATTAAACATAAAAAACAGACATGAAAATAGATCGGCAATGCTTTAATGTGTGTGTCTTCGCAAAAGTGAAACGGTCGCTGGCTCAGCATTACGCTGAGGCGTTAGACACCTGCAGCACTGATATTCTGCCAGGAACTATAATTACGTAAAAGAATGGCTGTAATGATAAAAACATAGTTTACCTGTAAGTTGGTATGGTAGGAGTTCCATCTGACGCAAAACTGTTGCGGCGGCAACGCCATCTTCTGATCCATTTATGAATCACTCGCGTTCATAGATAAACAATCACACCATATTTGGCAAACACTTAAACACGCATAAAAATTGCACTAGGTCTTCGATCTATCACAGATATTTGTAAAATATATTTATAAATATAATTAAGTACGAATTAATACTTCGCTTTTATAGAAACTTTTCAGACTAGAAATTATGGTTTGAATACTGCCGTTCGATTTTTATATACCTGCAACAAAAACGAAACGTAATTAGAAAGAGAGAGAGAGAGGGAGAGAGAAATAAATTAACACCTTAGTTTTATACTAAACTATAACAAATAAAAGTAGTGATATGGTGTAAAATGGACCCCACTCAGTATGATGCGGCAAGCAACGCTGTGTTTCGGTTGGAGCCAAATCAAAACAAACAACATAACCTAAAAATTTCATTTTCAATACAAGCTGTTGGCTGACTACTTGCATTGCCGTGCGTCCTACATTTGTACCAAATTTCAAGTCAATCGGACCAACCGTTGAAGAGTTCCCTGCGGAGACGGCCCTGACCGTGTCACCAGGATTCTAGAACCAGATTGTTGCATTGTCATCCAACTTCCATAAGTATGCAAAAATTCAGCTCATTCGGTTGAAGATATATTGCTTCAAAATTGAGTTGCAAGATTCCACTCGGAGATCCATTGCAATTTAATAAAAATCCATTGTTATGTGAACCTACTCAAACATTTGCGTCTACTTAAGCCTGCCAAAAAAGTGACATTTATAAATGTTGCCATAGGGCAATAATCGTGAACGACTTGAAAATCGATTAGAAAAACTTTGAAAAGGTTTAATCGATTGTCCTTGCTTGCATTTAAGTAAACAATTATAATGTATTCTAACAAAACAAACGAATGTTTAATACGTTTTCGTGGAAATATAATTTTAGGCATTGCGTTGGATCGCAGTCATCTCTGACTATGACTGTTAGCGACAATAGGTACTTTAGAAGTTAATTGCGTTTGTTTGCCTGAACCCTGTAAATGTTTAAATGTTTTCAAGATTTTTTAAATGCGCTTTAAATAATTGTTTGTTATGTAAGGCTGCAAAGTTTTTGTTTGGCGCGAGTGCCTGTATTGAATTGAAACCCGAGCAAGTGAAGGATCTTATGGTACAAAGGAATCCTGAGAGGGTTTCAAGGCACGAGAGCGAGACACTATACAACATTGTTGCCGAGCAAAACACACAATTTTTCTCCTCACTACAGCGAGAAAAATGATGCATGGAAGAAAACACAAGTAAATCAGCTTTTTTTAAACGAATTTTAACAAAGATCTACATTTGAAGTTCGTATTATTCCGTCCCTCACACTCACATAATTAACTACTATTCAGGTAAGTGGGACGGCAATATACAAAGTTCAAATTTCTTATTTCTGAGTATATGAGTAGGTGGACGATGGCGGTCATCGTCACGTTCGAATTTCAAAAATCTTTTCTATCCAAGGGGGAAAAAGCATTTTTCCACGCAGATTTTGAAGGAGTAAGACAGCCTTTTCGAGCAAGTGAGGAAAAATATTTTCTTGCACTGGTCCAAAGTTTAAGACGCCGAAGGGGTGTCTTAATTTTATATCGAACTTTACTATAAAAATCCTTAACTGGAGTGTCAAGAGGAGTGGTGAGAGGTGGGAGAGGTGGTGTGGAGGTTCAATGGACCTGCAACCAACTGATGATATATTTCTGAACAGTTCTAGGACAAAAATTGTACACCTATATATGTCAACAAAGAAATTTATGTAAAATAATTGGAAACTTAAAAGTATAACTTCTAGTTAATTGAGTTAGTAGCCTTAGGCTGTCTGCCCCGTTAGGGGTAAAGACGTCATTTATGAATGTATGTAAAATAGTTGAATGTCGTCATAACAACGAAAGAACTATGCGTTAGCAAATATTGTATTTTTTTAAGCCACAGACCCCACCTGAAGAGTACCGCCCAAAGCAAGACAGCAAGAGGTCATTGTACCAGGGGGGCGTAGGGTGTAGGGTCCTGTATCGATTTACACTTGCTTTTTGTTGGATACTTTCGCCGCGCTCGCTCACAAAAATATGACGCGATAAATTTTCATTGGTCAAACTGTTTTGAGGCATAAAACAAAGTAGAGTTATTTGTACATACATACATACATATATCATGTCTTTATCCCTTACTGGGTAGACAGAGCCTAAGGTAACAAAACCTTAAGGCTACATTTAGCATGATTAAAGACGTATAGCTGGAAAGGGAAATCAAAATAGTGACGGGTTGCTAGCCACAACGTGATTCCTAAGACTCACCCATTCCATCGATGGACTTTTACCATCTGCTCGGGAAGAGAAGCTACTGGTAAATTCTATGTTTTTTTTTTACTCCCAGACCAGCGTGGCAGAATTTGTACCACTTTTAATTATAACTCAATAAGGTTGCACCAATTTTGATGATCTCGATGTTGAATTTGTCTGTATTTCCACCAAAAAGCAGAATAACTATAAAAATTGATTATTAAAAACAAACAATGAATTACTTACAACAAAGAAAAGAACCCACTACATAATTACTGTCTAGTGTTTTTTTAATCTACACAAAACAAGCTGTAAAAGCAAACAGCGTTGGTCCCGTTGAAACGACAAAATAATTAAAAAAAACAACCGATCGTCGAGAATTACCGCAAGCGTGCAGCAAAGATCATGCATCCCGTGTTGGCCCCTAGCTTCCCAATATAGCGGACCCCCACTCGGTCTATTTTGGGCGCCAGACGCCCCTAAGGTCGACGGCCGGACCCCCTGGAGGGGAACACAGATAACGCCCTTAGACTCGCGTTTCATTTCTCATTTTACTTTCGTACGGCGCGCCAAATCACTTTCCATCATCCAACATGTAACATGAAAATATCGGAATGACAACCACGTCTCGTTGACATCATACATACTCTCTTAAAATTGTCCCTGATTATTTCTGCAGTCGGATTAGTTTCTTTTCACACCAGGAGCCCGATTTTTGAAAGCCCATGCGTGGAAATACCGCTAGTCAAACATTTAATTAGAGCTGTAGTTTTGAAGATATAAACATATATTTATACCACTTTCGAGTGGTATTTTCACACATGTGCTTTCAAAAATCGGGCTCCTGTAAACGTTTTTAAGGATTTTTGAATAATAGCCGACATAGATCAAATGCTTCCATGCTGGTCTGGGAGTAAAAAAAACAGAACGTACCAGTTGCTTCTCTTCCCGCGCACGTAAAAGCCCATCGAGGGAATGGGCATAGGAATCTTGTTATAGGCGATGCTAGCAACCCATCACTAATTTGATTCCCCTTTCCATCTATACGCCTAGAATCATGCTAAACGTGGCCTTAGGTCTTGTTACCTTAGGCTCTATCTACGCGTATAAGTAACATATGAGTGTGTGTGTAAGAGACAAAATTTTTAATCAAAAGTTTAATTGAAATATATTTGTAACGTTAAGTTGAACCAAACCACCCACCAGCTAAAAATATTCTGGAAAAATACTGAGAAACTTTGTATTAAAAGAACCTCCGAATTGTAAAAGACCTTTATATAACATCCGACGCCATCGTCTACAAACGTCATTCGCAATTTGTTTACATTAAGGCAGTACGAAAGATTGAATTGAGGGCAAATATCTGCTAAATCGCTGGTTAAGTAACATCGTGCGATTCTTATGGCCCTTTATTATATTTTTTGTAATCATTGAATACAAATTATTTATTAAAATAATCATTGTACATATAAATGATAAAAGCTAAAGGTAAATGTAAAGGTCTCAGCTCCGAACAATTCCCTGCCATTCGGGGTTGAGAGCTTAGGTCCGTGGCGTCCCAGCGCGCATATGTTAATCAAGGAAATATCTAAGAGGCTGATCGGCTGCAACGGAGACAGAGCCCAAGGTAACGAGAGCTAAAGGCCAGGTTTAGCATGATTCTGGACAAATACGTGAAAAGGAGAATCCAAATTGTAATGGATTGTTAACCGCATCACCTAAAACATGATTCCTAAGATTTTCGCCCATTCTATTGATGGGTTTTTATCATCTGCGTGTGAAGAGAAGCAACTGGTGCATTCTATGTTTTTTCTTTACTCCCAAACCAGCATGGAATCGATGTTGCAAAAACACAGTTATCCTTTAACATACGTACTTACAGATTTTTTAATAACAGGTTTTGTTTCTTTTGCTATAGCTTAGACAGTGACTCATGGACTTTTAGAAATTCTTAAACAGAAACACTGCCTTAGGCCCTATGTACCCCGTTAAGGATAAAGACATGTGTATTCGTCATAAATGCCGGACTTCGATTTCCGGACCTCTAGCTTCATAGTCAGGGTCTCTAAGCACTGGGATCTAGCACGCTGAAGAAGTGTTGAAAGGCTCTTAAGGACATTTGTGACGCCATCTTTGTTTCTAAACACGACAATGGTCATCGTCAATATTGTCATCCGTATCGTACGATAAGAGCATCGTTACGTTCGCCATTGTCTTCTGTTGCAGTTACATCTTCGTGACATCATTTACTATTATGTACTCATAAACAACATCTGTGGTACACTAATTTGTTGCATTTTGTAAATATACAACAAAGATCGCCTCTGGTCTGGGAGCAAAGATAAAACAGAATGTACCAGTTGCTTCTCTTCCCGCGCAGGTAAAAGCACTAATCATGTTACAGGCGAAGCGGTTAGGAACCCATCACTATTTTGATTCCCCTTTCCACTTATACGCCCGCAATCAAGCTAAACGTGGCCTTTAGGTATTGTCACCTTAGGCTTTGTCTTCCCCGTATGGGATAAGGATCTAACTTATGCATGTTTCAGCCACCTAGTATAGCTTGTTTAAACCTGATAATGTAACACATGTTCCGCAATGGTTTAATTTCATTTCATTTAAATAAAGGCCACGTTTAGTGTGAGGGCGTATAGGTGGAAAGGCGAATCAAAATAGTGATAGTTGCTGGCATAGCAATAGTTGCTAGCATCGCCTATAATTCCCTCGATAAGCTTTTACAGTCTGCGCGGGAAGAGAATCAACTGGTATAGCTGAAAAACTTAAGTCAACGACCTCTTGTACGTGTAATGTGTGCGAATGCAAATTCACGTTCCAAATTAGAAAAATGAATTAAGTCCCATTTCAGTTCTGTACACTACGACACAGAACTGTCACAGACCTGTCAGTTAAGTTTTTCACCTTTACATTCTACGTTTTTTCTTTGCTCCCAGACCAGCGTGGATAGGTCTAGGAGACTTGTATATAGATGATATTATACTGTTAGTAAGATATACGTAGCTCCATCATTTAAAATGTCTCCGTGTTGGCCTACAATCGCAATACAAACGATTCTATTTATGATAATCGGGACAAACGCTGAAATAAACAATTTATTTTAAAAAGGTCTTATGGCACGGACCCCAGCACACCGCCATGCATGCAGATGCGAGCGGAATATTTGCTGTCTCTTTTTTATTCTTTATACGCTACTGCTTGGTATTTTTAAGTCAATTAATAATTTTAAATGTTTGATTGTTAATTATAAAATGGGCACTTTTGTTTTATTTGAATTTGTAGGAAATTACAAATTTTAACAAATGCCCAATGGCCTGAGGTAACAAAACGTAAGGCCACGTTTAGCATGAGTGTGGGCGTACAGGTGGAAAGGGGAATCAAAATAGTGATAAGTGGCCAGCATCGCCTATAACATGATTCCAAAGATCGCCCATTCCCTCGATGATCTTTTACCTATGCGGGAAGAGAAGCAACTGGTACATTTTATGTGTTTCTTTATTCCCAGAGCGGCATAGCAGATTACTTAAATACATTTATAGGATAACAGAGTTCAGTGTAACGAATCAAACCTGTAGGCGTATAATCTAACCCGCTCGCAATCACCATCGTATTCATTTTGACTGTTCACGTATGGGCTGACAGTTGGCATCGGAATCAGCTAGCTGTCACATTCATACAAGAACTGTCAAAATGAACACGATGGCGATTGCGAGCGAATTAGACTAATATAAGCTTACTGCTCAAGTTATCCGGATTAATTTAGAGACACAACACTTCTACCACGAGAGTGTACAAGAGTAGCTTCGCGTGCGAGATAGATTGCCCGTGTTTTTCTTACGGTTCGTTCAATTTAAGTAGATGGAACGTAAATGAATTTATAGTCATAGACAAAGTGGCTGCAAAAGGCACTGTTGGGCGCAGAAAGAAATCCGGGCTGCGAAATGTACGGGAATGGACTGGGATTACAAGTGCAGCAGAGCTTTTCAACCTGGCCAGAGACCACCAACATTTTCTAGGTAGAGGCACCATAAGAATGTTAATAAAATATCATGTAATAGTCTAAATAGACCAGATTTTACATATATTAAGGAAGCATTAGGTCAAGGTAATAAGAACACAGCCATTTGTGTATGTTCCAAGGCCACAGAACAATTACAAGATGGATATGTAATTTCTGTCAAGACACGTCACAAACAAAGGTGACGCTACTCAGTTACAAGTTAAAGATACACATACAAATCACGACTACGGGTAGACAGAGCCTGAGGTAGCAAAACCTAGGCCACGTTTAGCATGATTATGGGCGTATAGGTGGAGAGGGGAATCAAAATAGTGATGGCTTGCTAACATCGCCTATAACCTGATTCCTAAGATTTTTCGATTCCCTCGATGGCCTTTTACCATTTGCGCGGTAAGAGAAGTAACCGTCACATTTTATGTTTTTTCTTTGCTGCCAAACCAACACGGAATGGTTTTGAATTTTAATCAAGTCACCCCTTTCACGGCATACATTAAACATCGACAAACGCATCACTCACTAACTGGAGAAAAATGCCTAAAAATGATTTACAAGTGTGTTCAGTCAATCTGACCAAACCGCCTTCTGAAATATTTTGGATGCATTTTATGGCAAAGAGTAAAGACAGTATTTTTAAGTTGTTTCTAGCCGGGCGGGTGCGGCTTCCTCCGTTGAGAATATCAAGCGGCGCAAATACGGTACCCTTGGTGAGGGTTGAGTTTTTGCGCCTTTTGGTGTCGTAACTTTAGGGTCTTGAGGGCCGGAGACAAAACAGCTCATCAGGGAGCTGTCTTCTCGGCTGGCAGATGCCTCAGGGGATCGGCGGGCTGGTGCTTGCCTCGCATAGCGCATCAGCCTTGCTATCCAGAGAGGTAATGCTGCCAGCTTAGGAACGGCTCCCCAAAGCAGCAGCCTCAACAATATTTTTTGTTTAATATAAGCTATGTATATAGTAGTAGAAGATACTTTTATTTTCTTTCTTTCTTTTAGATATAGGTATCTTTTATACATTTTATTGTAATTGATAATATTTATTATTAACTTGATTAAATTTTGTGATACATTAAAAAAGTTCTGTTTCTCTAGCATTGTAAGTTTTATCTTTTTAGGTCTTTGTTTCTTAGAGTTAGTCGAATTGCAGCAACTTCCAGTTGTTTGTGCTATTACTGCACTGAGCTATTAGTGACCCCGCATACTTATTTATTGGCAAGAGCTAGGATTTTTCTGTTTTTTTATGTGTTTCATTTAGTCTCTCTAAATTCTACAAAGGGATGTATTTGCATTTCGATTCAATGCTAATTATGGCGATTTTTTTTAAAGCTATCTACATCTTTCTGTTAAAACGCTTTTATTAAAGTAACTAAAAATACGTTCTATTTACATCCGTATAATCCAAAAAAAACATTTGAATCGTCGGGACTGAACCATGAATTAATGATATTTCTTTATCATCACCCAAACGATAAATCGAACGCTATAAAACTAAAAAGGTACTGGCATGTTAACACAAATGAAATACTCTTTATTCGTTAGGTCACCTGACCCGAAATACTTTATCTTAAAAATGAACACTTCCCGTTATTTAGCACTTGTTATAAAATGTAACGTATTAAAATTAGATAGGTACGACAAGTCCGATTTGTTTATTGACCTTATTCAGAATTGACGTTATTCGGGACTCTACTCGAGCTGCAAAATGATAAATATCTTACCTTGGAGCTGTGAATCACGATCCAATGATAAGAGGTGTGATTATTACAAAATTGTACATTTTCTAACGCAAAATCTAACACAACTCGGGCCAAAAATGAATAAATAGGGTTGAAAATTAGCAAACTTTTTTGTTTATGCATTTAAAATTAGAACTAATATAATAATTGAATGGTTGCATCTAATAAGTTATACATTCGGCCCGTTATGCATTTACGCTGACACTTAGTTTCTATTCTAAGAAAATCACACCAGCGTAATTTCATTTTCAAGCTAAGTACCTAACTAAACAAAAAAACCTTGATGAAAAGACCTTAAAATGGTAAAGCCGTATCTTATCAGCTCTACGTTCCACAATGCAGTAAACATTAGTTTCTGATATTTGACCGATAAACCGAGTACGTTCAAAATGGAGCACGGATTTTAATACACTTACCTGCGAGAAAAATGTTACAGAATCACAAGACGCTCTACGTTATTACAGCGTTCGGGAGCCTAATGATTCTCGAGCCTAAGCAAGAGCATACGAACATTTGGCCGTTCCCAAAATAGGCCTCGCAGGCCCCATATAATGTTATAAACAACGACTTGACTCACACAAGTAAACCTCGAAAATCAATATTGAAACGAGCACCGATTTATAAGGACCAAGCAACGCAATAGGCACTAAAATGGTGGTGTATTACTGAACACACTGAAAAATGTGACTTTTCACAACATTAATTGGATAAATAATGTTAATACTCACTGGGTCCGGCCGCGCGACCACGCATCTCACTTGCAATTAGGTGCCTCTGATGTTTTTTAACGATGAAAAATCAATAATTTTTAAGAGCACGAAAATGTTCATATTTTTCCATTGGGTCCGTTTTTCCGTCTCAGTCCCGCTGAGCAATAAAAATGAAAAACCTATCGCGAGGAAACCGCGCGCGAGCGGGATAGCTATACGTCCCCGATTGTAAATAATGACAGCGGGGAATCATAACAAAACGACGTCCCTCTTAGACTTAACAAAAACAAAATAGTTGCGTAATTTAAAACGTGGCGTGGAATCATTTGGGGCTTACCATTGTCCTGGCTGCAGTGGTTGTGTCCACAAATCACTTTGATTTCACATTGATTATAACATTGCAACTGCAGCGTTCGACACATCCGTCACCGTCACACGGCGGCCATGATAAATTGATGGCGTGCACCGATTGTAGCTTGCACTGGGTGGGTTTCATCCAGCGAAATTATTGCCGTTTTATAATGTAATTACTAATTGAATCACGCAAATATTTATTTTAGTTTGCTTTTTATTTATTAATCAGCTAGTTTTCATTGACGTTACATGCGTTGTAATTATGCTTGAATCGATTATCGTTCGTGCCGTGCTTGCTATGGCAACATTTTTGAAACGTCACGTGAATACAAAATGGCGGGAAGTTAGAGATTTTCAGTTTTCAGTAATTAATTTCGTTAACGTATAAGGATTCGTTTGTGACTATGAATTCCAATTGGAAACACTCAAAAACTTGCTGATTTTTGATAGTTTTATTTTTATTACTATGTTTTCTTAAGCTACATAGACATTTTACATCGGCTCCGAAGTTTAATTAGGTAATGAAAAATTTCTACATATACGCCCAAGCAATATACAAATCAAGTTAAAGTTTAGACCTTGTTACCTTTTCTTCAGCCCGGGTTACAGACATATCCTTTATTATGTTCGTATGTATGCTTTAAGTGGTTTTGGTTCCATCTTAATAATAATTTCAAATTGTGTGTTAAATGGCATGGATGTATTTAGACGTCTACTGTTACACTGTTACTCTCGATCTCGACTGTGATTGAACAGACTTCAAATCATCATCATCATCATCATCACCTTAAATTTAAGAGGCCGGGTCTTCTCGGTGGAGTAATCATCATTCCCTTTTTTTCTGCCATTGCTTTGAGCTGATACGAATCCTGAGCGGTTTCAACAAATGTTTCTTTCCAGAATTTAACTATTTTGGGCAGTGGCGGACTAAGCCCGTCAGAGGCCCGGGGCGACAAAACTGAAATGAGGCCCCCCAACTTAAAAAAATATGTAGTTTTGTCCATACACAGAGATATGAATCTTGGAAGTCTTGTTTAAGATTTGATCAGGAGAACGCGGAGGCATTTGGGGCCCCCTAAAGACCGGGGGCCCGGGGCGGGCCGCCCCTTCCGCCCCCCTGTTAGTCCGCCACTGATTTTGGGTTTATCTTACTCAGAATCGTTTACCCTATTGATCCTTATAAAAAAAATTTCATTTTAAAAAATAAATAATAATATTTTAAAAAATTAAAAATTTCATTCCAGTTTTTTATGTATAGAACATTAACATACCGCACCTTTAGGATGAAAACGCCTCAACTCAAAAAAGCAACTTTTTGGGAAATTGAAATAAAAGAATGGAGATTGTGGCACCATTGTACTTCGTCGTGATTATTTTTTTTACTATTGAAGTGACAGCTAAATTTTGGGCATAAAATTGTAAAGGATTAATTTACCTATAAATCAGTTTAAAAAAACGGAATAAATTGTGAGTAATATGTGGATAAATAAAGGTTTTTATCTCATCAGTCACATAGTACGCCAGATAGATGTTTTTATTTAATAATTAAATGACACTATTAAAAATAAGTCCTTAAACTCGTTGAGTATTTCTATATTAAAACGACACAAATCTGAATAATTCGTCAAATTATATAAATTATACCAGAAATAAATGGTCACAAATAGTCACAATAATAAATACGTCGGTTTCAAATTAAAAATTAAAGTGAAATATACCGTTTCCATCAGAATGAAAACGACTCAATAGGTTTTCCGTCACTACTGTTCTGTCCATGTGACGTATATCTGACAGGTGCTTCGACAGAACACTGAATGCGCCCCTCTCGCACCGTCATGAGCACGAAATTCCCCGCGCAAGAAAGAGACCGATATTGCAGCTTTGTCCCATTCCAGCCTGAATGTGGCGTTTTATTATTTATGGAACGATAGATATGACCGTATAAAGTCTTTTTACGACCCTAACACAAAAACCGTGTTTTTTGAGATGTGTCGTTTTCGTCCTAAAGGTGCGATACATGAAAAAAGCCATACTAAACTCTGGGACACATTTTTTCCTTGTAAAATTGTTCATGTATTGTTTTAACCTTTTTGCCGCCACGTCAAATACAAGAGACGTCACCCATACGCCAGACTTTTTATTGCAATGCCTTAAGTTGAACCTAAACTCAACTGAACGAAGCTCGCTTTTGCATTAAAGTAATGGACGTATATGTCGCTAGCGCTGAATCAGCGGTGCTGCTGTCATTGGCGTCGAAAAGGTTAAATAATCAATACACCCAAGCCAGTGGCGTAACTATTACGTCTGGGGCCCGCGGCAAATTCGTCAGATGGGGCTCCTTCCACAATATAAAGAAGGGCATCAGCGTCCCCTCTGTTCTCTAAAGCAAGCCAGTTCGGGGCCCCGTAGAGCTAGGGGCCCCTGGCATTATGCCACCCCCGCCACCCTATAGTTACGCGACTGACCCCAGGTGAGGGTAATAGGAACTTAAGAAAGGAATGCTAGAGCTGAAAACATATATACATACATACATACACCTACAGGGTAGACAGAGCCTTTGGTAACAATACAAACTAAACACAGCTGTCTTTATATACTTTTATTAATTTTTATAATGCAACATACAGTTTTATTTTCACTTTTAAATACAAATACATTAATTCTACAAACGCGGAAACACTGCCAGGCGCCATCTGTAACAAAAATAAAAGTTTATAGCACATCCTGAAATTTTTTATACATGAAACTTTTCACGCTAGTCTGGGAGCAAAAAATGTACCAGTTGCTTCTCTTCCCGCGCACGTAAAAGCCTATCGAGGGAATGAGCGACAATCTAAGGAATCATGTTATAGGCGATGCTAGCAACCCATCACTATTTTGATTCCCCTTTCCACCTGTATGCCCACAATCATGCTAAACGTGGCCTTTACGTCTTGTCACCTTAGGCTCTGTCATCCCCGTAAGGGATAAAGACGTGATTTATGTATGTAGGTATGTATGAGTTTATGTATCTTGAACTATTTTTCATTTTGACCCATTACAGATTGCAAACTTAAACCTTTGAGGTAACAATACGTTCAGCGTTTATTGTGGGCGTATATGAGAAAAAAAGAATCAATGTAGACATGGGTTGCTAGCCGTATCGCCCATAATTGGTTCCTAAGATCCCCCATTCCCTCGATGGGCTTTTACCATCTGCGCGAGAAGAAAAGCATTTTGGTACATTCTATGTTTTGCCTTTGCTCCCAGATTATCTTGGAGTTAGGTTAGTAAAAAAAACATTTGTAAAGCTTTGGTGCCGACTGTACTTGCATTTTCACCCATGTGTACCAAATTTCAAGTCAATCGGACCAACCGTCGAAGAGTTCCCTCCTGCGACGATCCTGGCTGGCTCACCACTCCACTACCAGATTATTGTATTGTCATCCGACTTACACAAGTATGCCAAACTTCAGCTCAATCGGTCGAAGACAACTGCTTCAAAATTGAGTAAAGATTCCACCCGGACAAACTTACTTTGAAATACATGTTTTTTTTTTTTTTTTATATGAATAGGAAGGCAAACGAGCAAGTGGGTCACCCGATGGTAAGTGATCACCACTGCCTATAGACACCCGCAACCCCAGAGGGATTGCAGATGCGTTGCCAACCTAGAGGACTAAGATGTAATGCCTCTTGTGCCCGTAATTTCCCCGGCTGTCTTACTCTCCACACCGGAGGAGGATTAGCGAGTAAGATGGTGGTAGCGGTTTGACTTGAAACATATTATTACACTTGACTGTACATAGATTGCAAGTTAAAAAGCTTGGAAGGAAGCGTCACCTGTCTACAGTGTGAGTAGATCGGGCTGCGCGGTCAGCAGGTCCTGCGCCTGGCGCGTGGCGAGCCGCCAGGCGTCCAGCCGGCGCGCCAGGGCCGCGGCCCCGGACCGGGGCAGCGCGCGGGGGCGCACCCACGACACGGTCACCGTGGAGCTCACCTTGAAAAACAATAACAAGTCTAAAAAATTATAACTCAAGAACCTCCATCCATCGACCATCCACACAGTAATAAATAAATATCTTGGGACAAATTACACCACTTGACCCAGCTCCAAACTAAGCAAAGCTTGTGCTATGGGCACCAGGCAACGGATAAACATACTTATATAATGTAGATAAATACATACTTAAATACATACAACATCCATGACTCGGGCACAAACATTCGTATTCATCATACAACTGTCTGTCCCTACCGGGATTCGAACCCAGGACCTCTAGCTTCATAGTCAGGGTCACTAACCACTAGGCTATCCGGTCGTTACAGTGGCGTAACTATAAGGTGGCAGGGGTGGCAAAATGCCAGGTGCCCCTAGCTCTACGGAGCCCCGAACTGGCTTGGTTTAGAGTACAGAAGGGACGCTGATGCACTATTTATATTGAGGAAGGAGCCCCCATCTGACGAATTTGCCGCGGGCCCCAGAAGTTCTAGTTACACCACTGCATCCACAAATCATGTCTTTATCCCTTACGGGGTAGAAAGAGCCTAAGGACAAGGAGCAAGATTGTGGGCGTTTAGGTGGAAGGAATCAAAATAGTGATGGGTTGCTAGCATCGCCTGTAACATGATTCCTAGCATTCGGGAGCGATGAACTGGAGGAGGACGAGCTTAGAGACATCAAATTAAAAGATGTCCTTATGTTCGGCAGGAAGACACGTAGCTTTGAGGAGAGTTGCTGTGTGGGAGCGCTGCTGGGACAGTAACCGGCGGCTCCTGCCAAGGGGAACTGGGCTGAATGATCGCCACAGCGGATCGACAGCCCGCCTGATCCAGCCAGGCGTCCCCACATATCATCATCATCATCATCATCATCATCATCATCAACATGATTCCTATGCCCATTCCCTCGATGGGCTTTCACCTGCGCGGAAAGAGAAGCAACTGGCACATTCTATGATTTTTCTTTACTACAAGACCAGCGTGGAAGTGAACAGCTGTTGCTGTGCTGATGTGTCGTTGGCGTCGAAAAGGTTAAAGTGTCCAACACTGGTGCCGTCACCTTTATGCCCTGCTGTTGACACTCACCTGGTCGATGTGCCCCCGTATCAGCTTCTCGGCGAGCGCCTTCATCACGAGCAGCTCCACCTCGCTCTCGGGTATCCGCGCCTCCTGCGCTATCTCCGCGAACGTCAGCTTGCGCTGGGCGGACGTGCGGTTATCAGCTTAAAGTGTCCAACACTGGCGCTTGTCAGCTTAGTGTCCAACACCGGTGCTTGTCAGCTTAGTGTCCAACACTGGTGCCGCCACCCTAGAGCCCTGCTGTTGGCACTCACCTGGTCGATGTGCCCCCGTATCAGCTTCTCGGCGAGCGCCTTCATCACGAGCAGCTCCACCTCGCTCTCGGGTATCCGCGCCTCCTGCGCTATCTCCGCGAACGTCAGCTTGCGCTGGGCGGACGTGCGGTTATCAGCTTAAAGTGTCCAACACTGGCGCTTGTCAGCTTAGTGTCCAACACCGGTGCTTGTCAGCTTAGTGTCCAACACTGGTGCCGCCACCCTAGAGCCCTGCTGTTGGCACTCACCTGGTCGATGTGCCCCCGTATCAGCTTCTCGGCGAGCGCCTTCATCACGAGCAGCTCCACCTCGCTCTCGGGTATCCGCGCCTCCTGCGCTATCTCAGCGAACGTCAGCTTGCGCTGGGCGGACGTGCGGTTGATCAGCTTAAAGTGTCCAACACTGGCGCTTGTCAGCTTAGTGTCCAACACTGGTGCTTGTCAGCTTAGTGTCCAACACTGGTGCTTGTCAGCTTAGTGTCCAACACTGGTGCTTGTCAGCTTAGTGTCCAACACTGGTGCCGCCACCCTAGAGCCCTGCTGTTGGCACTCACCTGGTCGATGTGCCCCCGTATCAGCTTCTCGGCGAGCGCCTTCATCACGAGCAGCTCCACCTCGCTCTCGGGTATCCGCGCCTCCTGCGCTATCTCCGCGAACGTCAGCTTGCGCTGGGCGGACGTGCGGTTGATCAGCTTAAAGTGTCCAACACTGGCGCTTGTCAGCTTAAAGTGTCCAACACTGGTGCCGCCACCCTAACGCCCTGCTGTTGGCACTCACCTGGTCGATGTGCCCCCGTATCAGCTTCTCGGCGAGCGCCTTCATCACGAGCAGCTCCACCTCGCTCTCGGGTATCCGCGCCTCCTGCGCTATCTCCGCGAACGTCAGCTTGCGCTGCGCGGACGTGCGGTTGATCAGCTTAAAGTGTCCAACACTGGCGCTTGTCAGCTTAGTGTCCAACACTGGTGCCGCCACCCTAACGCCCCGCTGTTGGCACTCACCTGGTCGATGTGCCCCCGTATCAGCTTCTCGGCGAGCGCCTTCATCACGAGCAGCTCCACCTCGCTCTCGGGTATCCGCGCCTCCTGCGCTATCTCCGCGAACGTCAGCTTGCGCTGGGCGGACGTGCGGTTGATCAGCTTAAAGTGTCCAACACTGGCGCTTGTCAGCTTAGTGTCCAACACTGGTGCTTGTCAGCTTAGTGTCCAACACTGGTGCTTGTCAGCTTAGTGTCCAACACTGGTGCCGCCACCCTAGAGCCCTGCTGTTGGCACTCACCTGGTCGATGTGCCCCCGTATCAGCTTCTCGGCGAGCGCCTTCATCACGAGCAGCTCCACCTCGCTCTCGGGTATCCGCGCCTCCTGCGCTATCTCCGCGAACGTCAGCTTGCGCTGGGCGGACGTGCGGTTGATCAGCTTAAAGTGTCCAACACTGGCGCTTGTCAGCTTAGTGTCCAACACTGGTGCCGCCACCCTAGAGCCCTGCTGTTGGCACTCACCTGGTCGATGTGCCCCCGTATCAGCTTCTCGGCGAGCGCCTTCATCACGAGCAGCTCCACCTCGCTCTCGGGTATCCGCGCCTCCTGCGCTATCTCCGCGAACGTCAGCTTGCGCTGGGCGGACGTGCGGTTGATCAGCTTAAAGTGTCCAACACTGGCGCTTGTCAGCTTAGTGTCCAACACTGGTGCCGCCACCCTAGAGCCCTGCTGTTGGCACTCACCTGGTCGATGTGCCCCCGTATCAGCTTCTCGGCGAGCGCCTTCATCACGAGCAGCTCCACCTCGCTCTCGGGTATCCGCGCCTCCTGCGCTATCTCCGCGAACGTCAGCTTGCGCTGGGCGGACGTGCGGTTGATCAGCTTAAAGTGTCCAACACTGGCGCTTGTCAGCTTAGTGTCCAACACTGGTGCTTGTCAGCTTAGTGTCCAACACTGGTGCTTGTCAGCTTAGTGTCCAACACTGGTGCCGCCACCCTAGAGCCCTGCTGTTGGCACTCACCTGGTCGATGTGCCCCCGTATCAGCTTCTCGGCGAGCGCCTTCATCACGAGCAGCTCCACCTCGCTCTCGGGTATCCGCGCCTCCTGCGCTATCTCCGCGAACGTCAGCTTGCGCTGGGCGGACGTGCGGTTGATCAGCTTAAAGTGTCCAACACTGGCGCTTGTCAGCTTAGTGTCCAACACTGGTGCTTGTCAGCTTAGTGTCCAACACTGGTGCTTGTCAGCTTAGTGTCCAACACTGGTGCCGCCACCCTAGAGCCCTGCTGTTGGCACTCACCTGGTCGATGTGCCCCCGTATCAGCTTCTCGGCGAGCGCCTTCATCACGAGCAGCTCCACCTCGCTCTCGGGTATCCGCGCCTCCTGCGCTATCTCCGCGAACGTCAGCTTGCGCTGGGCGGACGTGCGGTTGATCAGCTTAAAGTGTCCAACACTGGCGCTTGTCAGCTTAGTGTCCAACACTGGTGCCGCCACCCTAGAGCCCTGCTGTTGGCACTCACCTGGTCGATGTGCCCCCGTATCAGCTTCTCGGCGAGCGCCTTCATCACGAGCAGCTCCACCTCGCTCTCGGGTATCCGCGCCTCCTGCGCTATCTCCGCGAACGTCAGCTTGCGCTGGGCGGACGTGCGGTTGATCAGCTTAAAGTGTCCAACACTGGCGCTTGTCAGCTTAGTGTCCAACACTGGTGCCGCCACCCTAGAGCCCCGCTGTTGGCACTCACCTGGTCGATGTGCCCCCGTATCAGCTTCTCGGCGAGCGCCTTCATCACGAGCAGCTCCACCTCGCTCTCGGGTATCCGCGCCTCCTGCGCTATCTCCGCGAACGTCAGCTTGCGCTGGGCGGACGTGCGCTTGTCAGCTTAGTGTCCAACACTGGCGCTTGTCAGCTTAGTGTCCAACACCGGTGCTTGTCAGCTTAGTGTCCAACACTGGTGCCGCCACCCTAGAGCCCTGCTGTTGGCACTCACCTGGTCGATGTGCCCCCGTATCAGCTTCTCGGCGAGCGCCTTCATCACGAGCAGCTCCACCTCGCTCTCGGGTATCCGCGCCTCCTGCGCTATCTCCGCGAACGTCAGCTTGCGCTGCGCGGACGTGCGGTTGATCAGCTTAAAGTGTCCAACACTGGCGCTTGTCAGCTTAGTGTCCAACACTGGTGCCGCCACCCTAGAGCCCTGCTGTTGGCACTCACCTGGTCGATGTGCCCCCGTATCAGCTTCTCGGCGAGCGCCTTCATCACGAGCAGCTCCACCTCGCTCTCGGGTATCCGCGCCTCCTGCGCTATCTCAGCGAACGTCAGCTTGCGCTGGGCGGACGTGCGGTTGATCAGCTTAAAGTGTCCAACACTGGCGCTTGTCAGCTTAGTGTCCAACACTGGTGCTTGTCAGCTTAGTGTCCAACACTGGTGCTTGTCAGCTTAGTGTCCAACACTGGTGCCGCCACCCTAGAGCCCTGCTGTTGGCACTCACCTGGTCGATGTGCCCCCGTATCAGCTTCTCGGCGAGCGCCTTCATCACGAGCAGCTCCACCTCGCTCTCGGGTATCCGCGCCTCCTGCGCTATCTCCGCGAACGTCAGCTTGCGCTGGGCGGACGTGCGGTTGATCAGCTTAAAGTGTCCAACACTGGCGCTTGTCAGCTTAGTGTCCAACACTGGTGCCGCCACCCTAGAGCCCTGCTGTTGGCACTCACCTGGTCGATGTGCCCCCGTATCAGCTTCTCGGCGAGCGCCTTCATCACGAGCAGCTCCACCTCGCTCTCGGGTATCCGCGCCTCCTGCGCTATCTCCGCGAACGTCAGCTTGCGCTGGGCGGACGTGCGGTTGATCAGCTTAAAGTGTCCAACACTGGCGCTTGTCAGCTTAGTGTCCAACACTGGTGCCGCCACCCTAGAGCCCTGCTGTTGGCACTCACCTGGTCGATGTGCCCCCGTATCAGCTTCTCGGCGAGCGCCTTCATCACGAGCAGCTCCACCTCGCTCTCGGGTATCCGCGCCTCCTGCGCTATCTCCGCGAACGTCAGCTTGCGCTGGGCGGACGTGCGGTTGATCAGCTTAAAGTGTCCAACACTGGCGCTTGTCAGCTTAGTGTCCAACACTGGTGCTTGTCAGCTTAGTGTCCAACACTGGTGCTTGTCAGCTTAGTGTCCAACACTGGTGCCGCCACCCTAGAGCCCTGCTGTTGGCACTCACCTGGTCGATGTGCCCCCGTATCAGCTTCTCGGCGAGCGCCTTCATCACGAGCAGCTCCACCTCGCTCTCGGGTATCCGCGCCTCCTGCGCTATCTCCGCGAACGTCAGCTTGCGCTGGGCGGACGTGCGGTTGATCAGCTTAAAGTGTCCAACACTGGCGCTTGTCAGCTTAGTGTCCAACACTGGTGCCGCCACCCTAGAGCCCTGCTGTTGGCACTCACCTGGTCGATGTGCCCCCGTATCAGCTTCTCGGCGAGCGCCTTCATCACGAGCAGCTCCACCTCGCTCTCGGGTATCCGCGCCTCCTGCGCTATCTCCGCGAACGTCAGCTTGCGCTGGGCGGACGTGCGGTTGATCAGCTTAAAGTGTCCAACACTGGCGCTTGTCAGCTTAGTGTCCAACACTGGTGCCGCCACCCTAGAGCCCCGCTGTTGGCACTCACCTGGTCGATGTGCCCCCGTATCAGCTTCTCGGCGAGCGCCTTCATCACGAGCAGCTCCACCTCGCTCTCGGGTATCCGCGCCTCCTGCGCTATCTCCGCGAACGTCAGCTTGCGCTGGGCGGACGTGCGCTTGTCAGCTTAGTGTCCAACACTGGCGCTTGTCAGCTTAGTGTCCAACACCGGTGCTTGTCAGCTTAGTGTCCAACACTGGTGCCGCCACCCTAGAGCCCTGCTGTTGGCACTCACCTGGTCGATGTGCCCCCGTATCAGCTTCTCGGCGAGCGCCTTCATCACGAGCAGCTCCACCTCGCTCTCGGGTATCCGCGCCTCCTGCGCTATCTCCGCGAACGTCAGCTTGCGCTGGGCGGACGTGCGGTTGATCAGCTTAAAGTGTCCAACACTGGCGCTTGTCAGCTTAGTGTCCAACACTGGTGCCGCCACCCTAGAGCCCTGCTGTTGGCACTCACCTGGTCGATGTGCCCCCGTATCAGCTTCTCGGCGAGCGCCTTCATCACGAGCAGCTCCACCTCGCTCTCGGGTATCCGCGCCTCCTGCGCTATCTCCGCGAACGTCAGCTTGCGCTGGGCGGACGTGCGGTTGATCAGCTTAAAGTGTCCAACACTGGCGCTTGTCAGCTTAGTGTCCAACACTGGTGCCGCCACCCTAGAGCCCTGCTGTTGGCACTCACCTGGTCGATGTGCCCCCGTATCAGCTTCTCGGCGAGCGCCTTCATCACGAGCAGCTCCACCTCGCTCTCGGGTATCCGCGCCTCCTGCGCTATCTCCGCGAACGTCAGCTTGCGCTGGGCGGACGTGCGGTTGATCAGCTTAAAGTGTCCAACACTGGCGCTTGTCAGCTTAGTGTCCAACACTGGTGCTTGTCAGCTTAGTGTCCAACACTGGTGCTTGTCAGCTTAGTGTCCAACACTGGTGCCGCCACCCTAGAGCCCTGCTGTTGGCACTCACCTGGTCGATGTGCCCCCGTATCAGCTTCTCGGCGAGCGCCTTCATCACGAGCAGCTCCACCTCGCTCTCGGGTATCCGCGCCTCCTGCGCTATCTCCGCGAACGTCAGCTTGCGCTGGGCGGACGTGCGGTTGATCAGCTTAAAGTGTCCAACACTGGCGCTTGTCAGCTTAGTGTCCAACACTGGTGCCGCCACCCTAGAGCCCTGCTGTTGGCACTCACCTGGTCGATGTGCCCCCGTATCAGCTTCTCGGCGAGCGCCTTCATCACGAGCAGCTCCACCTCGCTCTCGGGTATCCGCGCCTCCTGCGCTATCTCCGCGAACGTCAGCTTGCGCTGGGCGGACGTGCGGTTGATCAGCTTAAAGTGTCCAACACTGGCGCTTGTCAGCTTAGTGTCCAACACTGGTGCCGCCACCCTAACGCCCCGCTGTTGGCACTCACCTGGTCGATGTGCCCCCGTATCAGCTTCTCGGCGAGCGCCTTCATCACGAGCAGCTCCACCTCGCTCTCGGGTATCCGCGCCTCCTGCGCTATCTCCGCGAACGTCAGCTTGCGCTGGGCGGACGTGCGGTTATCAGCTTAAAGTGTCCAACACTGGCGCTTGTCAGCTTAGTGTCCAACACCGGTGCTTGTCAGCTTAGTGTCCAACACTGGTGCCGCCACCCTAGAGCCCTGCTGTTGGCACTCACCTGGTCGATGTGCCCCCGTATCAGCTTCTCGGCGAGCGCCTTCATCACGAGCAGCTCCACCTCGCTCTCGGGTATCCGCGCCTCCTGCGCTATCTCAGCGAACGTCAGCTTGCGCTGGGCGGACGTGCGGTTGATCAGCTTAAAGTGTCCAACACTGGCGCTTGTCAGCTTAGTGTCCAACACTGGTGCTTGTCAGCTTAGTGTCCAACACTGGTGCTTGTCAGCTTAGTGTCCAACACTGGTGCTTGTCAGCTTAGTGTCCAACACTGGTGCCGCCACCCTAGAGCCCTGCTGTTGGCACTCACCTGGTCGATGTGCCCCCGTATCAGCTTCTCGGCGAGCGCCTTCATCACGAGCAGCTCCACCTCGCTCTCGGGTATCCGCGCCTCCTGCGCTATCTCCGCGAACGTCAGCTTGCGCTGGGCGGACGTGCGGTTGATCAGCTTAAAGTGTCCAACACTGGCGCTTGTCAGCTTAAAGTGTCCAACACTGGTGCCGCCACCCTAACGCCCTGCTGTTGGCACTCACCTGGTCGATGTGCCCCCGTATCAGCTTCTCGGCGAGCGCCTTCATCACGAGCAGCTCCACCTCGCTCTCGGGTATCCGCGCCTCCTGCGCTATCTCCGCGAACGTCAGCTTGCGCTGCGCGGACGTGCGGTTGATCAGCTTAAAGTGTCCAACACTGGCGCTTGTCAGCTTAGTGTCCAACACTGGTGCCGCCACCCTAACGCCCCGCTGTTGGCACTCACCTGGTCGATGTGCCCCCGTATCAGCTTCTCGGCGAGCGCCTTCATCACGAGCAGCTCCACCTCGCTCTCGGGTATCCGCGCCTCCTGCGCTATCTCCGCGAACGTCAGCTTGCGCTGGGCGGACGTGCGGTTGATCAGCTTAAAGTGTCCAACACTGGCGCTTGTCAGCTTAAAGTGTCCAACACTGGTGCCGCCACCCTAACGCCCCGCTGTTGGCACTCACCTGGTCGATGTGCCCCCGTATCAGCTTCTCGGCGAGCGCCTTCATCACGAGCAGCTCCACCTCGCTCTCGGGTATCCGCGCCTCCTGCGCTATCTCCGCGAACGTCAGCTTGCGCTGGGCGGACGTGCGGTTGATCAGCTTAAAGTGTCCAACACTGGCGCTTGTCAGCTTAGTGTCCAACACTGGTGCCGCCACCCTAGAGCCCTGCTGTTGGCACTCACCTGGTCGATGTGCCCCCGTATCAGCTTCTCGGCGAGCGCCTTCATCACGAGCAGCTCCACCTCGCTCTCGGGTATCCGCGCCTCCTGCGCTATCTCCGCGAACGTCAGCTTGCGCTGGGCGGACGTGCGGTTGATCAGCTTAAAGTGTCCAACACTGGCGCTTGTCAGCTTAGTGTCCAACACTGGTGCCGCCACCCTAGAGCCCTGCTGTTGGCACTCACCTGGTCGATGTGCCCCCGTATCAGCTTCTCGGCGAGCGCCTTCATCACGAGCAGCTCCACCTCGCTCTCGGGTATCCGCGCCTCCTGCGCTATCTCCGCGAACGTCAGCTTGCGCTGGGCGGACGTGCGGTTGATCAGCTTAAAGTGTCCAACACTGGCGCTTGTCAGCTTAGTGTCCAACACTGGTGCCGCCACCCTAGAGCCCTGCTGTTGGCACTCACCTGGTCGATGTGCCCCCGTATCAGCTTCTCGGCGAGCGCCTTCATCACGAGCAGCTCCACCTCGCTCTCGGGTATCCGCGCCTCCTGCGCTATCTCCGCGAACGTCAGCTTGCGCTGGGCGGACGTGCGGTTGATCAGCTTAAAGTGTCCAACACTGGCGCTTGTCAGCTTAGTGTCCAACACTGGTGCTTGTCAGCTTAGTGTCCAACACTGGTGCTTGTCAGCTTAGTGTCCAACACTGGTGCCGCCACCCTAGAGCCCTGCTGTTGGCACTCACCTGGTCGATGTGCCCCCGTATCAGCTTCTCGGCGAGCGCCTTCATCACGAGCAGCTCCACCTCGCTCTCGGGTATCCGCGCCTCCTGCGCTATCTCCGCGAACGTCAGCTTGCGCTGGGCGGACGTGCGGTTGATCAGCTTAAAGTGTCCAACACTGGCGCTTGTCAGCTTAGTGTCCAACACTGGTGCCGCCACCCTAGAGCCCTGCTGTTGGCACTCACCTGGTCGATGTGCCCCCGTATCAGCTTCTCGGCGAGCGCCTTCATCACGAGCAGCTCCACCTCGCTCTCGGGTATCCGCGCCTCCTGCGCTATCTCCGCGAACGTCAGCTTGCGCTGGGCGGACGTGCGGTTGATCAGCTTAAAGTGTCCAACACTGGCGCTTGTCAGCTTAGTGTCCAACACTGGTGCCGCCACCCTAGAGCCCCGCTGTTGGCACTCACCTGGTCGATGTGCCCCCGTATCAGCTTCTCGGCGAGCGCCTTCATCACGAGCAGCTCCACCTCGCTCTCGGGTATCCGCGCCTCCTGCGCTATCTCCGCGAACGTCAGCTTGCGCTGGGCGGACGTGCGCTTGTCAGCTTAGTGTCCAACACTGGCGCTTGTCAGCTTAGTGTCCAACACCGGTGCTTGTCAGCTTAGTGTCCAACACTGGTGCCGCCACCCTAGAGCCCTGCTGTTGGCACTCACCTGGTCGATGTGCCCCCGTATCAGCTTCTCGGCGAGCGCCTTCATCACGAGCAGCTCCACCTCGCTCTCGGGTATCCGCGCCTCCTGCGCTATCTCCGCGAACGTCAGCTTGCGCTGCGCGGACGTGCGGTTGATCAGCTTAAAGTGTCCAACACTGGCGCTTGTCAGCTTAGTGTCCAACACTGGTGCCGCCACCCTAGAGCCCTGCTGTTGGCACTCACCTGGTCGATGTGCCCCCGTATCAGCTTCTCGGCGAGCGCCTTCATCACGAGCAGCTCCACCTCGCTCTCGGGTATCCGCGCCTCCTGCGCTATCTCAGCGAACGTCAGCTTGCGCTGGGCGGACGTGCGGTTGATCAGCTTAAAGTGTCCAACACTGGCGCTTGTCAGCTTAGTGTCCAACACTGGTGCTTGTCAGCTTAGTGTCCAACACTGGTGCTTGTCAGCTTAGTGTCCAACACTGGTGCCGCCACCCTAGAGCCCTGCTGTTGGCACTCACCTGGTCGATGTGCCCCCGTATCAGCTTCTCGGCGAGCGCCTTCATCACGAGCAGCTCCACCTCGCTCTCGGGTATCCGCGCCTCCTGCGCTATCTCCGCGAACGTCAGCTTGCGCTGGGCGGACGTGCGGTTGATCAGCTTAAAGTGTCCAACACTGGCGCTTGTCAGCTTAGTGTCCAACACTGGTGCCGCCACCCTAGAGCCCTGCTGTTGGCACTCACCTGGTCGATGTGCCCCCGTATCAGCTTCTCGGCGAGCGCCTTCATCACGAGCAGCTCCACCTCGCTCTCGGGTATCCGCGCCTCCTGCGCTATCTCCGCGAACGTCAGCTTGCGCTGGGCGGACGTGCGGTTGATCAGCTTAAAGTGTCCAACACTGGCGCTTGTCAGCTTAGTGTCCAACACTGGTGCCGCCACCCTAGAGCCCCGCTGTTGGCACTCACCTGGTCGATGTGCCCCCGTATCAGCTTCTCGGCGAGCGCCTTCATCACGAGCAGCTCCACCTCGCTCTCGGGTATCCGCGCCTCCTGCGCTATCTCCGCGAACGTCAGCTTGCGCTGCGCGGACGTGCGGTTGATCAGCTTAAAGTGTCCAACACTGGCGCTTGTCAGCTTAGTGTCCAACACTGGTGCCGCCACCCTAGAGCCCCGCTGTTGGCACTCACCTGGTCGATGTGCCCCCGTATCAGCTTCTCGGCGAGCGCCTTCATCACGAGCAGCTCCACCTCGCTCTCGGGTATCCGCGCCTCCTGCGCTATCTCCGCGAACGTCAGCTTGCGCTGGGCGGACGTGCGGTTGATCAGCTTAAAGTGTCCAACACTGGCGCTTGTCAGCTTAGTGTCCAACACTGGTGCCGCCACCCTAACGCCCCGCTGTTGGCACTCACCTGGTCGATGTGCCCCCGTATCAGCTTCTCGGCGAGCGCCTTCATCACGAGCAGCTCCACCTCGCTCTCGGGTATCCGCGCCTCCTGCGCTATCTCCGCGAACGTCAGCTTGCGCTGGGCGGACGTGCGGTTGATCAGCTTAAAGTGTCCAACACTGGCGCTTGTCAGCTTAGTGTCCAACACTGGTGCCGCCACCCTAGAGCCCTGCTGTTGGCACTCACCTGGTCGATGTGCCCCCGTATCAGCTTCTCGGCGAGCGCCTTCATCACGAGCAGCTCCACCTCGCTCTCGGGTATCCGCGCCTCCTGCGCTATCTCGGCGAACGTCAGCTTGCGCTGAGCGGACGTGCGGTTGATCAGCTTAAAGTGTCCAACACTGGCGCTTGTCAGCTTAGTGTCCAACACTGGTGCTTGTCAGCTTAGTGTCCAACACTGGTGCTTGTCAGCTTAGTGTCCAACACTGGTGCCGCCACCCTAACGCCCTGCTGTTGACACTCACCTGGTCGATGTGCCCCCGTATCAGCTTCTCGGCGAGCGCCTTCATCACGAGCAGCTCCACCTCGCTCTCGGGTATCCGCGCCTCCTGCGCTATCTCCGCGAACGTCAGCTTGCGCTGGGCGGACGTGCGGTTGATCAGCTTAGTGTCCAACACTGGTGCTTGTCAGCTTAGTGTCCAACACCGGTGCTTGTCAGCTTAGTGTCCAACACTGGTGCCGCCACCCTAGAGCCCTGCTGTTGGCACTCACCTGGTCGATGTGCCCCCGTATCAGCTTCTCGGCGAGCGCCTTCATCACGAGCAGCTCCACCTCGCTCTCGGGTATCCGCGCCTCCTGCGCTATCTCCGCGAACGTCAGCTTGCGCTGGGCGGACGTGCGGTTGATCAGCTTAAAGTGTCCAACACTGGCGCTTGTCAGCTTAGTGTCCAACACTGGTGCCGCCACCCTAACGCCCCGCTGTTGGCACTCACCTGGTCGATGTGCCCCCGTATCAGCTTCTCGGCGAGCGCCTTCATCACGAGCAGCTCCACCTCGCTCTCGGGTATCCGCGCCTCCTGCGCTATCTCCGCGAACGTCAGCTTGCGCTGGGCGGACGTGCGGTTGATCAGCTTAAAGTGTCCAACACTGGCGCTTGTCAGCTTAGTGTCCAACACTGGTGCCGCCACCCTAGAGCCCCGCTGTTGGCACTCACCTGGTCGATGTGCCCCCGTATCAGCTTCTCGGCGAGCGCCTTCATCACGAGCAGCTCCACCTCGCTCTCGGGTATCCGCGCCTCCTGCGCTATCTCCGCGAACGTCAGCTTGCGCTGCGCGGACGTGCGGTTGATCAGCTTAAAGTGTCCAACACTGGCGCTTGTCAGCTTAGTGTCCAACACTGGTGCCGCCACCCTAGAGCCCCGCTGTTGGCACTCACCTGGTCGATGTGCCCCCGTATCAGCTTCTCGGCGAGCGCCTTCATCACGAGCAGCTCCACCTCGCTCTCGGGTATCCGCGCCTCCTGCGCTATCTCCGCGAACGTCAGCTTGCGCTGGGCGGACGTGCGGTTGATCAGCTTAAAGTGTCCAACACTGGCGCTTGTCAGCTTAGTGTCCAACACTGGTGCCGCCACCCTAACGCCCCGCTGTTGGCACTCACCTGGTCGATGTGCCCCCGTATCAGCTTCTCGGCGAGCGCCTTCATCACGAGCAGCTCCACCTCGCTCTCGGGTATCCGCGCCTCCTGCGCTATCTCCGCGAACGTCAGCTTGCGCTGCGCGGACGTGCGGTTGATCAGCTTAAAGTGTCCAACACTGGCGCTTGTCAGCTTAGTGTCCAACACTGGTGCCGCCACCCTAACGCCCTGCTGTTGGCACTCACCTGGTCGATGTGCCCCCGTATCAGCTTCTCGGCGAGCGCCTTCATCACGAGCAGCTCCACCTCGCTCTCGGGTATCCGCGCCTCCTGCGCTATCTCCGCGAACGTCAGCTTGCGCTGCGCGGACGTGCGGTTGATCAGCTTAAAGTGTCCAACACTGGCGCTTGTCAGCTTAGTGTCCAACACTGGTGCCGCCACCCTAACGCCCTGCTGTACACTCACCTGGTCGATGTGCCCCCGTATCAGCTTCTCGGCGAGCGCCTTCATCACGAGCAGCTCCACCTCGCTCTCGGGTATCCGCGCCTCCTGCGCTATCTCCGCGAACGTCAGCTTGCGCTGGGCGGACGTGCGGTTGATCAGCTTAAAGTGTCCAACACTGGCGCTTGTCAGCTTAGTGTCCAACACTGGTGCCGCCACCCTAACGCCCTGCTGTTGGCACTCACCTGGTCGATGTGCCCCCGTATCAGCTTCTCGGCGAGCGCCTTCATCACGAGCAGCTCCACCTCGCTCTCGGGTATCCGCGCCTCCTGCGCTATCTCCGCGAACGTCAGCTTGCGCTGGGCGGACGTGCGGTTGATCAGCTTAAAGTGTCCAACACTGGCGCTTGTCAGCTTAGTGTCCAACACCGGTGCTTGTCAGCTTAGTGTCCAACACTGGTGCCGCCACCCTAGAGCCCTGCTGTTGGCACTCACCTGGTCGATGTGCCCCCGTATCAGCTTCTCGGCGAGCGCCTTCATCACGAGCAGCTCCACCTCGCTCTCGGGTATCCGCGCCTCCTGCGCTATCTCCGCGAACGTCAGCTTGCGCTGGGCGGACGTGCGGTTGATCAGCTTAAAGTGTCCAACACTGGCGCTTGTCAGCTTAGTGTCCAACACTGGTGCCGCCACCCTAGAGCCCTGCTGTTGGCACTCACCTGGTCGATGTGCCCCCGTATCAGCTTCTCGGCGAGCGCCTTCATCACGAGCAGCTCCACCTCGCTCTCGGGTATCCGCGCCTCCTGCGCTATCTCCGCGAACGTCAGCTTGCGCTGGGCGGACGTGCGGTTGAACGCCATCTGGAAAAGCGAGAAAAAAAGAAAATAAGAGTGTGGTAAGGGAACGTGCGAGTGTGAAAGAAAAGAAAAGAAAAGAAAAGAAAAGAAAATTTATTTTGCAAATTGGCCGCCAAGGGCTCTTTTACATGTCTTTTTGAAACTACCAGCACATTCGGAAAGACCATCATTGCCAAGAAGAATGCGCCGCAAGAAACTTGGCAGAAAGTCATTTTTTCAAATAAAAATACAGTAAGAATACTTAAATTCTACTTACATTAAATACATTTATATAAGGGATGTATAAGGTCCCCGAGCCTTAAATTATATTAATCTATAAATAGTAGATGTATAAAGTCTACTGGTCAAAAAAAATAATAATAATAGTAAGTTCAGTGGAAGTGTAAAACGCCTCCACCGTCAAATAAACTAATTGGAGATGTCTCCAATGTCGCAGGAAAAAAATTATATATAAAACAAAATTATGAAATATACATTTCATGTCAAGTAAGTAACCAATAAGCTTTTGGATTCCGAAGGCAAGCTTACGTCTGCCGCCCCCAATGTTGGCTCTCACGCACTCATGTCCTGCTCTGAAAGCAGAGCGGTACCGAGGGCATGTCTCGCTTCCGTCCCCACAGGCACACTATGGGAACGTTTTAGGAACTTCGACGTCGCTAGTCTACAGAGGATATAGTGACAATGGCGTAGCTACCTAGGGACTAAGCGGGGCAGTGCCCTGGGGCCCTCAAGCTCAGAGGGCCCTCGAATCCTTACCAGAAAATCTCGATCGAACTATTCTAAATATATATAACTCAAAGGTGACTGACTGACTGACATAGTGATCTATCAACGCACAGCCCAAACCACTGGACGGATCGGGCTGAAATTTGGCATGCAGGTAGATGTTATGACGTAGGCATCCGCTAAGAAAGGATTTTGATCAATTCTACCCCCAAGGGGATAAAACAGGGGATGAAAGTTTGTATGAAATTTCCGATTCTACGCGGACGAAGTCGTGGGCAGAAAACGTAACCAGTTTAAATAGTAGTGGGCCCCATTTTTTTATTTGCACCAGGGCCCTTGGTTACCTAGCTACGCCACTGTATAGTGACCAGGATATAAAAAAGTATGCTTGGGTTCGGTCACATAGAGATGGATGAAAGTAGACTAACTAAACAGATATATATGGGGAGTGTGAATGCGTTGGGAGGGGAAGGCCTAGACGGACGTTCCGAGGCCAAATAGGAGACGTTTTGAGAAAAGGTCAGAGCACCCGAAACTGGTTCCATGCTGGTCTGGGAGTAAAGAAAAAACATAGAATGTACCAGTTGTTTCTCTTCCCGCGCACGTAAAGCCTATTGAGGGAATTAGCGTAATTCTTAGGAATCATGTTATTTATAGGCGATACTAGCAACCCATCTCTATTTTGATACCCCTTTCCACCTACACGCCCACAATCATGCTAAACGTGGCCTTAAGCCCCCCCCTCGTATTAAAACCTGGCTACGCCAGTGTCCTCACTAGAGATAATAAAATTAGGTTAGGTCCAAATGCCGGAAGGGCAAACCGAATAGAAATAAGCAAAGGGGTTCTTCTAAGAGGTTTTCTATAAAATTGTGTATATTCTATACTAGCTGACCCGGCAAACTTTGTTCCGCCTTAAATTTGAAAAATTCCTTTGTAAGTGCATCTTTATACTAATCAAGGAATAATGTGTACGCATGCTAAATTTAATGCCTGTAGCTTTATTAGTACAACATTTCGGAATTTTCCAATCCCGTGGGAAAATCGGGATAAAAATCCTATGTCCGTCTCCTAGTTCTAAGCTACCTCCCTACCAATTTTCAGCCGAATCGCTTCACCCGCTCTCGAGTTATAAATAGTGTAACTAACACGACTTTCTTTTATATATATAGACACTAGCTTCTACCCGCGACTTCGTCTGCGTAGAATTATACATAAAAACCTTCCTCTTGAATCACTCTATGTACAAAAAAAAACCGCATCAAAATCCGTTGTGTAGTTTTGAAGATATAAGCATACATAGGGACAGAGAAAGCGACTTTATTTTATACTAGCGACCCGCCCCGGCTTCGCACGGTATATTATGCATGTATTATACATATAAACCTTCCTTTTGAATCACTCTATCTGTTAAAAAAAGCCGCATCCAAATCCGTTGTGTAGTTTTGAAGATATAAGCAAGGGACATAGGGACAGAGAAAGCGACTTTATTTTATACTATGTAGTGAGTGGTGTAGTGACAGTGATAGTGATGGATGATTGTATCGTCACCTCAGTGAGACAGCTGAGCCGCAGCTTCTGGCGGGTGCCGTGCTCGGCGCGGCGCAGCTCGGGCGGCGCGCCGGCGCTGCGGATGGCCTCGAAGGCCGCCACGTCGCCGCGCGCCACTGTTTGTATAGTATTGTATCGTCACCTCAGTGAGACAGCTGAGCCGCAGCTTCTGGCGGGTGCCGTGCTCGGCGCGGCGCAGCTCGGGCGGCGCGCCGGCGCTGCGGATGGCCTCGAAGGCCGCCACGTCGCCGCGCGCCACTGTTTGTATAGTATTGTATCGTCACCTCAGTGAGACAGCTGAGCCGCAGCTTCTGGCGGGTGCCGTGCTCGGCGCGGCGCAGCTCGGGCGGCGCGCCGGCGCTGCGGATGGCCTCGAAGGCCGCCACGTCGCCGCGCGCCACTGTTTGTATAGTATTGTATCGTCACCTCAGTGAGACAGCTGAGCCGCAGCTTCTGGCGGGTGCCGTGCTCGGCGCGGCGCAGCTCGGGCGGCGCGCCGGCGCTGCGGATGGCCTCGAAGGCCGCCACGTCGCCGCGCGCCACTGTTTGTATAGTATTGTATCGTCACCTCAGTGAGACAGCTGAGCCGCAGCTTCTGGCGGGTGCCGTGCTCGGCGCGGCGCAGCTCGGGCGGCGCGCCGGCGCTGCGGATGGCCTCGAAGGCCGCCACGTCGCCGCGCGCCACTGTTTGTATAGTATTGTATCGTCACCTCAGTGAGACAGCTGAGCCGCAGCTTCTGGCGGGTGCCGTGCTCGGCGCGGCGCAGCTCGGGCGGCGCGCCGGCGCTGCGGATGGCCTCGAAGGCCGCCACGTCGCCGCGCGCCACTGTTTGTATAGTATTGTATCGTCACCTCAGTGAGACAGCTGAGCCGCAGCTTCTGGCGGGTGCCGTGCTCGGCGCGGCGCAGCTCGGGCGGCGCGCCGGCGCTGCGGATGGCCTCGAAGGCCGCCACGTCGCCGCGCGCCACTGTTTGTATAGTATTGTATCGTCACCTCAGTGAGACAGCTGAGCCGCAGCTTCTGGCGGGTGCCGTGCTCGGCGCGGCGCAGCTCGGGCGGCGCGCCGGCGCTGCGGATGGCCTCGAAGGCCGCCACGTCGCCGCGCGCCACTGTTTGTATAGTATTGTATCGTCACCTCAGTGAGACAGCTGAGCCGCAGCTTCTGGCGGGTGCCGTGCTCGGCGCGGCGCAGCTCGGGCGGCGCGCCGGCGCTGCGGATGGCCTCGAAGGCCGCCACGTCGCCGCGCGCCACGGCCGCCACCAGCTGGCGCGCCCACGCGTCCGGCGTGTTGTCCAGCGACTCCATTATGGGGTGCGCCAGCTGCAAGCGACAACAAGTTAAAACAATCCAAGTTCCAATGTGACACAGTCGATAGTTTAAATTTAATGTCACACGGTAACTGTCCAAATGTGTCACACAATTAATTGTTAAAATATCAAACAGTTAACAGTCAAAAGTTTCACATGGCTAGTTATTAAAATATCGCATGGTTAAACATCCAAATATCACACAATTAACTGTCCAAATGGCACACATTGAACCATCCAAATATCACACATTTAACCATCCAAATATCACACATTTAACCATCCAAATATCAAACATTTAACCATCCAAATATCACATATTTAACCATCCAAATATCAAACATTTAACCATCCAAATATCACACAGTTAACTGTTCAAATATCACACACTTAGCAGTCAAAATTTCACACACTTAACTGTACAAATGTCACACTTAGTTGTCCCAATATCTCATAGTTCTTCCTTCTCCTTCTTTTCCCCCCTGTCGCGCTCTTAGCCCGATATTAAAATTAGAAGAAGATGAAAATTGCGAGCGAGTTAGGTAATAAGCTATAAGACCGCCTATTGTCTACTTTTTTCTTTGATTCAGTATTGTTTTGTACTGATCTGTGATGTTCAATAAAGAGTATTTGTATTGTGTCTGGTGTTGGTGTATGTTGTTGGTGTCTGTTGTTGGTGTTGGTGTCTGGTGTTGGTGTCTGTTGTTGGTGTCTGGTGTTGGTGTCTGGTGTTGGTGTCTGGTGTTGGTGTCTGGTGTTGGTGTCTGGTGTTGGTGTCTGTTGTTGGTGTCTGTTGTTAGTGTCTGGTGTTGGTGTCTGGTGTTGGTGTCTGTTGTTGGTGTCTGTTGTTGGTGTCTGGTGTTAGTGTCTGTTGTTGGTGTCTGGTGTTGGTGTCTGTTGTTGGTGTCTGTTGTTGGTGTCTGGTGTTGGTGTCTGTTGTTGGTGTCTGGTGTTGGTGTCTGTTGTTGGTGTCTGGTGTTGGTGTCTGTTGTTGGTGTCTGGTGTTGGTGTGTGTTGTTGGTGTCTGGTGTTGGCGTCTCTCACCAGCTCGCCGAGGTCGTACACGTTGGGCGCGACGACGGCGGCGACGGCGAGCCTTGCGGCCGTGGCGCGCCGCTCCGGCTGCGGCAGCAGCGCGCCGCCCTCCATGCAGCCCACGTAGCGCAGCGTGCTGCGGTAGTAGCGCGCCATCGGACCTCGGACCCTGAGACAATGAGCTCATAGTAAATAAGCTGACCCAAAAATTACATTTTTGATACTAGCTTTTTGGCTGACTTCTTCTTCTTCTTCTTATTTATTTGTGGCGTTTCAAGTCGTTATAGCGACGACAACTTCGCCAATGTCAAAGTAACAAAAATATGATAAAAAAATCTTGTGACAAAATGTCGGCAACGTTGTACGGTAATGGTCAAAGACCCCCCCCCCCCCCCCCCCTGTCGGGCTCTTGGCCAACGGTCAATGATATCCCTCAGAAACTGCCAGGAAATCATTAGCCGTTGCCCAGGGTGCACCGGATCAAGCACTGCTCTTCCCCCCGGACGGATCCAAAAAGGAACCGCAGCTCTTGACCACACGTGAAGGTAGCCCGACTCGCACCCCTTTGGCTGACTACTTTCTATTGATCGTACTTGTATTGTCATCCATCCTAGCAGGGATGTTACGGAGCTTCGACTCCGGTTCCGTTAAGTCGGAACTTCCGATTATTATTACACCTTCGGTTCCGACTTCGGCTCCGACACTTTTAAATCGAAGGTTTTAATCGGAGGTCGAAGCATAACAGCGGCGGCGGCGGCCTGTGTCGATTGTTATGAACAGGTTCGTACATGTCGCGCGGGGAATCCCCCCGACTCCCACTACGTGCACTCTATCGTCAATTATCCGACCCTGCCTCCGACTCCGATTCCGACTTCGATAAAGCAAATTTAAGACTCCGCCTACGGTTCCGATAAAACTACCTCGATTACATACCTGCATCCTACATATGTGTACCAAATTAAAAGTCAACCAGACCAACCATTGAAGAGTTATCTCCTCCGGAGACGGTCCTAGTGAAAAATAGAATAGGAAACATGACTTTTATAGGCGATGCGGCTAGAAACCCATCACTATTTTAATTCCCCTATCTACCTATATGCCCACAATCATGTTAAACGTGGCCTATAGGTCTTGTTACCTTAGGCTCCGTCTACCCCGTAAGCGATAAAGACGTGATTTGTGTGCGTGTGTGTGGATTCTTTAATCATTTGCATTAGATCACTTTTAATCTTCTATCCGGACATTGGTGTTAAAAAGGTAAAAAAAAAAAATTAATGATAATATATAGATACATACTTAAATACATATTAAACATCCAAGACTCGGGAACAAACATTCGTATTTTTCATTCAAATATCTGCCCCGACCGGGGATCGAACCCGGGACCTCAAGCTTCATAGTCAGGTTCTCTAACCACTGGGCCATCCGGTCGTCAATAGGGTGGCAAACAAGCAAGTGTGACCAGCCACAGGCACAATCAAGGTAAAACATACCTGTAGTACTCGGAAGCCAGCTTGTAAAACCGTCCGTGGACTGGTGTGACGCCGTCAGCATCCTCCAGCGAGCCCTCCAGCTGTTCTATGATCTTCTCCGTGGAGTCCAGGTCGTTCAGCTGCTCCAGATAGATCTCACCTTGAAGCACCTGTAAGCATTTAGTAAATTTTATTGAATCAGATGTTACTTTGCGGAGGTCCATTTCAACGAACAAAAAATATTTACTTTGCTACTCCTACTCACATGCAAGATAAACAAGCCTGTGTGAAATATAATAATAATAATAATATCTTGGGACAATTGACACCAATTGACCTAGCCCCAAACTAAGCAAAGCTTGTAATATGGGCACTAGACAACGGATAAACATACTTATATAGATAAATATAGATAAATACATACTTAAATACATATTAAACATCCAAGACTCGAGAACAAACATTCGTATTTTCATACAAATATCTGCCCCGACCGGGGATCGAACCCTGGACCTCAAGCTTCATAGTCAGGTTCTCTAACCACTGGGCCATCTGGTCGTCAATATATGTATTTCGTTGCTATTTTTGAGTAATGTCATTATGGTTTGAGTTTAGGGTACCATGTTCCTGCTCATTGTTTCCAATCCGTTGCCACATCTACCACAAACACCAAGCGAGAATTGGTTTAGGGTACAGGCTATGTTTACTGCACTATGTTCTTAATAGTTTTTTTGTAAATTGTGTCAACTGTTTTTTTCCCCAAGAAAAAACAAGATGGTAAAAGCCCATTGAGGGCATAGGAATCATGACTGTAATAGGCGATACGGCTAGCAACCCATCACTATTTTAATTCCCCTTTCCACCCACAATCATGCTAAACATGGCCTTTGTCTTGTTACCTTAGGCTCTGTCTACCCCAAAGGGATAGACGTGATTTATGTGTAGTTCAATAACATAGTGGCTTTTCCCTTGTTACAATGCAATTAAATTTTTGTTATAAATCAATGAATTTGTTGTAACCCCTGTCTGTCACATTTGGCAAAGCTCTCCTCCTTAAATAATAATAATAATAATAATAAAGCTTTATTTAGTGTTTTTTTTTTTTTTTTTTTTTACATTTCGACTATGTTTTAGTGTTGTTAGTGAAATAAATTCTTATTGCGTAATGTTAGTAATGTAAATTATTAAATTAAATCAGACCCCTTTCGGGTAAAAGCCTCCTCCAACTCTTTCCATCTCTTTCTATCTTGACCTACTTCCATCCACCTATTTTCTCTCTCCTCCTTAGATATACAATACAATACAATACAAATACTCTTTATTGAACACCACAAATCAGTACAAAACAATACAGAAACAAAGAACAAAGTAGACAATAGGCAGTCTTATCGCTTAATAGCGATCTCTTCCAGACAACCAATACAAGAAATGAGTTGGAGACAGTTTAAGTAGGTGGCGGAAACAAATAGACAGGAAAAACGCAGGGATAATAAAAACGACAATATCAACATAAATATGATACATAGCTAAGTAAACAATATATTTAATGGAACAGATTAGTGTTACCTTGCATAGTGTGAGCGCCTCATCGTTCATCTTGATCTTCGTCTCCACCTTCTCCAGAAAGGCGATAGCATCTTTCTTATTGTCAAACTGTTTTACGATGCGAGACACAATCTCCACCAGCGAGAGGGGGTTGATTCTGTAACGTTGAAGAAATAAAATATGAAAATTACAGACAGATACAGAGCAATGGTACTATTTGTTTAATATGAAATCAATAAACGGTTTGTTTTCTGTTATTTTTTTTATGTTAGAGAGGCCAGACAAACGAACTAGTGGGTCACCTGATGGTAAATGATCACCACTGTCCATAGACACCCGCAGTGCTTTACCCGATGCCAGTGCGTTGTCAGTCCTAAAATTTTTCCCAAACATATTGTAGGTAGGATCTCTTTCTTTTATTTTATACTAGCTTCTGCCCATGACCTCGTCCACGGAGAATTAGACTTAAGAACTGATGTTAATAGTATATCCTGCAATAATTATTAATGTTGCGACTCTAGGCAGCAACAACCTTTGACATGTTTGAACTATGCAATTTTCCGGGATAAAAAGTACCCTATGTATGTAGGGTACCAGCTATCTCTGTTCCAAATTGTATCCACATCCGTCCAGTCGTTTCAGAGTAAAGAAGGAACAAACATACACACATTGTCATATCCATCCTCACAAACTTTCGCATTTATAATATGAGTAGGAAGTAGGATCAATGAGTATGTGTGTAAATAAATATCTCTCTCTCTCGCTCAAATACTACCCCTAGGTACTGCGGAGACATTATATAAAGGAAGAATAGAAGTCTATCCTACAAGTTTCTAAAATAAAAATATAGCAATGCAACCAAATGAAGAGTGACTTGCAATTTGATTTATTGACTTACTTGTTGTCGAAAGTACTGAGAAAGTTGTTGTAGAGCTGGATTAGACCGTCGCCCGACTGCAGAGACGGATGGTTCACAAACTCCGACAATTTTAAAGTGAGTTGATGCCATAGTCTGCAAAAACAAAGGAGGTTATAGTTGTTTACAAGATTTCTTTAAGTGTATTTGAGTGGAAATGGCGGTTGTACTCACTTTTTGTTGTAAAGCTCTTCTAATTTAGCCCAGTCGGCAGCCACTTCGGGCTCCGCGGCCTGTTTTTTCGAAAGATAATCGCTAACATCGATTACAGCGAACTTGACGGTGGCCATTTTTCAAATTTGTAACGTCATTGCAAACGAAGTTAGGTGCGGATGGTTGACGGAATAAAAGCGGGTGCACACTAAAAATTGAAGAATTTTTAGCATTGTAACAAATATTTTTTGGCAATTCATAATTAATTAAATAATTATAAGTAAAGAAGTTTTTCACTGTAAAATATAATGAATTCGAATTTTTATTTAAGGGGTTCTTCGGGTTTTTTGATGAACGGAAGATGAACGTAATGTTTCCATTTAGCTCGTCTATACTAGCTTTACAATGACCACAGAGCATAACACAACGTGTCAGTCTGAAGTTAGCTACGAACAACGCCATCTGTATTGCACTAGCAAAACTGGCACCAAAGTTTAATGCTACTCGCCACTGTATGTCGCAACTAGTCTCTCAAAGCCTAGGATCTAGACAGTGAGATAAAAATAGATTTTATAGCAATGAAATCGGTTTTATAGCTACTTTGATAGGCGTAGGAAATAATGAAGCGCGGAATAGCGGAAGTTTTGTGTTTATTAGGCAGTGATTCACCACTAGAATGTTATGGCTGGAAATACGTCATGTAGAGTCTTCCTCTGTATCTTACGGCGCCCACAAGCTATTTCAAATGTCAAAAAATTTATGAAAAAAAAGAGACGTGACGTGACTTTTTGATACTTGAAACACACTGTGTGGGAGCATTATTAGTGTAAGTTTTTTGTTTCTACACACCTCTCGAGCGCTGGCGTTACAATTCGCTAGTGGCGTTGCATTTTTTAAAATGTAGAACTTAAGTACGTAAATGACCCGATTTTTGAAAGCACATCACTCGAAAGTGATATAAGTCAGCTTATATCTCCAAAACTACAGCTCTAATCAAAGCTTTGACAAGGCTAATGAGAGCCGTAAGTATATTCTAACTTACTCGTATTTCAAATTCACCCGCGAAAGCAGGGTTCCATCGACCTTATGGTCGAGTGTAATCAGATAACGGTACAGAATATTTAAACAAAGACTTTGACTCTTACCTTGAACGCTGCGGGATACAGCGAAGATTAACCGCACCATATACGCCTAACCAAAACGGGATCGCAGAACGCAAAAACCGTACGCTTGTAGAGAAATCACGAGCATTGCTGATTGAAGCAAGGGCACCATTGAAGCTGTGGGCAGAAGCTGTGATGACTGCAAACTATTTGTCAAACAGATCTATTAACAGCGCCATTCAAAACGAAACCCCTTTCGAACGATGGGTTGGCAGGAAGCCTTGCATTAATCATTTGTACGTGTTTGGCAGCAAAACCTATGTATTAAGAAAAGGAGTAAATGCGCACAAATTTGCTCCTAAAGCTATCCCAGGCTTGTTTGCGGGTTACTCTGAAACAGCGAAAGCGTTTAGAATTTTTATTCCCTCTAAAAATAGTATCATCACATCGAAAGACATACGAGTGATGAAGACTATGTTCTACAATGAACTTGACAATAACCGAATCACTAATCCATACGAAGGATTCCTTGAACCTGAGCAAGCGCCAACGAAACAAGCATCAAACAAGCAAGTGGTTGTCACATTCACTGATGAAGATCAGCAATCAGACACAGATTGTGTAACAAGTGATCACGATGATTATTTAAATGAAACGTTACAACAACACAATGTCACTGACAGCACAGACGCTTCACAGGTGGAACTAGTAAATACCGAGAGTGATTACGAGTCAATTTCAAGCTCTCCCAACGTCTCTAATGCTGATATAGAAATACGTAATACTGATGTTGTTGAAAACGCCGCTGCTCAAACGATGACTTTGAGAAACAGGTCAGAAGTCAAAGCTCCCAAGCGCTTTGATGATTATTTATTTTGGCAGCAGTTGAAGAAATTGAGAATCTTCACAAGCCGAAAGAACCTGCAACATTCAAAGAAGCTATGCTCAGTGAAATCAAATCTCTTGAAGACAACCAGACATGGAATCTGGTCAATCTTCCTAAAGGACGGAAAGCACTTCCTTCCAAATGGGTCTACAAAGTGAAAATGAATCCAGATGGTACTGTAGAGAGATTTAAAGCCAGAATGGTTATCAAGGGTTACTCTCAAAAGCCCTTGTACGGTCCTAGATTGAAGCAGTTAAGCTCGAGTATAGGCTTAAATAATTTAGGCATCTAAATTCTTCAAACTACTGGGGATGTGAAGATATACCGCCTCATAGTAACAATCTCTATGGCTGATCTCTATACTTTAGAAAAGTATTTAGGTTTGATTTTGTCATCTGTCCAAGTATGTTGAAAATATAATTTCGTTCCAAGTTTATTTGCTGTTTACTTAAATATCTTAACAAATTCGACTATTTTATAACAGATTTTAATATTTATTATCTTTTCTTATCGGAGTTTTCTTTTTATAGTTAGGTATATTTAGTTAGTTTTAAGTATTGTATATTTAGATAACTTTTAGATCTTGTAAATATATTTGTTTTTTTATTAATTATTAATGAAATGGAATAAAATATAATATAATATAAATAAATAAATATAATATGTATAATATAATAATTTATTATAAATGTGTGTTTCAAGTATATTTTTTGATTGTTTAAATTTGTCTCTAGCTGTGAGAGCCTATAATGGCTTTAATGTTACTACTATAATTAACTCACTCTGTAATGTATAGCTGTTGGATCTCCGAAAATAAATAAATATATTATATATTTTCAGTACTTAGTATATTAATACATAGTCTAAATTGCACCACCTGCTCAGATCTGTTCTGTTCTCCAGTCCATTATGGTTGCCTGGTGGAGATCGCTCTGTAGCGATATGGCCGCCTATTGTTACCTTGTAATATTCTGTATACCTTTTTTCTGTTTTGGTTGTTATATGTGGTGTTCAATAAAGAGTTATTGTATTGTATTGTATTATTTGTATTGTATTGTATCTTTTTTAGATGACACGACACAATTCATGCGAGCGTGAATCGATGTATCTATATTTAGCTCTTTAAACTATTTCACCAATTATGGAACTGAAAATACTTATAAACCTAACGTGAGGCTACCTATCACTGGTACCGCCACAGACTGAGATTCCCTCAACGTCAGGGGCAACTCGTTCCACAACTTGACGGAGCGGATCGTGAAAGATTTGGCATATGATCGTGCCTTGTTAGGCGGAAAGGCAAGTGTGAGGTTGGAGCTCGACCGCAAACTGCCCCCGCTTCCAGTGGCCAAGTAGCCAAATCTTTCACACAAGTACCTAAGAAGGAGAAGAAGGATTAAAAAGAACATTGAAACATTGAACATTGAATAATGTATGATGTCTGTTTTGTTGGGGAACCCTGGCTCACATCTTACGGAACCCACTTTGAGAAACCTTGGCAGAGGCAACAAGACCTAAACGCTATGTTTAACCAGTGGTGGATTTACACTAGGGGCAGTCGGAGCTAGTGCCCGGGCGGCAAATTTTCTAGGGCGGCAAAATTTGGAAATTTTTATTATTCTAATTTTTAAGAAATAAGATATCAAAACTATTAAAATAAAATTTAAGTCATAGGGCGGCATTTTCTTCAGTGCCCCAGGGCGGCACAAATTTAAATCCGGCTCTGCGTTTAACATGATTGCGGGCGTATAGATGGAACGAATGAAAATAGTGATGGGTTGCTAGCATCGCCTAGAACATAATATCTTAAGCTTTTACCATTCCAAAACTTACTCCAAATCCTTCACAGTTCACTCTGCTAGGCTGTGGAATCGGTTACCGACCTCCATCAGGCAGTCTGCCTCCGTGGCGTCGTTCAAGGAAGGCTTGAGGAAGATATGGCTCACACCATCTCCTTAGATATTGTATGTGTGTATTCTTATTGTATTTTGTAATGATATTTAGTAGTTTATTTTATGATTTGTTTATTGTACTTAGATATGTACGCTCTATTGTGGCTGTCACTATCTGGAATTTTAAACTCACACTTTGTCGGCCCCACGTTTAATGCTCCTCTCATCTACTCAATGGTTAACTGGTAAAGATCCCTTATGGGGATAAGTTCGCCTTTGTGCATTTATTAATCTTATTTTTTTGTGAATTGTATCTGTTTCTCTATATTTGTACAATAAACCATTTACTTACTAACTTACTATTCAGGAAGTAGAGTCCGCGGTCACCACCACTCCCGGTCGTTATAATAATGTAATAATATTTTTTGTCTTTTTCTAACTTAATTTTCTGTATTGTTTTGTACTGATTTGTGGTGTTCAATAAAGAGTATTTGTATTGTATTAATTTGTAATTACTTGAATATAAAAATATAAATGTGTTACAAGATAAATTAATTAAACTAAAACTAAAATGAATCTAAAAACGTACTCTATCGTACTAAAGATGCTGGCAGCTCCCCGCAGTATTGCAATACTAATTTAATATTTCATTTTATCTCAATTTATTTATGATTTTTTGATAGTTGTAGTATGGACGTAAGTCTGGCAATAAAAACATTCCACCCAGTGGCGTAGCTACCTAAGGACTAGGCGAGGCAGTGCCCCGGGGCCCTCAAGCTCAGAGGGCCCTCGAATCCTTACCAGAAAATCTCGATCGAACTATTATTATTAAAACGTAACCAGTTTATATAGTAGCGGGGCCCCATTTTTTTATTTGCACCAGGGCCCTTGGTTACCTAGCTACGCCACTGATTCCATTTCATTTCATTTCTTACCAGGATTCGAACCCGGGACGCTTGGATTTTGATGACAATGCAAGTACAGTCAGCAAAGAAGCTTGTATTATTTTAGATGGAATCGAACCGAACCAGATGGTTGGTACCCTTCGATCCATCCAACCCCATTTTAGCGAAATCAAATAACACCAATTTCCTTTTTAAAAAAGTTGCGAAAGCCCAGTTTCGACAAAAAAAACCCTTTTGCAAAGGGTGCTTTAAAGGGTGTCCTTTGTTATGTTATAAACACCTGGCTACCCGCTATTGATTAGATGTATTGACTTTTTTGCGACAAAACGAATTCGATACGGCATTTTTTGCGTTTTTTGCCAATTGTCGATTTTTTACGGCGGTTCTTTGTTGAAAAAAATCGGTGACGATTTTACTTTTCATGCGGCATCACTCCTAATAATTATAAAAAAGCGATATCCCGACTACGTTGGGAAATAAAATGCTGTCTAATAATTTGTCAAAGTGCCATCCGCCATATTGGATCCAAAAAATATGCCAAATTTGAGCTCAAAGCCAACAAATTAGCCGAAAAATGACACCTTTCGCCATTTTCGTTTCAAATGTCAAATTGTGTCCGCCATCTTGGACCCTAAGCATTAATTATCAAATTAACACACACACACAAGTCACGTCTTTATCCCTTACAGGGTAGACAGAGCCTAAGGTAACAGGTACCTACAGGCCACATTTAGCCTTGCAAGTGTGTGTGTGTGTGTGTGTGTAAGCGTCTTCTATGCTACTCGTATTCCAAATTCAGCACAATTTTTCACCACTTTCGAGTGGTATTTCCACACATGTACTTTCAAAAATAACCTAACCTAACTTCCTATGTAACTCTTCAGTTATTTATGTAAATAAAACTGCATGTATGTTATATAATATTTATTTAATATATCTAATATTCTGTTTTATATAATGTTAGTTATTGACACAAAATAATCTGAAACGCGTTCGCGCAAACGCAAGAGAGAGTAATTTTATGAATTGTGGTGCTTACTTTTGAAATGAATAATTGACGTAGGTACTCTTAAGACTTTGGCTGCTTTGTAAAGATCATTTGTAGGGAATCTACGAGGTTTGTAATGTTTAATGTTAGTTGTGATATATGTATAGATGGGTAGAATAGTAAAACTAATATGGAGGGTATGCTTCATACTTAGTACTTACTGCCGTAGTTTAGTTAAGTTAGTTTAGTTTGGTTGGAGACTGAAAAACAGCGACCTCGCTGAGTCTCCCTTCCATTTTACCTTCGCATCTAATTCTACTTTGTAATATTTGAATTTTTGTTAATTTTTTGTGTTGGTGAATAAAAATTTCTTCTATTCTATTCTATTCTATACTTCTGTCTTCGATCAAACACTATAGCAAGCGGACGTGTGTTATTCCTGCATCCCCGAAGATCAGCCCTTAGACCTAGCGGCATATTTCTCAGTGGCGACGAGGATGGGAAATCACTCGAAAGTTCTACTTGAATGTGGTTTAAATCAGCTTATACCTCCAAAACTATATACTATATGACTCCGTCAAGTTGTGGAACAAGTTGCCTCTGACGTTGAGGGAATCTCAGTCTGTGGCGGTGTTCAGGGGTGGGCTGAGGAAGTTGTGGCTAAGCACTGGCACCTGAGGCGGTAGCTGCCTTTCATATTGTATTTTGGTTCGAGTATTTGTTTATTTTATTTGATATTCGTTGTGTTTATGTAAGTTTATTGGATAAATTTTATTCTGTTATTTATATATTATCTTATTATAGTTGTATAATATACTTTAGTTGTTAATTTGTTAAGTACCTACTAAGACTACTATTTGCGCATAACAATGACTGTTTGCCTTTCTTTGTAAACTATTTCCTTTGTGTCAGGTTAACTGGAAGAAATCCCTTCTTAGGGATAAGTTCGCCTTTGTACTATTTTCTGTGTATTTCTGTTTTTTTTTTGTAAATTTTTATGTGCAATGAAGACTTTACATACATACATACTATAAGCTGTAATCAAAATTTTGACTAGTTCACAAAATTAATGAGAGCTGTTATTATCTTCTATACTTCACGTACTTCAACTTCAGCGCATTTGTTCACAACTTTCGAGTGGTATTTTCACACGTGCGCCCCAGGACCCGAGATTTGAAAGCACACGTTCGAAAATACCACTCGAAAGTTGTGAACAATTGAGCCGTATTTGAAATACGAGTTGCATAGAAGATGATACAGCTGTCATTAATCTTGTGAACTAGTCAAAACTTTGATTAGACCTGTGTAGCGCGGGCTTAACTAACGTTTCTGAACGCAACCAACCCGCCGACCTTCTCGCTCGCTCGGTATCTCGCTCTCTCGCTACCGGCCGGCACCCGATCGAGCCGCACGCGCGCCGAACCGCGGTGCTCAATTTACTTGAACTTTATATCGTAAAACTGTATTCTTGTACCGAACCCTATTGTATTACAATAAGTAAAGTAGTAATACAATAGGGTTCGGTACAAGAATACAGTTTTACGATATAAAGTTCAAGTAAATTGAGCACCGCGGTTCGGCGCGCGTGCGGTTCGATCGGGTGCCGGTAGCGAGAGAGCGAGAGATACTGAGCGAGCGAGAAGGTCGGCGGGTTGCGTTCAGAAACGTTAGTTAAGCCCGCGCTACACCTGTAGTTCTGGAGCTGTAAGCTGATTTATACCACTTTCGTGTAGTACTTTGGGGGCGTCCAATAATTACGTGAGGTATTTGAAAGAAAGAAAGAAAGAAAGAAAACATTTATTCATGATATATGTATAGTGATTGGGTTACAAAAACAAAAAGAATAAAAAAAAAAACAAAAAAAATCAGTACTTACATACATCACGAAATGGTCCCATCTCAGCATAATGCTGGCCTTGCAGCCAGCGCTGGTCTGCCGATGGGACCATCAAGTGCTAACTAAGCACATATTAAAAAAATATATATGTATATTAAAAATGTGAAACCGGCATTATAACCTTTAGCCTGGCTGCATGGGCAATAATTCCTTTACTCATCCCACAAGGGATGAATTTTATACGAGTAAAAAAATTGTTGGCTTTTAATTGTTGTATTTAGGGGAGGGGGTCGAGCCGAATCTTACTAAATCTCACTTGGGGGAGAGGGGGGTCTTGGCAAATATCACGTAATTTTTTTTAGCAGAAAATGGTGTAAAACTGCGTGAAAATTAAGTTTAAAAGTTGAATTAATAATTTAAGATCACTGCAATATTTGCAAATAGTCCTTGCTAGTCTTAAATAAAAGTAATTAAACAAATTGTGTTCTGTTTTTTAATAAATCCAATACTTAAAGGACTACGAGTTTGCGGCGCTCGCAGTGGAGACAATGGGTCCCTGGTCGGCTGACATGAGGGCCTTCATGAGAGCCTTGTCGTCCCGGCTGATAGAGACCTCAGGAGACCCCAGAGCTGGCGCTTACCTCTCCCAGCGAATTTCTCTGGCTGTACAGAGAGGTAATGCCGGCAGTGTGTTGGGGTCTATGCCGCAGGAGGGCCTTTTAGATGGTGTTTTCTTTTTATAGTTAGGTATATTTATTTAGTTTTAAGTTTTGTATATTTAGTTAACTTTTAGATTTTATCATAGTTTATTTTTTTTTGTAATTCCCCTCTTATACTTTTATACCCAAAGTACAAGTTTTGAAAAATTTCACGTGAGATTGGGGTAATGGGGAGGGGGTCGAAAAAAATCTTACGATATCTCACCAAGGGGGGAAGGGGGTCAAAAAATCCTTAAAAATGCCTCACGTAATTAATGGACGCCCCCTTTCGAGTGATGTGTTTACAAAAACCGGGCCCCGGACCCTGACGTCTTAATGCGATTCAATACCGATCCAAAGTTGGGTCGCTCGCTGACAGATTACTAGTGTCTTCTTATTTGTGGCGTATCAAGTCCTAGCGACAACTTCGCCAATGTCAAAGTAACAAAAATATGTATTTTTCAAAACTTAATAGGGACATAGGGACAGAGAAAGCGACTTTATTTTATACTATGTAGTGATAGTGATTATGATTAAGTCTCACGGTAGTTTCATGTTGAAAGTGTATAGTGATTTAATTATGAACCTCTAACTCTGTAACTGCGTCACTGAAAATCAGCGTCACGACATTATCCTGGATCTTATCGTGACGCATAGCTGAATGGCGGCCATTGCTGGTTGGAATAAGCATCCATGTATAACATTCTGTTTGTGTTTCGGTATCACTATCATCACTACATAGTATAAAATAAAGTCGCTTTCTCTGTCCCTATGTCCCTATGTATGCTTATATCTTCAAAACTACACAACGGATTTTGACGCGATTTTTTTTATAGATAGAGTGATTCAAGAGGAAGCTTTTTATGTATAATTCTACGCAGACGAAGTCGCGGGCAAAAGCTAGTCAGCTAATAAAGTTCTCTTATCCTTATTCTTAACAGACTCACAAAGTATTGTGTGCTAGTATACCGTGGGTTTAGAGTTCAAAAAATATTTACGTTCACGACTTAGAAGTCATCTGTAGTTAAGTACCTTCGCAAAGTAACAGGCGACAAGACGAACATACCACGTTTAGCAATATTGTGGGCGTATAGATGGAAAATCGAATCAAAATAGTGATAGGTTGCTAGCCGCATCGTCTATACCGTGCTCCCTATGATTTTCGCCCGGGAAAAGAAACTGGTACATTCTATGTTTTTCCTTTGCTCCCAGACCAGCATGGAACGCAAAGTAGCCTGATACAATAAGATCTTCTCTTCTTTTCTCTTCTTTTCTGTAGTCACGCCACCGCTAAGGAAAGTTAGCAGGCTGCATAGTCGCCCATAGTTGTAGTTCATTACTATACAACCTACTACCTCACCCCGCAATGGCTGTCTTTATATCTTCTAGCATCTTCTAGCTTTCTTCTTTCTCCTTCTGTCTTCGCTGCGTGCTGTAATCTAACATAGTGTTATAACTGTATGGATGGTTGAAAAGTGGAGACTGGAGAATCGACTAATCAAAATACACATTCAATTTCACGTCAATATTCTAAATTCAAAATGTATTTTTGCTAATTGGCCGCCAAGGGCTCTTTTACATTCGGAAACCATCACTGCCAAGAATGCGCCGCAAGAAATTTGGCAGAATGACATTTTTTCAAAATAAAATACATAGCTGCTACAATACTTATTGTACTTAAATTAAACACATTTATAAAAGGGATGTATAAGTTGCCAGAGACTTAAATTATACTAGTAAAGTTACTAGTTAGTCACTACACACATTGCTAGCGGAGAGGGGTGAAAACAAAGAAATTGGCATGGTTCATTTTTTTTAAGCTATGCTTTTAACACCTTTACTTGATAAAATGGACTATTTCAAGCAACTAATTTGAATATTATGCTTTTACGTAGCTTTGTTAATTAATAATAAATATTTTTTCGCTGTTTGATAATTCGTGAATTTAGACAGAATCCCAATCGCCTTCGTTCGGCTGGCTATAAAAAAAACGGCTTTGTCTATGGTTTTGTCGATTTGGCAGTGACACGTGACAGTTGCCATAGCTAAACTTTTTTTTCATTTTTGTGGCAAACATTCGATGCTGAATTCTGTCTAAAAACCGGGTCGTTCGGTCAAACAAAGATTCAAAGTACTTTAACAAAAATATCTGTAATCATAAAGTAATTTTGAAATCGGACAAGATAAATCGGATAAATGATGGTTTTCCTCGAAATGGTTTTCGAATTGGAGCATACTAAAAAAAATGAACAATGCCAATTGCCTTGCTATTCAGCTACCACGTATAGCAAGGCAGCAGAGTAGCAAGGTGGCCATAAAGGTTGCACTTCGGTATTTAGAAAGAGACAATTGGCGTCAAGTAAGTTAGAGCGAGACGACGCTCTACGAAGTCGAGTTTGGCCGCGAAGACCGATGTGCATTTTATTCGATCAAATAATGTGATTTGTTGTATATTCCCCTAATTTGCTAGCTCTGGCTTACAACTATGATCTTATATCATAAACAACGTACAGGAAATTACTAGAAACAAATTGTCGGGAGTATAAAATATATTGATGACTAAAGTAAAGGTTATCTAGTACAGATAAGTTCGCCTATGTGCAGATATATCTGTAGGCTTATTGTTTAACTCGCTCGCAATCGCCATCGTGTTCATTTTGACAGTTCATGTGTGGGCTGACAATTGGCATCGGAATCAGCTAGCTGTCACATTCATACAAGAATTGTCAAAATAACACGATGGCGATTGCGAGCGAGTTAGGTAATAAATAAGCCTAGGTACTGATTTTTTTTGTGAATTGTGTTTGTTTCTTTATATTTGTATAATAAAGCATTTACTCGCTTACTAAAATACTAGCGATATTACAGTAATTCTATAAGATATAATAAAATATTTTGTCCCGTTCGAGATTCGTACCCGCCAGCACAGCATCACAATTACAGTGAGTTGCATCAACCTTAACGATAACTATAACCAATGATTTAGGCGTACATTTGACAGAATAATCTATGAAGTGTTACGCCATGATCTCTGGTTTTATATAAACATACATTTAATTGATCGATTCATTAATTTTACAATCTCCGCTTCTAGCAAAGTGCACTCTGAATACATAATGATAGAATTGGCCAAGTAAAGTTTTTTAAAGAGGTTCCTATCATATATTTTTAAACGCAGCTCTTTTACTTTTATTTCCTATTATTAACTAGCTTTTTTAAAATGTTTGATATGACATTTGTGACATTTAATGGCTGATAAGCTTCATTCCTAAAACCAGCTTAGAATTTAAAAAAAAACTACGTCTACTGTCACGTTTGATAATTTCAAAAAATAAAGGTGTTGTTTATTTGCGTTTCCGTAGAGCAGCAATTCCTCGATTATTAAGACTCTTCAAAAAACTTTACTTAGCCAATTCATATTCATGAAAAATACATCAGTTTGATTATCATGAACAACTGTGCAATATTGAAAAAAAATTTATAAAACAAAATTACTGGCAGCTAAAACTTATAACTAAAATTCGAGAGCTACTAACTAAAATTAAAAAAACAAATTAAAAAAAAGGAAGAAAACGACGACTTCCCGCCAAAACTGCGGCCTCGTATACCAAGCTTGTGTGGGCAACAGCACCGAGGACTATACAGCCCGACAGCTGACTAGACTATGACTATAATGACCTTTATAGTCAAACGAGTCCACAATAGTCAAGCGAGTCGACTATAGTCAAATGTGTCCACTATATTCAATCGTGTCTGTTCTAGTCAAATGTATGGCAGACAATTCGGCTTAGGCAGTAGCGTAAAATTTGCTTCGCAAGTTTTTATAGAAGCAAATGAGGTGTACAAATAGTAGCCCATCTTTAAAAAAACAATGCAACTAATGACACGACTAAAGCCTTTTCTGGAAGTCGGTATGAACAGTTCACTTTAAGTGAACAGCCAAAAAAGTCCATTTATAGTCAGCGTTTTTGATTGGTACGACTCTTCAGTCAAAAACGGTCCATTATAGCCTATTATAGTCCTTTATTTGCCGGGCTATTTATAGTAATTAGCCCAAAAAGTCCATTTATAGTCAGTGATTTTGGTCAAATGTCAAATTATAGTTTGTTTAGTCCATTATAGTCTATTATAGTCCTTCATTTGCCGGACTATATAGTCGCCCGGCCGCGCCCAACGACTGTGCGCACAAGTTCGGATCTACGGGTTTCAGTTAAGTGGGCCTCGGTGCTCGCTAAAAATGACTATAATGACTATTACGACTGTAGTTATTAAAATATGAAGTTAGAATAGGTGTGTTTCGAAATCAAGCAACCACATTGTCTCTGAGTTGGTAGACATTCAGTTTAAAAAAGTTTTGTTAAAAAATAGTCGTTATAGTCGAGTGACACAAAAAAAAACAAATTAACAACATAATAAATAAACAAAATTAAAAGTGTTGTGATTTTGAAATAAAAACTACAAAAAAGTAGGTGTGATAATTAAATTAAATACGTAAATAAAAACATTAGGCAATTTTATGCCAAAAAATGTTTGCATCAATTTGGAAAAAACTGATCTTCAAACTACTGAACCGATTTTTACAAAACATGTCTAGTCTATGAACCTGGCTTTCGAATGAAAAAACCGCAGCTAAATCGGTCCACTTGAGAGCTACGATGCCATAGATAGACACACACACGCAGACATTGACGTCAAACATATAACACTCCTCAAAAATTGGTTACGTATTTTTTAAAATGTTAAACACTAAGCGAGGCAAGCTCACCTGAATTAAACCTGATAGTAAATTATCACTACCACCCATGGACATAACGATGGAGCTAAGGGCTAAGATGGTCACGCGCCAGTAATGCCGCCAGCTGTCTTACTCCACGCCGGAACAGCGCAAGCACCGCGGGATTAGCGAGTGAGGTGGTAGCCTAGAGGGCTAAGATGGTCACGCGCCAGTAACGTCGCCGGCTGTCTTACTCCACGCCGGAACAGCGCAAGCACCGCGGGATTAGCGAGTGAGGTGGTAGCCTAGAGGGCTAAGATGGTCACGCGCCAGTAACGTCGCCGGCTGTCTTACTCCACGCCGGAACAGCGCAAGCACCGCGGGATCAGCGAGTGAGGTGGTAGCCTAGAGGGCTAAGATGGTCACGCGCCAGTAACGTCGCCGGCTGTCTTACTCCACGCCGGAACAGCGCAAGCACCGCGGGATCAGCGAGTGAGGTGGTAGCCTAGAGGGCTAAGATGGTCACGCGCCAGTAACGTCGCCGGCTGTCTTACTCCACGCCGGAACAGCGCAAGCACCGCGGGATTAGCGAGTGAGGTGGTAGCCTAGAGGGCTAAGATGGTCACGCGCCAGTAACGTCGCCGGCTGTCTTACTCCACGCCGGAACAGCGCAAGCACCGCGGGATCAGCGAGTGAGGTGGTAGCCTAGAGGGCTAAGATGGTCACGCGCCAGTAACGTCGCCGGCTGTCTTACTCCACGCCGGAACAGCGCAAGCACCGCGGGATCAGCGAGTGAGGTGGTAGCCTAGAGGGCTAAGATGGTCACGCGCCAGTAACGTCGCCGGCTGTCTTACTCCACGCCGGAACAGCGCAAGCACCGCGGGATCAGCGAGTGCGGTGGTAGCCTAGAGAGATAAGATGGCCACGCGCCAGCAATGTCGCCGGCTGTCTTACTCTCCACGTCGGAACAGCGCAAGCACCGCGGGATTAGCGAGTGAGGTGGTAGCCTAGAGGGCTAAGATGGTCACGCGCCAGTAACGTCGCCGGCTGTCTTACTCCACGCCGGAACAGCGCAAGCACCGCGGGATCAGCGAGTGAGGTGGTAGCCTAGAGGGCTAAGATGGTCACGCGCCAGTAACGTCGCCGGCTGTCTTACTCCACGCCGGAACAGCGCAAGCACCGCGGGATCAGCGAGTGAGGTGGCAGCCTAGAGGGCTAAGATGGTCACGCGCCAGCAATGCCGCCGGCTGTCTTACTCCACGCCGGAACAGCGCAAGCACCGCGGGATCAGCGAGTGAGGTGGCAGCCTAGAGGGCTAAGATGGTCACGCGCCAGCAATGCCGCCGGCTGTCTTACTCTACACGCCGGAACAGCGCAAGCACCGCGGGATTAGCGAGTGAGGTGGTAGCCTAGAGGGCTAAGATGGTCACGCGCCAGTAATGTCGCCGGCTGTCTTACTCTCCACGCCGGAACAACGCAAGCACCGCGGGATTAAAGAGTCAGGTGCTAGTGATCTGGACGACCTTGCAAATCCACGTCTCACCGCGGTCTACTAGCAATGTGATTAGAGACCAATGACATGGAGTTTAATTACTTCAGACGAAATCCAGTCACCGAGACATTTGAAAAGCAGGTATTTGAATAAAGTATAGTTCCCTCTATCTAATCCCTCCGGAACGAGAATGAAAGGTACTGTAGGCTTATTACCTAACTCGCTCGCAATCGCCAATGTGTTCATTTTGACAGTTCATGTATGGGCTGACAATTGGCATCGGAATCAGCTAGCTGTCATATTCACACAAGAACTGTCAAAATTAACACGATGGTAATCGCGAGCGAGTTAGGCAATAAGCCTACTGATCATGCCTACAGAAAACCGGTGAATAGCGTCATTTCGTAATCCCCTGTTCCCTCTTTAAAAACTGAACCGATTATGATTTTTTTCAGATATAATTAGAAGCACTTTGGCTACGCCTCTGTGTTTTCTTTTCCTATATTTTATTACTTATAACGATTTTACTAACGCCACAATTCAATCGGTATTCAAGAATATAATGTTTCCAAGACTTAATACAACGCTGTTTCTAAAACGAGCATCGCGGGACTCTCCCACACAAGGCTCTGTCTGTATCAGACCCCAGACTAGCATTAGACTACAAGGCAACGTTCAGAAATCAGGCTAACAATAAAGGCAAGCCTGATGTAGATATAAATCGTGTGGTAAATATTCGTTCTAATGTGATTATCCAAGGAGAAAACCGGGGAATACTATTTTTTATTTTTTATATGAATAGGAAGGCAAACGAGCAAGTAGAGATACGGTCTCTATACGTTTGTATAGAGATACGGTCACCGATTTCATCTTAGTGCTAGTACACTTGCTCGCATCCACGTCTCACCCCAGTCCACTAGCAATGTGATTAGTGACTAGTAGCAAGGATTTCAACCAGTTAATGTCAAAAAACTTGTGGCTTCTAGTCTTGTGACCTCTGAGTTGTTCGGTGTTAATTTACGAAATTACATTTGTTTACCAAAACTACGAGAGCAAAGCTGCACACATCTGCAAAGCAATATAGCGGTGTGTGAAGTTCCCAATCCGCATGCCCGTGTGGGAACTATAGCCCGAGCTTGTTCAGAGATGTGATGACGACGAATGTGACCAACTTCCTCGCATCCACGTTTCACCTCCCGCTAATCACTTGGCTAGTGATCAAAGTGCTTAGTGACTAGTGATAAGTTCGTAATGATCAGTCTCGATGTTGTCGTCTGCAGCTCCTGAAATCGAGAAAGAAAACTAATTATCACGTGGTACCTTTTTGATAATTATAGTTTTTGGCTTTAGGGACTGTTTTTAACATACCTTATGGGGTAGACAGAGCCTGAGTTAACAAAAGCTAAAGGCCACGTTTAGCATGATTGTATTATACGCATAGGTGGAAAAAGGAACATATATCAAACATATATCACGTTTTTATCCCTTATGGGGTAGACAGAGCCTGAGGTAACAAAAGCTAAAGGGGGCGTATAGCATGATTGTAGGCGTATAGGTGGAAATAGGAATCAAAATAGTGATGGGCCAGCCACATCACCGAAAACATGATTCCTAAGAATTTCGCCCATTCCCTCGATGGGCTTTTACGTGCGCGGGAAGAGAAGCAACTGGTACATTCTATGTTTTTCCTTTGCCCCCAGACGCGCATGGAAGCTGTTTTTAACCACCGACGCAAATAGAGGGGTGCTGTAAGTTTAACGTAAATCTCTCTGTGTCTGTCTGTCATGGGCTTAGTAGCTGTTAGCTCCGGTGACAGATGACCGGATGGCCTAGTGGTTAGAGAACCGGACTATGAAGCTTGAGGTCCCGGGTTCGATCCCCGGTCGGGGCAGATATTTGTATGAAAATACGAATGTTTGTTCTCGAGTCTTGGTTGTTTAATATGTATTTAAGTATGTATTTATCTATATAAGTAGGTTTATCCGTTGTCTAGTGCCCATATCACAAGCTTTGCTTAGTTTGGGGCTAGGTCAATTGGTGTCAATTGTCCCAGGATATTATTATTATTATTTCCTACGACCAGGGGCCCGATTTTTGAAAGCACATAACTCGAAAGTGGTATAAATCTGTTTATATCTTCAAAACTACAGCTCTAATCAAATTTTTGACTAGTTCACAAGATTAATGAGAGCCGTGAGTATACTTCTTATCGTCTCTATCTGTTACAACTAGTCTCCGATAAAGGGACCAGACTGAAAACCAGCGCTGGGTTCATGTAACCCAGCACACGCTGAGACTGGTACCCGTTGCCGGAACATAGCCCGCCTGGTGTCTCTTTGTTTTTTCTTCTTTAGTCTTGAATCTGTTGTCAACTTAACTTGTATCTGACGACCGCATAGCCTAGTGGTTAGTGACCCTGACTATGAAGCTAGAGGTCCTGGGTTCGAATCCCGGAAGGGGCAGATAGTTGTATGATGAATACGAATGTTTGTGCCCGAGTCATGGATGTTGTATGTATTTATCTACATTATATAAGTATGTTTATCCGTTGCCTGGTACCCATAGTAGGTACAAGCTTTGCTTAGTTTGGGGCTGGGTCAATTGGTGTAATATGTCCCAAGATATTTTTTTTTTTTTTTTGTTTTGGTAATAAATGTTTTTTTTTATTTTATTTATTTCTATCCTACTCGTATTTCAAATTCAGCACAATTTTTCGCCACTTTCGAGTGGTATTTTCACACAAGTGCTTTCAAAAATTCAACTATGTGACTGTTTGTTGCCTAAATAAATTAAAAAAAAAAAAAAAAAAAAAAAAAAACAGGGCCCTGGCGTTTCGTACGCCAGTTACACCGACGGTGTAAAAAAGGAAGTTCCGTTTCTAAAAATCCGTTAGCTTTCACAATAGAAACGGATTTTGTCTAAAAAACAACAATAGACCGGGGGATGATTTAAAAAAATTGTCAAGCGCGAGTCGTGTTCGCTCCAGAAGGGTTCCGTGCCCTAGGCCATAGAGCATGGTTATATCACTTTACTAGCTTCTGCCCGCGACTTCGTCTGCGTAGAATTATACATAAAAACCTTCCTCTTGAATCACTCTATCTATTAAAAAAAACCGCATCAAAATCCGTTGTGAAGTTTTGAAGATATAAGCATACATAGGGACATGGGGACAGAGAAAGCGACTTTATTTTATACTATGTAGTGATAGTGATACCTTACGGGGTAGACAGAACTTACGGTAACAAGGCGTACAGGTGGAAAGGGGAATCAAAACAGTGCGAATAACGCCCGAAAAAACACTAGTAATGTAATTAATTGCATTTAATTATTTAATTTTATTTTGCACTTATTGTTTGTGTTTTTATTCGATATTTGTCATATGCTATTGTATTTTAAAATAAATAATACTTAATGTGAATTGTCACTATCACTATCACTATCACTACATAGTATAAAATAAAGTCGCTTTCTCTGTCCCTATGTCCCTATGTATGCTTATATCTTCAAAACTACACAACGGATTTTGATGCGGTTTTTTTAATAGTTAGAGTGATTCAAGAGGAAGGTTTTTATGTATAATTCTACGCAGACGAAGTCGCGGACAGACGCTAGTTTATTATAATTTTGACCACATTACATCGGACAATGTAGTTATGGCGCATGACGACGTCGATGTGTGTGCGCGTGTGTGTATCTGTCTATGGCATCGTAGCGGAGGGACCGATTTCGATGCGGTTTTTTCATTCGATAGCCAGTTTCCTTGCGGTGTTTTTTTTTTTTTTTAATAATGAAACCGACAAACGGGCATGCGGTGCACCTGATGGTAAGTGATCACCGCCGCCCATGGACGTCGAACACCAATGGGACTGCTGGCGCGTTGCCGGCCTTGCAAGAAATGGTACACTCGCCTCTTAAAGGTAGCCATGTCATAGCCAGTTGGGAAAACCCCAGCCGCCAGCCCATTCCAAATTTTGCACGTACGGGGCAAGAAAGACCGCTTGAATCGCACGGTGTTGGAGCACCAACTATCGAAGTGATGTTGGTGGAAACTTCTTGTACGTCGAGTAGTACGGTGATGAAATTTGGCTTTGTTTGATAAAAATCGGTCAAGCAGTTTTAGCGAGGGTTTTTTTATTATGGTTTTAAGGAACCCTAATTGTACACCGTATAGAATCTCAGCCGCGATGGCGTATCATTTTATACGCTTTTTTAAATTAGGGGAAGCAAACATCCTGTCGCTAATTCTTTTTTTAACACGTTTTTTACACATTTAGGAAACAATTTAATAGTTACTTCCACGCTGGTCTGGTAAAGAAAAAACATAGAATGTACCAGTTGCTTCTCTTCCCGCGCACGTAAAAGCCCATCGAGGGAATGGGCGAGTCTTAGCAATCATGTTATAGGCGATGCTAGCAACCCATCACTATTTTGATTTCTCTTTCATACGCCCACAATCATGCTAAACACGGCCTTAAGGTTTTGTTACCTTAGGCTCTGTCTACCCCGTAAGGGATAAATACGTGATATATGTATGTATGTATGAATAAGAATAACTTAATTTCACCACACACACACTATATCACGTCTTTATCCCTTACGGGGTAGACAGAGTCTAAGGTAACAAAACCTTAAGGCCACGTTCAGCATGATTAAGGGCGTAAAGGTGGAAAGGGAAATCAAAATAGTGATGGGTTGCTAGCCGCATCGCCTATGACATGATTCCTAAGACTTTCGCCCATTCCCTCGATGGGCTTTTACCATCTGCGCGGGAAGAGAAGCAACTGGTAAATTCTGTGTTTTTTCTTTACTCCCAGACCAGCATGGAGGAAACCATATAGGTTACAATAGCATTACATTTCACAGAGGACACATTGTTTCGAGATGACAGATGACATTTTATGCGGTAAGTCAGCGGCCTTCACACTAGACTCTGTCTGTGTCGCGAGTGCCAGGTGACGACAAAAAAACCGTAAAAACTGTAATAACTGAGACATCAACAGGTGCTAAGCGGGATTCAGCTAAAAAGTGCAAAAACATGCACCGCACCGTGGGACTCTGGCCACGGCAGATGGTGTAAGAAAACTTGTTGAACAAAAAACTTACAAATAACCATAGAAATGTTGTATAGGTAATTATGTACTGTTGAGCCCTGAGGAGTGTAACTGGAGTTTGTTTGTACAAAGGTTTACATCAAAAATCAAAATCAAAAATGTTTATTTGGTTTTTTACATTTATGGTTTACTGTAATACAGGTTGGAACCTTCCTTTAAGCATGAGAAATGCTTGTATCGGAAAGTTCCGCTCTTTCTTAACTTGACGGTTAACAAAAACCAAGCAGAACCTAAACCAATTCTATCACTAACTTAACTATGTGTGTGTGTGTGTGTGTGTGTGTGTGTGTGTGTGTGTGTGTGTGTGTGTGCGTGCGTGCGTGCGTGTGTGTGTGTGTGTGTGTGTGTGTGTGTGTGTGTGTGTGTGTGTGTGTGTGTGTGTGTGTGTGCGTGCGTGAGTGTGCCTGTTTGTGTATCTTTCTGTGCGTGTGCATACATGTAAATGTTCATCCCATCGAAGGTTTTTTATGTATAATTCTACGCAGACGAAGTCGCGGGCAGAAACTAGTATACAATAAAGTCGCTTTCTCTGACCCTATGTCCCTACGTATGCTTATATCTTCAAAACTGCGCAACGGATTTTGATGCGGTTTTTTTAATAGATAGAGTGATTCAAGAGGAAGGTTTTTATGTATAATTCTACGCAGACGAAGTCGCGGGCAGAAACTAGTATACAATAAAGTCGCTTTCTCTGTCCCTATGTCCCTACGTATGCTTATATCTTCAAAACTGCGCAACGGATTTTGATGCGGTTTTTTTAATAGATAGAGTGATTCAAGAGGAAGCTTTTTATGTGTAATTCTACGCAGACGAAGTCGCGGGCAGAAGCTTAATTAATAAATTTAAATTTCTGCCAACATATATACCACTAGAGAATTTGGCAACTTTGCTATTCTCTCCTTAGTGCACTAGAAAATATAGTCAAGCAAGTAGGGTGAGTTCAAATTCGAATCCACAACTGACTAAGAATCCTATGAACCTACGACCTTTCTACCCGTACAAGCAAGTATTCAACGTACCTAGCAACACGATCAGCTGTCTAGACCCCTGCCCCCTCGCCCCCTACCCTCCCGTCGCCACCCTGTCTAGACTTCTCCCAGACACCTGGCTCGTCGGACGATGGGTAACGAAAAGATGTCAAAACATAACTATTTTTAGAACTAAAGTTCGTATTCGTTTACTTTCATACTGGTAAAGTAAAGTAAAGAAAAAACAGAATGTACCAGTTGCTTCTGTTCCAGCGCACGTAAAAGCCCATCGAGGGAATTGGCATTGTTCATTTTTTTTAGTATGCTCCAATTCGAAAACCATTTCGAGGAAAACCATCATTTATCCAATTTATCTTGTCCGATTTCAAAAATACTTTATGATTACAGATATTTTTGTAAAAGTACTTTTAACCTTTGTTTGACCGAACTACCCGGTTTTTAGACAGAATCCAGCATTGAATGTTTGCCACAAAAATGGAAAAAAAAGTTTTACTATGGGAACTGTCACCTGTCACGACAAAACCATAGACAAAGCCGTTTTTTTTTAAATGGCTGAACGAAGGCGATTGGGATTCTGTCTAAAGTCACGAACTATCAAACAGCGAAAAAAAAATTATTATTAATTAACAAAGCTACGTAAAAGCATGATATCCAAATCAGTTGCTTGAAATAGTCCATTTTATCAAATAAAGGAGTTAAAAGCACAGCTTAAAAAAAAAGAACAATGCCAATTGGCGAAAGTCTTAGGAGTCATGTTATAGGCGATGCTGGCAACTTTGATTTTCCTTTCCAGCCCTTCTTAGGCTCTGTCTACCCCGTAAGGGATAAAGACGTGATTTATGTGTTTGTATGTGTGTTTACATTAACAAGCAATTTAAGTATGTCGTATGTTTGTCCGGGTGGAATTTTGCGACTCAATTTTGAAGCAGATATCTTCATCCGATTGCGCTGAAATTTTGCATACTTGTGTAAGTCGGATGACAATACAATAATCTGGTAGTGGAGTTCTGGTGGTGCAGCCGGGACCGTCTCCGCAGGGAACTCTTCAACGGTTGGTCCGATTGACTTGAATTTTGTACACATGTAGGACGGATGTCAATGCAAGTACATACATACATACATAAATCACGTGTTTTTCCCTTACGGGGTAGACAGAGCCTAAGGTAACAAGATCTACAGGCCGCGTTTAGCATGATTGAATGCATACAGACAACAAAAGTATAGTATGTATGTATGTAAACTCTTTATTGTGCAAAATAAACAAGACCAATACAATTGACAAACACTGAGATACATGCACAAAGGCGAACTTATCCCTTTAAGGGATCTCTTCCAGTCAACCTTTGAGTGGGTGAAAGGAGTAGATAGTCATTTTTAGGTTAGGTTATTTTTTCCTTTAACAATATTCGTAAGTAGTACGAATTTATTTCTGCGTCGCATGTCTGTATATATCTCTTTCCCTCCCCCTCTCCCAGTATCTCTCTTACCTTAGGAATCTTCGTCGGAAGAACTTTCCTTCAGAAGCAGTCTACCAGCAGTTGTTCCTGAAGCGAGTTTCTGAAACAAAGAACAGTAATGTTAAGATTTGTAATGAAATAAAAAATAAATAATTAACTCTAGCTTTTACCCGCGACTTTGTCTGCGCAAAATTCAATAAATACTATCCTATGTTCGACGACCGGATAGCCTAGTGGTTAGTGACCCTGACTATGAAGCTAGAGGTCCCGGGTTCGAATCCCGGTAGGGGCAAACAGTTGTATCATGAATACAAATGTTTGTGCCCGAGTCATGGATGTTGTATGTATTTAAGTATGTATTTATCTACATTAAATAAGTATGTTTATCCGTTGCCTGGTACCCATAGTACAAGCTTTGCTTAGTTTGGGGCTGGGTCAATTGGCATTGTTCATTTTTTTTAAGCTGTGCTTAAGACCTTTATTTGATAAAATGGACTATTTCAAGCAACTAATTTGAATATTATGCTTTTACGTAGCTTTGTTAATTAATAATAAATATTTTTTCGCTGTTTGATAATTCGTGAATTTAGACAGAATCCCAATCGCCTTCGTTCGGCTGGCTATAAAAAAAAACGGCTTTGTCTATGGTTTTGTCGATTTGACAGTGACAGGTGACAGTTGCCATAGCTAAACTTTTTTTTTCATTTTTGTGGCAAACATTCGATGCTGGATTCTGTCTAAAAACTGGGTCGTTCGGTCAAACAAAGGTTCAAAGTACTTTTACAAAAATATCTGCAATCATAAAGTATTTTTGAAATCGGACAAGATAAATCGGATAAATGATGGTTTTCCTCGAAATGGTTTTCGAATTGGAGCATACTAAAAAAAATGAACAATGCTAATTTATGTAATTTGTCCCAGGATATTTATTTATTTAAGTAGTCTCTGCCTACCCCTGTGGGAAAGAGGCGTGACGGTATGTATGTATGTATGTATTGAGCTATGGCTTGTTACATAGTGTTGCGGACCGCGCCCACAGGAAGTCAGACAGACAGACAAGCCCTCTTATCCTGTTCATAGAACTGATAACGGTATCATAGGTCCCGGTGTTGCCAGTTGGCGAGATTATCCGCCAATTTGGCTATTTCGCAAACTGGCGACGAAAATATATAAAAAAAAACGGGTCTTATTTATAAGTTTACTAGCGACCCGCCCCGGCTTCGCACGGTATATTATGCATGTATTATACATATAAACCTTCCTCTTGAATCATCTCTATCTATTAAAAAAAAACCGCATCAAAATCCGTTGTGTAGTTTTGAAGATATAAGTATACATAGGGACACGGGGACACAGGGACAGAGAAAGCGACTTTATTTTATACTATGTAGTGATAGTGATTACAGACGGACAGTGGAGTTTCATTACGGAACACTAAAAAATCATGAATATTCCCTACTAGCAGCTGCCCGCGACTTCGTTTGCAAAAAAATAGTTTTTCTATGCAATTTCTCGGGATAAAAAAATAGCCTGTGTTAAAGTTGTGATCCAAATCCATTTAGTAGTTTTTACGTGAAAGAGTCACAAACATCCATCCATACTTACAAACTTTCGCGTTTATAATATTTGTTGGATTGTTGAGCAATATGGCACGCTAGTGAAGTAACGCCGTGTCAACAATGCACTAATATTTTTTTTTTTTTTTTATTACATACATACATACATACATACATAAAATAAATAAAATAAATAAATGAATCACGTCTTTATCCCTTACGGGGTAGACAGAGCCTAAGGTGACAAGACCTAAAGACCACGTTTAGCACGTAGCGTTTTTTTTATTGTAATATTTTAATAGACATCTCGCAGTATGGACAATGATATGTACTCCGTTATCGTCGTGTATATCAGACTAATGTACCAATTAAGTTTCTATGGCTCACACTGTAATATACATGATGTGGATGTACTGAATAAACAAATAATAATTTTGGCATTGTCATGCGACAAGGTTCTATCGCAGCTCAACAACTAACGTCCATGAGTACATACATACATACAGGGCTCGGCTAAATCGTTTTCTCTCGGCTTTCTCCCGCAGACGGGCGGCAGACATTTTTTTTGCTGCGTCTGCGCAGGATAACCGGTCGCCGTGCGCCGCCCAAGCCATAGGAGGCAGCAGGAGCGGGGACAAATACTGTTGCCTTTGCCACTACGCTTTTAGCGAAAGTGAGGGTGTAAGTCAGTGGCGTAACTATAGAGTGGCAGGGGTGGCAAAATGCCAGGGGCACCTAGCTCTACGGGGCCCCGAACTGGCTTGGTTTAGAGCACAGAAGGGACGCTGATGCACTTCTTTATATTGAGGAAGGAGCCCCATCTGACGAATTTGCCGCGGGCCCCAGATGTTATAGTTACGCCACTGGTGTAAATGTGTATGTTTGTTCGTCCTTCACGCTGAAACGACTCGAGGGATTTTTATCAAATTTGGAACACAGATTGTTGGTACCCTAGATTAAAAATAGACACACTCGCAATTGCGATATTATACAACGCGGGAATGCTGCCTGCGTGATGGGGATCCTACCTAAGGGTCTCAATTTATTTTAATTTTTAATTTTTAGCCTAAGTTTTATTTTTATTAAGTTATTTTAAGGTAGGCTTAGTTTACATTTTAATTAATACCTTTGTAATAATTTCTTAACATGTTCCCCATCCTACTAATATTATAAATGTGAAAGTTTGTGAGTATGGATGTTTGGATATTTGTTACTCTTTCACGCCAGAACGGCTGGATAGATTTAGATGAAATTTGGAACACAGATAGATTATAGTCTGGAATAACACATAAGCTACTTTTTATCCCGGAAAATTGCGTAATTCCTGCGGGATAGCGGTAAACGAATTCTATGCAGACGAAGTTGCGGGCAACAGCTAGTTAATAATAAATTTTAAATTTCTGAGAACATTCCACTACATAATTTCACAACTGCTAACTTGGTGCATTTCTTAATCGCTCCCGCTTCAGCCTGTGGCTTGCGCCTGCGCAATTACCGGTCAAGACTCGGCGAGCGAAAACCTGACTGGCTGCACTAGCGGATGTCGCGGGTTTGCCTGTACAGTACCGTGCAACTCATACAATGGACAGAACAGGGCCCCGATTTTTGAAAGCACATACATACATACATACATCTATCACGTCTCCATCCCTTACGGGGTAGACAGAGCCTAAGGTAACAGGTACCTACAGGCCACATTTAGCAAGATTGTGGGCGTATAGGTGGAAAATGGAATCAAAATAGTGATCGGTTGCTAGCCTCATCGCCTAAAACATGAATCCTATGATTTTCGCCCATTCCGCGGCTTTTACCATCTGCGCGGGTAGACAAGCAACTGGTACATTCTATGTTTTTGCTCCCAGACCAGCATGGAAGTAAAAATTTGAAAGCACATGTGTGACAATACCACTCGTAAGTGGTGAAAAATTGTGCTGAATTTGAAATACGAGTAGCTTAAGACAATCACAGCTCTCATTAATCTTGTGAACTAGTCAACACTTTGATTAGAGCTGTAGTTTTGGAGATACAAGCTGAAGTGTCATGAAACACCGTACCTATACAATTTGCACACGGTCGATCAGCGATCACACACACACGTACACACACACACACACACACACACACACACACACAGCTACAGTTTCATTACACTAAACTCTAATGATTTTTGCACTGTTTTCTTTATTTTGGAATTTATAATATTTGCAGATTAATTTAATTCTTTTTCGGTCCTTGGGTTGTGTGTGGGTGTATTTGTTTCCGCCACCTACTTAAACTGTCTCCAACTTACTTTTCTTACTGGTTGTCTGGTAGTGATCGCTATTAAGCGATAAGACCGCCTATTGTCCACTTTGTTCTTTGTTTCTGTATTGTTTTGTACTGATTTGTGGTGTTCAATAAAGAGAATTTGTATTGTATTGTTGTATTGTATTTTTTTCTTTTTAGTCGTATTAGTTTGTTTTGGAATAGTTTCTTTTTGCGAAGGGCCGACAACGCACTGGCATCGCGTAAAGCGCTGCGGGTGTCTATGGACAGTGGTGATCATTTACCATCAGATGACCCACTAGTTCGTTTGTCTGGCCTATCTAACATAAAAAAAAAAAAACATACAGACGAATTGAGAGCCTCCTCCTTTTTTTGAAGTCGGTTAAAAAGTCGGTTTTTTTTGTTAAAATGTTTGTTTCTTTTCACATTATCATAGAGTCCTCATATCGTGCTCTTCGCCCGTTTTACGGTATGTTATATGTCAACAAACTATTGATCGTTTGAAACAATCATTCTCGCCGAGGCCCGCAACGAGTTCATGAGGAAAATATTAATTAGTTATTACCAGATGTACTGTTAAATTAGCGGTCGACAGTAACGCAAGTCTAAATTATATATAACTCTATCAAAGGTGACTGACTGACTGACAGTGATCTATCAACGCACAGCAAACCACTGGACGGATCGGGCTGAAATTTGGCATGCAGGTAGATGTTATGGCGTAGGCATCCGCTAAGAAAGCATTTTGATCAATTCTACCCCCAAGGGGATAAAATAGGGGATGAAAGTTTGTATGAAACTTTGTCAATTTTAAACCGATCGGGCTGAGACTTTGCATGCATAAAGCTACTATGACGTAGGCATCCTCTAAGAACGGATTGCGTAATTTATGCGGGATAGCGATAAACGAACTCTATGCAGACGAAGTTGCGGGCAACAGCTAGTAATTTATAAATTTTGCTGATTTCTTCCATGCAGGGGCCCGATCTCTAAATGCAATCTTGCTAAATGTGGCCTGTTACCTGTTACCTTAGGCTCTGTCTACCCCGTAAGGGATAAAGACGTGTATGTGTGTATGTAAACTCTTTATTGTGCAAAATAAACAAGACAAATACAATTGACAAACACTGAGATACATGCACAAAAGCGGACTTATCCCTTTAAGGGATCTCTTCCAGTCAACCTTTGAGTAAATTTGACGTGATTTGTGTATGTATGTGTATGTTAATTTCTGAGAACATTTGTACCAGTTTTTTTTTAAATTTGGTAACTTGTTAATGCATTGCTAGCTCAATGTATCAGTCTGCGTTGATCGAGACAGTTTGCCGCTGTGGGTGCGCCTGCGCCGCTACGTCAGAGCCACTAGACCGTAGCGCGTATTGAACACCATTGATTGTACACAGAAAATACGTAGAATGTACCAGCCTTCCGCAGATGGTAAAAGACCGGTGAACGGGCAACCCATCACTACTTTAAAACCCCTTTCCTACATACATACATACATACCGTCACGCCTCTTTCCCATAGGGGTAGGTAGAGACTACTTTGTGCCACTTGCTACGATCCTGACATATTTCTTTCGCTTCATCCACAGTCATCAATCTCTTCATACATGCTCGTCGGTTTCGGGTACTCCTTACCTGACCTTTTTCCAAAACGTCTCCACATACATACACATACACATATCACGTATGGCCCTTACGGGGTAGTCAGAGCTCAGGCTACCTGCTAGGCAGCGGCTAGGCAGGAGGCTACCTCAGGGTAACAAGACGTATGATTGGAGGCGACTAGGTAAGGGGAAACAAAATAGTGATGGGTTGCCACATCGCCTATAACGTGATTCCTAAGACTTTCGCCTTCCCTCGATGGGCTTTTACGTGCGCGGGAAGAGAAGCAACTGGCACAAACTATGTTTTTCCTTTGCTCCCAGACCAGCGTGGAAGAGACCCCTTTCCTATACGCCCACAATCATGCTAAACTTGGCTTAGGTCTTTTACCCAGTCTTCCCAAACCTACCTACCCCTCGATCTTGAAAATGAACAAAATGACGAAACATTTGAGCGTCAACTGAACGTCAGTTTCTGGATTTATTTATTTATTTGCATTGTTTTTTCGATTAATTTTGACCTATTAAATTAACCCTTTATTATTATTTTATTGTTTACTAGCTTCTGCCCGCGACTTCTGCGTAGAATTATACATAAAAACCTTCCTCTTAAATCACTCTATCTATTAAAATAAAAAACCGGTCAAGTGCGAGTCGGACTCGCGCACCGAGGGTTCCGTATCATTATCTATAAATATCAAAAACCAGTGTAAGCAGAGCCCTGTTCCAAAGCAAAATGTACGCAGTGTGGGGTTACTTTATATTGGTCACTGCTATATACAGACATACATACACATTTACGGTTTTCGCAATTATTCTTTAATCTGCGCTATAAGACCTACCTTCATACCAAATTTCAAGATTCTGCGTTCACGGGAACTACCTTGTAGGTTTTGATTCCCTTGAGAGTTGAAAATTTGCGGAAATTTGCGGCATAAACGGCTGTATCTTTTGATTGCGTTGGCTTAGAAGTTTGATTTTTTCACAGCTTCAAGGGACAGTAGACCTGAGTAATTGATATAAATTTCAGCTTCATACCTCCACGCGTTCCTGAGAAAAAGGGTCTTGACAGACGGACGGACGGACGGACAGACAGACGGACAACAAAGTGATCCTATAAGGGTTCCGTTTTTTTCCTTTTGAGGTACGGAACCCTAAAAAACCGCATCAAAATCCGTTGCGTAGTTTTGAAGATATAAGCATACATAGGGAATTAATTTAATTGTTCCTTATTGTTTTATTATTATTGTTGTTCATGTCATGTTTTTGATTTTGTAATTTTTCTAATATTCAATTGATTTGTATTATTTAATTTAATTTTATTTACTCTTGATGATTTTAATCTAAATTCTTCTAAATTGACAATGTACAATATGATGTAATTTTTATTGAATGAATAACGAATCTAAATCTAAATCTAAATCATAGGGACATAGGGACAGAGAAAGCGACTTTATTTTATACTATGTAGTGATGAAGATATTGTATTGAACATCGACTAATGTATGAAAAGAAATGTAAACCACTTTAAAAAATCCCGAAACACTTACAGGGTCCTGTCAATCAAATAAAACCAGCCAAAATATACCGGAACAACACTTAAACACTTAATTTAACAAATAACTTTAACCGCCTTATTCATAAACGCTCTGTAGTCTGCTAACTTAGCAATCGTTTGTCCTTATCTGTCACTTTGACATTTACCTTTCCCAGATAATGACCAGAGATCGGACAAATTTGCGTCATTGCTCGCAATAATGTGGACATGACTCCAAAATTAATCAAATATGTCTAAATACATATATAAAGAATAAGTATATCCACGGAGGTTTTATACCTATAGAACTAGAAAACTTTTTGTCTGAAATAATAATCATATCTAGCAGGATCGTGATTTTTTTATTATAAAAAAAGATTTACGAGAACGACAACTGCCACTTTAATTAACATTTTGCTAATAATTTTATGCATGTGTAAATTTTTATCTCCGGGAGTTCAAATTTTATTTCGAGAAATTAATTAAATGATTAATTTTTGAGTCATGTCCACATTATTGCGAGGAATGACGCAAATTTGTCCGATCTCTGATAATGACAAACGATTGCTAAGTTAGCAGAAGCCTATAGAGCGTTTATGAATACGGGGATTAATGCCTAACTAACAAAACACAAAACACAACACTTTACCATCCAGAACACAACACAGACCAAACTAACTCCCGACCGAGACAACTTTTGGCGGGAATTTGCGCGAAAATAAACAAGCGTCTCCCTCGAACGTCGGGACAGCACTGATTTGAAAATAGAATACAGTAGCGAAACAGTGTTGCCTGCCGCAAGCCACAAACGTGCGCCATTGTCTACTCTACTGTTACTGTTTTACGGTTTATAGGGCTCTTAAACTAGGCTGGGGCCCTTGGGCACACAATTTGGGGGGCCTTTTGGAAAGTAAAAAGCGAATTATGATAACCTTTTTTTACTAAATAGATATTGTCGGTTCTTCGGGTCCCCCTGAGAATGGGGGCCCTGGGCACGGGCCCCGTGTGCCCTTATGGTGAAGACGGTATTGGGTTTATCCAGGGTTATGTGATACATTACAATATCCATCTTTACGATGCTGGTCTGGGAGTAAAGAAAAAACATAGAATGTACCAGTTGCTTCTCTTCCCGCGCACGTAAAAGCCCATTGAGGGAATGGGCGAAAGTCTTAGGAATCATGTTATAGGCGATGCTAGCAACCACAATCATGCTGAACGTGGCCTTTAGCTCTTGTTACCTCCGGCTCTGTCTACCCCAAGGGATATATATAGACGTGATATGTGTATGTATAAAGAAGCTTCTGCCCGCAACTTCGTCTGCGTAGAATTATTCATATAAACAGTGGCGTAGCTACCTAGGGACTAGGCGGCGCAATGCCCCAGGGCCCTCAAGCTCAGAGGGCCCTCGAATCCTTACCAGAACATCTCAATCGAACTATTATTATTAAAACGTAACCAGTTCAGATAGTAGTGGGGCCCCATTTTTTTATTTGCACCAGGGCCCTTGGTTACCTAGCTACGCCACTGCTTCCTCTTGAATCGCCACATTAAAATCGCATCAAAATATGTTGCGTATTTAAAATCCAAACATACATAGGGACAGACAGACGCAAAGCGACTTTGTATTGTACTATGTAGTGACGATGTGATAATTTTTTTAATGCATATTCCGTATTGGCTTTAAGTCGTCCTAATATGTTTGTCTGTTGAGTGGGAGATCGATAGAACACTGACCCAGACAACATCCCGCCGGTTGCTCCACGTCGGTACTAAAATAGTCTAATCAATAATACTGTTTATACAGATCTATAGCTTCACTTTTACTGGATAATATATATAAGTAAATACATACATAAATCACGTTACACCCACACGGTAGACAGAGCCTAAGGTAATGAGACGTTTAGGCCACGTTTACCATGATTGTTTTTTTTTTTTTTATATGAATAGGAAGGCAAACGAGCAAGTGGGTCACCTGATGGTAAGTGATCACCACTGCCCATAGACACCCGCAACCCCGGAGGGATTGCAGATGCGTTGCCAACCTAGAGGAATAAGATGAAATGCCTCTTGTGCCCGTAATTTCCCCGGCTGTCTTACTCTCCACACCGGAACACAGCAGTGCACTGCTACTTAGCGGCAGGATTAGCGAGTAAGATTGTGGTAGCGATCCGGACGTACCTTGCACAAGGCCGTACCACCCGCAAATTTGTGGGCAAAAAATTGTGGGCGTATGGAAGGAATCAAAATAGTGATGGGTTGCTAGCATCACCTGTAACATGATTCCTATGATTTTCGCCCATTGCCTCGATGGGCTTTTGCTTTTACCGCGCGGGAAGAAAAGCAACTGGTACATTCTATGTTTTTTCTTTGCTCCCAGACCAGCGTAGAAGTTAAAACTTTGAACAACAATTGCTTTTCTTTCTCACATCCGATTTTTATGGATGATAACCTAGACTTATCTCCAGGCGTTTCTGATAGAATGTTTTGGTAAACATTTCCAATAAGATTCTGATTGGAAACAGATTCTTTTTAAAGCCATAATCTTATTAGATTAAGAAACCCCCCTCCCCCTGTCAAGCTCTTAGCCAACGGTCAATATCCCTCGGAAACCGCCAGGAAATTATTAGCCGATGCCCAGGGTGCACAGGACCAAGCACAATATAAAACAGTTCGCAACCCTTTCTTCTTTTTTAATATGGCCTCATCAATCGATGCGATGATTTTGCCAATGTCAAAGTAATAAATACAGTATTCAAAAATGTCGGCAACGTTGTACGGTAGAACACGGTCAAAAGACCCCTCCCCTGTCGGGCTTTTAGCCAACGGTCAATATCCCTCGGAGACCGCCAGGAAATCATTAGCCGATGCCCAGGATGCACCGGACCAAGCACTGCTCTCCCCGGACGGATCCAAAAGCGAACCGCAGCTCTTGACCACACGCGGTGGCATGACTACCCGTATACTACGAAATGGTTTTCAAATAAGTACGTTTACGTTGTAAACAATTGAACAATCCCAATTGGCATTGTTCATTTTTTTAAGCTGTGCTTTTAACACCTTTATTTGATAAAATGGACTATTTCAAGCAACTAATTTGAATATTATGCTTTTACGTAGCTTTGTTAATTAATAATAAATATTTTTTCGCTGTTTGATAATTCGTGAATTTAGATAGAATCCCAATCGCCTTCGTTCGGCTGGCTATAAAAAAAAACGGCTTTGTCTATGGTTTTGTCGATTTGACAGTGACACGTGACAGTTGCCTTAGCTAAACTTTTTTTTTCATTTTTGTGGCAAACATTCGATGCTGGATTCTGTCTAAAAACCGGGTCGTTCGGTCAAACAAAGGTTCAAAGTACTTTTACAAAAATATCTCCAATCATAAAGTATTTTTGAAATCGGACAAGATAAATCGGATAAATGATGGTTTTCCTCGAAATGGTTTTCGAATTGGAGCATACAAAAAAAAATGAACAATGCCAATTGTCACATGTCACTGACAATTGTCGCTTTAGTGCGACAGGGGCCGGTCCACGCCATTCTGGTCCTACCCCGTCTTAAAGCCAAGTAAAATCGTTAAGAAGTGACAAAGTCAATAACCTCGCTCAGACAGCGCGGCTGTGTGCGTGCTACGCTAGTGTGCGTGCCAGACGCCCCGTCTATGTGTGAGTGCAGACGTGTACGCACGAGGATACAGCGTGCTTGTTTTTTTTAAAATGTGGATTAAGTGTTAAGGGGATACGTTTGGAGAGTTGAGTTAATAATAATAATAATAAGAAAATGGTCGTGTCACGCTCTATTGGGATCGATCTATCATCACGGACAGGACTATTGTCGCCAATAAACCTGAAATCGTGCTGATAGATCGATCGAAGCGCCAGGCAGTGCTCGTGGACATCACGATCCCCCATGACGTGAACCTCGTGAAGGCCGAGAAGGACAAAGTCAGCAAGTACCTTGACTTGGCTCACGAGGTTACCGCCATGTGGCCTGTTGATTCCACGATCACTGTCCCGATAGTCGTTTCGGCAAACGGTTTAATAGCGAAGAGCCTTGACCATCACCTTAAAAGGCTCTCGCTAGGTGGTTGGGTCAAGGGCCAGATACAGAAGGCGGTACTCCTGGACACGGCTCGGATAGTCAGGAGGCTCCTGTCTCTGTCGCCCTGACCACCGGTAGCTTAGGCCTTGCCTCGCTGCCGGCGGCACCCTAGTTTAGGTTTTTATAATGTTTTTATATTTTGTATTAATATTGTTTTATTACTTTTTATATGAATATTGTAAAAACCTAACCTGAGATAAAAATAAATATACAGAAATAATAATAATATCTTGGGACAATTGACACCAATTGACCTAACCCCAAACTAAGCAAAGCTTGTAATATGGGCACTAGACAACGGATAAACATACTTATATAGATAAATACATACTTAAATACATTTTAAACATCCAAGACTCGAGAACAAACATTCGTATTTTTCATACAAATATCTGCCCCGACCGGGGATCGAACCCGGGATCTCAAGCTTCATAGTCAGGTTCTCTAACCACTAGGCCATCCGGTCGTCGTTAGCAGGAGTCCTTCCACGCTGGTCTGGGAGTAAAGAAAACACATAGAATGTACCAGTTGCTTCTTTTCCGCGCTCGTTTGACGATCGTTTGACGACCGGATAGCCTAGTGGTTGACCCTGACTATGAAGCTAGAGGTCCCGGGTTCGAATCCCGGGGGCAGACAGTTGTATGATGAATACGAATGTTTGTGCCCGAGTCATGGATGTTGTATGTATTTAAGTATGTATTTATCTACATTATATAAGTATGTTTATCCGTTGCCTGGTCCCACAGCACAAGCTTGCTTAGTTTGGGGCTGGGTCAATTGGGATTGTCTAAAAAAAAATACCTATCCTTTTTATATTTTTTTTGTGCAGAATAGTCAATTATAAGAAACCAATTTCAATATTTTCTCATATAACTCGGTATTTTTTTTACTATTAATTATTGAAAGTATTTTGGTTGATGACGTCAGAGTTTCCACTGCCGGTGCCACACATCTGCTTATTGGATAAATTGGTCATAAAACGTATGTGAAGCGCCGCCATTAACGTCTTTTCTATCTGTGGTGAAGTTGGCAAACTGTCATCAGTATCAATGTCAACATGATTCAACAATAACACAGGAAGATTCACGCGATCTTCTCCTATGAATTTTATATTTTCACAACCGTTACACATACCATAACATTCTGCGCGAAGCAGAAAGGTCCATAAACACATACCAGGTATGATCGAGACAAAACAGGACCCGGAAATAAGTCAGTAAACTCAGTAGGCGAAAGTAAACTGAAAACGTAATATTTTCGCTCTTCATTAAAATATTTAGCGGAAAATCTTTCATGTGAGCGAAGCACATCGCTGTGTGGTTACACTCTTGCCTAATTATCTACCGAAAGTGCTTCTAAATCTAAACTATAATACAACAATATGAAAGTAAACAGTGGAAAAAACAAGAATGACAGTAACAAGATTGCCCATTTGCTTGTCATCTGTCATAAGATGAATGAAATGTCAGATTGCGGGTCCAAATTGAACTCCGTAGTATAATCCACGCGTAAATAGCATAGAATTTGTAACCTTTGCAAATAAAGTACATTTTGGACCGTCTACATCATGTCTGGGAATGTCAAATGAAGGTCATTGCTTATTTTTCATGTAATAAATTAATTATAGTAAAATAAAATAAAGTAAATACAGAAAACGATTTAAAAAGCATTTATCTCGAAATGGTTTTCGATTTACTATACATTGTAAAAAAATAGACAATCCCAATTGGTGTAATTTGTCCCAAGATATTTATTTATTTACGTAAAAGCCCATCGAGGGAAGGCGATCTTAGGAATCATGTTATAGGCGATACTAGACCATCACTACTTTGATTTCCCTTTTCACCTATACGCCCACAATCATGCTAAACGTGGCCTTTAGCTCTTGTTACCTTAGGCTCTGTCTACCTCGTAAGGGATAGAGAAGTGGTTTATGTATGTATCTATGTATGTAGCAGACAGCAGTAGAGCTAATCTTGAGCAAAATGTATGCAGTGTAATTTTCTGTTGGTTAGCGACATAGACAAACGGACATAGTAATATTCTGTTTCTAGTTCTAGTATTTCTTATTATAGCGGCAGCAGAAATACATCTGTGAAAGTTTTAACTGTCCTACGGTACATGAAAAGCTTGGTGGCTGTCAGACAGACACATATATCACGTCTTTATCCTTTACGGGGTAGACAGAGCCTCATGTAACAAAACCTAGGCCACGTTTAGCATGATTAGTGTATATGTGGAAAGGGATATCAAAATAGTGATGGGTTGCTAGCCTCGCCAATAACATGATTCCTAAGATCGCCTTCCCTCGATGGGCTTTTGTGCGCGGGAAGAGAAGCAACTGGTACATTCTATGTTTTTTCTTTGCTCCCAGACCAGCGTGGAAGAAAAAGAAGTGTTAGTAAAAGGGTCCTTTTATAACCTTTGGGTAGGAAACCCTAAAAATGATTGCGGGCATAAATAAATTAGAACAGCTATATATTTATAGGAAAAACATAGGAGTTATTATACTAATATAATAGACAGGAAAAATTTGATTGTTTGTTTGCATTGAATAGTCTCCGAAACTACTGGACCGATTTCAAAAATTCTTTTGCCGTTAGAAAGCTACATTATCACTGAGTGACATAGGCTACTTTTTACCGCGGGAAAATACCTTTTCCTACGGGAAAATTAATTTATCGCGAACGAAGCTGCGGACGGAAGGCTAGATAATTTTCCTTGATCTATAAAAAGGTCTTATCATGTTGCCAACCAAACCGCAATGGGGGAAAGTCTTAGAAATAATGTTATAGGCGATGTGGCTAGCAACCCATCACTATTTTGATTCCCCTTTCCACCTTTACGCCCCCAATCATGCTAAACGTGGCCTTTAGGTCTTGTTATCTTAGGCTCTGTCTACCCCGTAAGGGATATAGACGTAATTTATGTATGTATGTACGTACTTATATGTATGTATTTAAAAGAGCTTCTAAGTTTCTAAGCTTCTAAGTTTTTGCCCATTCCCTCGATGAGCTTTTACGTGCGCGGGAAGAGAAGCAACTGGTACGTTCTATGTTTTTTCTTTACTCCCAGACCAGCGTTAAAAGCAAACAAACTGTACTTATATTTCAACATGAAACTACCGTGAGACTCAATCATAATTACACATAAACGGATAACTCACGTATAAAAAGTCGAGTGATGCTCTACATGTTTCGGACTATTTCGTAGTCCTTTTTCCAAGAGCGCTCGCCCCGGCGGCCGCGACACGAACATGTCGAGCATCACTCGACTTTTTATACGTGAGTTATCCGTTTATGTGTAATTATGTACTTATATTATTGTTGTTGTTGAGAAATAAATATTTCTTTCTTTCTTTCTATAAACAAAGTCTATGGAGACGAAGTTGCGGGCAACAGCTAGTATACACATACATTGCTACATTAATCTGTATTACTATTAAATTTAGCTTAGCAAAATTTACAGAGAAAATACATCCTGTATTTGTCTTGCGCCTGCGCGTGTGTGCGTCGTCTGGCTTCGTATGTGTGTGTGTGCATTCGAGATTGCAAAGCGGCTGTCTCACGGCTCCGTTGTTAGAAGGGGTAGGCAGATGCAAAAAGACTTTACAAGCGTGTACCTACTTAGTTTCACCTGTCCCGTAGCGCTTCCGTGGTCTGGGAGTAAAGAAACATAGAATGTACCAGTTGCTTCTCCCGCGCACGTAAAAGCCCATCGAGGGAATGGGCAGAAATTTTGCGGGTGGTAGGGCCTTGTGCAAGGTCCGTCCGGATCGCTACCACCATCTTACTCGCTAATCCTGCCGCTAAGTAGCAGTGCACTGCTGTGTTCCGGTGTGGAGAGTAAGACAGCCGGGGAAATTACGGGCACAAGAGGCATTGCATCTTAGTCCTCTAGGTTGGCAACGCATCTGCAATCCCTCCGGGGTTGCGGGTGTCTATGGGCAGTGGTGATCACTTACCATCAGGTGACTGACTTGCTCGTTTGCCTTCCTATTCTTATAAAAAAAAAAAAAAATCGTGTTATAGACGATGCTAGCAACCCATCACTATTGATTCCTTTCACCTATACGCCCACAATCAACGCAATTTCTCTCGTACGACAAAGATCTGGAACCAACTTCCTGCTGCAACATTCCCTGAGCGGTACAATATAGGGATCTTTAAAAAGCGAGCCTTCCTGTTCTTGAAAGGGCCGGCAACCTGTGATTCCCCAAGTCTTGCAGTCCCTGGGCGATGGTGATTACTTTCCCTCAGGTGACCCGTCTGCTCGTTTGCCCCCTCTTATATAAAAAAGAGCGTTTTCCAAAAAAAAAACAAACAAGATTTACTTTATTTACAATTACCGAATCTATACTTAATATTATAAAGAGGAAAAATTTGCTTGTTTGTTTGTTTGAATTGAATAGGCTCCGAAACTACTGGACAGATTTCAAAAATTCTTTTGCCGTTAGAAAGCTACATTATCACTGAGTGACATAGGCTACTTTTTATCGCGGGAAAATACCTTTTCCTACGGGAAAATTAATTTACCGCAGGCGAAGCTGCGGACGGAAGGCTAGTATATATTATAAATGGGAAAGATTTGTTTGTTTGCATTGAATAGGCTTCGAAGCTACTGGACCGATTTGAAAAATTCTTTCACCATTAGAATCCTACATTATCCCTGATGAACATAGGCTATATTTAATTAGTAACAGCTAGTAAATAAATAAAGCTGTGGCCAAGAATCGAACTCGGATCGTCATTCCGTGACGCGTGCTCCCCTACACCACCCATAGCAGGTGGGTAAGCCTTCGAACTTTTCTATCTGTTACTAGCTGTCACGTGACCTTGTTACTATGCGAATTTTCGTCGCCAAGCGTCATCAGTTTGAATGATGTGTCTGTATGACACAATTACAATTTCGCGTACTTTTAGAGTAGTGGCCCAGTGGTTAGAGAACCTGACTATGAAGCTTGAAGTCCCGGGTTCGATCCCCAGTCGGGGCAGATATTTGTATGAAAAATACGAATGTTTGTTCTCGAGTCTTGGATGTTTAATATGTATTTAAGTATGCATTTATCTATATAAGTATGTTTATCCGTTGTCTAGTGCCCATATTACAAGCTTTGCTTAGTTTGGGGCTAGGTCAATTGGTGTCAATTGTCCCAAGATATTATTATTATTATTATAAAGTCCAGCCGTAACTACGCAAACTTACTCGCCCATCTGTCACTCAACGTATTCGGCGACGCATATGTGCGTCGTGACTTTCGCCCGGTGGCAGTCAGGGGATGACTTTCACTAATCATCGGCGCTCCGATTGGTCAATGGGACAAGGGGCATTGTCCAATAGGGACAAAGGTACGAGGGTGGTCACCCCACAACACGAATTGTAGCAAGGCCACCCTATTTATAATACTGGCTCTCCGCAAAGGAATTTAACGCAACATGCAATTTTCCGGGATAAAAAGTAGCTTTATTTCATCTCGGATGGTCTTTCCGAATGCGCTGGTAGTTTCAAAAAGACATGTAAAAGAGCCCTTGGCGGCAAATTAGCAAAAATAAATGTTCATTTTCATTTTCATTATCTGTGCCGCAACCTGCCCAACCGACTGAGACTGACTTGACAATTTTTTAATAGATATTTAATTTATTTAATTTGCTTTCATGCTGGTCTGGGCGTAAAGAAAAAACTTAGAATGTACCAGTTGCTTCTCTACCCACGGAGATGGTAAAAGCCCATCAAGGGAATGGGCGATTATACTAGGAATCATGTTATAGGCGATGAGGTAGCAACCCATCACTATTTTGATTGCATTTTCCACCTATACGCCCACATTCTTGCTAAATGTGGCCTGTAGGTACCTGTTACCTTAGGCTCTGTCTACCCCGTAAGGGATGAAGACGTGATCTGTGTGTGTGTGTGTGTGTGCAATTTTCCGGGATAAAAAGTAGCATTGTACCGCAACCGCAAATTGTGGGCAGATGCCCAATCAACTGACAGACTGACTTGACCATTTTCTCATGGATAATTAGTTTATTAGTCTTTTTGTTCAAACTAGCTTTAGACCGCGGCTTGGCTCCCGTTTTTTCTTCTAAATTTCAGTATTTTGTCACCGTTTAAACCTTCCCTGGGCTTCCACGAATATTTCAAGACTAAAATTAGACAAATCGGTTCAGCCGTTCTCGAGTTTTGGCGAGACTTTTAGCGAGATTACTTTGTAATGTATCTTTCTACGTATAGTTTATAGAATACTAGCTTCTGCCTGCGACTTCGTCTGCGTAGAATTATACATAAACACCTTCCTCTTGAATCACTCTATCTATTAAAAAAAACCGCATCACAATCCGTTGTGTAGTTTTGAAGATATAAGCATACATAGGGACATAGGGACATAGGGACAGAGAAAGCGACTTTGTTTTGTACTATGTAGTGATGTGTAAATAAATTATTATTTTCCTCTGTTCAGGCGTTCTGGCGTAAAATATTAACAAACATTCATACATCCATCTTCACATACGTTTGAATTTATCAATCACTTCCGTGTGAGTTTTTTCTGAAAGCGAAGTGTTAATAATGTACCCTCTAGTCTCACTAGTGAGATCAAGACCTAAGAATATGATAAGATTGGGAACGAATCGTTTGTCCATCTTTTTATATGTATACTAGCTTCTGCCCGCGACTTCGTCTGCGTAGAACTATACATACAACCCTTCCTCTTGAATCACTCTATCTATTAAAACCGCATCAAAATCCGTTGCGTAGTTTTAAAGATCTAAGCATACATAGGGACAGACAGCGGAAAGCGACTTTGTTTTATACTATACAAGCTTCTGCCCGCGAGTTCGTCTGCGTAGAGTTATACATAAAACCTTCCTCTTGAATCACTCTATCAATTAAAAAAAACCGCATCAAAATCCGTTGTGTAGTTTTGAAGATATAAGCATACATAGGGACATAGGGACAGAGAAAGCGACTTTGTTTTATACTATGTAGTGATGTGATAGTGATGTACTTACAAGCAGATACGCAGATGATGATTCGATACCTGAGAAAGAGAAAAAAAATTGTTACAAAAATGGCCAAGTGCGAGTCTGTACAAATTTAATAAGTAAATATGAATCTCATTGTTAGTAGAGCCCCAAAATGTAGGCAGTGTGCGGTCACATACATACATATACACATACATACATATATCACGTCTTGATCCAATACCGTAAGGCCACGTTTAGCAAGATTGTGGGTGTATAGGTGGAAAAAGGATTCAAATTAGTGATGGGTTGCTAGCATCGCCTATAACATGATTCCTAAGATCGCCCATTCCCTCGATGGGCTTTTACTATCTGCACAGGAAGAGAAGCAACGGTAAATTCTTTCCCCCTTATTCATAAACGCTCTATAGGCTTCTGCTAACTTAGCAATCGTTTGTCCTTATAGGCCAGGGTCGACAATTTTTGAGACCAAAAAAAATTATAGTAGGATGAAACCCATTAGAAAAGGTTGAGATTACAAAAATGAAAGGAAAAATAAATTACGGTCGATCTGAGGTCGGGAAGGGGAAGGGGGTGAGGTTTTAAGGGTGAAAAACGGTTTATCTTGATTTCCGGCAAAACTACAAGTCTTATGAAAAAGAGTTAAGATAAGGTGAGATAAGGAAAAGTCAAAGTGACATAAGGACAAACGATTTCTAAGTTAGCAGGAGCTTCTAAAGCGTCTATGAATAAGGGGTTTTTCTTGAATCCCAGACCAGCGTGGAAGAAAACTTCATTTTGCAAATTGACCGCCCTGCGCTCATTTACATATCTTTTTTGAAACTTAGCGCATTCGGAAAGACCGTCATTGCCAAGAAAATTATTATCCTGGATATTATCGTGACACATAGCTGAGTGGCGGCCATTTAGGACCGACAACGCACTGGCATCGCGTAAAGCGCTGCGGGTGTCTATGGACAGTGGTGATCATTTACCATCAGGTGACCCACTAGTTCGTTTGTCTGGCCTCTCTAAAATAAAAATAAAAAATAAAAAAAAAATTTGGCTGGTTGGAATAAGTATCCATGCAAAATATTCTGTTTGTGTTTCTGTATCAGCTAATACAGTATCTGCAATAATTATTTACGTCGCGATTCAAGCCAGCTACCTTTCACATGTATATCGCTATCCCGCGGGAACTGTACAATTTTCCAGGATAAAGATAAGCCTATGTTTTAATCTAGGGTATCAGCTATCTTCGTTCTAAATTTGATCCGAATCCGTTCAGTAGTTTCAGCGTGAAGAACAAACATACATACTCACATCGTCACAAAACTTTCGCATTTGTAATATTAATATCATAGTAGAATAAGCCGGTTTGGCTGGCTACTGGCTTACGCGGCGCGTTTCCACTGTCTCACGGCACGGGAGTTTTTATCACGGGAACATTGGGCGCGGAATTAACCGTTCAATCAACTTTGCTTTGCAAGCTGAAAGGACGCTAATGAATTTGGGAGTCTAAGTGTGTTTGTGTGTTCCACCGTTGCGCCTAAGCTACCGAACCGATTCTCAAAATAATCGCATCTATTTTTCAGCACCTTGTATGTGCGTTACTAAGACGTCAAAAAATAAAAATCAGTAATCCAATAATACAATCTATACATATAATAAAATCGTTGAGACCAAAAAATCTGTACATTGAAGATTAAAAAAAAAAAACCGGCCAGGGTGACTTAAAATCGGTAACTGAACATATTAAAACCATTTTTAAAATTTTTGTTTGTTTGTTTGTTTGTTTGTTTGTTTGACTGAGCATCACGTAAAAACTACTGAACGGATATTGTTGAAATGTTCACAAATCTATTTCAATAAATTCAGAATAGGATATAGGCTACAAAAATTTTGGATTTTTTTTGAAAAAGGGGGTGAAAAGGAGGGTTAAAGTTTGTATGAAAAAATAAAATTAGATTGTTCTAGAATCATGAAACTCAGAATAAATACTTAGTAATAAAAATAAAGAAATACCTGTTTTAGCATTTTTTTTAAATCTCACCCAGAGGCGCAAAAAAGAGGGTTTTGTGTTTAAAATTAATTAACTTCATACACCTATACAATAAAAACCAATGAAGTGTAACCTTTTAAATTTGCTAAATATTACTTCCAATTTAATACAGGTAAATATAATTTCTCAGTTTTCTTGAAATTTAATTTTTGAGGTGATTACGCAAAAAATAGCGGAAATCAAGAAAATCAGCTTTCCTCGGTATAAGTAGTTGGTAATAATTACAAACAAAATAATACTACGGAGCAAATAGATAGATACGAATGTACATAAGACATAAAGCCGGAAAACTGTGTCAATTGTGAAAACTCATTAATTAAATAATTACATGCTGTACAGGTATTTTTTCAACGAAGACATTTTCGTCAAACCTAAATCAACCTAAATTGGCGTCCTAAATTGTGTTCTTTACCTAACACCTAAAGTTCAATATGCAATACCGTTACTTTGTTTTTATTTATGTGCTATTATTCACAACGCGTTCGGTTTTTGAACGCACTCTTATTTGAAAACCTGATATATTATGAGGGCGGCGTGAAACGCTTGGCTGTATGCTCTTAATATCTTTGCCTAAAAAAATCAAAATCAAAAGGCGCGTTTACGTCTGCGCTACAAACATGTCAGAATTTAATTGTGAAAAAAGTTTGTGCTTTTAGTATGAATCTGACAGCGAGCGAACCTTAACTGAATCGCATTACGACGTCATGGTAAGGCCTCTGTAGGTAATTAATTTGTAGATAAAGATAATAAGTGTTAATAATCTGTAGCTACCTACTTAAACCAAGAAAATAAATAATAAAACTTCTGCTAGAAAAAATTGAGTCGCAAAATATTAATTAAAACGGATTAGTAAATGAATTGTTAGTCGTAAGGTAAAAACAGGTAAACATTTATGTACCTATTATTTGATTAGAACATATATATTTTTTTAAATTAATCAGGGTACAAATATCGTTAAAGTGAGCGCAGTATTCGCCAATAAGCGTCATAGTTCGGCGAAATTAATAGTGATGTAGGTAACTAAAACTGTACTTAGCTTTTTTGAATAAAGAAACTATAAACAAAACTATAAATTAAACTAATTTGTAAAATAAGGTATAAATAAATGTGATGAGTCATTAACCAGTTCACACCTGTTTTTTTTTCAAGATTCCGTGTCACAAATTATTATTTTCATGACGTAATTCTAAAAGTATAGTTTCGTACACACTTTCAGTGGTTCACGTGACGAAGTTAATAGTCATAATAATAATAATTTTGATATCGAGAAAAGCCGTAAATTTCACAAAAACACACGCGGACGAAGTCGCGGGCAACAGCTAGTCAAGTAATAAATGTCAAATTCAAAGTTATTAAGAACAAAAATATATTAAAAAATATAATAAAACTAAGCAATAAATGGCGATAAAATGTAAAACAATACAAATTAAAAATAAAATAAAATACAATATGGTACAAAGTACAAATGAAACATTCAATGCCCAGGAAAAATCATTTGATTGTAGGCACTCTTTTTACAGAGTACAATTTGTCCAAAAGAAGTTTTTTTAATCGGCGCCCATGTCTCGTCCGAACATTCTTTAGCTTTTTTATATATATTTGACATGGTTTTATCGATATTAATGCCCCCGACAGTAAATGTGAAATCTTAACCTAAAAATGAACGAACGTCAAAACGTGACAACAAAATTAACAGTCGCTTCATACAATGGGAACGTGCACGCTGTTAACAGCGAGCTGCGAGCTAAATTACACCTTGACGCTTTATATTTAAAACTGAAACTCAACTGGCTCATTTGTATGGAAATTCAGACGGTTAAATTTTTTCGTGAGTTGTTTTTTTCTGAAAGCGAAGTGTTAATAGTGTACCCACTAGTCCCACAAGTGGACTCAAGACCTAGGTATAAGATAAGATTGGGAACGAATCGTTTGTCCATCTTTTAATACGTATACTAGCTTCTGCCCGCGACTTCGTCTGCGTACAATCCTACTAATATTATAAATGTGAAAGTTTGTGATGTTTGGATGATTGTTACTCTTTCACGCCAGAACGGCTATACAGATCTGGATGAAATTTGGAACATAGATAGATTATAGTCGGGAATAACACACACATACACCTAGGCTACTTTTTATCCCGGAAAATTGCGTAATTCCTGCGGGATAGCGATATACGAATTCTATGCAGACGAAGTTGCGGGCAACAGCTAGTTATACATATAAACCTTCCTCTTGAATCACTATCTATTAAAATCGCATCAAAATCAGTTGCGTAGTTTTAAAGATATAAGCATACATAGGGACAGACAGCGGAAAGCGACTTTTTTATACTATGTAGTGATTAAAAGAATATCTATTACCTACTGTTTTGATTCCTTCCACTTATACGACCTTTAGGTCTTGTATAGTGATGTGCCGGATCGTTAAAAATGTATATCCGCGGATACGGATCTGATAACGTATATTTAGTGTCAAGATCCGCGGATACGGATACGGATACGGATCTTTATTTTTTTATATTGTTCTATTGTATTTGAATGATCTCATTATAATTATAAAAAAGATAAGTTTTCGTTTTTGCATTGTCAAAGTGACGTTGTAAATTGCTATAATATTGATCTCACTATAATTATAAAAAAATAATAATTAAGTTTTAGTTATTTACATACATACACATACACAAATCACGTCTTAATCCCTTACGGAGTAGATAGAGCCTAAGGTAACAGGTACCTACAGGCCACAATTAGCAAGATTGAGGGTGCATAGGTGGAAAATGGAATCAAAACAGTGACGGGTTGCCAGCCTCATCGCCTATAACATGATTCCTATAAGTTTCGCCCATTCCCTCGATGGTCTTTTACCATCTGCGCAGGTAGAGAAGCAACTGGTATCTACATTCTATGTTTTTTCTTTGCTCCCAGATCAGCATGGTGATGTTATAACTTGCTATAATATTGATCTCGTTATAAAGACTCTTTCAGTTATGTATTGGTATGGTAACTTACTGCGACAAAATGGTTGCAATATAAAGGTGACAAATATTTAATTTTAAGAAACAAAAATACTCTGAATGGAATTTTATAGTTATTTTAATTCTACCTAATCACCTGTAAAAGATCCGTACAAGATCCGGGTGAAAAGTAACGGATACGGATACGGATTTTTATTTTCCCTCGGATATCCGCGGATACGGATACCCGGAACATCACTAGTCTTGTTACCTCAGGCTCTGTCTACCCCGTAAGAGATATAGACCTGATGTATATACAATAATTATGTTTTGTCCTGTAATACTAACAGGGCAAGTAAAAAAATATTTGTAATAGTACATTATGTAGAGTTGATTTGTAAAGCATACAATGGGCTTATCGCTTTAAAACGATCTACAGCAGACATCGTTAGGAAGCCTTCACCTTTTGACCTTGATTTTAATGTTTAACTAGCTGTTGCCCGTGGCTTTGTCTTTTTTTTTTTTATATGAATAGGAAGGCAAACGAGCAAGTGGGTCACCTGATGGTAAGTGATCACCACTGCCCATAGACACCCGCAACCCCGGAGGGATTGCAGATGCGTTGCCAACCTAGAGGACTAAGATGAAATGCCTCTTGCGCCCGTAATTTCCCCGGCTGTCTTACTCTCCACACCGGAACACAGCAGTGCAAGCACTGCTACTTAGCGGCAGGGTTAGCGAGTAAGATGGCGGAAGCGATCCGGACGGACCTTGCACAAGGCCCTACCACCCGCAAAAAACTGGCAAAAGTCTGCCTTTGTTTGGGAGTTTATTTTTAACCTTCGACGCAAAAACAGCTCTTTCTCTCTCTCTCTCTTGAAATATACAGTGTTTATACAATGCCTGCTTGGTTACAGGAAATTCAGGCTTCTAGTTTTATCCACAACGAAGTTAAATGGGGGTCGAAAATGGCCTGAACTGCTTCGAGAAAAGAATGGTACGGCCGTGCCGCTTTTTTTGCTCGACTTGGCGGGGGCACTGCCGTGCCCCCAGATAAATGTCTTCTTTCTTTCTTTGTTCTATTCCAGATTGTTCTACGAATGTGCCAAATTTCATCGAGATCTGTGCAGCCGATCTGGTGTGAAAGAGAAACAAAATATTCTTCTTCCTCATAAATTTTGCATTTATTAAATTTCTAGATATTGCCGGGACTCGGTCTGTAAGGACTTTTTTTATCGCTTTCCCGCGGGAGTTATGCAGTTTTCTAGGATAAATAAGCCTAAACGCCATTCCGGACTATCATCTATAACTGTGTCAAGTTTCATCCAGATCTGTTCAGCCGTTTTGATACGAAAGAAACTTTTGCATATAAAAAATTAGTGCAATCTTAGGCTAAATTTAATTCCAAAAGGCGTCAATAGATGGCGCCACCAGTGTCATAATATCATGAGTTCATTTTTAAGAAATGAGACTTAAGGAAGTAAAGATGTCCTGCAGTCTAGGCAAAATTTAGTTCCGAAAAAGGGCAATAGGTGGAGGCACCAGTATCTTATGACAATTAAAATAGACAGTTTTGTTTCGTTTTTCATTATTTATTAGTATTTTACATTTGAATGTTATAGCGAATTAAATTTTTAATTTAATGCTGACAGTTTTATTGATAAAACAAATGAATAAGAAACGAGATGTACAGGAATGTTAGTCTAGGCCAAATTTAGTTCCAAAAATTGACAATAGATGGTACTAACAGTATCAAAGTATCAGTTTCTGAGAAACAAGATCTAGAGTATGTTGTTATTGTTAGTGGTAGCGTAGCTTCGATTTAGTTCTTAAAACGGTCACTAGAGAGCAGCACCAGTATCATAAGATTAACGTTTTTACACACTTTTATAGATGAAACATACATTCATAAATCACGTCTTTTTCCCTTACGGGGTAGACAGAGCCTAAAGTAACAAGAGCTAAAAGCCACGTTTAGCATGATTGCGGGCGTATAGGTGAAAGGAATTAAAAGATGGGTTGCTAGCATCGCCTATAACATGATTCCTAAGGTCGCTTTCCCTCGATGGGCTTTTACGTGCACGGGAAGAGAAGCAACTGGTACATACTATGTTTTTCCTTTGCTCCCAGACCAGCGTGGATGAATTGTCTTATTATCTGGTAGTGGAGTTCTGGTTGCTTGTCAGGATCGTCTCCGCAGCAGGGAACTCTTCAACGGTTGGTCCGATTGACTTCAAATTTGGTACATATATGTAGGACGGATGACAATGCGAGTACAGTCAGGAAAAAATTTAAATTAAAAATTGTTCCTGAATATATTTTTGAAATAGCAGGATAATTTGAAAAGACCTTGTATTTTTTTTTCTTATATTTTTTCTTCCATGCTGGTATGGGACTAAGAAGAAACATAGAATGTACCAGTTGCTTCTCTTCCCGTGCACTTAAAAGCCCATCGAGGGAATGGGCGACCTTAGGAATCATGTTATAGGCGATGCTAGCAACCCATTATTTTGATTTCTTCCGCCTATACGCCCACAATCATGATAAACGTGGCCTTTAGCTCTTACCTTAGGCTCTGTCTACCCCGTAAGGGATAAAGATGTGATATGTGTGTTGTATTCTATCATTTTTAATTAAAAACTTATCATTAAATTGAAGTGATAAGGAATGATACATTTTTAAAGCCTTATACGGGACTTCCCCTGCATTTATCTTTAGGTAACAGAGAACTTAATGGAAGTTCTAAATCCCTACTAATATTAAAAATGGGAAAGTAAATATGTCCGTCTATCTGTCTGTTACACTTTCACACTTAAACCACTGAACCTATAGTGAAATTTGGTACAGAGCCTCTAGTGTAAGTTTTCGCATATAAAAACGTCTCGAACGCGTTCACGTAAACGCAGCGCCCCTTGCGGATCGAAATGGCAACAAACTGTTCTCATATTATTTGACATTTTAATGCAAACGCGTTCGAATTGAGAACATACATTAAAAAATAAGTTGTGTAAATCACTACATAGTATAAAATAAAGTCGCTTTCTCTGTCCCTATGTCCCTATGTATGCTTATATCTTCAAACTACACAACGGATTTTGATGCGGTTTTTTTTAATAGATAGAGTGATTCAAGAGGAAGGTTTTTATGTATAATTCTACGCAGACCAAGTCGCGGGCAGAAGCTAGTCAAGTATAATAATAATTAATCGCATTATTAGGTTAAGTTATGTTGCAGTGCCCTACAGGGTTTCAAGTTGGGAAATTTATTAGCTTGTAAGATCCAATGTACAGGAAAGCGACGAATAAATGACTTATGACTTATGACTTATTTTGTGACAGAAAACTTACACTAAGAATACTGTGATAGTTTCAGTCTCGGGGACATAGGGTAGTTTTTATCCCAGAAAACCGCATAGTTCCCGTGGGATAGCGATAAACAAGAGTTATTCCTTAATATTTTAGGAGGCCCTCCTTTGAAGGTTTAACAAGATTTTTATTAACTTGCAATGTATGTATGTATGTTTGTCCGGGTGGAATCTTGCGACTCAATTTTGAGCCAATCTTGAACCGATTGAGCTGAAATTTCAGCTTGTTCCCCGAACATAACCCTAACTGGGTTATGTTCGGGAAACATAACCCAGTTACATAACCGGCACTGGTAAAACCAATGTAGGATGATTACACATACCCGTAAATCACGTCTTTATCCCTTACGGGTTAGACAGCCTGTGACAAAACCTAAAGGTCACGTATACCGTGATAGTGGGCAAGGAGGAAAGAGGAATCAAAATAGTGATGGGTTGCATCGCCTATAACATGATTCCTAAGACTTCATTTTAAAACTTTCATGTGCATTTATTTTTAATGTATGTGTTTTTTTTTCTTCTTTTTTTTTGCTATAAAATTGTGTATATTCTCCTACTTGTGTGTCTTGCAAAAAGGAATAAATGTCTTCTTTCTTTCATTCAATCAGAGTCAACCTGATGTATGTAAGAATAATTTGAAAAATATTCTGAGAAATTTCCAGAAAATTTTCTAAATTCCCCTAACGAAAATTCCAAGGGATTTTTTTTTACATACATACATATATCACGTCTTTATCCCTTACGGGACAGACAGAGCCAAACTACGTTTAGCATGATTAAGGGCGTATAGGTGGAAAGGGAAGTCAAAATAGTGATGGGTTGCTAGCATCGCCTATAACATGATTCCTTAGATCGCCTTCCCTCGATGGGCTTTTGTACGCGGGAAGAGAAGCAACTGGTACATTCTATGTTTCTTCTTGCTCCCAGACCAGCGTGGAAGTATTTTATTTAAATGTACAGGTATATAAAAAAACATAGAATGTACCAGTTGCTTCTCTTCCCGCGTACAAAAGCCCATCGAGGGAATGTCTTAGGAATCATGTTATAGGCGAAGCAACTCATCACTATTTTGATTCCTTCCAGTATACGCCCACAATCATGCTAAACGTGGTATGGTTGTGTTACCTTAGGCTCTGTCTGCTCCGTATAGGGTAGTGACAAAAAAATCCTGAAAATTATTTGCAGTCAAACGAATCCAACCAAAGAATTCTGGATTAATTTCGAAACTGTATTATTTAAAATATTTTTTCTAGCTTTAATATACAACGGGTAATTAACTTACCTAATAAATTATTTTCTAGAAACACATCTTAATGATCCATGACATACTAGGTCATATGAGTCAGAGTCCTAATCTAGAATATCTTGATCACTAGGTCCCAAAGAGGTCTAGACCTTTCTAAAGTCTGTAACGGACATTAAAAAAAAACCACGTGTAGGTATTCATCACTTTCTAATGCTGGCACATAAAGTCGAGTGAAAAAGAATAAAATGTTCCATTTTCGAAAAGACTACGGACACGAGCGAATGAGCACTAGTTCTTGATGTCTGGTTTCGTTAGAGGGGGATGGGTGTACGTGTGTCGGCTTGTCTTCGAGTGGTCGGGTTCATTGTACGGCCCCATGAGTTGGGCGCGGGCGGCGCGATGCTGTCTCTGTCGCGCGTAGCGTTCCGGCGTAGGAGCGAGGGAGAAGGACGCACGGTCTACTTTTTGTTCTGTGCGCAAATTTCGATCGATATAGCGGAGCAAGCGGTCTTGGTACTTTGATTTTAATTTTTTTTTTGTTACTTTCATATTGGATTTTCGTTTTTTTTATTTATCTGTAAGTGATGCTTATAGTTGTGGATGAAAATTTTGTTAGGAAGCATTTTTTTTTATATTTCTGCGGATATCGTATGTATGTAAACTCTTTATTGTGCAAAATAAACATGAAACAAATACAATTGACAAACACTGAGATACATGCAACATAGGCGTACTTATAACTAAAGGCTTAAGGTTAACTGGAAGAGATCCCTTTTAGGGATAAGTTCGCCTTTGTGCATGTGTGTTATCCTGTATTCATCTTTTTCTTGTGTTTTATGTACAATAAAGAGTTATACATACATACATACATACATACTTATCCCTTTAAGGGATTTCTTCCAGTGAACCTTTGAGTAGACGAGTGAGTTTAAAAATTACAAATTATATAACATTATATATATATCTCTCGTCCATGCAGAATTAAATGAGAGTGAAAGAATTTTTAAAATCGGTCCAGTAGTTTCGGATCCTATTCAATGCAAACAAACAATCAAATTTGTATAGATATAGCAAGCAGTGGCGTGGCGTGCATAGTACTCGATTCCCACCGGCTTGCCGATTTTAAGGCAGTTCACTTTATTGTGCAGCTAAAGGGAAAGTCTAGTTCAATTCCCTTCGTAAATCAGTGCTGCAGGTGTCTAACACCTCAGCGTAATGCTGAGCCAGCGACCGTTTCACTTTGGCGAAGACACACACTTTATTTTCCATAAAACTGTGTATATTGTTACTTTCTCACATTTATTTTATCATAAGTATTATACAGTAATGTTATGTGTGTATGTATGTATTATTTTATTTTATTTATTTAGCTATGTATTATATTTTTGTTGGTATTGTTGTTTTTATTATCCCTGCGTTTATCCTGTCTATTTGTTTCCGCCACCTACTTAAACTGCCTCCAACTTACTTTTCTTACTGGTTGTCTGGTAGAGATCGCTATTAAGCGATAAAAACGCCTATTGTCTACTTTGTTCTTTGTTTCTGTATTGTTTTGTACTGATTTGTGGTGTTCAATTAAGAGTATTTGTATTGTACCTATTGAATATTCTCTTATGTTTGTGTGTCTTGCAAAAAGGAATAAATGTCTTCTTTCTTTCTTTCTTCGGCTTGCCTTCTGGTATACTTGACGCCATTCAGCCATCATGCTAGGAAGCGCATATTTATTGAAAGCGGTGACTTAATTTAATAAGTATGTAATGATCATTATATGAGCTATGAATGTCAATAAAATATGCTTAACGAATACTTTATGATGAAGTTCTTATTAAAACCAAACGCAGTTTCGAAATCATGAAAGTGAAATTGCGATATTAAATGGAAAATTATTGGTAATTTTACGATTTGAACTGGTCGTTTTATGGAGCCGTAAAAAGATGTTTATGTTTTGCTCATTTTTGTACATTGTCGATATATCTTAAGTTATGCCGTCATATACGTGAATGTTAATATTAGCGTCATGTATTTCATTAATTAAAGTAACTTTATTGCAAAAAATAAAAACAAATGACGGAATAGAAAGACATTATCTCTAGAAATAGATAAGTGAAAAAACACGTATAGAGCATTGGGAGAATTTCGAAACTCGTAGGTATTTACTAAACGGGAACAATTACATAATCTAGCAACGCTTTAGAAGCCAAAGACATAGGAGCTCCTCGCTCGCTGTCAGATCCATACTGGAAGTGTAAAAAATGACAGTTGAAATGTTAAACTGAATCGCATTAAGATTTTCTCAATAAGTTTTTACTTAAATGCATTCCTTAACAAACACTAACCGAGTATCTAATTTTTGAGTCTTCCGAAAACCGTACCGTCTCAAACAAAACCAAACCACGTACACATACACAAATCACGTCTTTATCCCTTACGGTGTAGACAGAGCCTAAGCTGACGATTAGCAAGATTGTAGCCGTATAGATGGCAAAAAATGGAATCCAAATAATGATGGGTTGCTAGCATCGCCTATAACATGATTCCTATGACTTTCGCCCGTTCCCTCGACGGGCTTTTACCTGCGTGGAAAGAGAAGCAACTGGTACATTCTATGTTTTTTCTTTACTCCCAGACCAGCATGGAAAAGTAAACCAATTAGAGGTATTTATGTGTATGTATGTTGCTAGTCGTAAGTACTCGTTTTTACCGGATGTAAGGCATAACCACTCATTAACAGACGGACAAAAAATATCGGAGTGTAATGAATTCGTCAAATATTAATTAGCTTCACTTTCACTTTAACAATAGCGAGGTAATGAATGGCATGCATGTGTGCTGCACACTTGGACGCTATTTCTGTATGTATGTAGTAAATACGTGCGTGTGTGTGAGTTGGCGTTTGTTTCATTTTGTTTATGTGAGAGTAACCTTTTGAAATTGTCTTGGGAGCGTGAAAATAGAATTGGCATTAAAAACTTGTCAGATTAGAGTGACAAGGTAAAACTAATATGAAAAATCTCATTAGTATTTCATGGCCACTGCAATAAATGTAGTTTTTGAAAGTAGCAAAACAATATTACGATTTATAATTAATTTTCAGCTTATAAGATATCCCTTCTTAGGGATAAGTTCGCCTTTGTACTTTTTTCTCTGTATTTTCTGTATTTTTTAAAATTTTTATGTGCAATAAAGGGTTTACATACATACACACATACATATTCTTCTTTGCTTAGTAACTTTTTGTCATCTTTCAAAACAGCTGGAATCTAATTGGAACCTTCCTAAAAATAATTTTAAACACTTTGCTACATAGTAACGCTAGATGGCGTCACATATTTTTTATAAGATTAAGTTTTTTCATATTATATTTTGCGTCAAAAGTACAATGATCAAATTATGTCATTTTTCAAAAACAACTTATTCTTAATCTCCAAACGACACTGAAAATTAGAACGCATAGAAAAATCCGAAAAGTAGAGCTATGGCCGGGAATCGAACCTGGATCCTCGTCATTCCGTGACCCTATATACCACCCATAGCAGGTGGGTAAGCCTCCAATTTCTTCTATCTGTTACTAGCTGTCACGTGGTCTTGTCACTATGCGATTTTTTGTCGTCAAGCGTCATCTGTTTGAATGTCTGTACGACACAATTACAAACTCCCGTGGAACATCCAGTGCTCACCAGTCAAATGACAATTTAACGTAACAAATAATTATTACGTCACCCTAGGCCGTAATAGGGATATAACGCCCGCTTCGCGAGCAGAAAATCTCACTTCCTGGCCAAGGCAAGACGTAAAACTTTATACAAACCACGGGCGGTAATTCGTAAAGCCCCAGATCGCATATTTATGGCCCTCACCTTCGGTTCGGGTCATCAACACCTGCGATTTGAGACAATAACGAGTTCACCGCCCTAGGTCTGTAATGTACTATTAAACTTCAAATGACAAGGTTGACGATTGTTCATGGATAAAATGCTACAAGCTTGCTTATTTGCTTGTTTGCCTCCCATGAAATAACAATAAATTTTAAATTTTGAAAAACCACCCACGCAGGAACTACAAAACCGATTTTTATCAAACATGGCTAAGAATCACCGCAAGGAAACTAGTTTTCAAAAAAAAAATCGCATCGAAATCGGTTCAGTGCTACGATGCCACAGACAGACACACACACACGCACACACACACACACACACAGACATCGACGTCATACTTATCGTCGGGGGTTAAGAAAGACTAAACATTGCAATTGAAAGCTTTGAAAGTCATGCGCGTTCTCGCCTCAAGGCCGCATGCGTGTGCGCACGTAGCAACGAGCTATTCATAGCAACCTATAAATAGCTTGGTTGCTGCACGCGATGTGTACTGTCTGCGTTGGCAACGCGTTTTTACACCCATTGCTTTTTAACATAGAATGTACAAGTTGCTTCTCTCCCGCGCAGATGGTAAAAGCCCATCAACCGTAACAAAGATTATTCATTTAAATAGAAATAAATAAATACCTTGGGACACCAATTGACCCAGTCCCAAATTAAGAAAAGCTATGGGTACCAAAGTACCAGGTAACGGATAAACATACATTATATACATACATGTCACGTCTTTATCCCTTACGGGGTAGAAAGAGCCTAAGGCAAACCTAAAGGCCACGTTTAGCATGATTGTAGGCGTATAGGTGGAAAGGGGAATCAAAATAGTGATGGGTTGCTCGCCGCAACTAGACCTGTCTATGGTGTGGTCAGTAAGGATAGGAACAAAAAAAATACGATAAAATAATTTACAACCCAGTTGTGAAAGGGACGGCAGATAAAGTAATTAAAAATAAAATGTAAAATTTTACCACAGAAGCCCTGAGGACGGCTTACTTTGTAGCTGTGTCTCTTTCTTATTACGTCGATGTAAAAGAGATAGAAAAGATAACAAGTAACGGCATAGCTCGCAAACCGACATGCAACGTGATAACAATCTGACACATTCTGCTGTTAATTATTGCATACATACATACATACATACATAAATCACGTCTTTATCCCTTACGGGGTAGACAGAGCCTAAGGTAACAAGACGTTAAGGCCACGTTTAGCATAGTTGTAGGCGTACAGGTGGAAAGGGGAATCAAAATAGTGATGGGTTGCTAGCCACATCGCCTATAAAATGATTCCTAAAATTTGTGCCCATTCCCTCGATGGGCTTTTACCATCTGCGCGGGAAGAGAAGCAACTGAAACATTCTATGTTTTTTCTTTGCTCCCAGACCAGCATGGAAGAATTATTGAGAGTATAAAAGCCAAAACAAATATCCTTTTACACGTTTCGTTACCAAAAGGGGCATAAAAGTGGATGTGTCCTTTGTCAGCCGGCTGCTGTATCATATGAACCACTAGCTGTTGCCCGCAACTACGTCTGCATAGAATTCGTTTATCGCTATCCTGCAGGAATTACGCAATTTTCCGGGATAAAAAGTAGCCTATGTGTTATTCCAGACTATAATCTATGTTCCAAATTTCATCCAGATCTGTCTAGCCATTCTGGCGTGAAAGAGTAACAAACATCCGAGTAAGATTGGCGATTTACAATTGTAACAGAATATAAAACACATTTTCTTCCATGCTGGTCTGGGAGTAAAAAAACATAAAAGGTAAAAGCCCGAGGCAATGGCGGAAAATCTTAGGAATCATGTTATAGGCGATGCTAGCAACCCATCACTATTGATTCTGCTTTCCACCTATACGCCAACAATCATGCTAAACGTGATCTTTAGGTGTTGTTACCCTAAGGTAACAACACCTAAAGATCACCCCTCTCTCTGACTACCCCGTAAGGGATGAAGACGTGATTTATATATGTATGTATAAAGCACGCACAGTGACTTTGTATTAGTATACACAAAAATGATGGGCAAAATGAAACCTTACTATACGCGTGTTGAAGTAATGAATTAATTCCTGAATTATTAAGTGACTAGCTGTTGCCCGCGACTTCGTCTGCAAAAAAATCGTTTGTAGCTATCCCGCGGGAACTATGACTTTGTTTGTACAAAAAGTTTCCTATGTTTTAATCTAGGGTACCAGCTATCTTCGTTCCTAATTTGATTCGAATCTGCTTAGTCATTTCAACGCGAAGAAGGAACAAACTTTACTCACTCACATTCTCACTGTCGCATATATAATATAAGTAGGATAAAACACATTTTCGGACCAACCGTTGGAGAGTTCCCCCTGCAGAAACTTACTCAAGTATGCAAAATTTGAGCTCAATCTTTTGAAGACATCTGCTTCAAAATTGAGTCGGAAGATTCCATCACACACATACATTGTAAGTTAATAAATAGCTTGGGAAATATTTGACAGCTGTCATCGCGTGTCAGAGAACAAAGCAATAATCTTTTCTATTTAGACCGTCACTAGATTTTCTCTGGCTCACAGCGTGTAAGAAAAATGTCTTCTATCTAGTTCTGGTTTACGTAGATTACATAGCTCTTTCTATAGCGTTGCAGATCTATTACTCGAAAAAAAACGGTCATTCGGTACAGCCATTTCGGAAAATGTTCAAAAGCCAGATTCACGAGTTCACAGAGCACAGAAACACTGGTCACACTATGGTAAGATTAAATTACTTAGCGAATTTAGCGCCACCTAGTTGGCCTCTAGATAACTACTACGATGCATGAGTAGCTAGCGCCAGTTCTAATGACAGCTGTCAGATCGTTCTACATCCCGCTAACGAAGTTTCTCAATGCGGCTGCATGAATACAAGTCTCAGCTCTATTCCTTCGGACTTCGGTCCCCAGGCATAACATCTGCCTGGAGAGAGATCTCTCAGATCTCTCTATTGTGGCATCCCCCACACTGTGTTAAGATTAAATTACTTGCTAAAGAACAATTCAATTTGTTTTATACGGAAAAGTATTTAAACCGAGAGATGCTGGTCATTTTAATTTTATTTCTCGATATTATTTTACGAGTTTTTGTTTAATTTGAAACGCCGTGTTTCAATTTGCAGTTTTAACTTCACGTTTAACTTAGTTAATCCTACTAATATTATAAATGTGAAAGTTTGTGAGTATGTTTGGATGTGTGTTACTCTTTCACGCCAGAACGGGTGAACAGATCTGGATGAAATTTGGAACATAGATAGATTATAGTCTGGAATGACACATAGGCTACTTTTTATCCCGGAAAATTTCGTAATTCCTGCGGGATAGCGATAAACGAATTCCATGCAGTCGAAGTTGCGGGCAACAGCCAGTTATTATATATTTGTTTCACGACGTCGTATACAAAGCATCGCTTTATCCACATTCATCAATGCTCGACGGTTACGGTTCCTGACCTGACCTTTTTCAAAAACGTCTCCTATTTGTCCTCTGAACGTCCGTCTAGGCCTTCCCCTCCCAACGCACCTCACACTCCCCATATAGAGCTGTTTAGTTAGTCTACAGTAAAGCAACTCTTTGTCTTGTACTGTAAATTAATATTTTGTGAACTTGAACATATACATAGATCTTGTCTTTATTTTTGACGCGGTAAACAGAGCCTTAGGTAACACGACCACGCTTAGCGTGATTGTGGGCGTGTACTTACCTATGTGGCAAAGGGAATCAAAATATTGACTGGTTGCTAGCCACATCGTCTTTTAATATTTACGCTTATTTGTATGTGTGTTAGTCTTTAAAGAAAGACGGCTTATAAGCTTATAACCTGGATTACCACAGGATGATTTTGTCTCGGATTATCTAAGTGACAAATAATTTTTACGCGGGCGAAGCCACGCGAAACAGCTATTTGTACATTTGAAAAATTGTACAATTATCTTTAGTAAAAAAAAGGTCACATCAAGATTTTGTGATTCAAGAAGACACTTAAGTGATTTTTCGAAAACTGAATTTTAGTTTTTCTTTTTTTAATAGAAAGAAAAAATATCGGCTTACATTTTTGAAAAAAAAAACACGACGTTCGTATTTTTGTTACTGTCACAAAATTGTAGATGCAATAGCAAAATTATTTAATTTCCTTTTTGAATTTCACAACAACACCTGAATAAATCAAACCATTGATCTATCACCAATCTTCCTTTGTACATCTTTGTTGCAACTATCAAAACGAAATTTTTTTTTTATTAAAACTTCAAAAAATCCAAAAATAATCATCAAAATGCCCCAGACGAAAGTATCAAACGCACTCGACGCGCTACACACTCGCCTTCAAAGTGGGAGTGAGCAACGCGCGGTAGGCGGTATGAGTGAGGGAGATGGCTATACCGTCTCAGCTCCCACCGGCTAACGGTGCGCACGAGTCGACCTTTGCGTTGACCGCTGCCGTTTTCATTCAATTTAAATATATGTAAAGCTTGAAGTTATATGAAAGTAGATTTATTTTTTGGAAGTTCAAGTGAATTAAATTAAAATTTAATTTACAATGTATGTATGTATGTATAAATCTTTATTGTACATAAAACACAAGAAAAAGATGAATACAGGACAACACACATGCACAAAGGAGAACTTATCTCTAAAAGGGATCTCTTCCAGTTAACCTTTGAACGATTGACAGGACATGAGTATTAAGCAAGAGTAGACACACAGAAAAAGTAAAAGAACCGATCGAAACCTAAAATAATCATAAATGTCAAAATTTTAAATAATGTAAGATATAATATTAACTACACATAATAGATAAATACGATAAACTAATACACAATAAATAAAATACTACATCCTTACTAATATCATAAATGCGAAAGTAACTCTGTCTGTCTGTCTGTCTGTTACCTTTCCACGCTTAAACCGCTGGGCCGATTTAGTTGAAATTTGGTACACAGATAGTTTGAGTCCCGGGAAAGGACATAGGATAGTTTTTATCCCGGAAAATTGCATAGTACCACTGGAATTTTTCAAATTTAAGGCGGAACAAAGTTCGCCGGGTCAGCTAGTAATATATAAATATATACATACACACACAAGTTACAAAACACATCGCATTCATGCTCCAATCCGGCTTGTCCATCCATGCTGGTCTGGTAAAGAAAAAACATAGAATGTACCAGTTGCTTCTCTTCCCGCGCACGTAACCGCGCGCGCGCAGAGATCGCTCTGTAGCGATAAGGCCGCCTATTGTTACCTTGTAATATTCTGTATACCTTTTTTCTGTTTTGGTTGTTATATGTGGTGTTCAATAAAGAGTTATTGTATTGTATTGTATTGTATTGTAAAAGCCCATCGAGGGAATGGGCGAAAATTTTAGGCATCATGAACCCATCACTATTTTGATTCCATTTTCCATCTATACTCACAATCATGCTGAACGTGGCCTTACGTTTTATTTTAGGCTCTGTCTACCCCGTAAAGGATAAAGACGTGATATATTGCATGGGTTCGAGTGAACACCCCACTTATATTTTCAGGATTTTTTAAATTGCGTAGGCGATGAGGCTAGCAACCCATCACTATTTTGATTCCCCTTTCCATCCGTACGACCACAATCATTCTAAACGTGGTCTTTAGATGTTGTTACCTTAGGCTCTGTCTACCCTGTAAGGGATAAAGGCGTGATTTATGTGTGTCAAATTATAAAAATCTTGTAAAATTGAGACACTAGAGTTTTATTGGTAAAATAAAATTTCTATTCGACACTGAAACATACATATTACATACATACATAAATCACGACTTCATCCCTTACGGGGTTGACAGAGCTTAAGGTAACAAGACTTAAATACCAATAATATGTAGAGAAGAATGTAAGAGGGACTTTAATAGTCTAAGGGTCTGTTTCTCAACTTTTTGATAAGTTCCAGTTAACTTAAGTGTCAGTTATCTATGATTCTCTCTCTATTTATTACTAAGACGTTTAGCATGATTGTGGGCACTGAAAACTAAATCCGAAAAGAGCCACAGCCGGGAATCGTACCCGGATCCTCATTCCGTGCGTGCTAAACCGGTTCACTCATAGCAGATTCGATTCCCGGCCATAGCTTGGCTTTACGGATTTTTCTGTTCTAATTTTAAGTGTCTTTTACAAAAGCCGTAAAAGTAAACAAAAAATCAAGTAGTCAAAATTCTTGATTCTTTTTCTTCTTATCTGTGGCGTATCAAGTCGTTATAGAGACAACTTCGCCAATGACAAAGTAACAAAAATATAATTCAAAAATCTTGTGACAAAATGTCGGCAACGCTGTACGGTAATGGTCAAAGACCCAACCCCTGTCGGGCTCTTAGCCAACAGTTAATGATATTCCTCAGAAACTGCCAGGAAATCATTAGCCATTGCCCAGGGTGCACCGGACCAAGCACTGCTCTTCCCGGACGGATCCAAAAACGAACCGCAGCTCTTGACTACACGCGAAGGTAACCCGACTCGCACCCCAAAAAAAAATTCTTGTATCTTTTGGACAAATTATTGTTCTCTATAAAAGAGTACAGTGAAATATTAATTTTTATCATATTTTTTTTTTTTAATTTTAATTGTGTCACATTTTAAAATGCGTTAAAATGTGACACAATTAAAATTAAAAAAATATTAAAAATAAGCTCCAATGTCTTTGGCTTCTGGATAAGCGTTGCCAGATTATGCAATTGTTCCCCGTTTAGTGGGTATCCACGAGTTTCGATATTACCCCAATTTCGAATTTACCCCAATGCACCTTATTTCTTGCTTCTTTTTGCGTCTTGCTGTCCACAGAGGGGTGCTTGTTCCAACATTAATGTACGGTAGCGAGACTTGGGTATGGCAAAAGAAGCATGAAAGTGGAATAAATGCAGTAGAAATGAGAGCGTTAAGAAGTATGGAAGGTGTATCACTGAAAGATAGAATAAGGAATAGTGTGATAAGGGAACGTGCTGGTGTGAAAGAGGATATAGTGACTAGGATAGAAAAAAGTATGCTTAGTTGGTTTGGTCACGTAGAGCGGATGGATGAAAGTAGACTAACTAAACAGATCTATATGGGGAGTGTGAATGGTAAAGTTGGGAGGGGAACGCCTAGATGGACATTTCGAGACCAAATAGGAGACGTTTTGGAAAAAGGTCAGGTCAGGAGCACCCGAAACCGACGTGCATGTATGAAGAGATTGATGAATGTGGATGAAGCAAAATAAGTATGTCAGGATCGTAGCAAGTGGAACAAAGTAGTCTCTGCCTACCCCTGTGGGAAAGAGGCGTGAAGGTATGTATGTATGTATGCACCTTACTTTACTTACTTACTTCTATGCTTATAGCTGTGCAACAAATTTAAATTAAAAATATCCAATTAACAAAACACGAAAAAAACACTTGACCCCTACAAAACCAACCCTTGTGTAGGGGAAACGTGAAAAAAAAACAATTAAAGCGAGACAGATGCACAAGGGCGTGTGAGAAAGCGAGTCAGAGACCCCCATTTTACTTCGTACGTTGTTATAGTTACTATAGTTCTAAAGGCTATATTTATAATCGAAAACGATACATACATATTATTATATCCAGTGGCGTAGGTAACCAGGGGCCCTGGTGCAAATAAAAAAATGGGGCCTCACTACTATCTAAACTGGTTAGGTTTACCAAGTAAAAATATTAAATACTAGCAGTAGCCCGCAACTTCGTCTGCATAGAATTCGTTTATCGCCATCCCGCAGGAATTACGCAATTTTCCGGGATAAAAAGTAGCCTATGTGTTATTCCAGACTATAATCTATCTATGTTCCAAATTTCATAAAGATCTGTCCACCCGTTCTGGCGTGAAAGAGTAACAAACATCCAAACATACTCACAAACTTTCACATTTATAATATTAGTAGGATTACTTCTGGTAAGGATTCGAGGCCCCCTAAGCTTGAGGGCCCCGGGGCACTTCACCGTCTAGTCCTTAGGTAGCTACGCCACTGCATATTATCACGTCTTTATCCCTTACGGGGTACACAGAGCCTAAGGAAACAAAACCTTAAGGCCACGTTTAGCAAGATTGTCGGCGTATAGATGGAAAATGGAATCAAAATAGTGATGGCTTGCTAGCATCGCCTATAACATGATTCCTATGCCCATTCCCTCGATGGGCTTTTACGAGCGCGGGGAGAGAAGCAACTGGTACATTCTATGTTTTTTCTTTGCACCCAGCGTGGAAGTTAAGTTATCAAACGATCCTGCTTATATACTTTTTATATATTGCTTCCACGCTGGTCGGGAAGTACAGAAAAAAACATAGAAAGTACCAGTTGCTTCTCTTCCCGCGCACGTAAAAGCCCATCGAGGGAATGGACATAGGAATCATGTTATAGTATAGGCGATGGTAGCAACTCATCACTATTCTGATTCCTTCCACCTATACGCCCGCAATCATGCTAAACGTGGCCTTTAGGTCTTGTTAACCTAGGCTCTACCCCGTAAGGGATAAAGACGTAATTTATGTATGTATGTATGTATGTATTCTACTTATACACCCACAATTATGCTAAACGTGCAGGCCTTTAGGTCTTGTTACCTTAGGCTCTGTCTACCCCGTAAGGGATAAAGATGTGATTTATGTATGTATGTATTCTACTTATACACCCACAATCATGCTAAACGTGGCCTTTAGGTCTTACCTTCGGCTCTGTCTACCCCGTAAGGGATAAAGACTTGATTTGTGTGTGTGTGTGTGCTTATACTCTGTGAAATGTAGATCTTGCGAGTAATGCCCATTTAGACTCATACAAGAATTGAAAGAAAGAAAGAAAGAAAAAAGTTCATTTATGACAATCACAAAAATCAAATAAAATAAATTAAACACACTTAAAACAACGACCGGATAGCCTAGTTGTTAGTGACCCTGACTGTGAAGCTAGAGGTCCTGGGTTCGAATCCCGGTAGGGACAGACAGTTGTATGATGAATACGAATGTTTGTGCCCGAGTCATGGATGTTGTATGTATTTAAATATGTATTTATCTACATTATATAAGTATGTTTATCCGTTGCCTGGTGCCCATAGTACAAGCTTTGCTTAGTTTGGGGCTGGGTCAATTGGTGTAATTTGTCCCAAGATATTTATTTATTTATTTACACTTAAAACAATACAAATAAGTTGTCACAAAATGGTCCCAACTCAGCATTTGCCGGCCTTACAGCCAGCGCTGGTCTTCCGTTGGGACCATAGGGTGATTAGTGATTACATTAAATAACAGTAAGAAATAGACACTAAACATAATCACTACATAGTCATTAGTCACTATCACTACATAGTATAAAATAAAGTCGCTTTCTCTGTCCCTATGTATGCTTATATCTTCAAAACTGCACAACGGATTTTGATGCGGTTTTTTTAAATAGATAGAGTGATTCAAGAGGAAGGTTTTTGGTGACAAGCTTCTGCGCGCGACTTCGTCTGTGTAGTATTATACATGAAAACCTTCCTCTTGAATCACTCTATCTATTAAAAAAAACCGCATCAAAATCCGTTGTGTAGTTTTGAAGATATAAGCATACATAGGGACATAGGGACAGAGAAAGCGACTTTGTTTTATACTATGTAGTGATGATGAAGGGGTCTCAGCACCGAATATAACTTTGTCCCTTTCGGTGTTGACCCTTGGTCCGTGGGGTCCTAGCGCTATTAGCCTCTTCAGAGATATTCCGAGGCTAATAGACGCTGCGGGTTACAGAGCTGGCAGCTTCCTTGGACAGCGTGTTGGTATCGCTGTCAGGGGGAATGCTGCCAGCGTCTGTGGAACTATGCCACGGGGGCCCCTCCTTTTTTAATTATTTCATTTTAAGATTCACGCCTCTTTCCCACAGGGGTAGGCAGAGACTAATTTGTTCCACTGCAACGATCCTGACATACTTCTTTTTCTTCATCCATATTCATCAATCTCTTCATACATGCTCGTCGGTTTCGGTTACTCCTGACCGACCTTTTTCCAAAACGTCTTCTATTTAATAGTTTAATTTGTTTTAATTCTCCTTCTATCCTACTAGTATTATAAATGTGAGTTTGTGAGTATGGATGTTTGGATGTTTGATACTCTTTCACGCCAGAACGGGTGGACAGATCTGGATGAAATTTGGAACATTGATAGATTATAGTCCGGAATAACACATAGGCTACTTTTTATTCCGGAAAATTGCGTAATTCCCGCGGGATAGCGATAAACGAGTTCTATGCAGACGAAGTTGCGGGCAACAGCTAGTATTAAATAAAGGTTCTCATACCCTTTATAGGGTTGAGAATCTTAAATCCGACTCGCGCTTGGCCGTTCATTTCAATACTGTCATTAAAAAAAAACGTTAGCAACAAGAGAAATGGTCTTAAATGTGCAGATGAACGAACTCGTTGCGCAGTGAACGGCCTTGGCTGCGCACACGCAGAAACCAGCGCACGTACCGTCCGCAAACAAAAACACAATCCAATTTCAACCTTATACCATTAACAATACGGTGCGATGACAATCCAACGAACGGCACAACTAAGTTTGCGCCAAGTTATCACGTATCGTTACCAAAACGATAGTTGATCTAAATTGAACTTTAGCGTTCTTAAAATAGGACGCTTGTTAATTTTAACCAGCTATTTAGGTTACTTGGTCATTAGGGCGGAGCTGGTTAAATGGATGCCGTTGGATTTTGAAGCTTAACGCATCGAGATAGAGTGGTAGGGTTGTTTTGGTAATTGTCTTGGTTATGTTAGTTGGTAATATGGCGTTTTGGAAATAGTGACCTTCGGTTTGACCTGACATTATGTCTGAACTGTCTGTTCGTGTCGACGAAACACATAAATCACATTATCATACGGGGTAGACAGGGACTAGGGTAAGACTTACACGTTTAGACGATTGTGGGCGTACAAATGGCAAAAGGAATCAAAATAGGGATGGGTTGCTAGCCGTATCGCCTATAACACGATTCCTAAGATTTTCGCCAATTCCCTCGATGAGCTTTTACGTGAGTGGGAAGAGAAGCAACTGGTACACACACACACACACACACACACACAAACACGTCTTGATCCCTTACGGGGTAGACAGAGCCTAGAAGAGCTACACGTTTAGACGACTATGGGCGTATAGGTGGAAGGAATCAAAATAGTGATGGGTTGCTAGCATCGCCTATAAGCCTATAACATAATTCCGGCGAATTTCAATCGGTTTTTAAATATTTAAATTTTTTACTTAACTAGCTTCTACCCACGCCTTTGTCTGCGTAGAATTATACGAACCTTTCTCTTGAATTACTCTCGTCTGGTGAGCAGTAGTTCCACGGGAGTTTGTAATTGTGTCGTACAGACACATCGTTCAAACAGATGACGCTTGGCGACGAAAATTCGCATAGTAACAAGATCACGTGACAGCTAGTAACAGATAGAAAAAATCGAAGGCTACCCACTTGCTATGGGTGGTGTAGGCACGCGTCACGGAATGACGATCCGGGTTCGATTCCCGGCCATAGCTTTACTTTTCGGATTTTTCTGTGTTTTTTTCAGTGTCGTTTAGAAATTTACTTATCTAATAAAAAAATTGCATCAAGATCTTTGCGTAGTTTTTTTTATGCTAGAGAGGCCAGACAAACGAACTAGTGGGTCACTTGATGTTAAATGATCACCACTGTCCATAGACACCCGCAACGCTTTACGCGATGCCAGTGCGTTGTCGGGTCTGTATAGCTTTACAGATCTAAGCATCGGACAGACAGCGGAAAGCGACTTTGTTTTGTACTATCCTACTAATATTATAAATGTGAAAGTTTGTGAGTATGTTTGGATGTTTGTTCCTCTTTCACGCCAGAACGCCTGGACAGATCTGGATGAAATTTGGAACATAGATAGATTATAGTCTGGAATAACACATAAACTACTTTTTATCCCGGAAAATTGCGTAATTCCTGCGGGATAGCGATAAACGAATTCTATGCAGACGAAGTTGCGGGCAACTGCTAGTGTATTTATATGTTGAAGAGTAACAAACAGAGACAGACAAACAGACGAATGTGACTGACTTTCGCATCATATTTAGTAGGACAAAATGTCATTGACTCTTTGTCTGGCGAAGGAATTATTTGTGCGAGTAAACTGAATTAACCATTTAAAAAGAGCTCTCTTGAGGACTAAATTGCTTTGCATGAGAGGTCGAACTCGTCGGTTAGGTTAGTCATGTCGCAATTATTAAACAAATAGCTAGCAACCCATCATTATTTTGATTTCCCTTTCCACCTTTACGCCCTTAATCATGCTAAACGTGGCCTTAAGGTTCTGTTACTTTGAGCTCTGTCTACCTCGTAAGGGATAAAGACGTGATATATGTATGTATGTATGTAAGGAATTTATATTACTTTGAAATGGTCCTATCTCCGTAATAATTAATTCTACGCGACGAAATCGCAGGCAAAACCTCATAAAACTATAGACACCACAAAAAATCAGATACATAGCTAACATAAAAAAGTTAAATGAAAAGGTAACATAAAACATAACCTTCTAGGAAACCATAGACAGCATATAACCCTCAAGATATGTATTACATGACCTCCCTAAGCCATAAAAAGTAGCTACCTGCTCTATGGGCCCCCGGCGGCCAATAGGAATGCTGTATTCGGGTTCTATATTTAAATAGGCCAATCTATGAACGCATAGGTGTGTTTGTTTTTTTATTTGGCTGCATTGGAAACAGGTTAAGGTCGGAAACAACCTTGTCTTACTAAGGGTTTACATAGACTATGCCGGTCCCCCGTTTAATGCTACTCTCATCTACTCAAAGGTTAACTGGTAGAGATCTCTTATAGGGATTAGATCGCCTTTGTGCATATATTAATGTTTTTTGATATTTTTTTGTGCATTGTATCTGTTTCTTTATATTTGTACAATTAAGTATTTACTTGCTTACTTACTTACTATTTTAGAGATGTAAATTTTTAATTTACATTTTCGTAAGTTAATACGTAATTTTAGTTTTTTTATGCTGGTGTGGGAGTAAAGAAAAAACATAGAATTTACCAGTTGCTACTCTTCCCGCGCAGATGGTAAAAGCCTATCGAAGATGTAAAAGTCTTTGGAATCATGTTATAGGCGATGCTAGCAAGCCATCACTATTTTGATGCCCCTTTCCACTACTCTTTAGGCTGTCTACCCCGTATGGGATAAAGTCATGTGTGATATATGTATGTAGGTGTGTTAGTTGTTGAAATTTGTCCGCTTTTATTATTTTAAGAACTTAACAATAAAAGTATAAAAATAGAAAAAAGAAAAATTACAAAAAAAAAATTTTTATACTTAACTGAAATAAAAAACTATTTTTATTAGTTCTTCGTAAGTTTCTTGGCAATGATGATCTTTCCGAAAGCATTAGTGCAAAAAATAGCCCTTTCATAAACTAATCATTTTCAATTCCTATACGTGTTAAGTAACTACTCGCCCTTTACTTTTTCCAAAGACATCTCTACTATAGACTAATATAATTTAAAGGTCGGGGAATATACATCCCTTTTATAAATGTATTTAATTTAGCAGTCAGAATTTAAGTATTGTAGTAGCTTAATGTATTTTATTTTGAAAAAACGACTTTCTGCCAAGTTTCTTGCGGCGCATTCTTGGCAATGGTCTTTCCGAATGCGCTGGTAGTTTCAATAAAGACATGTATAAGTGAAAAAAAAAAAAATTTCACGTCAATTTAAAAACCGGTCAAGTGCGAGTCGGACTCGCGCACCGAGGGTTCCGTATCATTATCTATAAATATCTAAAACCAGTGTAAGCAGAGCCCTGTTCCAAAGCAAAATGTACGCAGTGTGGGGTTACTTTATATTGGTCACTGCTATATACAGACATACATACACATTTACGGTTTTCGCAATTATTCTTTAATCTGTGCTATAAGACCTACCTTCATACCAAATTTCAAGATTCTGCGTTCACGGGAACTACCTTGTAGGTTTTGATTCCCTTGAGAGTTGAAAATTTGCGGAAATTTGCGGCATAAACGGCTGTATCTTTTGATTGCGTTGGCTTAGAAGTTTGATTTTTTCACAGCTTCAAGGGACAGTAGACCTGAGTAATTGATATAAATTTCAGCTTCATACCTCCACGCGTTCCTGAGAAAAAGGGTCTTGACAGACGGACGGACGGACGGACAACAAAGTGATCCTATAAGGGTTCCGTTTTTTCCTTTTGAGGTACGGAACCCTAAAAACAAGAAATATACTACTACATATACTACTATATATACTAGCGTCCCGCCCCGGCTTCGCACGGGTGCAATCAAAGTTTCTCTACTATATTACACATGTATTATACATATAAACCTTCCTCTTGAATCACTCTATCTATTAAAAAAACCGCATCAAAATCCGTCGCGTAGTTTTAAGAATTTAATTTATTTATTTAGAAACAAACAGTCTCTATAGCTATAGGTATGTATTACAATTAAATTTTTGTAAAATCTAGACTTACAGTTTCCTATGGAAAAATATTGAAACCATACATTAATTGGCATTGTTCATTTTTTTTTGTATGCTCCAATTCGAAAACCATTTCGAGGAAAACCATCATTTATCCGATTTATCTTGTCCGATTTCAAAAATACTTTATGATTGCAGATTTATTTTTGTAAAAGTACTTTGAACCTTTGTTTGACCGAACGACCGGGTTTTTAGACAGAATCCAGCATCGAATGTTTGCCACAAAAATGAAAAAAAAAAAAATGTAGCTAAGGCAACTGTCACGTGTCACTGTCAAATCGACAAAACCATAGACAAAGCCGTTTTTTTTATAGCCAGCCGAACGAAGGCGATTGGGATTCTGTCTAAATTCACGAATTATCAAACAGCGAAAAAATATTTATTATTAATTAGCAAAGCTACATAAAAGCATAATATTCAAATTAGTTGCTTGAAATAGTCCATTTTATCAAATAAAGGTGTTAAAAGCACAGCTTAAAAAAAATGAACAATGCCAATTACGCAAAACTAAAAAGTTTACAGATTTACAGAGAGAAGCACCTTTGTGCATCAAAAACAAAAAGTATACTTTTTTTTTAAAGTATTCTTACATAAGGGACAGACAGCGGAAAGCGACTTTGTTTTACACTATTTAGTGATTGATTCGATCTGTGTTTATTCAAGAATTTTGATCAAAAAGATTTGTCTACACTTCCATTAAGTTGGATATAGTACACTTAGATAGGTATTATATGTGTGTACTCTTATTGTATTTTTATGTATGCATGTGTGTAATGATATTTAGTAGTTTTTATGTTTTGTTTTTGTACTTAGATATGTACGCTCTATTGTGGCTTACACTATCTGGAATTTTAAACTTTCACTTTGTCGGTCCCTCGTTTAATGCTCCTCTCATCTACTCAAAGGTTAACTGGTAGAGATCCCTTATAGGGATAAGTTCGCCTTTGTGCATATATTAATGTTATTTTTTTTTGTGAATTGTATCTATTTCTTTATATTTGTACAATAAAGCATTTACTTACTTACTTACTTACTTTACACTTCGAAATAGAGAAAGAGACATCAAGGACATTCCCACGTCACGTATCTTAGACTACTCCAATACACTCTAAAGTCCGTCAAAAAACGAAAAAAGCGTCTCACCGGCGCAGCCAATCATAGCCCTCCGTTTCCATTCTATATTTAAATAGCCCTATCTATGAGCGCATAGGTGCAGGCAACATGCGCCGGCGCACACCAATAAGGGCCCAGAAGAGCGGCAACAACGCATAGAGCCCTTTTGAAGTTAGAACGCGAATGATAGACGCGCTAGTTTGTACATAACATCCTACTAATATTATAAACGCGAAAGTTTGTAAGTATGGATGTTTGTTACTCTTTCACGTAAAAACTACTGAATGGATTTGGGTAAATTTTGGAATGGAGTTAGCTGATACTTTAGATTAACACATAGGCTATTATTTGTCCCGTAAAATTGCATAGTTCCCGTGGGATAGCGATAAACGTGTAGAGTCGCAATAATAATTATTTCTATACTTCATTTAATTTAGGATGAGAAACCACAACAACATTATATTGCGGCTCGTGAAGTGTACTCTCTTTTCAATTTGTACTAGAGTAATTGTAAACGACACGAAAATAAAGTGGCATTAAAACAATTTTATTTTGCGGCTCCCCGACTATTGCACTGTACTATTTGCTAGGTAAGAAATAGTTGACCAGACGCAATATAATGTTGTTGTGGTTTCTCATCCTAAAATAAATGAAGTATACATAATATCAACGTCAGTTCTTAAGTCTGATTCTACGCAGGCAAAGTCGCGGGCAGAAGCTACTCTATCGTAAAGTTGTGGGGAACAATTTAAACTATACATAGGTATACAATACATTGTGTAAATTAAATTTATACACACACTAGCTTCTACCTGCGACTTCGTGTGCGTAGAATTATACATAAAAACCTTCCTCTTGAATCACTCTATCTATTAAAAAAACCGCATCAAGATCCGTTGTGTAGTTTTGAAGATATAAGCATACATAGGGACATAGGGACACAGAAAGCGACTTTGTTTTATACTATGTAGTGATGATACAAGGTGGAAGTGGAAAGGGGAATCAAACTAGTGATGGGTTGCTAGCATCGCCTATGACATGATCCCTATGATTTTCGCTCATTCCCTCGATGGGCTTTTACGTGCGCGGGAAGAAGAGAAGCAACTGGTACATTCTATGTTTTTTCTTTGGTCCCAGAACAGCGTGGAATTTGGATGGTATATTAGAAAGATAAATTGTTGAATACAACATATGCATACTTCTATATATTTACATCTACTACAGCAGGTCAACGGCCTTCTCGTATCAGTGCTAAGAATGCAGAAAGCATATATATGCTGAATCGATGTGATTATACATATGCAATATGTTGATATTTATCATGTTGCATTGTGACAACTTTGACAGTAAACAAAATACAATTTTATTACACACTACATATTTTACACTTTTGTGAGAAGGGATTACTTAGGAGAAATAATAGTGGTTCAATAATTAACGATCAGGTGAACTTGGTATCATCGCCTTTATTGCGTCCATTTTGATGAATAGAAAAATTGTTTTTGTTAAATACATAACCCTTTCTGTTTGTGTTGTAGTCGGGAAAATTTTTGAAGGTAGTTGTTTGTGTACAATAAAAATCATAAATAAAAGGGTAGTTTAGGAAAATATATGAATGTAGGCACATTATGCTTATTTATACGGTTTCGAATCAGTACGACGTTGGTTTGCATGTGTAACAGTTGTGCTCATTAAACTTTGATAATGATCCCGTAGAGGGATCGAAACGCGTCAGTATTTGTGTGGTGTAAGGGATAATTAAGTTTGTGGGATTTATGTGTTTTATTGGCAGCAGTGGAGGAAGGGATTGCATGAAAAACATATATATATTTCACACAGGCTTGGTTACCTTGCACGTGAGTAGCGGAGTAGCAAGGTAAAATTTTTTGTTCATTACAATTTTATGTCAAAAAGGCGTAATACCTAACTCAAAAACTATATTATACTAGCTGTTGCCCGCAACTTCGTCTGCATAGAATTCGTTTGTCGCTATCCCGCAGGAATTACGCAATTTTCAAACATTGGCTTGCGGGATAGATACATACATATTATAAATCACGTCTTTATCCCTTACGGGGTAGACAGCCTAGGGTAACAAGACTTAAAGGCACGTGATTGTGACGTATAAGTGGAAGGAATCATACCAGTGATAAATAAATATAGGGGTCTCAGCACCGAATATAACTTTGTCCCTTTCGGTGTTGACCCTTGGTCCGTGGGGTCCTAGCGCCATTAGCCTCTTCAAAGATATTTCGAAGCTAATAGACGCTACGGGTTAGAGAGCTGGCAGCTTCCTTGGACAGCGTGTTAGTATCGCTGTCAGGGGGAATGCTGCCAGCGTCTGCGGAACTATGCCACGGAGGCTCCTCATTTTCATTTTATTTTAAGATTATATTTGATCTATAGAAGTAAAACTGAAAACCAGTTGGTGTAAGAGGCCATTGCAGCCTCATTAGAGAGGAATCAAAATAGTGATGGGTTGCTAGCATCGCCTGAAACTATTTCTAAGATCGGCTTTTACTTGCGCTGGAAGAGAAGCAGCTACAGTCAAGTGTAATAATTATGTATCTAGTCAAAGTTTGAAAAACAAGTACCGTATCTTACACCGGCGTAATAAGGTCGTGGGACATATTTTTGAGAAGTTCGTATCGATACTTATTTTTGCACTTGACCGTACATTCTGCTTTTTCTTTGCTGGATTTGGATGGTATATAATGATACTTCCAAGTACTGAGTTTCTTACAAAGCTCGACTATAAGGTCGGCAACGCTCGCGTGACCCTTCTATCCCATGCATGTACGTGGATGACTTATCGATTCGATTTGTTCACTTCTAATAATTGGCTATCTTTTTGGAATTGCGTTAAATTATTTAATAATTACAGTAATTTTGTGTTTTTTCTTTGCTTCCAGAAGTTTACCAACTGATGCTGCTTGCCAACTTCTATAATGTTAATCTTAATTACATCAATCTATTTTAAATATCAGAATCGAGGGAATGGTCGAAAGTCTTAGGAATCACGTTATAGGCGAAGCTCCCATCACTATTTTGATTTCCTTTCCACCTATACGCCCTTAATCATGCTAAACGTGGCCTTAAGGTTTTGTTACCTTAGGCTCAGTCTACCCCGTAAGGGATAAAGTCCTGATATAAGTATGTATTTAAGTGTAATTCACTGTCCTATGGGAATTTCGTTAAATTATTCTATGGTCCATGTTGTAGAACAAACATTTAGCTTGCTACTTGCTACCACACGTATGTGTAAGAAAATCGCGTAGTCCGTGGAACCTTTTCACTGCAAATGTCATGATCGATCGATGCGGCTGCCAAATAAATTATTGCGAAATTGTATGAGAGAAAGTTCCACGGAGAAAATGAAAAGGACCTCCACAAAGTAACGCCTGATTCAACGATCCTAGTTTGTATTAAGGATTAACTCTGTTAAATGTTACATTTTCAGTCTAAGGGCGTTGATGAGTCAGTCAGGATCTCTTTGTTTATGAAGATAGCAGTGCACTATGTTTTCTTTGTTTTAATATAGGTTACAGATCGATAGTTTCTTGACTTTGTACATGCGCAACAAAGACATGGTGGTTCTTTGTTGTTAAAAATCATGAAACAAAACATTTTTCATCGATTTTTCAATATTTTCTCATCGCTGGCCGCTTGAAATTACAGAAAAAATAAATTTAAAATTGGAACGCTACTTTTATCTTTGCGCGTTGCCAGAATTTTAACGGCTTTATTTCATAAATGGAACCCGATGCCAAGTGCTCCGCGCAGGAGAAAGTCTTCGAGCATTTTCAAAATGGCTTCCTCTCGAGTGACGTAACGGAATCTGGTTCGTTCAGCCCCAAAACTGGATGAATATAATAATATATTTTGCGCACATCCCCAACTTTATTGATCGGTTAACGCGGATATATAAAACGCTTTAACGCTTTTTCGAATCCTACAACGTTTCCTATTATCGATTATTTTAACCACGCCCTATTTCGCAATGTGAATTTTCACAAATTAAACAGAATTCTGGCTGAAAAGAGAATTCTTACAGCACTTTACAAAAGAAAAAAAAACCCGCTTCGAGTTTATTATTTTTAAACGCGAACAAAACAGAGCCGCGGCCTGGGGAGATTCAAAAAAGGAACGCCACCAAAATTCGAAAAGCGAACTCAAAATCAAAAGCGACTCACCAGAATCCAACATGGCGGACACAAAGAACGCTACCAAGAGCCAACTGAAATCCTTTTTAACCGCTTTTTCGCGTCTAACATCGTTTTAGGACACTGATTAAATCTTTATTTGTATTATCATGATTTTTGATTGTGCTTTCTGATGTTTTTTGTGCGGTTCAATGGAATGTATGCACTTGGTCGGGTGCATGCGAGTACTGAACTGGCGAACGCTGCACCGGACTCACACAGGCGCAGTGCCCGGTTCACGCACACACAGGCACGGCTGGCGTGGCGTAGAGCCCTGTACGCGACATTGCACATGGCAACAGCATTGTACGACTTTCAACCAATTGATGATTGAGGTTAAAGGTTTGCAAACGTTCGAAAAATTACAAGTACTTTTAAAAAAAAAGTGTCTTCTCAAACATTGTCGTAAATGTCATTCTAAGTAACAGAATGCAAAGGGCTTTGTTGACGGCCGAATTACATTGCAGGCGCGATTTTCTGACCATAAATCGGATTGCTGGACTGTTTCTCATTTGTTTTTAACTTTTTTAAAAGTCAAAGAGACTATGGAATGATGATCAGTAATGTCATACAGCCAAGTCGATGGCCGAGGAAGCGTTTTGTTCGAGTCTAACAGATGACATAAAAAAAACTTAAGAAAAAGGCGGGAACGTGAAAACCACCTAAGTTGCGAGGAAGTTTAGAGCAAAAATTATTTTCATTTCCTCTCAATGTTTGAGAAAAAGAATATCTGCCTCAGTTGGAAGAGCAGCTGGATTCGTAACTTTAAAAAACACTCACCTGCGGTTCGTGTTTTTAAACAAGTTACTCATCCAGCAATTACTGTTATACTGTGACGACAATAACAAAAGTAGTTAAAAATCATAGAAGACAGATATTAAAAATCAAAAAATAAAATCATAGGAATCATGTTATAGGCGATGTGGCTAGCAACCTATCACTATTTTGATTCCACTTTCCATCTCTACGCCTTCAGTTTCTTGCTAAACGTGGCCTGTAGGTCTTGTTACCTTAGGCTCTGTCCACCCCATAAGGGATAAAGGCGTGATTTGTGAATGTGAATGGGAAAAATAACTAAGCTGTCAAAAAATGGTCCCAATTCAGCATTTGCTGGCCTTACAGCCATGCAGCGCTGGGACCTCAACATGACGTCTTAATGCGATTCAATTCCGACTCAGTTTAGCTTCGCTCGCTGCCAGAACCATACTAAAAATGACAGCTACAACCTGAACTGAGTCGAAATTGAAATCGCATTACGACTTCATGGTAAGAGCCAAGGTGTTCCTTTGGTATCACTGCACTGGGTAGAATCGATAACAGAACCCGATCCAACCGTTTTTAGATTTTTTGTCTGTTTGTCTGTTTATGTGTTTGTCCGTATATTTGCGAGCGCATCACGTGCAAACGGCTGAACGGATTTTAACTAGTGACCGACCAAAATTTCAGTTTCGGCCAAAAAATCTAGTTTCGGCCATAGTTTCGGTTTCGGCCAAAATGTAGCCGAAACTTTCGACCCCGCCAAAACTCGAGTTTTCGTTAATTTTCGTGCGTCGTTCGGTAAACTTCGCAGCTAGCTCGTGCTGGCTCGCCGGCGGGGCCCCGGCTCAGTTCGCCACCGTTCATTTAATCGTGAGTTGAGGTTATATTTTGCAATTCAGTGATTATATAAATTTCAGTAAATAATCGTAATTTTAAATGCTTAAATAAGATTCGGTTTCGGTTTCGGTTTCGGCTGAAACAGAGAGCAAGACAGAAAGTTCGGTTTCAGTTTCGGTTTCGGCTGAAAAATCAGTTTCGGTCAGACACAAATTTTAACGCAAACTGTTTATATATATATATATGTATATAATTTGTCAAGAAAATCCCCGGCCAGGTTTGACGGTTGAGGAATTTATCCCGGAAAACAGCTAATTCTATGCGAACAAAGTCGCGGGCAGAAGCTAGTATTTAATAATATTCTTCCATGCTGGTCTGGGAGCAAAGAAAAAACATAGAATGCACCAGTTGCTTCTCTTCCCGCGCACGTAAAAGCCCATCGACAAGGCGATCTTAGGAATCATGCTATAGGCGATGCTAGCAACCCATCACTATTTTGATTCCCCTGTAATGAGGCTGCAATGGCCTATTACAATCTCCAACCTGTTTTCTAAACTAAAACTAATCTTAAAATAAATTAAAAAAGGAGGGTCCCCATGGCATAGTTCCACAGACGCTGGCAGCATTCCCGCTGACAGCGATACTAACACGCTGTCCAAGGAAGCCAGCTCTGTAACCCGTAGCGTCTATTAGCCTCGGAATATCTTTGAAGAGGCTAATAGCGCTAGGAGCTCACGGACCAAGGGTCGACACCGAAAGGGACAAAGTTATATTCGGTGCTGAGACCCCTATATATGTTCGTCTCGTTCCATCCTTTATAGCTCTGCTATGACATTGCTCACATACAAATTTATACATACATACACATACACACATACACACAAATCACGTCTTTATTTACGGGGTATACAGAGCCTAAGGCAAGACCTAGGCCACGACTAGCAAGATTATGGGCGTATAGGTGGCAAAAAAATTATACTTTAAGATTTTCAAAGCCATCCTAGTGGGCTAGTATATTATAAATCCAGTGCATATCTTACTATGGCCTTTAGGTCTTGATACCTTAGGCTCTGTCTACCCCGTAAGGGATAAAGACGTGATTTATGTAAGTACTCTTTATTGTACGGTCAAGTGCAAAAATAAGTATTGATAGGAACTTCTCAAAAATATGTCCCACGACCTTATTACGCCGGTGTAAGAGCGTATGGTACTTATTTTTGCAACTTTGTCTAAATACATATTACTACACTTGACTGTACATAGAGCACATTAAATTTTACGGGTAATGAGAAATACAGATATACAAAGGCGAATATGTAACGTAGGTATGTATGTATATTTAAAAAATGCATAGCTATTTTTTTGAATCACCCAATATTTGTTTTACAGTATAGTACAAGTAAGTCATTAATAATTGCAGTGATAAGGTTCCGTGGTGGTATTTTTATATTTGCTATTCTAATTTTTATTTTTTGTATGAATTATTTTACTGTATGACAACGTCTATCCCATTAGCCTGAATAGTTATTTTTAAAAAGGGTCTAGTAACTTCCACGCTGGTCTGGGAGCAAGGAAAAAACATAGAATGTACCAGTTGCTTGTCTACCCGCGCAGATGGTAAAAGCCCATCGAGGGAATGGGGGAAAATCGTAGGAATCATGTTTTAGGCGATGAGGCTAGCAACCGATCACTATTTTGATTCCATTTTCCACCTATACGCCCACAATCTTGCTAAATGTGGCCTGTAGGTACCTGTTACCTTAGGCTCTGTCTACCCCGTAAGGGATAAAGACGTGATCTGTGTATGTGTATGTATGTATGTAAGTCTAGTAACAGAAACAAGGTGATGTTTAAACTTTTATATATTGTAGAATAGTTGTTGCTCGCGATTCTGTCAGCGCAGAATTCGCCTATCGTTATCCCGCGGGAATTATGCGATTTCTAGGATTAAAACTGTCCTATGTCCGTCCCTGGGACTGAAACTAATTGTATACCAAATGTCAACTAATTATGTATGTTTAATGTAACCGCGGCATATAAGGTGTCAGCCAATTTTACTTAATTAGGTACTAAGTACTTAAGTTGTGTACTAAGCTGCATAAATTATTTTATTTTTTCTCTTTATTTCTCTCTTTAATTTTCCGGGATTAAAAGTATTTAAAATATTGACCAGGGATAAGGTACCACCACGCAAAATTTCATTTTATATATGAGCCTTTGTGAAAGCAGACAATCCTACTAATATTATAAATGTGAAAGTTTGTGAGTATGTTTGGATGTTTGTTACTCTTTCACGCTGGACAGATCTGGATGAAATTTGGAACATACATAGATTATAGTCTGGAATAACACATAGGCTACTTTTTATCCCGGAAATTGCGTAATTCCTGCGGGATAGCGATAAACGAATTGTATGCAGGCGAAGTTGCGGGCAACAGCTAGTAATAAATAATATTCCTTGATCAAAGAAAAACTAACTAACTACGGGAAAATTAATTTATCGCGGGCGAAGCTGCGGACGGAAGGCTGGTTCAATATAAAATTACATCATCACTTAAAATTAAATGTCAAGGAATTTGTATTGAAATCGTCAGCTTAAAATAAAAAAATGTCAACAATGAAAAATTAAATACAATTCAATTTAAATACAAATTAAAAATGTCATAAAATGGAAATTAACATTAAGAGAAACAAAAAAAATAAAATGAATAAATTAGATGAGTGTCAAATTAAAAAATTCGTCTACAGAATAAAATGCGTAATGGGGTATGGGTTTATCCCTTACGGTGTAGACAGAGCCTAAAGTAACAAAACCTAAAAGCATTATATTGTGCGTGTATGAATGGAAAGGGGAATCAAAATAGTAAAATATTCTTAAGATTTTCGCCGAAAAAACTAAAATGTTTAAAAGTGCTATACCCGTACTTTCTTCTCGGCAACCGGGACGCCTGCACTCTAGATATATACATTGTATGTTGTGTGTATGGCGTGGGGGGGGGGGGGGGGGGGGGCTGGGGGTGCGCCGTCAGATACGACAGCTAGCTGCAAATTTGGATGTAATCTTGTAATTAGACATTCTGATATAGACGGTTATTTAGAGTCGCTAGAATTACTAAACAGGGATGAGGAGCCATTATACATAAACGGATAACTCACGTATAAAAAGTCGAGTAATGCTCGACATGTTTCGGACTATTTCGTAGTCCTTCTTCCTGGAGCGCTCGCCCCAGCAGTGCAGTGCTCGCAGTGTTCGTTTCGCTGCCGCCGGGGCGAGCACTCCAGGAAGGATTACGAAATAGTCCGAAACATGTCAAGCGTCACTCGACTTTTTATACGTGAGATATCCGTTTATGTGTAATGATGATTAAGTCTCACGGTAGTTTCATGTTTCATCACGTCTATCCTTAACGGGGTAGATACAGTCTAGGGTAAGACCTAGACCACCGTTTAGCTTGATTGTGGGCGTATTGAAAATATGTTTAAATACATACATAAATTACGTCTTTACGGGATAGACAGAGCCTAAGGTAACAAGACCTGGCCACGTTTAGCATGATTGTGGGCGTATAGGAAAGGGAAATCAAAATAGTGATGGGTTGCTAGCATCGCCTATAAAATGATTCCTAAGATCTTTACCCATTCAGGGGCTTTTACCATCTGCGCGGGAAGAGAAGCAACTGGTGCATTCTATGTTTTTTCTTTCCCAGACCAGCGTGGAAGCTTAGTTATTATATCATTAAGTTAATTTTAAACAAATTAAATGATATTTTCAACTAGCTCTTGCCCGCAACTTTGTCTGCATAGAATTCGTTTATCCCGCAGGAATTACGCAATTTTCCGGGATAAAAAGTAGCCTATGTGTTATTTCAGACTATAATCTATCTTTGATCCAAATTTATCCAACCGTTCCACTGTGCGATGAAACCCCGATCTAGGTGGACAAAAAGGGTCACGCTATTTCATTATCTGTGGTGGCTATAGCGATACCCAACATCCTAGAAGGAATGATTCCAGTAATAGTTTTGTCCCACTATCCTCATAAAATTAATAAATAATGTCGAAGCGAACCGAAACACTGTCATCGATAGTGAAATCGTGCGTTTTACTGCTCTTCGCTTATCAATATTTTATAATAATTATCAATCAGATCGTGCTACTTCTAGTCATGGATCGTGAAGTAAATGGTAAGGACTACATTTTAAAATATTAATTGTTAAAAACGGATATTCCTTTGCCAATAAAAATCAACTTTAACGTAAAAAATTCAATTTTTTTTGCATGAGTTTCGTATTTCATAGACAAGGAAAAGGATGCCCTCCCTTGCCCCCGGGCTGGATTTTTTTTTAATGATAGAGTTTTTAATGTTCTTTCGTTTGATGCATGTTAGAAACTGCGATCTGATGCGAGTCTTTGACTTTTTTTTAGAAATCGAACTATCCGTACCTAGGAGGGAGTTTTATGAAGAATGGTTAAAACACGCTAAAAAGGATAAAAATAACCGTCCTTTCGATTATTTTTCAATTAAATTTGATTTCAACAGTCACGCCAGATTCAACTAAGAAATTTCAAGAGAAATATAGCTCGTATTTCTGGGAAATTATTAGAATTAGCGATTCAGAGTAAGGTTCTTACCTAATAAACCGCATAAATTATTAGTGTTGTTTTATTTACTTCATAGTGCTGTGAAAAATAATATGATTATAAAATGTGTGTCAAAAACTACATTTATACTGCCTAAAACAATGACCAATATAAATTGGCCTTCACGCGTGTAGTAATTCTTAGTACCAATAGGTCAGCTTATACTGGTTTTATATTTTAATGTGATTTTGTAATTTCTTTCATTTCATTTCTATTTTGACATCATAATATGACCTACTAGAGTCGGTTTTGAGGCTTAAATAATATTGTCCACCTAGATCGGGGTTTCATCGCACTGTGCGTTCTGGCGTGAAAGAGTAACAAACATCCATCCATCCATTCATCCATACTTACAAACTTTCGCGTTTATAATATTACTAGCTTCTGCCCGCGACTTCGTCTGTGTAGAATTATACATAAAAACCTTCCTCTTGAATCACTCTATCATATTAAAAAAACCGCATCAAAATCCGTTGTGAAGTTTTGAAGATATAAGCATACATAGGGACATAGGGACAGAGAAAGCGATTTTATTTTATACTATGTAGTGATAGTGATAGTGAAGTAGGATAATACGGCATACAACAGCCTGAGTGACATCGCTTGTCACATTACTTAATGACAGATTTAGCAATTCATTGCTTTTCCAATTAAACTTCACTACATAGTATAAAATAAAGTCGCTTTCTCTGTAGGGATGTCCCTATGTCCGGAAAATTTCCGGGATAAAATGTAGCCTATAACCTGGGCAGGGATTTATTCCACAGATCCAAGAAGTCAAAGTGGTTTGACCAAAATTTACAAATACGGTAGTCGCGTTATTAAAACTAATTATCAGCTCTACATTATGTTAATAAAAACTGTTAAAATACATGCATACATAAATCACGTCTTTATCCCTTACTGGGTAGACATACCCAAGGTAACAAGACCCAAAGGCCACGCTTGGCATGATTGTGGGCGTGTAGGAAATGGGAATCAAAATAGTACATTATTTCGCAGCAATGGTGCCTATGCCTAATTTAATGAGTAGGTAACTACCTACTTCTTTACTCGTTATGAAATGTCAGGTGTGATGATATTTTTATTCTTCTCTGTACGACTTGTAGCATCTAACATTGTATCTGAATGGAAGGGTCCTGTAACACAGGGTATCCTAGCACAGGGCCCTCAGTTGTAACTAACCTGTAAAATTTGTTTGGAATAAACACTTTTTTCATTTTTTAGGGTTCCGTACCTCAAAAGGAAAAAACGGAACCCTTATAGGATCACTTTGTTGTCCGTCTGTCCGTCCGTCCGTCTGTCACGACCCTTTTTCTCAGTAACGCGTGGAGGTATGAAGCTGAAATTTATATCAATTACTCAGGTCTACTGTCCCTTGAAGCTGTGAAAAAATCAAACTTCTAAGCCAACGCAATCAAAAGATACAGCCGTTTATGCCGCAAATTTCCGCAAATTTTCAACTCTCAAGGGAATCAAAACCTACAAGGTAGTTCCCGTGAACGCAGAATCTTGAAATTTGGTATGAAGGTAGGTCTTATAGCACAGATTAAAGAATAATTGCGAAAACCGTAAATGTGTATGTATGTCTGTATATAGCAGTGACCAATACAAAGTAACCCCACACTGCGTACATTTTGCTTTGGAACAGGGCTCTGCTTACACTGGTTTTAGATATTTATAGATAATGATACGGAACCCTCGGTGCGCGAGTCCGACTCGCACTTGACCGGTTTTTCATTTTTTTTTTCAGTAATGCGGTAGCTAGCCGCATCGCCTATACCAGGGGTGGCCAACAGGTCGATCGCGATCGACCAATCGATCGCGACTGTTAGTCCAGTCGATCGTGGCAAGGCATAAAATATAAATACTTAGACCAGACTGCGCAACGTAATAACCAACTGCTGGTTTAAGGTTTCATGAAGTATGTAATTGGTAGATCGCACAGGGTTTCGTTAGTAAACAGGAGATCTTGGGTCTAATAAAGTTGGCCACCCCTGGCCTATACGATGATTCCTAAGATTTCCCCCCATTCCCTCGAGGGGTTTTTACGTGCGCGGGAAGAAGCAGCTACATTCTATGTTTATCTTCGATCCCAGACCAGCAAGAAACCGACGAGCATGTATGAAGAGATTGATGACTGTGGATGAAGCGAAAGAAATATGTCAGGATCGTAGCAAGTGGAACAAAGTAGTCTCTGCCTACCCCTATGGGAAAGAGGCGTGACGGTATGTATGTATGTGTGTATGAAGTTTAGCCTCCGAATATGACACGGCTGACCTTGCAACTTGACTACCGGCTGTCAATTACTGTCACCAAGCGGACGTTGGACGGTCACGACTTCCGGTCTCATAACTGCCAAGTGCCAACATTATTTGGCTAACACGAGAGCTGATCTCGCCAACAAACAGGGTGGTTAGGACCAGTAAGAAAGAAAGAAAGAAAAAAGTTTATTTATGACAATCACAAAACATCAAATAAAATAAATTAAATACACTTAATACAATAAATTGTCACAAAATGGTCCCAACTCAGCATTTGCTGGCCTTACAGCCAGCGCTGGTCTTCCGTCGGGACCATAGGGTGATTACATTAAAGATTACAGAAGAAGATTACTTTAAAAATAAAATAACAGTAAGAGATAGACACTAAGATAAACATAAAAAAATATAGTTGGATGTGGTTGCCCGGGCACAAAGCCCTTTGTCTTTAAAAAGGAAATAGTAAAACAAAATAAGCATAGACAACCACGTCACAGACAATAGAAAAATAGAAGGAAAGGAAGTGAAGTGAAATGACAACATTGTATTTACAGCCAAGCAGAGTAGCTTTAGGTTAGAAAAGACATATAATTAGTTCAAGTTGGATAGCCTCCGAATATGACACTTGCAACTTGACTACCGGCTGTCAATTACTGTCACCAAGCGGACGTTGGACGGTCACGACTTCCGGTCTCATAACTGCCAAGTGCCAAGATTATTTGGCCAAGAAACGAGAGCTGATCTCGCCAACAGGGTGGTTAGGACCAGTAGCAGTGGCGTAGCTAGGTAACCAAGGGCCCTGGTGCAAATAAAAAAATGGGGCCCCACTACTATCTTAACTGCTTACTTTTTTTTTTTTTTTTATGTGAATAGGAAGGCAAACGAGCAAGTGGGTCACCTGATGGTAAGTGATCACCACTGCCCATAGACACTCGCAACCCCGGAGGGATTGCAGATGCGTTGCCAACCTAGAGGACTAAGATGAAATGCCTCTTGTGCCAGTAAATTCCCCGGCCGTCTTACTCTCCACACCGGAACACAGCAGTGCAAGCACTGCTACTTAGCGGCAGGATTAGCGAGTAAGATGGTGGTAGCGATCCGGACGGACCTTGCACAAGGCCCTACCACCCGTTTTAATAATAATAGTTCAATCGAGATTTTCTGGTAAGGATTCGAGGCCCCTCTGAGCTTGAGGGCCCCGGGGCACTGTCCCGCCTAGTTCCTAGGTAGCTACGCCACTGACCAGTAGGCTTATTACCTACTTCTTTTTTAATATGGCCCCATCGATCGATGCGATTTCGCCAATGTCAAAGTAATAAATACAGTATTCAAAAATCTTGTGGCAAAAATGTCGGCAACGTTGTACGGTAGAACACGGTCAAAAGACCCCTCCCCCTGTCGAGCTATTAACCAACGGATAATGATATCGCTCGGAGACCGCCAGGAAATCATTAACTGGTGCCCAGGGTGCAAGATTTTTGCCCATTCCCTCGATGGGTTTTTACCATCTGCGCGGGAAGAGAAGCAACTGAAACATTCTATGTTTTTTCTTTGCTCCCAGACCAGCGTGGAAGTAAGTATTAATAGATTAAAGTAATAATATTGTAAGTAAGTAATTAATGCTTTATTGTACAAATATAGAGAAGCAGAGACAAATCACAAAAAAAGACCTTAAATATATGCACAAAGGCGAACTTATCCCTATAAGGGATCTCTACCAGTTAACCTTTGAGTAAATGAGAGGAGCACTAAGCGAGAGACCGACAAAGAGTGAGTTTAAAATATCCATATAGTGAAAGCCACAATAGAGCGTACATCTACGTACGTATAATTACTAGGTAAGCTATAGCCGGCCTTATCAATACAGAGCGATCACTGCCAGGCAACATTAATAACAGAAAGTATTAATAGATTAAAGTAATAATATTGTATGTATGTATCTATTTATGTATAACTCTTTATTGTACATAAAACACAAGAAAAAGATGAATACAGGACAACACACATGCACAAAGGCGAACTTATCCCCAAAAGGGATATTTGTATGTATGTAAGTATGTAAACTCTTTATTGTGCAAAATAAACAAGAGAAATACAATTGACAAACACTGAGATACATGCACAAAGGCGGACTTATCCCTTTAAGGGATCTCTTCCAGTCAACCTTTGAGTGGATGAAAGGAGTATTATATTAGGGATGGACGAGTGAGTTTAAAAATTACAAACACTGAGAGCCACAGTACATAACTTTACCGAATATAATACATAAACTCCTAAAACCTACCAGTCAATATATAGTCAGTATTTGTAATATTAGTATGGATTTGTCAGCACAATGGATAAGGCAACGCTATGTCTGTACGTCTGTATGACATCCCAAACGCCAGACTGCGCTAGTCTGTCTGGATATAGTTGCTCACGGAAGTAAGGCTACAACCTTCGGGGGTCAACGACCGAGGGCGGCCGAGTGCGAGCGGGCACATAAGCGGAGCGACAAGCGGGGCGGTGTAACTGGTCATTTTGCTAATCACCTAAGTCGATGCTTTCAATATTCTATTGCACTACTCTCGGACTTCCACGCTGGTCTGGTAAAGAAAAAACATAGAATGTACCAGTTGCTTCTCGTCCTGCGCACGTAAAAGCCCATCGAGGGAATGGGCGAAAATCTTAGGGATCATGTTATATAAGCTACTAGCAACCCATCACTGTTTTGATTCCCCTTTCCATCCATACGCCCACAATCATGCTAAACGTGGTCTTTAGGTCTTATCACCTTATGAAAATGAAAATGAAATGAAAATGAAAATGAAAATGAAAATGAAAATGAAATGAAATGAAATGAAATGAAATGAAAATGAAAATGAAAATGAAAATGAAAATGAAAATGAAAATTTAGTTTTGCAAATTGGCCTTCTTTTTGAAACTACCAGCACATTCGGAAAGACCATCATTGCCAAGAAAAATGCGCCGCAAGAAACTTGGCAGAAAGTCATTTATATCTTAGGCTCTGTCTACCCCGTAAGGGATAAAGACGTGATTTATGTATGTGTGTATGTACTCTCGCGCGTCCGTCATTGAGAGGGACACAGCCATGGTGTCGGCGCAGTAGCTTCCCACACCAGCTCACGTACAGTCAAGTGTAATAATATGTATCTAGTCAAAGTTTCAAAAATAAGTACCATACGCTCTTACACCGGCGTAATAAGGTCGTGGGACATATTTTTGAGAAGTTCGTCGCGATACTTATTTTTGCACTTGACCGTACCTCCACTAGTGGCGTAACTATAACGTCTGGGGCCCGCGGCAAATTCGTCAGATGCTCCTTCCTCAATATAAAGAAGTGCATCAGCGTCCCTTCTGTGCTCTAAACCAAGCCAGTTCGGGGTCCCGTAGAGCTAGGAGCCCCTGGCATTTTGCCACCCCTGCCACCCTATAGTTACGCCACTGACCTCCACAGAACGAATGACATCCCACAAATCAAACAAGATCAAACAAGTTTGTCAAGCAAGTTTGACCGTTTGCGCAGGGCGCTTTAACAAATTTGTTTGATATTTGGTTTGATCGTTTACGCTTATGTTTGATGAAAACGTGAAGTTTGACAAGCAAGTTTGTCAAACAAATTTGATCGTTTACAGGGCGCTTAACTGTAAGGGATAAAGACGTGATTTTCGTATGTTAGTAGTTTGATACCGCTGTGACTGCGGCCGCGCCCGACTCCCCAGACAGGCTGTGTTGCCGTTTCTCTGTCTCGCTCTAACCCTCTCTGATCTATAGCTGTGTGCCCTCACTGCTGCGTTGGGCAAACTAAATCCATACCCAGACTTGCTGTAAACTCGACAAAGGAATTAAATTAATTTGAAAATCGGGCACTAAAAAACAATTTGCGATACAATATTAAATTTTACATACATACACAAATCACGACTTTATCCCTTGCGGGGTAGACGGAGCCTAAGGTAACAAAAGCTTAAGGCCACGTTTAGCATGATTAAGGGCGTGTAGGTGGAAAGGGAAATGAAAATAGTGATGGGTTGCTAGCATCGCCTGTAACGTGATTCCTATGACTTTCACCCATTCCCTCTATGGGAAAAAAGTCTACATACATACATATATCACGTCTTTATCCCTTACGGGGTAGACAGAGCCTGAGATAACAAAACCTTAAGGCCACGTTTAGCATGATTGTGGGCGTATACGTGGAAAGGGGAATCAAAATAGTGATCGGTTGCTGGCATCGCCTATAAGGGCTTTTAGCCTTTTACCATCCGTGCGGGAAGAGAAGCAACTGGTACATTCTATGTATTTTCTTTACCAGACCAGCATGGAAGTAATGGAGATAGCTGATACCCTTGGTTAGCACATAGGCTATTTTTTATCCCGGAAAATTGCATAGTTCCCTCGGGATAGGGAAACTAATTCTTTACAGACAAACTTGCGGGCAGCTAGTATTAGTATAGATTGATAAATATGCAAATTTCGTCCTTCTGAGCAATATTGGCTACAGTGACATACTTTGATGTGGCCGATAACGAAGTCTGATAAACTATCTAACAGATAAGATATTCAATACTTGACCAGAGAACAAAGAATTAATATTAGGAGACATCCTACTAATATTACAAACGCGAAAGTTTGTAAGTATTTGCATGTTTGTTACTCTTTCACGTCAGAACGGCTGGACAGATCTGGATGAAATTTGGAACATAGATAGATTATAGTCTGGAATAACACATAGGCTACTTTTTATCCCGGAAAATTTTGTTATTACAAAGCTGAAGCTGAGACCCGTCGGAAGTTCCAAACAAAAGATTTAAAATATCGAACGAGTGTTCGATATATGGAACTTGAACTAAGTCTCAATGCAGCCAGCAACAGAAACCTGCCAGTATAAAACTAGCAGAACCTATTCCTACATGTCTGCTCCCTCTCCAATTAGGAATAGGCCTTAGGCTCTGTCTACCCCGTAAGGGATAAAGATGTGATTTGTGTAAGTATGTTTAGGCTTGGGTACGGCAAAAGAAGCATGAAAGTAGAATAAATGCAGTAGAAATGAGAGCGTTAAGAAGTATGGAAGGTGTATCACTGAAAGACAGAATAAGGAAGTGTGATAAGGGAACGTGCTGGTGTGAAAGAGGATATAGTGACTAGGATAGAAAAAAGTATGCTTAGTTGGTTTGAGCATGTAGAGCGGATGGATGAAAGTAGACTAACTAAACAGATCTATATGGGGAGTGTGAATGGTTACGTTAGGAGGGGAAGGCCTAGACGGACGTTTCGAGACCAAATAGGAGACGTTTTGGAAAAAGGTCAGGTCAGGACCCGAAACCGACGAGCATGTATGAAGAGATTGATGAATGTGGATGAAGCGAAAGAAGTATGTCAGGATCGTAGCAAGTGGAACAAAGTAGTCTCTGCCTACCCCTGTGGGAAAGAGGCGTGACGATATAAAAATAAAAATAAAAAAAAACATTTATTACCAAAACATAAGCAGATTGAAGTAACGTTGACAACAGATTCAAGACTAAAGGCAACGGGTACCAGTCAGCGCTGGTTTTCAGTCTGGTCCCTTTATCGGAGGCTAGTTGTATGTATGTATGTATGTTAGGCATTTTCAAATTTGTTATGCTCATTGAAATGGACCTCAAACTAACGCCTGGTTCAATGAATTAGTAATATAGGTGCCCCAGATACATCGGGGCCTCAGACACCTCGGCGTCCCTCGATATCGCCCTATCTTATCAGCTCGTATTCAGCAAGGACGGACGTTCGATAGATTTGAAGAATTGACGCGCTTAGAGTTCATTCACCTCTAGCTCATAAACTAACACACACACACATCACGTCTTCATCCCTGCCCAAGGCAACAGACCTACAGGCCACATTCAGCAAGATTAGCGTATAGGTGGTAAATGGAATCAAAATAGTTATGGGTTGCTAGCATCGCCTATAACATGATTCCTATGATTTTCGCTCATTGCCTCGATGGGCTTTTACGTGCGCGGGAAGAGAAGCAACTGGTACATTCTATGTTTTTTCTTTGCTCCCAGACCAGCATGGAAGACTAAGGTCTCATAAAATTTCATTTAATTTCATTTTCAGCGACCGTTTTACTTTTTCGAAGACACACAACGCTGATGATCTATTTTTTATGTTGTATGTTTTTTTTTTGTTTTCCCTTATATATTTTCTATAAAATTGTGTATATTATCTTATATTTGTGTGTCTTGCAAAAAGGAATAAATTTCTTCTTTCTTTCTTTCTATTTTAAATACAAGTTTTCTTGCTGACTGTACTTGCATTGTCATCCGTCTTACATATGTAAACCAAATTTCAAGTCAATCGGACCAACCGTTGAAGAGTTCCCTCCTGCGGAGACGGTCCCATGTAGACCACCAGAATTCTACTACCAGATTATTGTATTGTCATCTGACTTACACAAGTATGCATTTCAACTCAATCGGATGAAGATGTCGGCTTCCAAATTGAATCGTAAGATACCAACCGGACAAACATACATATATACATGCACTAGCTTCTGCCCGCGACTTCGTCTGCGTAGAATTATACATAAAAACCTTCCTCTTGAATCATTCTATCTATTAAAAAAACCGCATCAAAATCCGTTGTGTGGTTTTGAACATGTAAGCATACATAGGGACATAGGGACAGAGAAAGCGACTTTATTTTATACATACATACATCCCCCGATCTTGTGATCCCCCGGGTCTTGCAGGTGTCCCTGGGCGACGGTGATTGCTTTCCATCAGGTGACCCGTCTGCTCGTTTGCCCCCTCTTTTATATAAAAAAAAAAAAATACATACATAAATCGCGTCTTTATCCCTTACGGGGTAGACAGAGCCTAAGGTGACAAGACCTAAAGCCACGTCTAGCATGATTGTGGGCGTATGGATGGAAAGGGGAATCAGAACAGTGATGGGTTGCTAGCCACATCGCCTATATAACATGATCCCTAAGATTTTCGCCCAATCCCTCGATGGGCTTTTACCATCTGCGCGGGAAGAGAAGCAACTGGTACATTCTATGTTTTTTCTTTGCTCCCAGACCAGCATATGTAGTGACTATGTAGTGAAATACATATACATATTAACGAGTAATTACCTAGTTAACAAAAACAGTTTAATGTCAAAAATTCCTACATCATTTTGTAAAAATCAAAATCAGTCCAACCGTTTCAGAGCTACGCTGCCAACGACACACACAGACAGCGACGTTAAACTTATAACACGATTTTTGCGTTGGGGGTTATATTAAAAAAACCACGAAAAAAACTTATAAGTAGTGTAAGAACAGGCCCTACAAAGTAAAATTTAAAAAAAAATGTAAAAACACCTGACACGCACACACACACAATGACGTAAAACATGTAACATTACAATAATCACAATTAAAAACAAAAAATGTAAACTCAACGCCGTATATAGATTCCAAAAAAGTTACCAAAGATGGCCGACCGTCACGTCACAAGTGTCATTTTCATTATGACATTCCAGATGTAACCAACCGATGCACATTAATAAAAAATAGTCATAATAATATTTTGTTGTTATTTAAGTGTAAACATTATCCCGAGTTTTTGATGTTTCCTATATACAGTGTAAAAATATGTACTTAATCAAAGTTTCAAAAATAAGTACCACAGACTCTTATTCCGACGCAATAAGGCTGTAGTAACATATTTTTGAGTGGTTCGAATAGATACTTATTTTTGCACTTGATCCTACCTATGCATACCCTATTTAATAGGGCCTATTGCATACGATGTGTGTTGCACATGAATACCTTGGTTTTGAACTATTCATGTGTCAAAATATATCATTTTTACGAGTTTGACTGACAAACATACAAACTAAGTTTTTACCCTGCGACTAAGGAGTTAGGAACTATTGATTAGTAATAAAAACAGAAAGCATTCGATCAATCCAAACGTCAGATGCCGAATGAAATGAAGTGACAATTGGAGATGTCATGGTGGGTGGCCCTGTGGCCGCCATGTTTACCATAAAGTTTGCCATACGTGATTTGTTGTCAATATTTCTACGTGCATATCAAAAATATTTTATAAATAGATATAGGTACGCAAATTATAACATTAATAGTATCCAAATGTTGTTTAAACCTGAAGTATTACCACTGTAATATGAACTTTTCTTCTACAAAACAGTTTCAATCAAATTTCTGTAGGTGAAATTAATATTGATATGAAATAATTTATTTATGTGGTTGCATTTAATTTTAACTTTACAATTACATATAAATAAATTACTTATGTATTATATTTACAAAAGTTAAAACTTACCGATGCAAAACTTTTTTATTTTATTGGCAACACACGAGTAGTTTTTTTGGAATCTATATACGGCGTTGAGTATAGTAAAATGAATGCAGCAAAGGCAACACTAAAACAAACAAAAAAGGTTGCAATAACTTTTTTCCCCCAAAAACTAGTCAAATAGGCAGCTTATTTATGTCAGCGCATCCGGCGCTCCTATTGGCCGACGGTTTTTTTTCTAATGGGGGACCACGGCCGCATCTATTCGGCCGCCATAAAAAATATGTATGCTTTATCTAGGATCATAGAAGGGTCTCTATTGGGTAGAGTTTTATGTTTGAATAGGTGTAAATAGGTTGGTTTGAACTGTTTAGTATGCGAGTCTTCGGTTCTGTTTTACCTGTATGATTGCCTTCTATTTCGCAGTAATAAATAAAAAAAAAACAGGGGTGTGTCGGGTTACCTCCGCGTGTGGCCAAGAGCTGCGGTTCATTTTTGGATCCGTCCGGGAAGAGCAGTTGGTCCGGTGCACCCTGGGCATCGGCTAATGATTTCTTGGCAGTTGCTGGGATATCATTGACCGTTAACAGAAAATCGCATAATTCCCGCGGGATAGCGATTAACGAATAGAGCTATACTTCATTTAATTTAGGATGAGAAACCACAACAACATTATATAGCGGCTCGTGAAGTGTGCTCTCTTTTCAATTTGTACTAGAGTAATTGTAAACGACACGAAAATAAAGTGGCATTAAAACAATTTTATTTTGCGGCTCCCCGACTATTGCACTGTACTAATAGCTAGGTAAGAAATAGTTGACCAGACGCAATATAATGTTGTTGTGGTTTCTCATCCTAAAGTAAATGAAGTATAGTAACGTATAAAATTGTCCGTCAATGAGTCATGACGGCTGGAGAATGCCTTGACGGACAGACGGCAGAAGTGACCGACTTTTCCCATTGCTCTCCCGTCATAAAATAAAATGATATACCGTATAATTTAATTTTTACATACATACACAAATCACGTCTTTATCCTACATGAGTAGACAAAGCCTGGCAACAGACCTAAAGACCACGTTTAGCATGATTGTGGGCGTATGGATGGAAAGGGGAATCTAAATATTGATGGGTGAGCATCGCCTGTAGTTTGATTCCTAAGATTTTTGGCCATTCCTTCAATGGGCTTGCACCAGCTGCGAGGGACGAGAGGTAACTGATACATTCTATGTTTTTCCTTTACTCCCAGACCAGCATGTAAGTACAAAATTGGTTTCAAAGAATACAATAAAAAAACATGTTCGCTAAGAAGTTTTCGGAAAATTCCCGTAGGAAACTTTCATTTAGGGAACATTTTTGCTTTTTTTAGAATATTCTGGAACTGACACATTGCTATACAGATTAAATAATAATGCCGTTTTAAATTGTCCGTCAGTGAGTCATGACGGCTGGAGAAGGCCTTGAGACGGCTGACGGCAGACGTCCGGCCGCGGACGGCAGAAGCGACCGAACAATGCTTCTGTTTTCATTTGACAGTTGCCGGGTTTCGAAGAAACATGAATGAAACAGTTTGGACAGAGTGAGAGATGCTGTTGCACTCGCTCTCGATCTTAACAACATTATTGAACACATGTTTATTCAGAGGATATATTGACTAGGATAGAAAAAAGTACGCTTAGTTGGTTTGGCTACGTAGTGCGGATGGATGACAGACTAACTAAACAGATCTGTATGGAGTGTGAATGATAGTGGGAGGGGAAGGCCTAGACGGACGTTCCGAGATCAAATAAAGTATTGGAAAAAGGTCAGGTCAGGAGTAACCGAAACCGACGAGCATGTATGAAGAGATTGATGAATGTGGATGAAGCGGAAGTATGTCAGGATCGTAGCATGTGGAACAAAGTAGTGTCTGCCTACCCCTGTGAATTATTAATACAAAAATGGCATATCTTACAGTAGTCATTATATACAGCGAGCGGACCTAAACTGAATCGGAATTGAATCGCATTAAGACGTCATAGAGAGAGAGAGAGAGAGAGAGAAAGAGACAGAAACATTTATTTACATACATTCGATACACGTAGATATATAACAGGAAGAAATACAATATACTTAGAAATAGTAGTCATAGTAAGTCCCCTGTTATGTATGTTCGTAAGTTAATGTAAGTACAACAACACCTAATGTTTAAATTCTTGGCAAGTCGCAGTTTAATTCTTGAATACCATCCAGGCGTATATTTATGTGGCATCGCGTATTTATGTTTTTGCATAGTTCACTGAACTTTGTCACACTTTCTTTTATTTTCCGATTAGACACACACACACATACACACACACACACAAATCACGTCTTCATCCCTTACGGGGTTGACAGAGCCTAAAGTAGCAGGTACCTACAGGCCACATTTACCAAGATTGTGGGCGTATAGGTGGTAAATGGAATCAAAATAGTGACGGGTTGCTAGCATCGCCTATAACATGATTCCTATTATAATCGTCCATTCCCCCGATGGGCTTTTACGTGCGCGGGAAGAGAAGCAACTGGTACATTCTATATTTTTTCTTTGCTCCCAGACCAGCGTGGAAGACTCCGATTAGACTGTCTTTGATAATTATTAATTACAATTTAATATTCTCCACGCGTTGCAGACACATAGCTTGACAGACAGACGGACGGACAACAAATTGATTTTATATTTAAAGGTTCCTGGACTGTGAAATAACAATAAAGTAAAAAGCCTCCATGCTGGTCTGGTTATTTATTTTAAACTCTTTTTAAATTCTGTAAATCGGCAATGGCTAGACAGTTAAATATATAAGAAATAAGGCTAATTTAATTACAATTAATTAGAATGCTAATGGTGTAAATTCATCGTCACTTAGTCACTCCGGTTCGTCACGACGGTTGGAGACGGCCTTGACCGGCAGACGGACGCAGCCGGACCAGGCCCATTACATACATACATACATAACTACATACATAAATCACGTCTTTATCCCTTACGGGGTAGACAGAGCCTAAGGTAACAAGACCTTAAGGCTACGTTTAGCATAGTTTAAGGCGTATAGGTGGAAAGGGGAATCAAAATAGTGATGGGTTGCTAGCCGCATCGCCTATAAAATGGTTCCTAAAATTTGTGCCCATTCCCTCGATGGGCTTTTACCATCTGCGCGGGAAGAGAAGCAACTGAAACATTCTATGTTTTTTCTTTGCTCCCAGACCAGCATGGAAGAATTACATACGTACTTACATATTCTTTTAGCTTTTTAGTATGTCTACTCTCTATACTCTGGTGTCTGTTGTCCTGGCAATCGTTCGAAGGTTGACTGGAAGAGATCCCTTTAAAGTGGGTGACAGACGAGCGAGTAAGTTCGCGTACTTACGGCTCGACGACTTTACTCGCCTACTCTACTCTAAAAGTACGCGTACTGACTGACACAGGTGAGTAGTCGTCGAGCCGTAAATAATTTCAAAATTTTGTGACATTCAATTAATTTATCAATTTTAATTTTATATGTATAATTTTTGACGATTTCAATATTAAGTTCTCGTAGCTTGACATTGTACAATTTATGATGTAATTTTATATTGAATGAATAAATAAAAAATAAAAAAAAAATACGCGTAGGGGAATCCGAGGAGAGTTGAGACAGAGGTGAGTTGATACAAAGCCGATTTCTCTGAACTGTGACAGTTTATCGGGCTGGTAACTTCGCTAATTCGTTGCTCTTTCTACACTCCACAGTTTGTGTGAAGTTGTGACCTCGCTAACTGTCATAGGTGCAGAGAAATCGGCTTTGTATCAACTCACCTCTGTCTCAACTCTCCTCGGTCACCCCTACTCGCCCGTCTGTCACCCACTTAACGGATAAGTTGTTCTTTGTACATCTGTTTATTTCATTAAAAACTAATGTCTTTAGAGTTAAACATATATACATACAAATCACGTCTTTATCCCTTACGGGTAGACAGAGCCTGGTAACAAAGACCTAAAAATGATTCCTAACTACTTGCTTGTACTATATTTACGCTGACCATAAATTAAATTATACGGCATGTCGTTTTATGACGTGTTCTGTAGAACAATGGGACTAGTTCGGTCGCTTCTGCCGTCCGCGGCCGGACGTCTGCCGTCTGCCGTCTCAAGGCCTTCTCCAGCCGTCATGACTCACTGACGGACAATTTAAAACGGCATTATTATTACTAGCGACCCGCCCCGGCTTCGCACGGTATATTATGCATGTATTATACATATAAACATTCCTCTTGAATCACTCTATCTACTAAAAAAAACCGCATCAAAATCCGTTGTGTGGTTTTGAAGATATAAGCATACATAGGGACATAGGGACAGAGAAAGCGACTTTATTTTATGCTATGTAGTGATAGTGATGATAGGGACACAGGGACAGAGAAAGCGACTTTATTCTATACTATGTAGTGATGATAGGGACACAGGGACAGAGGAAGCGACTTTATTCTATACTATGTATTGATGATAGGGACACAGGGACAGAGAAAGCGACTTTATTCTATACTATGTAGTGATGATAGGGACACAGGGACAGAGAAAGCGACTTTATTCTATACTATGTAGTGATGATAGGGACACAGGGACAGAGGAAGCGACTTTATTTTATACTATGTAGTGATCTGTACAGCAATGTGGGAGTTGCAGAACATTCTCAAAGAAATAAGCCCACAATCATGCTAAACGTGGCCTTTAGGTCTTGTTAACTTGCGCTCTGTCTACCTCGTATGTGTGTAGTTGTAATTAACAAATACGTCTATGTGCTAACATTCTCAAAATGGCATATTCTCAGAAATTTCTAGAAACTTTCACGAGTATTTACTATGGTAAGTTCCTATAACGTACTAACGCCAAGTTTCCAGTGAGATTTTTTTAAACTTCTTATTAATGTTATAGGATTTTAATTTACAATAGTTTCAGTCGAAATAAGTAGAAGTGGGTGACAGACGGGCGAGTAAGTCCTCTTACTTACGGCTCGACGACTTTACTCGCCTGTACTTTCTTAAAGTACGCGTACACTGACACACACTTTATCCCGGGGTAGACAGAGCCTAAGGTCCTAAAGGCCACGTTTAGCATGTGGGCGTATAGGAAGGAATCAAAATAGTGATGGGTTGCTAGCACCGCCTATAACATGATTCCTAAGATCGCATTCCCTCGATTGGCTTTTACGTGTGCGGGAAGAGAAGCAACTGGTACATTCTATGTTTTTTCATGGAAGAATTATATGTACCTATCTAAGAAATAGCATAATTGTTACTAGTATTTCAAATGGCTTATCTATAAGCGATTGTATGGGGATAAATTACAAATGCACCCTTTCAAGATTTGAATAAAATTACCTGTTTCGAAAGTTTAAAGAAAACAGGTATTTTTGCATGGGAATGTCCTTGAGAACTGCCAAGGTCGAAGGGCTGGACCAGTTCTGATGAATTACTCTTTTAATATCTAAGTGACATTAACTTATTTGTATTATGTCTGTTGTAATGGAGATTCAACTTAGTGAAGAACAATGACTTGTATTTTATAAGGGCTAACCCTAACCGACAAGTTTAGGGCATTGTGCAGTACAGACATACATACACAAATCAGGTCTTTAAGATCTACAGGCCACGAGCAAGATTGTGAGCGTTACGTGGAAAAGGGAATCAAAATAGTGATGGGTAGCCTCATCGCCTATAACATGATTCCTATGATTTTCGCCCATTTCTTCGATGGGCTTTTACGTGCGCGGGAAGAGAAGCAACTGGTTCTTTCTTTGCTCCCAGACCAGCGTGGAAGTTAAGTTGACTTTTTTCCATATCTACTTGGTTTTACTTTGACTAGCAGAGACTTTCATCTCTACTATAGACTAATATAATTTAAGGCTGGGGGACCTTAAACATCCCTTTTATAAATGTATTTAATTTAAGTAGAATTCAAGTATTCTTAATGTATTTTATTTTGAAAAAAATACTTTCTGCCAAGGTTCTTGCGGCGCATTCTTAGCAATGATGGTCTTTCCGAATTCGCTGGTAGTTTCAAGAAAGACATTTAAAAGAGCCCTTGGGGGGCAATACAATTTTTGATTTTGATCTTGTAACCATTTGGCAACATAGGCATAGATTCTTGGTATTTTGCACACATATTTCTTGAGGGTCATAGAAAGCATATGAGAGATTTTCCAAATTTTCAAGAGATAAAATGATGATTACTTCCACGCTGGTCTGGGAGCAAAGAAAAAACAGAATGTACCAGTTGCTTCTCTTCCCGCGCACGTAAAAGCCCATCGAGGAATCATGTTATAGGCGATAATAACAACCCATCACTGTTTTGATTTCCCTTTCCATCCATACGCCCACAATCATGCTAAACGTGGCCTTTAGGTCTTGTTAACTTAGGCTCTGTCGACCCCGTAAGGGATATAGACGTGATTTATGTATGTATGTATGTATATATACAATATTTATCTGGTTTCGAACGCCCCTCTTCATAAGAACATACATTATCTATCATCTATGAACTTGTGAAAAGGTCACCCTATTTCTATGACAGTAAATAGAATAATAGATGCCCCTATTTAAGAATAGGGTGCAATATTATGAAGTAATTATAGTCTAGTAAGAATAAGGGGGATATAAGAATCCCGTTTCCACCCCACACATACATATATAATCTATATATTTATAAAAGAAAGTCGTGTTAGTTACACTATTTATAACTCGAGAACGGTTGAACCGATTTAACTGAAAATTGGTGGGGAGGTAGCTTAGAACCAGGAGACGGATATAGGATACTTTTTATCCCGATTTTCCCGCGGGATCGGAAAATCCCTAAATGTTGTACCAATACAGCTATAGACATAAAAAAATTGGAATGCCTACATGTTGTTCCTTGATTAGTATAAAGGCGCACTACAAAGGATTTTTTCAAATTTCCCACGGGATAAAAACACAAGGTAAATAATTAAGACTATAATTAGTAGATAATATTCCTACAGGATCTGTAGGTGCTCTAAGAAGGGATTTTCCGAATTTCCCACGGGATAGGAAAAAAACCTTATACTTGGAGACATGAGTGGATGTATGGGGTATGTCGTCTATCTGACGTTATCTAACGGACGAAGTCGCGGGCAAAAGCTAGTAATTTATATTAACATCCATGTTTTTTTTTTTTAATAAAAATGAAAACTTTGTAAAATGCGCTACCTAATTCAAAATACCAAAAATCACTTTAGAGAATAAGATATTGTTTGCATGCCAATATATTTGGTTAGACGTGTCGCCGGACATCAACACCAAATACTAGATCACTTTTTTACCATGTCTAAAGCTAAATAAATTATTCCATTTCATTTCAATGATTCTTGATTCATTTGATAGTACCGCCTATCATTTGAAAAACAGCGCCTTCTCTCGTCCCTGGTGAGCACTAGTTCCACGGGAGTTTGTAACTCATCATTTAAACAGATGACGCTTGGCGACAAAAAGTCGCATAGTAACAAGGTCACGTGACAGCTAGTAACAGGTAGAAAAATTCGAAGACTTACCCACCTGCTATGGGTGGTGTAGGTATAGCACGCGTCATGGAATGATGAGGATCCGGGTTCGATTCCCGGCCATAGCTTTACTTTTCGGATTTTTTTGTGTTCTAATTTTCAGTGGCATTTAGAAAGTTTCTGCACATATCCGTGCATGGCGGGAAGAACTTGATAACTCCACTTACACGATTTTTTTTTTATCGTCGCAATGGCTTCCTACAGCATTGGTTTTGTAGGAAAAAAATTGACAACTCGATATCTACGATACTTTTAGAGATATTGCCTCGTGAGTATTTGAATATATCCATACGCTGCGTGTTTTATTTAACGAAACGAGATATATACGCGATGAGTCACAAAAAAATATATAATATCGTAATATATCCTTACATCAACTTATGCTCAAAAACCGATCTAGCGTACGTAAATTGACAAAACAAGATATCAAAGCGACGACTAACACACTATTACGTTAACAAATAAATATATCGTTTTATCTACTTATATTCAACTACTGGTAACTTGATATGTCAATTTATACTTACACTATAAAGTTAACAATTAATATATTGACGTTATATTTCGACTTATCAAGTTACTCACGCTATGCACGGAATATGATATCTCGTGTTATCTTAGTAGTTTCTCATTTATAGGCCGGGTCAAATCAAAAATATGTTCTTTATTGAATAACTTGTCACATTGTGTCATGTCTCATACTGATGTCGCATACTACTTTTCCCGAGATATATGAGAACAGGGGTGCGTTCAGTTTGATCACCCGACGACGCCCGACTACGCACTGGCCCGTTCAGTAAGTCAGTGCGATCATCGGACGATCACACCGGTCACCCCATAAAATAGATGGGTAAAAAAAGCCCAGACGTCACTTTGACAGTTGAAAAGCGGCAAAATTTTATAATTCGAACGCTGGGGATATAAACTTATTATTACGAATACGAAATCGCATACCATCGACATTTAAATTTAATGTGAATTTAATTTAAAATGGGAGATTCAATGAAGACGTTAATGATTCAAGATGAAAAGGGACAGAAATATAATAATATTATATCAAAGATATCAGAAATATAATATCAAAATAAATATAAAATGAATTTCTATTCAGGTCTCGGAGCAAATGTTTATTTTATATTTATTTTGAATTGACACTTTTGACAGAAGAACGTCCCAACTCGTTCGGTAAGTGTGTTCATGATCGGACGATTTTCATCCGACTTTAGTTACTGAACGTAGCCCAGAAGTCGTTCTAATTTTTCTTTTTTTTTCAAATTAGGTAGTGCAAAAAGTGCGCTTGCATTCCCAAATTATTGAAATTTTATTACGAACATTTTTATTACATTTTTTTTATTACAAACGATTAATGTGTATTATTGATACCCAATTCTATGGTGAATAAGTTGATAAGTCATCGGTGAACATGTTGATAAGTCAATTATTATGAATAATAAGATAGTAAGAAAGATAAACATAACCATATTTGAAAAACCATCTAAAATTACTCTTAAATCAATTTAGACATTTCAATTACACTGAAAAACTGATTTTTAGGAATTAAATTAAATAATGTTTTCACTGGTTTGAGCACTAATGTATGGGTAATAAGTTGATAAGTCTCTGGGTAGTATGTTGATAAGTCTAATATCTTACAAAATAAGCAGAATTTACGAGAACACGTAACATAATTTGAAAGATTACATAAAATTATCCATAAATCAAGCTATAGAGATGAGTTCGAGATAAAAACGGATTTTGGAGAAAATGACAAACTTTAAAATCGCTGCCCTGTAAAATTGCCATTTTGGAGTTATCAAGTTCTTCCCGCCATGCACGGATATATATTGACATTGGATTGTGAGCATTTGGAATTAAAAATATTTTTCTTTGTACCATTCTACTAGTACCTCATTTGTTTTTATTTTTGTTTTTTATTCTTATTTTGTGATTTTATATTTATTGTTCGACATTTTAAATTGCTCTTAAAATAGGAATTTTAATTGTATTTTGGTTTTATTTAAATAATTATTATTTCTCTTCCATGATGGTCTGGAGTAAAGTAAAACATAGAATGTACCAGTTGCTTCTCTTCCCGCGCAAAATGTAAAAGTCCATCGAGGGAAAATCGAGCGAGCAAAAATCTTAGGAATCATGTCACAGACGATGCAATTATGCTAAACGTGGCCGTTAGGACTTGTTACCTTAGGCTCTGTCTACCCGTAAGGGATAAAGTCGTGATTTATATACGATCTTTTTGTGAATCATCTGCAAATACATTTTATTTAGTTTTATTTTAGTTATTTTGTTTCAATTGAATTTCAATTATTATTATTTCTATTTTTATTTCAATTGAGGATCCTTTTGTGAATTACTTATATTATTAAAATGTATTGCATTTAAAAAAAAGTGACAAATAAATCTATTTATCTTATCTATTAAATACACTGATCTATTGTCATGTATGTGTTCTATATTTCATTGTTGTAAAATTGTGTGTATGCTCTATTTGTGTCTTACAAAAGAGAATAAATGTTTTCTTTTTTTCTATACAATACAATACAAATACTCTTTATTGAACACCACAAATCAGTACAAAACAATACAGAAACAAAGAAAAAATTAGACAATAGGCGGTCTTATCGCTTAATAGCGATCTCTACCAGACAACCAATAAGAGAAATAACGTACGTATACGTAGATACTTAACTACTTTGTTTTTTTTTATTTACAAGCTTATTAACTTTGTATGTATGTAAGTATGTTTATCCGGGTGGAATCTTGCGCCTCAATTTTGGAGCAGATATCTTTAACCGATTGAGCTGAAATTTTGCATAGAGTAAGTCGGATGACAATACAATAATCTGGTAGTGGAGTTCTGGTGGTGCAGCCGGGACCGTCTCCCCAGCAGGAAACTCTTCAACGGTTGGTCCGATTGACTTGAAATTTGGTAGGTACATATGTGTAGGACGGATAACAATGCAAGTAAAAAAGGACAATAAGAAAAATAGCTTGTCTAAAATGGAATTTTTAGGTTTTTAAGTTATTATACATGTACATACATATGTACATATATCAAGTTTTTTTCCCTTACGGGGTAGACAGAGCCTCGAGTAACAAAACCTTAAGGCCACGTGTAGCATGATTAAGGGCGTATAACTGGAAAGGGAAATTAGAATAGTGATGGGTTGCTAGCCGCATCGCCTATAACATGATTCCTGTATGGGCTTTTACGTGCGCGGGAAGAGAAGCAACTGGTATATTCTATGTTTTTTCTTTATCAGACCAGCATGGAAGAAATTATAAGTTGTTTAGTGTCTGATATAAAATTTAATTATGTAATATGCAAAATGAAATAACCACGCCACAGTTTTTTTTAGTACCTAATAAGAATAAAATTACTCACATCGTTAAGTTTTTATCAAGAAAACCCTCCTTTTCTTATGTTATTGTTGTGTTGTTTCTGTTCTTATTTTTCATTGTTACATTCTCACATTTATTTCATCTTAAGTATTATACAGTAATGTTATGTGTGTATGTATATTATTTTATTTTATTTATTTAGCTATGTATTATATTTATGTTGGTATTGTTGTTTTTATTATCCCTGCGTTTATCCTGTCTATTTGTTTCCGCCACCTACTTAAACTGTCTCCAACTTATTTCTCTTATTGGTTGTCTGGTAGAGATCGCTATTAAGCGATAAGGCCGCCTATTTGTCTACTTTGTTCTTTATTTCTGTATTGTTTTGTACTGATTTGTGGTGTTCAATAAAGAGTATTTGTATTGTATTGTATTATTATTTTTCTCTTTTTATAAAACAAGTTATTTTTTAAAAGAGATATTTTTTTTTTAATTTTATGGCCCGGCTTCTGGACCTTTAAGCCAAGTCTTTATTTTATTATTATTTATTTTAACATAGCAGACTACACCGTGTTTGTTAATGTCACTGTCACTGACACTTCACCATCAATATCAAAGTTCTTTAAAAGTATTTTAAATGTATTTATAATTAAAAGAGATACATTTATTTCGTGTGTTGCCATACGTACTTCCGTATATTTGTCAGCTTATTTGTGAAGTGCTTTCCACTGGCGTTCGTGTCGCCACAGTGTATGTGTGTTTTTGTTATAGTATTTTTTTTTCTTCCACGCTGGTCTGGGAGCAAAGAAAAAACAGAATGTACCAGTTGCTTCTCTTCCCGCGCTCGTAAAAGCCCATCGAGGGAATGAACGAAAGTCTTAGGCATCATGTTAAAGGCGATGTGGCTAGCAACCCATCACTATTTTGATTCCCCTTTCCACCTATACGCCCTTAATCATGCTAAACGTGATATATGTATGTATTACTTAATTATATTTTTATTATATCACACCTCTTTAAAAAAATACATAAGCTTTTGTATCGTTTGTATACGGATTATTTAATTCATGGCAATTCCAAATTGTAACGCGTACTTTTTTATAAAAAAAGGACAGTGTCAAACGTAATGTCAAAAGCTATTTTACATTTTTCATTGCTTTTTTTTAAATATTGTCTCCATAGCAATTTTCCTTAGACTTCTTAGTCTTAATCTTAGTATTGTAAAAAAAAGTCGAGAAGGGATAGAACTAATATTTTGTGTTTTACTTACTGCTTAGAATGTCTGGTTCAGCTTACTCTAATAAAAGCAGTTATATTTTTTTTGCTGGTAATTTGTTTTCGTAATTTTTTCATTTGTTGCTATCCCGTCTGACCCCACTACGGGGTGAGCTGGGATTTGTATTTTCAATATTTTCAGCATTTTCAGTATTTTTATTAAATAGCAAAATAGTTTTATAAAAAAATGTACACAACGATGCCCTGTTAGAACGAAGCAATTTATAATTAATAATTATAACTGACACGCGGCAATGTGGCAAAATACTATATGAAGCGAAACTTTAAAATAAATTATATACTTAAAGAGTAACTAGACTAGATACATACTTTATCTTTATCTTTTTTCTTTATTCGCCTATATTGTAGTGTTTATTGTTTAAACTATGAAACTGAACGACTGATAATCATTTTCTAACTCAAATTCATACCACCGGAACATTTTTTATTTATAAAAATTATTTATCCAATTAAGAAAATATTTTTTATCGGGGTTTGAACTTTAATTTTGGTACTTTAGGTTAAAAAATATATCATGGGACCTAACACCAAGTAACCTAGTCACAAACTAAGCAATGCTTGTACTACGGGTACAGACATTAAAAAATAAGTATAAAAAAAAAAAACAAAATGCCAAAGCCAAATAAAAAAAAATAATAGGTAGTCATTTGTTCCAAACCGAAAGTGTTCTTTGCGCTTAGAAAAGCATTTTTTTAAATGCCACTATTTTTTTAATATCATTACATAGTATAAAACAAAGTCGCTTTCCTGTCTTAGATCTTCGAAACTGCTCAACGGATTTTGATGAGGTTTTTTTTAATAGATAGATTCAAGAGGAAGGTTTGTATGTATAACTCTACGCAGATGAAGTCGCGGGCATAAGCTAGTTTCCTAACAATTTTATGTCGTTCCTACTCGGAATCACGAGCTCTTTTAGTCTTAATGACTCAAAAAATGTTTCAAACTTTTTTTCCTATTTTGTTACTATTTTTCAAAACATAAAAATTGCATGAAAACTTCGGGACATCTTATTTCCTACAGGTATGGAAAGAGCTTGTGGTTCTGAGCGGAAACAGCGTGGAATTCCTAGGTAATAAAAAATAGAGGGGGTGGCTCTCATTTTTTGAAACGTTTTTTTTTTTAATTTTTCAAATTAGTTTTGTTTTGAAATGTGATAGATATCTTAACTATGACTGTATATTGTAGAGCTGCCTTGAGGCAATCTACCACGAGATGATGTATTGAACTGCATTTTCTGGAATATTTTATCAGTATTTTATTAATATTTTTAGCTTATTAAATCAATACATCTGCTTCCAGTGGAAGCCCTAAGCAGACTTTCTTATTGTTTCGAATTATATTTTATTTTTTATTTTTATATGTAAACATTTAAGATTAGAATTCGACAAAGAGTAAAGGACCGGTATACATACATCTAATTTTTTTGGGGAGGAAAAATAAATTAACAATAACTATGTAGCTACGTACTATTTTTTTTTTTGGTTTCTGAGTCATTTTACTTTGAAGTAAAAATAGAAAGAAAGAAATAAGACATTTATTTCTTTTTGCAAGACACACAAATAAAAGAGAATATACACAATTTTATAGAAACTAATCAAGACAAGAAAAATAGATCATGAGCGTTGTGTCTTCGCAAAAGTGAAACGGTAAAGCTATTTTTGATCATTTTCATGCAGTTTTTAAACAACAAATATGCTAAGCGTGGCCTTTAGGTTATGTTTCTTAGGCTCTGTCTACCCCGTAAGGGATGAAGACATGACCTATGTATGTATGTAGTGTTTAAATAAAATGACTTATAATTTCAACGTAGGTATATTAAATATTTTTTTCCGAAAAATACTAGTAGTACTTTTAAAAATCTTTCTTAAAAATTAAATCAGTTTGTGTTTATGTGATCACCAAATTGAGACCTAAAATAACAATTAAATATTATATTAAGGAATCTATATTTATAAATTTAATTACTGAAATGACTTTTATATTTTACTGAATTTCATGATGACTGTCGAACTTCACGGAGGGCATTTTTTTTAATCCACATTTTTCGTTTTCATTTTGCCTTCGTAATACCTACTTAGAATGTTTTGCTATCTAGGTAAGTATACAGATAAAACAAGCAATCAGTTAGTTCCTTCCACGCTGGTCTGGGAGCAAAGAAAAAAACACAGAATGTACCAGTTGCTTCTCTTCCCGTGCAGATGGTAAAAACCCATCAAGGGAATGGGCGAAAATCTTAGGAATCATGTTATAGGCAATAGCAATTTGATGCTAGTATTTTGATTCTCTTTTCCACCTATACGGTGCCCAGAATCATGCTAAACGTGGCTTTTAGGTCTTGTTACTTTAGGCTCTGTCAACCCCGTAAGGAATAAAGACGTGATTTGTGTATGTATGTTTGTGTCAGTTAGTCAGTGATTTCTTTAAAATGTAATGTTTTAACTTTTTTTTTCTGAGGATTTCCGAGTTTTGCTTACGTGGTTGGAATGCTAAATGTTTTTGGAGTACTACATGATGTATTTTGAAATACCTATCGAATATCATTTTGTAGGTATATTCGATAAATTTGGTAGGACGTCATTTTTATGTATTTTGTACTATTTTTTATCGAAAAATCGCCTAAATGTGGAATTTTGGAGCGGAGGCTAGCTCTACTTGCAGTTTAGGTCAAAATTACTCACAAAAAAGCTTTTATTAGGACATAATGTATAAAGAAAATATGAGAAAAATGTCAAATTCATCTTTTTGAGTAGTTTTTTCTACGTTTTATGTAGTTTTATGTGTCTTAAATCACATTCAAAGAACGATTTTCATACAAATTGCACGACGAAGATACATTAGCGTCCCCAACTTTGAAACATTTTTTTAAGTATAAAACCCATATTTTTCGAATTAAACTTATATAAATAACAATAAACAGTTAATTTAGAATGTAAATAGACATAGTTCTCAATATTTCATCAAAGATTTCTGGCGAAATTCGACTTTTACTGGAATCGTCGCTCACGTTTCCAAAAACGCGGTAAAACTGCAGAAAATCTTTTGCGTCCGTATTAAATAGGCATATAAAAGTAATAATAGAGGTAAATACTCACATATTCAGGACAAATGATCCGGTAAAATCCATGTCAGTGTGGCAGGAAACCACTTTTTTCACGTCCCCGCAGATACTTGCACGCACATCACTATAAAGTCAAAATGGCGTCATTCCCGGACGTTACCCAAAAAAGTGTCACATCAATAATAAACTGTGAAAAACGCCGGTTATTCTGGTATATAACATAAAATAGGCCTATAACAATGTTAGCTAGTTGTTTCAGTTTGAAAATGTGCGAATTTTTCGCGATCCGCGCACAGCGCCGTCCATTTAGGCCTAGAGCCGACTCTTGCGCTGATTTGCGACATTTTCTTTAAAACTTACACTAATAAACCTCAAACCGGAGCGCTAGTGACAAAAAAACACTTTTTTACACACAAAACTTTGGTGACACCAAAAAAAAAATTTTTCGAAAATCAAAAAAAATCACCCCTTCTCGCCGCGAATCCCCCGAATTTTTTTGGGGTCCGGTTTTTTTGGGGGTTTTCCGGGAGTTAGGGACGTACGCGCCGAGTCCAGGACGGGTAAGGAATGACGCGGAGTGTTCGCGACTGGCCTCGCTGCCTAGGTACGCCCCGCGACTGCCCTCGCCACAAATAACGCCTAGATAGGAGGTAACAGTGTACCAAAAAAATCAATACTGAATATGACAGTAAAAAAACGTTTACAGGTAACTAACATTAAAAACAAACAAATGTGTGTTACCTTTTGTTTTTTTGGAATAAAATAGGGGTTTTTTAAAAATGGCGAAAGGGGTGATTTAAAAAAAAGAAAGTGTAATGTGTCGGGGCCATTTGTGACATTTTATTTATCTGTAGCTTTTAATGTTTTTTTTGTTGCTTAACTTCTTTTGATTGTCAAAAATAATCTTCTTTCTTTTTTTAATGGAACTGTCGTAAGAAATGAAGGTTAGCTTTCTTGCTTTCTTTGGGAATGTTAGGTGCCCTAAATAAAAGATTAATTAAAAAAATTATATAAATTAGGTGATAAATAACTAATAGTTCTAAAGCAAACAAAAAAAAACGTGGGACTGATTTTTTCTATAGGTACACATTATAAAAAAGGAAAGATTGGATTGTATGTTTGCATTGAATAGGCTCAGAAACTACTAGACTGATTTGAAAAATTCATTCACCAATGCAATTATTTGGAACACAGGCTATGTTATTTAATTCTGCACGGACGAAGCCGCAGGCAACAGCTAGTGTAAAATAAAGCAGTAGACAGATAATATTATAAAAAAAGGTGAAACTTAAAACTTCCACGCTGGTGTGGGAGCAAAGGAAAAACATAGAATGTACCAGTTGCTTCTCGTCCCGCGCAGATGGTAAAAGCCCATCGAGGGAATGGGCGAATTTCTTAGGAATCATGTTATAGGCGATGCTAGCAACCCATCACTATTTTGATTCCTTATTCCACCTATACGCCTAAAATCATGCTAAGCGTGGCCTTAAGGTTTTGTTACCTCAGGCTCTGTCTACCCCGTAAGGGATATAGACGTGATTTGTGTGTGTGAAACTTAAAATATCAGGAACTTTTTTTTGCAAATAGGCTGCCAGGGGTCTTTTACGTGTCTTTTTGAAACTACCAGCGCATTCGGAAAGACCATCGTTGCCAATGCGCCGCAAAGAACTTGGCGGAACGTCATTTTTTTTTAATAAAATATATTTACAACAATACTTAAGTTCTACTTAACTTATAATACACTAGCTTCTGCTCACGACTTCGTCTGCGTAGAATTATTCATAAAAACCTTCCTCTTGAATCACTCTATCTATTAAAAAAAACCGCGTCAAAATCCGTTGTGTAGTTTTGAAGATATAAGCATACATAGGGACATAGGGACAGAGAAAGCGACTTTATTTTATACTATGTAGTGATTTTTACCAACAACAAAGTGTATTTGTATTGTATTAATTTGTTATTTAAAAGTATTTAAATAAATGCCATGTAAACCTTTTTTTTTTATATCCGATTTATAAATATTGAAAAAAAAATATATTTTTCTGTATAGAACAAAGTACATTCAATTGGGAATGGATGATTATTTTAAAAGTGCTTGGTGATTTTTCTATTGATAGGAATAACCATCCTTAGCTACGGAAAAAAGTTTCAGATTTTTCCGTCGAGCCATATATTTTATAAAAATAAAAACATTTTACTCAGTCACTCGGCGGCCCCTATACGGAAGTAAGCAGTACGCCAATGACATAATCAAATAAAAAAAAAAAATGCTGCTTGAATCTGTGGTACACAATGACATTTGTCACTGACATTGATTGATAGCACCGCACTCGGAAGCTAAAACAAGCAAAAGAAACGGCTAAGTGGCGCCGTCTGTAGATTGTTGTTGGTACTAAACCACCTATTTGGGATTTCATTAAAATTACCATACATTTCTCATATAACTTTCAGTAGTGTTTTTGATTCGGAGTAGAAATAACCCAATAATTCCAAAATCTGAGAAAAAAATGTACATTATGGTCATTTTTATTGAAATTCCCCATGTTTGGTTAGTAACACGAACAATCTACAGACGGCGCCACTTAGCCGTTGCTTTTCTTAGCTACAAATGCCATCGTGTACCACAGATTCAAGCAGCATTTTTTTTTTTTAATTTGATTATGTCATTGGCGTACTGCTTTCTTCCGTATAGGGGCCGCCGAGTGACCGAGTAAAATGTTTTTATTTTTATAAAATATATGGCTCGACGGAAAAATCTGAAACTTTTTTCCGTAGCTAAGGATGGTTATTCCTATCAATAGAAAAATCACCAAGCACTTTCAAAATAATCATCCATTCCCAATTGATTTGTTCTATACCGAAAACATTTTTTTTTGCAATCTAATCTACCACATAGTTTCTATGGATGCACATAGTAATATGCTGAAGTTATCGGAAATCTAAAAATTGGTAACGTACAATATTTAGTGTCTTGACGGTATTTTTAATTTTTATTCTGCGACATTTTATAGCATTTTATTATATACTAGCGGTTGCCCGCAACTTCGTCTGCATAGAATAGGTTTATCGCTATCCCGCAGGAATTACGCAATTTTCCGGGATAAAAAGTAGCCTATGTGTTATTCCAGACTATAATCTATCTATGTTCCAAATTTCATTCAGATCTGTCCACCCGTTCTGGCGTGAAAGAGTAACAAACATCCAAACATACTCACAAACTTTCACATTTATAATATTAGTAGGATTTTTATCCGGGTTCGATTCCCGGCCATAGGCTTTACTTTTCGAATTTTTCTGTGCTCTAATTTTCAGTGTCTTTTAGAAATTTAATTTCTAACGGTTTTTACAACCGTAAAAATAAACATAAAACGTCAAGAAGTAAAAATTCTTGATTCATTTGATAGTTTGTATATATTTTTTATTTTTCACTTTGACATGTATTTCTTGATTTTATTATTGGATTTTTGATTTCTATTATATTGCATGAATTATTTCGCACCCTTCGTGGAAGAAAGACGTAAGTCCCATGTTAAGTCAATAGGACTTACGTCTTTCTTCCACGAAGGGTGCGATTTTACTGTACCATATTGTTTTTCCATATGCTAGTCTGAGAGTAAAGAAAAAACATAGAATGCACCAGTTGCTTCTCTGCATAGATGGTGAAAGCCCATCAAGGGAATGGGCATAGGAATCAAGTTACCTATGGGCAATGCTAGCAACCCATCACTATTTTGATTCCGCCCACAAGCATGCTAAACGTGGTATTTAGGTCTTGTTACCTTAGGTTCTGTCTACCCCGTAACGGATAAAGACGTGATTTATGTGAAAGAAAGAAAGAAAGAACAATTTATTGCCACAAAAACAGATGTAGATGTGTGTGTATATAGTTTTTATTTTATTTCCATTGACGATCTTTTTGTGATTTTCTTATGTTTTGACACAAAAATACAATGTAATAAAATATTTACAAATAGAAGAAAGAAAGAAAGAAAGAAAATACATTTATTTGACGCATAGGGCAACAACAGCCCCAACTAAAAATAAACAAAACAAAAAAAAAAAAAAGGAAAAATAACAATAATTAACGTTTTACAATAAAAATAAATAAATGAATCGAGTCTAACCTATCCACACATACCTAATTAGGTAATAATAAATAAAATATCTTCGGAAAATTGACACCAATGTACCTAGTCCCTAACTAAGCGAAGCTTGTAATATGGGTACTCCATAAACATACTTCCAAAGATAAATACATACTTAAATACCATATTAAAAATCCAAGACATGAGAACAAACACATTAACAATTTAGACATTCATGGTTATTTTAGGTTTCCATCGGTTCTTTTACTTTTTCTGTGTGTCTACTCTTGCTTAATACTCTTGTCAATAGTTCAAAGTTTAACTGGAAGAGATCCCTTTTAGGGATAAGTCCGCCTTTGTGCATGTGTGTTGTCCTGTCACGAGATGAATATCTTTTTCTTGTGTTTTATGCACAATAAAGAGTTATACATACATACGTACATACAAATATACATATATTTCATACAAATATATGCCGCAGGCGGGGATCGAACCCGGGACCTCAAGCTTCATAGTCAGGGTCTCTGACCGCTGCTATCCGGTCGTTTAATAATATACATAGTTAGTTATTGAAAAACTTTGAAAAATCAGACTACGCTGTATGAAAATCCTGTTGTATGTTACCGTATAAAAAATATAATAAAGGCACAAAAATCACGTCAAACAAACATTTTTTTTTCAAATATTTTTTCATAAAATTCTTGTCCTGAAAATAAGAACACACATACACAAATCACGTCTATATCCCTTACGGGGCAGACAGAGCCTGAGGTAACAAAACCTAAAGGCCACGTTTAGCATGACTGTAGGCGTATAGGTGGAAAAAGGAATCAAAATAGTGATGGGTTGCTAGCCACATCGCCTATAACAGGATTCCTAAGAATTTAGCCCATTCAATCGATGGGCTTTTACCATCTGCGCGGGACGAGAAGCAACTGGTACATTCTATGTTTTTCCTTTGCTCCCCGACCAGCGTGGAAGTTTAAAAATAAGAAAGGGAACAAAAAATGAATTAAATACATATTACACATAAATTGCTTGTCTGGAAGAGATCGCTATTAAGCGATAAGACCGCCTATTGTCTACTTTGTTCTTTGTTTCTGTATTGTTTTGTACTGATTTGTGGTGTTCAATAAAGAGTATTTGTATTGTAATATTTGTATTGTGTTGTATTTGTATTTGTATTGTATTGTGCGACAATTTAATAATAATAATAATAATAAAAAAAAACAACAACAACAACATACTGAAATTGTAGCGAATTCGGAATAAAAAGGCTATAATAAATAAATAAATTTGTATTGTATTGTATTGTATAAATCACGTCTTTATCTCTACGGGGTAGAGAGAGCCCAAGGTAACAAGACAGGAAGGTGGAAAGGGGAATCAAAATAAGAACCAGGAACTTACGTATTATGTATTTCTCGTTATTATTTTGATAATCGTAGTTCTGTTGTAGTGTTTTTATTTTTTAGTTTAATATTCTTTTTTAATTCAGTTACTTAATTAATCTGTTTTTCAAACACAATACATGTATTGTTTTTTTGAATAAATACTGTCTATGTCTATGACTATTATTAGACAAGACACTCAAGAATCTGAGCTAATTCTTTTTGGCTCTACATACTGAATTTTTTAACCATCCGCATTATTTAAGTCGTCTCGTTTTTCAAAAATGTTTAGTATTCTTCTTGTTTCAAAAAATGACATGTAAAAGAGCCCTTGGTATCCTGTTTGTAAAATAAACTTTTGAATTTGGAATTTTCTTTGCACTTTCCCTCGTTATGTAGGGCGGCCAAAAAATGTAAATTAAAAAAAACAAAATGTTTACTAATTTTTGAAAATTTTAAAACTCCCCACATAAAAACTGCTGAACCAATTTTTAGCAATCATGGCTAAGAACCACCGCAAACTGGCTTGCGAATGAAAAATCACATCTAAATCGGTCTATCCGTTTGAGAACTACGATGCCACAGATAGACACACACACACACACACATATTTATAGACAAACTTAAAACACCCTTTTTTTGCGTTGATTAAAAATAATTGGATATGAGAAAAGATTGTTTTTTTTCCTTTGATTGCGTAAAAAAAAGTTTCTGTAACGAGACTGACTGACAGACAACGCACAGGCTAAACCAGTAAACATATAGATTAATATACTAAGTACTGAAAATACATAATATATTATACAAGCAACACATATTTATAAACGTTCACTTTGTCGGTCCCTCGTTTAATGCTCCTCTCATCTACTCAAAGGTTAACTGGTAGAGATCCCTTATAGGGATAAGTTCGCCTTTGTGCATATATTAATGTTATTTTTATTTTTTTGTGAATTGTATTTGTTTCTTTATATTTGTACAATAAAGCATTTACTTACTTACTTACTTATAACAAATGGAGATATAAATAGACGCATACACGCGTACCTAAAAAGCCAGCTACAAGATTCATGCACAAGATGACAGATAGTGCTCATAGATTTAAAATAATACAATCTGTTGTATACTAACATAGTGACTGTATAGTAAAACCTTGAATAAATAGATTTACATTGTTATAAAAGAGGGTGGCTTAGTTGACACCCCTTGCATTTGTGTTGCACCCTTGTCAGTTATTGCAAGACACGAATTAAAATGCAGCACACACACACACACACACACACAAATCAAGTCTTCATCCCTTACGGGGACAGAGCCTAAGGTAACATGTACCTACACACATGGAATCAAAATAGTGATGGGTTCAGTGGCGTAGCTACCTAGGGACTAGGCGGGGCAGTGCCCCGGGGCCCTCAAGCTCGAAGGGCCCTCGAATTCTTACCAGAAAATCTCGATCGAACTATTATTATTAAAACGTAACCAGTTTAGGTAGTAGTGGGGCCCCATTTTTTTATTTGCACCAGGGCCCTTGGTTACCTAGCTACGCCACTGGATGGGTTGCTAGCCTCATCGCCTATAACATGATTCCTATGATTTTTGCCCATTCCCTCCATGGGCTTTTACCATCTGCGCTGGTAGAGAAGCATTTGGTACATTCTACATTAATTTGTTTTAATTCCATTTTGTATCCTATTAAATAAACATTCCAGAATTTTTTAATTACATAATCATTCGAAACAATAGTAATGGAATTGGAAACTTAACATGTTCCATGAATCATACTAAAATTATAAATGCGAAAGTTTGTGGCGATGTTAGTGTCAGAGATGTACAAAATACTTTTCGAAAAGTATTTAAATACAAAATGCAAATACTTTTTTAATATAGTATTTCAAATGCAAGATACAAAATACTTTTGCCTTTTGTATTTAAATACTAAATACAAAATATGTATTTTCAAAATACTTTATTGAAATAAAATACTTTCATCATCACTTAAATACGAATCGTTAAAATAACGTATTATTGCCTACACGGCATATTGTTTAAATACAATTTGTTTTGGCATTTTTTTAAAGACATTTCGAGCGAACAACACAGAAATAATGAAATGGCTGCCAACACTGCAAAACGTAACAGTGACTTTGAGGATTGTCAAGAGGGGTCCCTCATATATTATTGGTCAGGTTTTATATACGTTTTGTTTCATCTGTCATTTTGCGCATAGACTTTCAAAGCTGCTGCGCCACTAGTGGCAGTGGCGGATTTACCATATGGCTGAGAAGGCTCCAGCCTAGGGTGGCAGATTTTAGGGGCGGCAAATTTGTGATTTTGGGGGGCGGCAAATTTTGGGCCACGAGCTTTTTTTTTTTTACCTCATAGAAATAAAATAAAAATTCTAAGAAGTCTGCAACACAATTTGCAGGGGCGGCAAAATTTCAGCCTATACCTTGAAAATTTGTAAATCCGCCACTGGCTAGTGGCCATTTTTACTGAATCGCGGAATGCTTTAGAAAAATGAAGCTTAGAATAAAAAAGTATTTTGTATTTTACAAATTATTTTACAAATACAAAATACGTCTCGAATAGTATTTCAAATAAAATACGAAATAATTTTTAGAAAAAGTACTTAAGTACAAAATCCAAAATACGTATTTTGTATTTAGTATTTGTATTTCAAATATGTCACAACTCTGGTGAGTGTGTACGTATGTTCCTTCTTCACGCTGAAACGAATGGACGGATTTGGATCAAATTTAGACCGAACACAGCTCGTACCCTAGATTAAAACATAGGCTACTTTTTATCCCGGAAAATTGCATAGTTCCCGCGGGATAGCGATAAACATGTGAAAGGCCGTAACTGCCAAGAGTCGAAACTTAAATAATTATTGCAGGGGCTCGATTTTTGAAAGCACATGTGTGAAAATACCACTCGAAAGTGGTGAAAAATTGTGCTGAATTTGAAGTACGAGCAGCATAGAAGACAATCACAGCTCTCATTAATCTTGTGAACTAGTCAACTTTGATTAGAGCTGTAGTTTTGGAGATACAAGCTGATTTATACCACTTTCGAGTGTGCTTTCAAAAATGGGGCCCCAGAATGTACTATGAACATCAGTCATCTAATTCTACGGGGACGAAGTCGCGGGCAGAAGCTAGTAATTATACGTTGCAAGTTAATGTTATGCTTGTAAACTAGATGGCGCTTTTAAGTTTTTTACTAGTCTAGACTACTCTAGACCATCGCCTCAAATTGTTAATTGATGCTTATAGTGACATCTATTGGGAACTTATGTACTAAGTTCGCGTGGTCGCTTTTGTATGGCGATTGTTCTGCGTATTTTGTCCATGACTATTATAAGTGTATAGGAAAAAGACGGGAACTTTTTTTCCAATTAGGTTGAAATAATTTAGTCATTAATTAATTAAGTTTTGATTAACCTGTCTCTGCAATGTAATAAGTATTGGATAAAAGTTAGTTTTTTGAAACAGCTACAGCCTCAACAAAGTAGTAAGTAAAATAAAAACAGTTATTTTAAACATTTAGCTAATGTTTGATGTTTTCAAAACCATTATATTTCGTGTCTATAATAATTTTGTGACACAATCTAGCGATTGAAACGCTTAAAACAATTTCCAAATCTTTCACGAAGCAAAACTGACCACAATTTTTAAGTTACCATGCGACATCTATCAGCGAGTAGCAGGAGAGCAACAAACTGCGGAAGAACGCCATCTGTTGTCGAGTAGACTAACTTCAATGGTAGTGGTTTGAAAAAAAAAATGAAAATAACGTTCGAACAAACGTATGTATTTATTTAACGTCTGTATTTGTACATGAAGTATGCAAAATCACGTCAAATAATTTAATTGGTTATGTTAATTACTGTAATTGAAAACAGCTGACGAGCGATGAGTCATCTTCTGATATAAAAAAAAAGTTGGAGCTGATAACTTTCCGTGTTGACATGTAAAACTTTTACTGCTTGAAGTAAGACTTTCGATCTTATGCCTTTGACATAAGGAATATTGTATTATGTACACAAAATACGTAATGCAAAGCAATTTACGTCATTTAGTCTGACTTAGCGATTCCACTGGAAGGCAGACATTTTAGACAGCTGTTTTATTTTGCGCTAGCAATACTGTCTAAAAAAGTTGAATTTAATTATTGTCAATCACGATTCTTACTTCCGTCTTTAGCGCCGTCGAATAAAGAATAAATTTGAATGAACAATTCCTTGCAAATAAGACATTCATCGTTCAAGACGGAAGTGGCATAAAAATAGGATTGCCAACTACATTCAGTGACGTCACAAGTCTTGGTAGTCTTCTAAAATTACATGAGATAAAAAAAAAACAGTTTTAACGCCGTCCCTACTGCAATTCGTCGAGAAATAATTTCTCAAAGTGTTTTTCGCGGTGTGCGGTGCGAGTGCAGTAAAAAGAACCCAATATACGGTTCGACAGTTAATGCGAAAATATTTGTTCGTTTCGGTTGCTTTGGATACAAAAATTGATATTTACGTGAGTATTACTTATAATTTTAACTGTGATGCAGTTAATTTGATCGATCATTGTAACGTGCGTCGTAACTCACGTGAGCAATTATTAAATTAGTGTTTATAACATCAGTGCTTGTCAAATACGTGTGTCATGCCTCTGCATGTAGACCTAAAAATAAATCCTAGTGAGTATTTTAAGATGTAAATTTGGCGAATTTAACGCGCGAGGCCGGGTGAGTTGCGAGAAAGTAATTTTTATCAGTAGGTTGCGACTAAAAGCGAGAATGACACTTGGCCTTGAGGCATAACACGACTTTCCATGGTATCATGTTACATTAATTAAAAAAAAAACAATTAATCACACAGCGGACCGTCAAAATTTTGATCGTTAATTTTTTCGACGATTTAGTCATTTTTTTCGCGTTTCCTTGGATTTGATGGATTGTGACCTTGAATATGGAACCACGAAATTATTTATTGCATACTGACGTAACTAGCCTACATTCCATCAAAGGAAATGTTTAATATGGCGATATGAGTTCACATTAAGACAATTGAAATCCTCATAAAAAAATTCTTCATAGTTCCACTTCCATTGGAAAAAGTTTTGGAATGTGCTTAGTTGTTTAAAGTGACCTAGATGAGAGTTATTTGTGTATAAAATCAGTTATAAATAAACTTTAGGCTGAAACAATTTGATGATTATGTATTTTATCTGTTGCTGATAATAAAGTAAACAATCTCAAGTCTGTGTAGTTAGATATAACTCAGAGATGTCAATAAACTTAATTTGGTGTTTTTAAACTTTAACTGAGGTCTCTAAGAGGTTATTTAGCTTTTTAAAACTTTAATAAAATTATAAATAGGTTGTTTTGTAACAAAGAAATTTGTTACTGTTGTTTTTCTTATTAGATATTTTCTAATTTAATATTTGGATTAACTATTGTTATTCTTTCCCATCAGCAAGGGAATAAAGTAGTAAATTGTTAGAAGAAATGTAAATGTAAACTCTATAGTATGCAAAATAAATATAAAAACAAAAAACAATACAATTGACAAACACATGCACAAACAAAGGCGGACTTATGCCTTTAAGAGATCACTTCCAGTCAACCTTTGAGTGGATGAGAGGAGCAATATAGGTATTAGGGATGGACAAGTCAGTTAAAAAAATTACAAATACCAAATCTTTATAATACATAAACTCATAAAACCTAAAAGACAATAAACTACTGTATACTACCTACAATATGTATTAATTAAATATATTTTTATATATATATATTATTTATTCACTTCATTTTATATCCTACTAATATTATAAACGAAAAAGTTTGAAAGTATGTATGGATGGACGGATGGATGTTTGTTACTCTTTCGCACCAGAACGGCTGGACAGATTCGGATGAAATTTGGAACATAGATAGATTATAGTCTGGAATAAAACAGGCTACTTTTTATTCCGGAAAATTGTATAGTCATACACTAATTTTTTGTAGACTATCTCGCGAGCACCAGCTAGTAATATAATAAGGACTTGTCATTCGCTATTTAACAAAATCTCCTAAAGTTGCGTTTGCGAGATGGCACTACTGTCCCGCACAGAGCCAAAACGAAACAACCAACAAAAAATGCCAAATCAAACAATGAATCAATAAATACAATGCCTAATGTGGCCTTTAGGTCTTTTTACCTTAGGCTCGGTCTTCCCCCCTAGGGGCATCCCACTGTGTCCCCATGACACCGGATGGGTTGAGGCAACACCGGAGAGTTTTCCCCATAACCCTAGGCATCCCTTAAAAAACAAAAGGCCCTGTCTACCCCGTAAGGGATAAAGTCATGATGTATGTATTTGTTAATGTCACTCACCTTACAGCAGTCACCATATACAATAAATATATTCCATTCCCAACAATGACTCAACTAAATCTGTTATTTCATCATATAATGTAACAATATAAAAAGCTTGTCTGAGTGTCTGTAACATATCATGAACTAAATGAGTGTAATTTTCTATTCAAAATAAAATTAGTTACATACAGTATACATTCAGTCAAGCCTCTTTCCCATAGGGGTAGGCAGAGACTACTTTGTACCACTTGCTACATGACATACCTCTTTCGCTTCATCCACATTCATCAATCTCTTCATACATGCTCATCGGTTACGACCTAACTCGCTCGCAATCGCCATCGTGTTCATTTTGACAGTTCATGTATGGGCTGACAACTGGCATCGGAATCAGCTAGCTGTCACATTCATACAACAACTGTCAAAATGAACACGATGGCGATTGCTAGCGAGTTAATAAGCCTACTGACCTTTTTTCAAAATTGTAGTCAACTTCAACTGTGTGGAATCCATTTTGTGTAGAATCACGAATAGGAAGAATCGCGTTTGCACACTCGATCGCATAAATCAAAAGAAGAGTTAATAGTGACTATAGAGGCACTGGCAAGTAACACCCTAGTATACGCCAAGCTAAATCATTAAGAGATAGTGTTACTGTTTTTGTGATAATTGATAATATAGACAGGTTACAGACATTATGTTTTTCGTCAGGGCTGATTATAATAAATAATAACAATAAATTTCTTTATTCCCCTAGGACCCACAATTTGTTAGTTACTTAGTTATTTGTTAGTTATTGCTGATGTTAGTCAGTATAAAAGACATAAACAACTGCTACATGTGACCTTTCAAAATTGCACGGCAGTGGGTCATGAAACAGTCTAACCTATCCGAGATCATATTAGGATACTATATTTATTTATTACTAGCTTCTGCCCGCGACTTCGTCTTCGTAGAATTATACATAAAAACCTTCCTCTTGAATCACTCTATTAAAAAAAACCGCATCAAAATCCGTTGTGTCGTTTTGAAGATATAAGCATACATAAGGACATAGGGACAGAGAAAGCGACTTTATTTTATACTACGTATGTAGTGATGATACTAGCGATTGCCCGCAGAATTCGTCTATCGCTATCCCGGGATAAACTGACCTATGTCCTTCCGCGGGACTCCTATTTTTATACCAAACTAGCTTCTGCCTGCGACTTCGTCCGCGTATTAGATTTAACAACAGACGTTGATAGTATATTCAGAAATACGACGAGGCTAGCAACGCATCGCCAAAACATATATAAGTATATATAAGTCAATATATCTGTGTATATACTAGCCTCTTCAAAGATATTTCGAAGAGGCTAATAGACGCTACGGTTAACAGAGCTGTTAGTATCGCTGTCAGGGGGAATGCTGCCAGCGTCTGTGGTACTATGCCACGGGGGCCCCTCCTTTTTTAATTATTTTATTTTAAGATTAGTTTTAGTTTAGTTTTTAATTCGTTCACATGAAAATATTTTTATCGAGGTTTGAACTTCAATTGTCCCTACTCACCCTTTCTACGGTACTTTTGGATCGTAGTCATAAAACATATAACATTTACATACCGTGTCGGTTGCTATGAGACTAAAATATATCGATATAACAGCGGTTCAAACAAAGGGTTCTATTTACCACTTAGATACATGCTTCCATGCTGGTCTGATAAAGAAAAAACACAGAATGTAACAGTTGCTTCTCTTCCCGCGCACGTAAAAGCCCATCGAGGGAAGGCGATCTTAGGAATCATGTTATAGGCGATGCTAGCAACCTATCATTTGATTCCTTCCACCTATACGCCCACAATCATGCTAAACGTGGCCTTTAGCTCTTGTTACCTTAGGCTCTACCCCGTACATTACCTACCTGCATTGCACGGTCTCATTGTCTAAGGGAAGACGGGCTAGCGTATGGGCCCTCCCCTCGGCGCGGTCCTGGCGGGCGCCGGGGCCACCGGGGGGGCGTCTGTGGTTGAAACCCTAGTGGCATCCCACTGCGTCCCCGTCACACCGGATTGAGGCAACGCCGGAGTTTTTAGTTCGGGTATGCCCCTCCGGGGGGGAGTCCCACATAACCCTAGGCATCCCCGTGCCTAGGGCATCCATAAAGATTTCCTCTCCGTTAAAAAAAAAAGGCTCTACTCCGTACGGGATAAAGACGTGATTTATGGATGTATGTATCTATGTTATCCCTTACGGAGTAGACTAGACAGAGCATGGAATAAGAAGACCTACAGACCACCCTTAGGTGGATAGGGGAATCAAAATAGTGATAGGTTGCTATTTGCGTCGCTTATGACGTGATTCTTTAAGTTTTCGCCCATTCCCTTGATGGAAGCCGATCAGCTGGTACATTCTGCCACCACCAGACCAGAATGGAAGTGCTTTCGAACTCCTTACTTTTTTTTTTTTTTACAACGAACCTACGAACTGACCAGTGATTGACCTCTATCTCACTTGGTGGAAGGTGCAGATGAGGCCAAAGGTGTAACTCACTGGTTCAGTAATAGCCTATTCACTCTAGCCTTGAAGAACCCTAGGTTGTATCTGTCCGGAAATACAGAAGAACTTGAACTTAAACAATCTACTACTAATATATAAATGCGAAAGTTTGAGTGTGTATGTTTGTTCCTTATTCACGCTGAAACGGCTAGTCGGATTTGGATAAAATTTGAAAGGGAGATAGCTGGTACCCTAAATTAAAACAGGCTACTTATCCCGGGAAATTGCAGTTCCAGCGTCAATTGCTAAATTTACGCGGACGAATTTCCCCATTAGGGATAAAGACGTGATTTATGTATGTATGTATGTACGCGGACGAATAATCAAAAGATCTTTCTCGAATAACGTTAAAACTTACTCCCTTGTTACAGATTTCGAGAACCAACATGCAAAGATCAAAATCGAAGATCAAACTTTAGAATGTGAAAGAACACCATCAAGATGCCTGTCGTATCACCTTATATGAACAGTAGCACCACCCTCTCAGGGTCCTACCGCTCCACCTTGACTTCCTCTTCGAGCCTCGACAAACCCTACTTCCGGACCAGCAGCAGCGGAACCTACGTGTCTTCGACCCTCCGCAACTCCTATGGCAACCGAACCTCTGAATACACCAGCAGATTTTCCGACGTTGATGGGAAGAGGGAACGAAAATCATCCCTAGTCGAATACAGTAGAACGAGAGCACCGAGCGTTACGGACTCTGACAGCGGAATATCATCGAGGTATCGGTCGGAACGCAGCGAATCTAGAGGTAGAGATGTCTCGACTACGAGAAGCGAGAGCAGCAAGGAGAGGCCGAAGCGTGCGACTAGCTCCGCCTTGGCTATGTCGACGGCGGAACTGTACAACAAGTATTCGCCAGCGAACTACGTCCCGTACACGCAGAGAGTGCAACAGCAGCAGAATGAGATAGCGAGATCTAAGTCGATATCGAACGATATTGGTAGACCACCGGCTGCGGATGGGACCAGGCTGAGGAAGCCTAGGAATTCGGCGGCTACCATACCTGAGGTGAGTTGGGGATTGAGGAGTTGGGTTTATGTCGAAGTCGTAATGTTATCGGTTTGTTGTCCGAGTGTTCTGTCTAGTGCGAATTTTTGAAGGCTCTTTGGAGATGGCAGAACTCGTTCTGAGAGGTCTGTGTCCAGTAGTGGGACGTATGCTGATGATGATGGCAGAACTGGTTCTGATACGTTATTTAATTATCATGTCAAAATTAAACATGGCGCTGGCGTTTTTGGTGAAGTTGACTTTGACTTTAAAGATAACGTTTAGAGTTCTGTATCTCAAAAGGGATATACCCTTGTGAGATTGATTACTTGTCCGTCTGTCTGTCTAAATCTATACGGGATTTGTTTTTTAAATTCAGAATTCAGTTTTTTTTGTGGTTTTTCCAAATCGATGACATTACGGCTTTTACTCCCACTGCCTTGATCGTTATGATAGTATTTCTCAAGATATCGTACTGTAGTAGCACTTAAGTCTAATTTCATCATTGTAAATATGATGTGTGTGCCTGCGAAAGATTTCAAATTCGTTAGATCATTTGTTTCGTCATCATTTTCATTGCAATTAGTAGGTTCTATATGACCTGATTTAAATGAAACAGCTGCGATAGATAGCAGAATATCAACATTGTCATCATCTTTGTGTTCTGATGTGGTATCACTTAGATTCTTGTCAAATTGAGCTTGTACATCATCGGTTCCATCAGTTCGATCGCGGTTATAAGTTCCTAGAAGAGTTGCTGCTAGATCCATAGTTTCCCTATCGACAGTTTAATCGAAAAAGGTCATAATATCGATAGACCTATCGATACTATCAAACTTATTTAAAGCAATATTATCGATACATACAGATTAAACTTTCATTAAATTTTTGTGAAATAATAGTAAAAAAAACACCAAAAATGCGACGTTGCCAGCGCAGTAGGAATAAACCCTCTTAATATATCAGTTAGTTATGATACCGTCTCTTTTAGTTTTAAAGGAACAAACAGAGACGGAATCAAATATCCGACACTTCTGGAATCAGCAACTTAAGAGCGGTTGATAAGGCCCTTATTGTTTCTAATAATAGCTTTTACCACTTTCACACCATCTCTAGGCAATCTCGCACATAACCTTTCGCAGGCACACATACCATGTGTGCGCGCGTGTGTGTGTGTGTGTGTATGTTCATTAACAGCAGCACTAAGAGCCATTGCTTCTATAGTTGTCACTTTAACTGCTTGATAAGCACTCCATGACGTCCAAGAACTAACACACACAGACACGGCGCCAAAAATAGAAGCTCAAGTAAATTGGGACGTTTTTTGACCCAGAGGCCGGAAGGCAGGCGGTCCTACAAAGAAAACTCGCCAACGAGCTACAGCAAAAGAAACTCAATGACTAACGGTACCAAAGACAGTAACGGCAACGACGTACCTACAGTATCTGAGATAAGGAAGCGTTTCGATTCCAAAATGACGGTCACCAAGCTTCCAGCCAATGACTTGAGATACTCAAAAGCCGCTGATCATTATTACAACCAATTAAAAGACGTCGAGAACGGCTATTCCAAAGCGGCACCGAAAGACGAAAAGCCTGTGCCAGTCCATATGCCTTACGCCGAGAAAAACGGGTACCACAGATGGGACAGCTCCAGCTCACGCTCTAATTCTAACTCAGATCTCTCATTGTCCAAAACTATATCAGAACCCACGTCGTTAGCTAAACCTGTCGCTGAAAGGAACGGCATGTCTACATCACTAACTACCAAGCTACCGACAGACCGGCTAGCTAGCATTAAAAGTCAGCTAGATCCTAACAATCCTATAGGGAAGATTCTAGAAAAATCCACAGTCATACAAGTAGAGAACGGCGATGCTGACGGCAAACGGAGCAGTCCCGATGTAGCTAAACTTAAAGAGATCAAGAATGACATAGAGAAGCAAGTAAAAGCGCCGAAACACACGTCTAATTTTGCTTCGTACATACAGATCTCGCAGCCTATCGCTTCTGGCTCCACACCTAAGAAAGAAGACGATGACACCCGCAAGAAAGTCAGTTTGAAATACATTGATTCGGAAGAAGAGCGACTTGTTCTGGATAATGATATAGAGTCTCCTAGCGGCACGGGATTTGAGAATAAAACGTTTGAGCACGAGAACTTTTTGAAGAAGCGAAGCGAGAATTTAGAGAGCGAGATAGAAGATGGGGTTAAATCCATGGAGACGAGTACTGAGAGTACAGTTAGTGAGCCCACTGAAGACTCCAGCCCTGATACTCCGCCAGCGAGACGGAAAATACTGGATGATAGAGACATAGAAGACATTAAAGCGGTAAGTCACGTTTCCTTTGTCTGAGAAGATTGGGAGAAATCTCTAGAATTCGATGATGTTCATGAGAAAATTTTGTGACGGGTTGTTTCTGCTGGTTGGGTTCAAAACCAACCCGACTGAACGCGTTTACAAAGATTTGTGATTTGAATTTTTGATTCAAAGGTCCCTTTGGCTATTTAGTCAAACTATTACAGCCTGCCAATAGCGCCGAACAATTTTGAGACGATCAGGGTTTACCATGACGCCTTAATGCCGATTCAGTTTAGGTTTGCTCACCGTCAGATCCATACTAAAAATTAAGATATTTTTATTATTAATAGGATCCAAAATGGAATTATTAAAACAAATTAAAACTAATCTTAAAATAAAATGATTAATAAAGAAGGGGCCCCCGTGGCATAGTTCCGCAGACGCTGGCAGCATTCCCCCTGACAGCGATACTAACACGCTGTCCAAGGAAGCTGCCAGCTCTGTAACCCGTAGCGTCTATTAGCCTCTTCGAAATATTGCCTCTTTGAAAAAATTACTAAAAATGACAGCGCAAAACCTTCTTTTTTTCTAATATGGCCAGATCGATGCGATGATTTCGCCAATGTCAAAGTAATAAATACAGTATTCAAAAGTCTTGTGACAAAAAATGTCGGCAACGTTGTACGGTAACGGTCAAAAGACCCCAGGCTCTTAGCCAACGGATAACGATATCCCTCAGAATCTGCCAGGAAATCATTAATGCCCAGGGTGCAGCGGACCAACTGCCCTTACCCTCAGGCGGATCCAAAAACAAAGCAGCTCTTGACCACACGCGGAGATAACCCAACTCGCACCCCAGCTCGAAACTTGAACTGAGTCGGTATTGAATCGCATTAAGACGTCATGCTAAGACCCCAGATTAGCAGTGCATAATGTCTTAACTTCTGCTGGTAAAGTGTCAATTTTAAAGCTATTTCCGTAAGAGATTTCTCCCGATTTTCTTAAAGGCCGAACCCCTGAGGAACCAAGGACAATCGCTTGTTTTTTTTGGCTCTTTTTTCATGCACATGTGGTTTTTTAGTTAACCTTAGGAAATTACGCTTTCGGTGTCTGTGTCAGTTTTTAGGTATTCGGAAGGTGCTGTTCTGCAGAGGTATAAGGTTTATTGAAGTAATACAAGCAAAAACCCACAGCGTTTGTAAAAGTTTATAAAACCATCCATCCATTATAATATTTTATGCAATTTGTATTACAGGGGTCAAAAAAGGCATTTTTTGACTTGCTTATACAACAATACAATAGAAATACTCTTTATTGAACACCACAAATCAGTACAAAACAATACAGAAACAAAGAAGAAAGTAGACAATAGGCGGTCTTATCGCTTAATAGCGATCTCTCCCAGACAACCAATACTAGAAATAAGTTGGAGACAGTTTAAGTAGGTGGCGGAAACAAATAGACAGGATAAACGCAGGGATAATAAAAAACAACAATATCAACATAAATATAATGCATAGCTAAATAAATAAAATAAAATAATACATACATATACCATAACATAATACTTAAGATAAAATAAATGTGAGAAGCAATGAAAAATAAGAAGGCCATACAACAGAAAAGGATTTGATCAGAAGCAAAGAGAATATATGAGGTACTAAAGACAGGGAGTGGATTAAATTAGTGATAAATAGTGAGATTACAACGTTGTATACAATACTTTTTCTACGACGAAGTAGGTACTTATTAAATGAAAGTAATACGTTCTCCGAAAATGAAGAAGTCCGGTGTTCCAGTCTCCACGCCATGAAATTCTCGTAGGCTTTATCGTTGCCGAGACACAACAAATTTTCCATCACTTCCTGGGCCGCCGCGGATATTTCTTCCGGTTCTGATTAAATACGTTCTCATCCATGCTTTTTTATAATACGTTACAAAACTTTGTTAAAACTTAAAACTTTCTGAGTTCCATCACCGTGCTACTTGACGAATAAACAAAAATTTTAACAAAAAAAAAACCGACTTCACGAAAAGAATCTATTCCAAAACAAACTATTACGCACTAAAAAGAAAAAAATAATTGCATATTCTTCTACAACTTAATAATTAACTTACTTTTTCTACTTATCAATATATAGGTACGATCTAATGTTGTTACAATTATTGTTATTTCTGGAGTCGGTGTCAGCCAACGTACGCTTGTAACTACATACATAGTTACAGGTGAGATGTGCTTGTGTATAAAAGGGGTACGTATTAAAATACATAAAGTTTAAAATGTATAATGGGTTAAAATACATAATGGTTTATAATATATAATGCGATTTTCTCAGAAAGTTACAAATTAACAGGATTGTTATAAAACAAACCTAACCTAACCTAAACCAATCTATAGATTACGATATCAAAAAAGTTCATTTAGCTAATAGTTTTACAGAAAATTGCGTTATACATTTTGAACCATTATGTATTTTAACCCATTATACATTTTAAACTTTATGTATTCTGATCCGCTCCCGTATAAAAGTTAATTTGTGAAAAAGTATTTGTTAAAGTATTCTCGTATTATTGTTGCTGGGTATATTGTAGTGTTTCCTTGGCTGACACCGACTACAAAAATAACAATAATTGTAACAACATTAGATCGTACCTATATATTGATAAGTAGAAAAAGTAAGTTAATTATTAAGTTGTAGAAGAATATGCAATTATTTTTTTCTTTTTAGTGCGTAATAGTTTGTTTTGGAATAGATTCTTTTCGTGAAGTCGGTTTTTTTTTTGTTAAAATTTTTGTTTATTGTTTGATTTTTAGTGAATCTGAAGTACACTATTTTTTTTTTCTGAATATGGGTAGACCTACCTACTAAACGTGCTGCTCATATGAGACAGCGCCGTTTAAATGAAACTGACGAAGTCAGGGAGAAACGCCTGTCTCAACAGAGGCAATCTACTTCGAGGAGAATCTCAAAAGAGACTTGCGATGAGCGTAAACATAGACTTTCGAAAATGCGGCTTTACATGAAAAGAGTTTTGAACAGAGAAAGTATCGAAAAACGTAGTCACCGTCTCGGCTTAATCCACGATCGTCTGTCTAATGAGACAGAGGAGCAACGTGCCCACCGTCTCGGCTTAATCCACATTCATGGCTTTAGTGAATCTGAAGTACACTAACATTTTTTTCTGAATATGGGTAGACCTACTAAACATGCTGCTCATATGACAGCGCCGTTTAAATGAAACGAACGATTTGCCGCACACCATACTTAACGCTCTTCTGTGTTCTTGAGTGGAGACCGCGACTTGGCAAACGTAGTGTAGGACGCCCTCCGGCCAGGTGGCATGACGATCTGCGAAAGTCTGCAGGCAGATGCTGGATGCGTCAAGCTAAAGACAGGGCGCTATGGCGCTCATTAGGGGAGGCCTATGTCCAGCAGTGGACTAACATAGGCTGATGATGATGATGATGATACTTCACGCTAATTTCAGACTTATATGGTTTTCTCATGGGTGCCATTGTCAGAACTGGACCAAATTGAAATGGGACCACACGGGAAGTACCAGCTTTCAAATAAAAAAAGAATCATTAAAATCGCTTCACTTAGTCGAAAGTTATGAGGTAACAAACATAAAAAAAAAAAAAAAAAAAATACAGACGAATTGAGAACCTCCTCCTTTTTTTGAAGTCGGTTAAAAAGTAGTTTCCACCAACATCAACTCGATAGTTGGTGCTCCAAGACCGTGAGATTTAAGCGGTCTTTCTTGCCCCGTACGTGCAAAATTTGGAATGGGCTGGCGGCTGGGCTTTTTCCAACTGGCTATGACATGTGTACCTTTAAGAGGCGAGTGTACCATTTCTTGCAGGGCCGGCAACGCGCTAGGAGTCCCATTGGTGCTGTAGTTGCCCATGGGCGGCGGTGATCACTTACCATCAGGTGCACCGCATGCCCGTTTGTCGGTTTAAATATATATATAACAAAACTATTGCAATCAAACGACGAACAAGTCCAACAAGACACGAGCAGGAAACATGAAAACGACAAACGACAAAATTGGAAGTTTTTTTTATAGTAAACTTTGTTTTTAAATTAACGTTTACTTTTTTATAGTCTTGCGTTCTTGGCGCATTTAGCCAAAACGTTTACCAACTTGCCTGTGACGTTACTAAAAATTCTTGTTTGTCATGTTGGCAGCTGTGCATTTAGTCCTATAAAAAACCATATGAATGAAATAATCTGTTAAGTTGGTAGTCATGCATTTCATCGTGAATTTAATGTTGACCGTGTAAAAGTTTTACGTAGGTCTGGCAGTCTATGGCTGGCCGAGTAACTATGGTGTACTTTTAGAGCGACATAAGCCAACAAGAGCTTTTAGAGAGAATAGACAATATAGACTTATCCAAGGTCATATTCTCATATTATGAGTGTTCTTATGCAACCGTTACATAATGAGGTTCCTTAAAACACGTGTGTATTTTGAAACGAACCTTGGCGAGTTTCAAAATAGGATCACACGAGTATATTATGATTTATCACGTCTTTATCCCTTACGGTGTAGACAGAGCCCAAGGTAACAAAACCTTAAGGCCACGTTAAGCATGATTAAGGGCGTATACTGGAAAGGGAAAACAAAATAGTGATGGGTTGCTAGCCACATCGCCTATAACATGATTCCTAACAATTTCGCCCATTCCCTTGATGGGCTTTTACCATCTGCGCGGGGCGAGAAGCAACGTACATTCTATGTTTTTCCTTTGCTCCCAAACCAGCATGGAAGATAATAGAGTTATTCTAAACAGTTGCCTAGCAAAATTTGCAGCATCATAATTATCGGCGTGTGTGTATTTCACGTATGTGTGAACGTGTAAAGGTGCGCACACAAATAAATGACCCGAATAACGAAATGGCATCGAACCCTAGTTCTTTTTTTAAACGCCTTTGTGGGCGTTATACTTCATTTAATTTAGGATGAGAAACCACAACAACATTATATTGCGGCTCGTGAAGAGTGCTCGCTTTGCAATTTGTACTAGAGTAATTGTAAACGACACGAAAATAAAGTGGCATTAAAACAATTTTATTTTGCGGCTCCCAGACTATTGCACTGTACTATTTGCTAGGTAAGAAATAGTTGACCAGACGCAATATAATGTTGTTATGGTTTCTCATCCTAATTAAATGAAGTATAGTAGAATATAAGGTCGTGGAGCAGGCGCGGCTGCAGAAGCGGCCGAATTAGGCAAAATAAATAAATATAGGGGTCTCAGCACCGAATATAACTTTGTCCCTTTCGGTGTTGACCCTTGGTCCGTGGGGTCCTAGCGCTAGCCTCTTCAAAGATATTCCGAAGCTAATAGACGCTACGGGTTACAGAGCTGGCTTCCTTGGACAGCGTGTTAGTATCGCTGTCAGGGGGAATGCTGCCAGCGTCTGTGGTAATGCCACGGTGGCCCCTCCTTTTTTAATTATATTATTTTAAGTCTTTTGATTTCCCTTTCCAGCTATACGCCCTTAAACATGCTAAACGTGGCCTGCAGGTCTTGCCACCTTAGGCCTTGTCTATCCCTTAAAGGATAAAGACGTGATTTGTGTATTTCGTATGTGTTGGAATATTAATAACTAGCCTTCCGTCCGCAGCTTCGCCCGCGATAGATTAATTTTCCCGTAGGAAAAGGTATTTTCCCGCGGTAAAAAGTAGCCTATGTCACTCAGTGATAATGTAGCTTTCTAACGGCAAAAGAATTTTTGAAATCGGTCCAGTAGTTTCGGAGCCTATTCAATTCAAACAAACAAACAATCAATTCTTTCCTCTTTATAATATTAAGTATAGATAATATTAGTATAGATTAGTATAGATGAGGCGTTTTGAGGTTAGAATTTTGTTTACCAAAGAAGACAATTAGGAGTTAACAGACCTTATTGTGAGGAAGTTTTTATGGGTCAATGTTGCCAATGTCAAGGCTGAATGCTACAAGTGATAAGGTCGGATTGAAAAAGCTAAATAATTAAAAAAAACTTGGGACCATGGAAACCAATTAAACATAGTCCAAAACTAAGCAAAGCTTTTAATATGGGCATAGCCCAACATAAACATACTTACATATAGATAAATACAAAATTAAATATTCAACATCCAAGACTCGAGGAGAAACATTCATATTTTTCATACAAATCGGGATCGAACTCAAGACCTCAAGGTTCAGTTAGGTTCTCTAAGCACTAGACCTAGTCTAAAGAATTTTCATTACCATCACACTTTTTTTTTAATAACCAAACATTCCTACAACAATAAGCCGAGACGTCGCGTCTAACCGCCTCTAAAAATATCATAGTGCGAAATGACGACTGGATATAAAATTAAAGCACCGGCCGAAAGCACGTTGCCGCCGCCACGTGGCAATTAAAAAAAGTATCCGCCATCTTGACGGCATTTAGAAGTAAAAAAGTGGCCAGTAATTTTCTTAATTTTTAAATTATTTGTGTCGCACAATACAATTGTGGTTAAATATTAATTCACGCGGAAAATTAAACTGAAAGTGTGAAAAGATCGTTTAAAAAAGCATCTGGAATAGTGTGAAAAAGTGACGGGTCGTGGAAAAGGGCGGGAGTTTTTGACGTTTGTGTTAGGCTGTTTGAAAATATGGCGATAACCTATTTGTATTGATCTGAGATTATACTATAAATAAACTGGATGAAAGACGTATATAATATATTATATATAAAAGCGTAAATCCCCGGGATAGCCCGGACGCATGTACTTTTTTTTGGTTTATTTATTCAAACAGTCGTAAATTATTTATTTATTTACGAACGAACTTTCAAATTAATTTAGTTATCGTTCAACATTTTCAAAACTTTGGATTTGACAATCTTAATTTTTTTAATTTAACTTTTTAATCTGATGTAAAAGAATAGACTATATCTCATTTTTCTATGATGCTCTGAACTAGTACAAATCCGGGAATACGCGGATGGATGACAGCCCATAGCTATGCTTTCTATTCTATTCTCCCTTAATTCTCCGAAATGGGCAAACTGTTGATTCTTTTCAATCTATGACATGAGATCTTATGTACACAGTTTTAGACAATAAATTACAAATTACAATTACAGCTTGCCCACAAAGAGTAGAAATTAAATGAGGGCGCCACCGTCGTTCATATGGTAACACAAATACTTGGACCCGAATGGTCTTGATAGTAGTGAGTTGTCATATAAATTTAAGTTATTTATGAGACCTATTTTGCTACAGTACATTGAAATAGGAATAGGAAAATTGGGAGTGGAAGAAACGTGATGTTTCATTCAAATAATTAAAAACAAATTTTGAAATTAAAGATTTATTAATCAGAATTTAATTCCTCTTGAAAATCAGAGCCACTGCTCTCACAACTTTCACTGCTATCATCAGCCAAATTTATTACAAGTTTATCTATTTCTTCGTAGAGAATGCTTCCTCTTTCGTAATATTATTTTTCAATTTTTTCCACATGCTTACAGCTGTTTTTCCACATATCAACAGTTATCTGGCTGAATGCTTCTTCAGTGATTTTTTTTATGTCCGTTGACGCTACATTTTGTTTAGCTATACCCCAAATAAGCTCAATGGGGTTTAAATCACAAATGCCAAATTTGTCACGATTATTTTGACCTTCATCCACTATACGCCTAACGGTACTTACAGATTTTCCTGAAATAAATAAGTAAACAAAAAGTTATAGAAAAAGAAATGATTGAAACAGTTCAGACATTACTTTACGGAGGTCCATGCACTACTATAAATTACTTTGCTGTTCCGGGGCCTAATCGCGTTAAGTCGCGGAGAAGTAGGTAGTCATTATTGTTGTACATGAATAAATAATAAAACAAACAAAGTTTAACTGACATAACGCAAAAGCATCAAAACTTCGCGGTTGCTCTATATTTTCTTGTCAAAAGTGATGCAAGTGTTTCGAAATTCCTAACCTAAAATTATAACCTACAAATAAAAGATAAACATCCATTAAACAATTATTTCCGTCAGATTATGGTTACTGATAAACATGTATCTTTAGTTTCAAACACGCACTATAGATGTAATGTAAAAATAAATAAGAATACTTACCAGTCATTTCAGCAACTCGATTGTAAATATCATCTAGTTCTGTAAGAAGTTTGCCGGCATGATATTCGGCCAAACATCGTCGAAATACTCTGTATATGATTTCTCTGGCGCCACTTCTTATTGTCTTATTCATTTTAGATGGGAAATAGCGTTTTGATATAACAATAATAACAGAAAACAATAATTAAGTCACGACTCTATCTAATAACCAAAGGACTTCGCTCATACTACGTCAGTTTTGACAGTTGTCATAGGGTTACAAGTAAAAAGAGATTTTAGTTCCTTTTTATTTAATATCTACTCTTTTTGGGCAACCTGTACAATGGCGGCCGTAAGGCTTGGGCCAATGTCAGTTTTAGCTATGCTTTCCTGCGGTACTGGCTGCTGCGGCCTTTTGACAGACGTCAGCAACTGTCAGTTACTGACAGTTTTATGATTTTTAATGTTTACCCGGTTTGCTATGAAAAATGTTTGTTGTGATTTTGTTATAATGTTTAGGGAAATGCGCGAATGCTACTAAAATCTGGACTGTTCACGGTATTTAGAAATACTTGATTTTGAATTTTAAATGTGACTCGTCCGAAAGTATCTGTTACAATACACAGTTGAAGGAATTTAGTGATCAAAAACTTGTAGATTTACCTAATGTTGTCTAGTTTCTTGATTAGTTTTATTTTAGTTCCATACGCTTTGTAATCCTACATACAAACAAGCCACTTCTTTATCCCCTACGGGGTAGATAGCTTAAGGTAACGAACCTACAGGCTACGTTTAGCAAGATTGTGGGCGTATAGATGGAAAATGAAATCAAAATAGTGACGGATTATGATTCTTAAGATTTTCGCCCATTGGCTTTTACCATCTGCGCAGGAAGAGAAGCAACTGGTACATTCTATGTAATCCTACTTATTTATGTTACAAATGCGAAAGTTTGTGATGAAAGTATTGATGTATGTTACCTTCACGTCAGAACGGCTGAACAGATGTGGATGAAAATTAGCACTAATATAGATTATAGCATTGAATAGCAAATTGGCTAGTTTTTATCTCGGATATTAGGATTAGGCAAACGAATTCTTGGTAGACAAGGTAGCAGGCTACAGTTTGCACAGTATACGCATACATAGTTCAACATTCAAAAATTCAAAATTCAAATTTTATATTTGCAAATTGGCCGCCAAGGGCTCTTTTACATGTCTTTTTTGAAACTACCAGCGCATTCAGCGCAATATGGATTTATAATCTGAAATAAAAACATTTTATTTTATTTTATTTATTCGGAAAGACCATCATTGCCAAGAATGCGCCGCCAGAAACTTGGCAAAAACTCATTTTTTCAAAATAAAATACATTAAGCTACTGCAATACTTAAATTCTGCTTAAATTAGATACATTTATAAAAGGGATGTATAAGGTCCCCGAGCCTTAAATTATATTAGACTATAGAGATGTATAAAGTCTCTACTAGTTCGACGCTCTTTCTATCTCTTTCCTGCATGTGCTGGCTACAGATAACCCAAGTTAACCGGTTAATTTCGCAAAAAAAAACAAGTTGTTGCGAAAACCGGTTTATTTAATAACCAGTTAAGAAACCGGTAACGAAACCGTAAACCGCAATCCATTTCGGTTACAGTTATTTACCCCAAACCGTTTAATATTAAAAACCGGTTTCCGATCCCTGGTCTTTTTATCTATGTATGCTGTATTGATTTGATGAAGCTATAGATCTTCAGTCAAATATATATCTTATCATAAGATAATATACATTGCAATCGGTTTACTAGAGTAATATATAATTATGTAATAGATATGCGGATATATATAGTTATTTTAAAGTGGTTGAGGAAATGTCGTAGAGTGAGTATTTTTTACAGTATTTAAAAAAATATTATGTTATTCCAGAGGTCTGGACTACGTACCAAAATCTAAACTGCCCGTTTTGACGTGAAAGAGTACACATACATACCAGTGGTGTGGCGTCCATAGAACTCGATTCGTGTTAACCGGTTTAATAATGATTTAGTTACCTCCGTTAACCGGTTAATCTAATGAACTTAATTATACCAGTGAACGATAATAGCCGTTATTTCAAAACCGGTTTTGATCCGGTGTTGCCTGCGCTGTTTCTTTCACGCTGGTCTGGGAGTAAAGAAAAAAAAGAATTTACCAGTTGCTTCTCTTCCCGCGCACGTAAAAGCCCATCGAGGGAATGGGCAAAAGTGTTAGGAATCATTTCATAGGTGTTGCGGCTAGCAACCCATCACTATTTTGATTTCCCTTACCATCTATACGCCCTTAATCATGCTAAACGTGCCCTTAAGGTTTTGTTAACTTAGGCTCTGTTAAAGATAAACCCCCTTATTCATAAACGCTCTATAGGGTGGTAGGGCCTTGTGCAAGGTCCGTCCGGATCGCCACCACCATCTTACTCGCTAATCCTGCCGCTAAGTAGTAGTGCTTGCACTGCTGTGTTCCGGTGTGGAGAGTAAGACAGCCGGGGAAATTACGGGCACAAGAGGCATTTCATCTTAGTCCTCTAGGTTGGCAACGCATCTGCAATCCCTCCGGGGTTGCGGGTGTCTATGAGCAGTGGTGATCACTTACCATCAGGTGACCCACTTGCTCGTTTGCCTTCCTATTCATATAAAAAAAAAAAATTGGCTTCAGCTAACTTAGCAATCGCTTGTCCTTATCTGTGAAAGGTAAATGTCAAAGTGACTGATAAGGACAAACGATTGCTAAGTTAGCAGGGGCCTACAGAGCGTTTATGAATAAGGGGGAAAGACGTGATCTATGTATGTATGTATGTATGTTGCCTGCGCTGCCCGCTGGCTAGTTTGCCGCGTCAATGTCAAGGTTGCCCACAGCATCTGATTGGTTGAATGCGATTGCGAAAATTGGCATCGGCTTTTGGAGCAGTGTCAGTTTGCGCCGCGCGCGCATGTCGCGCAGTGGATTTGTCTTGTGCTATTTTGTAAGCTGTTTTAACTTATGTTATGTTGGGCAAAGGCCTACAGCTACTGGGTCTTGAATTTTTTCCGATATATTTTAGCAGGTTGGGCTATGAATAGATAGTTCTAATTTTTGAAGATTTTTGAATCATACATAAATGTTTTATACATTGACCGATTTTCAAAGTGAAGTGTCATGGATGGACTAGATCAGTGGTTCTTAGCCGGTGGTCCGCGGACCGCTGGTGGTCCCTGGAAGCATCCAGACTACAGAGTGGTCCGTGGGGCCATTGTAATAAAAAATTTGATAAGTGACAACAAGTCGACACAACGCGTAAAGGTGTAATTCAGTCCATTGCAGCCGACCAAACCCATACATTAAATCATAATACTCATGTATGTTACTGTAGGTCCACGGTAAGACAGAAATTGTCTCAAACGGTCCCTCATGTCTAAAAGGTTAAGATCCACTGGACTAGATGAATCCGTCCGTGCTATAAAACCCTGTGTCACCGTTCTCTGTTAACCTCCAGTTATCAAACGTCATAGATAACTGACATTTAACCTTTTCCACGCCAAAGTCACATGTCAGCAACGAAGGTTCAACGCCAACGACTATTAAGGAGCGATTACACCGCCGCGTATACGCTGTGACGTGTCGCATGCGTTCTCTCCGTTTCTTCATATTATACGCACTGGTGTGGCCGGACCGTTATACGTTCGTTTTTTCGCAAAAGCAACCTTCGTTCAATTGGCTTTAGGTTCAACTTGAGGCATCACAATATTTTTGTTTTTGCAAATTGGCCGCCATGGGCTCTTACATGTCTTTTGAAACTAGCAGCGCATTCGAAAGACCATCGTTGCTAGGAATACTTATAGTAGTACTTAAAGAAGTCTGACGTGTCGCGATTTGTTTTGTATTCGACGTGTCGGTGAAAAGGTTAACATAACTGGAACTTAACAGAGGTGGAACCCGTTGTTTCCTGCAGATAACCAGGGCTAGATAACTGGTTATAAACAGGGTATAAATTAATCTTTGTAGGGTTTAAAGCTAGCCAACTGAAATATACTGGAAAAAATTTTTGAGCTATTTGGGTCGTTTACAAAAAAAAAAAAAATACAGTCAAGTGTAATAATATGTATCTAGTCAAAGTTTTGCGGGTGGTAGGGCCTTGTGCAAGGTCCGTCCGGCTCGCTACCACCATCTTACTCGCTAATCCTGCCGGTAAGTAGCAGTGCTTGCACTGCTGTGTTCCGGTGTGGAGAGTAAGACAGCCGGGGAAATTACGGGCACAAGAGGCATTTCATCTTAGTCCTCTAGGTTGGCAACGCATCTGCAATGCCTCCGGGGTTGCGGATGTCTATGGGCAGTGGTGATCACTTACCATCAGGTGACCCACTTGCTCGTTTGCCTTCCTATTCATATAAAAAAAAAGTTTCAAAAACAAGTACCATACGATCTTACACCGGCGTAATAAGGTCGTGGGACATATTTTTGAGAGGTTCGTATTCTTATTTTTGCACTTGACCGTACATAGTTAAGGGTCTAATAAAAACAAAATCACGATCGCTTCCATTGTGTAACCAAAGTTAGGCATACAAACTATATAAGTAACTTTAGTTACACAAAGGAATAAATTCAGTTTTGTTTTATTGTGTAATTTTTTTTTAATGACTCATTTCTCTTCAGTTCTAATTTTATTTGAAACAAACTTTGAAGTGAAGTGTGTTTAAAACTCTATGTGAAGATTGTGAAGTGTAAAAACTAGATAACTGTTGAAAACTATCAAAGTGCGAACGCGAACTCGATCCAAAAACATTCTATCCAATACTCCAAAATACTCTGTTTTCAAACTTTTGAAGCTGTTCAAACATACTTGTTTCTCAAACTTCGAAGCTAGGTAACTGGTCATATTGGTACAAATGCCACAATACATAGAATGCTGAGATGTAATACTGTCAAAAGTACAGAATGTTTGTGTCGCCAGGGATTTTTGAAATCACTCGAAAGTTCCACTCGAAAGTGGTATAAATCTGCTTATATCACCAAAACTACAGCTCTAATCAAAATGTTGACTAGTTCACAAGATTTATGAGAGCTGTGATTGTCTTCTATGCTAATTTTTCACCAATTTGGAGTGGTATTTTCACACATGTGCTTTAAAAAGTCGGGTACCAGATCGATTTGTCTGAATATTATGGGGTAAAAATATGCTATGGCCAACATAAGCTTTTAGATAAAATGTTTCCAAGGAGCTTTTCTGTGGCCTAGATGTCTGGAAGTTTTCAGGACAGAATACTCTGGGGTCAAACTTATCAATACGCTATTTGACATGACATTCTACAAGCATTTTGACTTTTATATATACTAAAAAGAGTTATACATACATACACTTTATGCTTCCACGCTGGTCTGGGAGGAAAGAAAAAAGAATGTACCAGTTGCTTCTCTTCCCGCGCACGTAGAAGCCCATCGAGGGAACGGACGAGTCTTAGGAATCATGTTATAGGCGATGCTAGCAACCCATCACTATTTTGATTCCCCTTTCCACGCCCACGATCATGCTAAACGTGGCCTTTATGTCTTGTTACCTTAGGCTCTGTCTACCCCGTAAGGGATAAAGATGTGATATCCTATGTCTAAATTTCATGAAAATCGCTTTAGTAGTTTAGACGTGAAAACGGAACAGATAGACAGATACTTTCGCATTTATAATATTTATTACTAAGAATTCGTATTTTATAATTAGTCTTAGGTTTTTGTGGCGTCTAATTAATTTCTAATTTAAGTTAACATTTACTTTTTGACCGTCGTACATATTGATAATGATGCATTTTGAACCAGCATATTTAGACATTTGTACCAAAATGACCTGTTAACACGTACAGTTGCGTGAAAACAATACGTCGAACTCCAAGCTGCAGGGTGCACGACAGTCTCGCGGCTTTGATGTTGGCTCCCGAAGTTGCCGGAACCCCGTTCGATGATAAGCTACTACGAGGCTTGCGTGGTGTTACTATGTCTGTTAACGAGTGTCGTAGCTGCCTTCGGCAATGAGGTAATTGTTAATTATAACTATAAAACGACCGCTTAACCTTTTCACCGCCACGTCAAACACAAGTGACGTCACCCATACGCCAGACTTCATTATTGCGATGCCTTAAGTTGAACCTAAACCCAATTGAATGAAGGTTGCTTTTGCATTGAAGTAATGGGCGTATATATGTGTCGTTGGCGATGAAAAGGTTAAAATCTGCGAAGGGCGTCTGCGAAGGGGGGCGTTCAAGAGGGGGTCTTTGCTTTGCTTATTTTTGATGACATGGTGGGTGGGGGGTCGATATGATGATTACGTCAGCAGTTTCGATTCGAACTGCTGCTCACGAATCAATAAAAACAGAATCCATTAAAAGAATAATGCATATAGGCACGAATCGAAACTGCTGACGTAATCACCATATCGACCCCCCCACCATGTCATCAAAAATAAGCAAAGCAAATACCCCCGCCCCCCTCAAGCGCTTACGCAATACTTTAACGCCCCCAAAGCAATCTATATACCTAATATCTCGCCATTAGGACTATAAACGCTATTAAACTTCACTAAAATCCTTCCAAGTCTGCTCGTATGGTTTCCCATGTGGGCCGTACAAGGCCGGATCTACCATATGGCTTTTTGGGCTTCAGCCCAGGGCCCCGTGGATTCAAGGGGCCCCCAGCTAAGGAGGCGTCCATTAATTACGTGAGGCATTTTTAAGGATTTTTGACCCCCCCCCCCCTCCCCCCTTGGTGAGATGTCGTAAGATTTTTCTCGACCCCCTCCCCCTACCCCAATCTCACGTGAGATTTTTCAAAACTTGTACTTTGGGTATAAGAGGACAAATTTGACAAATATAATTCTGTCAGATTTTGTCATATTTTTTATTCAAGATACGTTTTTTATTTTCATTCAACTTTAATTTAACTTAATTTTCACGCAGTTTTACACCATTTTCTGCTCAAAAAGTTACGTGAAGTTATGATGTGCGTGATATTTGCCAAGACCCCCCCTCTCCCCCAAGTGAGATTTAGTAAGAATCGGCTCGACCCCCTCCCCCCCTAAATACCTCACGTAATTAATGGACGCCCCCTAAGCCAAGTCAAAGTCAAAAATATTTTTCTGATACTTTGAGTAATTAGGTGGGCCACTAAGTAGTATTAGGCCAGGGCCCTCTAAACTCACGGTCTGCCGCATAAACTCATTACCATGCGAAGGTGTGGTTGCCGGCACTGCTACGAGACGCGGAGCGTGGCTCCGGCGCCGCAGCCCCGGCCGCGCGTGCGCACCACCCGGCCCTCTTATGGCGTCCATGCCTATCAGGTGAAACAACGCTCATTACCATAGACTAGTTTAGGTGACACTGGAGTCAGTGTTCTTGACATTGGCGTCAGTGTTGAAATAATTACCGTGCTAGCGTTAAAGTTGGGATGTAGCGTATAATTATCTAATAGTAGCTTCTGCCCGCGACTTCGTCTGCGTAGAATTATACATAAAAAGCTTCCTCTTGAATCACTGTCTATTAAAAAAAACCGCATCAAAATCCGTTGTGTAGTTTTGAAGATATATGCATACATAGGGACATAGGGACAGAGAAAGCGACTTTATTTTATACTATGTAGTGATGTAGTGAAGATAAATAATAATGTCATTGCCGTTAGCACTAGTTTTGACGTGCCATTGTTAATGTAATTAGCGTATGATAGCTTCGTATCATTACCGTAATAATTAATAATAATAATGAAACAAGTAATGGTTTCTGTTGTTCTGTCAATCGTTCGAAGGTTGGCTGGAAGAGATCCCTTTAAGGGATAAGTTCGCCTTTGTACATCTGTTTTTCTCATTACTTTATTATATATTCTAAAAAACTTACACAGTTGCAAAAATAAAACGTATGACTTAACGAATTTTTTTTAAAACCATACAAAATTTAACCAGTCTTTCATACCTACCGTAGTTATGTTGGATTATTCATGTCCCGTGTAATCTGTCTTGTATGTAGAACAAGTCATGTCATCTTAGTATCAGATATATTCTAACGTAAAGTATTTTTAGTATTATGAACGATCAAACGTACCTACTTTAACAAATGTTTTCCAGTTTTTTTTTCAACATGAAACTACCGTGAGACTTAATTATAATTACACCTAAACGGATAACTCAAGTATAAAAAGTCGAGTCATGCTCGACATGTTTCGGACTATTTCGTAGTCCTTCCTGGAGCGCTCGCCCCGGCGGCAGCGAAACGAACACTGAGGACTCCAGGAAGAAGGACTACGAAATAGAGCATCACTCGCCTTTTTATACGTCAGTTATCCGTTTGTGTAGTTTTTTTTTTGTTTTGTATTTTTTCGATTGGAACACATTTTTATAAGCTATAAAATTATGTTTGTTTATAAAAATATTAATACTGGATTGATGGTTTAGTACCGGAAACTCATCGCCATGCTTCTAGAGGATTCGCACTACGGATGGTAATGACCACCACGGTATGATGGTATTGACGCTTCTTACGACGCTGATGGGTTTTTGCTTGTTTTACCTTCCAAGGTTTGATGGTACGAGTTCTCCCAAAGGTTCAAATATACAGAATGTTTAAGAATTATTCTAGAATATTACAGCACTTTCAACACGAAACTACCGTGAGACTTAATCATAATTACACATAAACGGATAACTCACGTGTAAAAAGTCGAGTGATGCTCGACATGTTTCGGACTATTTCGTAGTCCTTCGTAGAGTGTAGTGTGCTGCCCTACATTTGACAGTAATAAAAATGACGATGAAAACGAGGGTGGTTGTGCGCCGCTGTCAGTTGCGTCGAGCAGCCGCGCGAACAGAGCGCTGGCCGTAGTGTTCGTTTCGCTGCCGCCGGGGCGAGAGCTCCAGTAAGAAGGACTACGAAATAGTCCGAAACATGTCGAGCATCACTCGACTTTTTATACGTGAGTTATCAGTTTGTGTGTAATTAATATTACAGCAGTTGGGAGTAATGCAATGCGTATGCAATAATGAAGCCAACCGGCGTTGATTCTTGTCGAGTTGTCACTTGTCACTGACAATTGTCGCTTTGGTGAAATACGGGTCTGAAGTATTCCAGATTAATTTTTAGACTGTATGAGAGAGATGAGTTGACCACGCGTTAGTTCAAATTCACGTCTCATTACCATATTACAAAGAGAAAAAGGCGTGAATTTCAACCCAAATTGCGATGGTCTCTTGCAAGGTCTCTCGTTACCAGTGGCTTGGCGTCATGTATATCAGAAGGCAAGCCGAAGGGGATTTAACTAGCCTTTTGGGGCCTTCCATTAATCACGTGAGGCTCCGAAAGGGGGGGAGGGGTTCGGCCAAAATCACGAAATATCACATTTATTCGTCAAACGCGCGATTTTTAAACCGAAAAGCGGCGTGTAGTGCGACCTTGACTCGCGGTTGCCAGGCAACGAACGAAGTTTTAAAATTCTTTGTAGGTCGTGATTTTGGATGGGGAAGGGAGGGTAGTTTTAAACGTCACCACGTATCACCAAGGGGAGGCGAGGGGGGGGGTGTTGGGTTGAAAGTGCTAAAAAAACATCACATGATTAATGGACAGCCCCTTTCCTCTAATTCTATTGACGCCACGCCACTGGTAGCTACTATCTTACTCGCTAATGCGGTGCTTGCGCTGTTCCGGCGTGGGGAGTAAGACAGCCGGCGACATTACTGGTTGTTACCTGAGTTGCCATCGTTTGTCTCCCTTGCTCATTCGTCTCTCTCATGTGAGGTCGAATTTTTGATTCCGCTTCTCGAATCGGACACGATTGTTTTATGCATGCGTTCCATGCGTTTGATTCTGGTGAGTAGCATGGTATGATTTCGAGTTACGCTTGTTATTTCATTTTATGCACGATTTGGACACATTTTTCATTACCATTTATATTTGTGTTGTTTATTGCCTTTGAAAGACATTGGCATAGATTTAGTGACCTGTCAAGAAAATGATATTGCACAAATTTGACAGATTAGTTGGTTTAAATACCCCTATTAAGTTTTTTACATAGAATGTACAAGTTGCTTCTCTCCCGCGCAGATGGTAAAATCCCATCGAGGGAATGGGCGAAATTCATAGGAATCATGTTATAGGCGGTGCGGCTAGTAACCCGTCACTGTTTTGATTCCCCTTTCCACCTATACGCCTACAATCATGCTATACGTGGCCTTTAGGGCCTGTTACTTTTGGGTCTGTCTACCCCGTGATGTATGTAAGTAAATTTAACCGGTCGTACGAAACTTAGAGAGGTGCTCCAACAGACTTACCTGATGAATTTGTGCAATGTCCTTTATGCTTTTTTGACAGCGTTTACTACTCAAAAGAAAGTACAGACCGATTTGGTGTCTACTAGGGGTGCGAGTCGGGTTACCTCCGCGTGTTCAAGAGCTGCGGTTGCTTTTTGAATCCGTCCGAGGAAGAGGAGTGCTTGGTCCGGCGCACACTGAGCATTAATGATTTCCTGGCAGATTCTGAGGGATATCGTTATCCGTTGGCTAAGAGCCCGACATGTTGGTCTATTGACCGTGTTCTACCGTACAACGTTGCCGACGTTTTTGTCACAAGATTTTTGAATACTACGTTTACATTGACGATATCATCGCATCGAAATATCCTTCCAACGGGTATCCCTCAGAATCTGCCAGATCTATCTTTGTTCCCCCGGACTAATCCAAAAACGAACCGCAGCTCTTGACCACACGCGGAGGTAACTCGACTTGCATCGCGCACTCACATCGTCACATACTTATAGCTGTGTCGACATCAACGCCCTCGATTGTACATGCATATAATATGACATGTAATTTAACTTCCATTGTTAGAAACTGAAGTGGCTCCCTCTCTTTTGAGTAGTATTAACATTACCGTTTCAATGAAGTATTTATTTGTTGGCTTGTTGTCTAACTCTATCGCGATCGCCATCGTGTTCATTTTGACAGTTCTTGTATGAATGTGACAGCTGGCCGATTCCGATGCCAACTGTCAGCCCATACGTGAACTGTCGAATGAACACGATGGCGATTGCGAGCGAGTTAAACGATAAGCCTACTGGATTACGTATTACGTCGAGACTTTCAGGTTTCTTCTGTATCGTGTCCGTGCTATTATTTCCACCATTTCCTTTGGAATTGTGACTTGTGTTTATTTTAGATCTAGTTTTTGATTAGACTCACAAACTTTTGACTGAAGATGTTATATAAGACATTGTCTGTAAGATCAGTAGGCTTATTGTCTAACTCGCTCGCAATCGCCATCGTGTTCATTTTGACAGTTCTTGTATGAATGTGACAGCTAGCTGATTCCGATGCCAATTGTCAGCCCATACATGAACTGTCAAAGTGAACACGATGGCGATTGCGAGCGAGTTAGACAATAAGCCTACTGGGCTTGGAACCGGTAAAAAAATGCCTGCACTAGAACCCCAAAATACCGGTTTTTTAACATACCGGTCCCAAAGTCTGGTAGACGTACAGCATTCGAACTGCAACCCAACTGCAAAATGGCAGCTCGGGTGCTGTTCTGCTGCAGGTGTACTGCGCACCGACTGCAAACTGGCTGCACGGTTGTAACGCAGTTCTATTGCAGTCTAGTTGCAGGCCAACTGCAGTATGGACGCTCTTTGAGCTGCAATATTGTACAAAAAAACGCTATTTGAGTGTTCACGTGTTATAGGAATTGGCGGGAGGGAAGAGCGGGAGCAGCGGCACGCGACGTAGCAGCGAGCGAGAGCGCACTATCGGAGAGCTGAGAGAGAAGACTTCTACACAGACTAGCGGTGAGTCGCTTTGAACTACCTATTGTTTTTGGGTAATATACTGACCGACGGCGGGAAAAAAATGTGGTAACTGAGCAATTAACCTTTTCGCCGCCACGTCAAATACAGAATACGTCACCCATACGCCAGACTTCTTTATTGCGATGCCTTAAGTTGAACCTAAACCCAATTAATAAAGGTTGCTTTTACATTGAAGTAATGGAAGTATTTATAGGTCGTTGGCGTTGAACCTGCGGTGCCGATATGTGTCGTTGGCGTCGAAAAGGTTAAAAAAATGCCACCCCCCTCAATTTTTTATTATTAACGAATTAAATTTCTAAACCCCATCACGGGAATGGGCGAAAATCTTAGGAATCATGTTATAGGCGATGCTAGCGACCCATCACTATTTTGATTCCTTCCACCTATGCGCCCACAATCGTGCTACACGTGGCCTGGCTAACTTAGGCCCCGTCTACTGCATTTATTCTACTTTCATGCTTCTTGTGTCTCTTACGCATTGTTATAAATTTTCATTTCAGATTTTTGTATTTGTTCTAGTTCCAGTGTCATACATACACAAATCACGTCTTTATCCCTTACGGGGAGACAGAGCCTAAGGTAACAGGTACCAACAGGCCACATTTAGCAAGATTGCGGGCGTATGGGTGGAAAATGGAATCAAAATATTGATGGGTTGCTAGCCTCATCGCCTGTAACATGATTCCTATGATTTTCGCCTATTCCCTCGATGGCCTTTTACCATCTGCGCGGGTAGAGAAGCAACTGGTATATTCTATATTTTTCCTTTGCTCGCAGACCAGCGTGGAAGAAGATATGCCGATCATGCTAAATAATTATGATTATTACAAACCGACATTTGTTTTCACAATATTTGTTTTGTTTTTTTCAGGACTGAACGGCCTGCGCAACATAGGCAACACCTGTTTCATGAACAGCGTCATCCAGGGGCTGTCGAACACGCGCCCGCTGCTCGAGTACCTCGAGAACGACAAGTACCTCGAGGACATCAACACCACGCTGTCGTGCATGAAGGGGGCGCTTATCAAAGGTGAGGGGGGTGCGAGACTGCACTTATCAAAGGCGAGGGGGGTGCGAGACTGCACTTATCAAAGGTGAGGGGGGTGCGAGGCTATGGGGGCGCTTATCAAAGGTGAGGGTGCGAGGCTATAGGGCACTTGTCAAAGGTGAGGGGGGGTGCGAGACTAGGTGCACTTATCAAAGGTGAGGGTGCGAGGCTATAGGGCACTTGTCAAAGGTGAGGGGGGGTGCGAGGCTATAGGGCACTTGTTAAAGGTGAGGGGGGTGTGAGGCTATGGGGGCACTTATCAAAGGTGAGGGGGGGTGCGAGACTTTGGGCCACTTATCAAAGGTGAGGGGGGTGCGAGACTGGGGGCACTTATCAAAGGTGAGGGGGGTGCGAGGCTATGGGGGCGCTTATCAAAGGTGAGGGGGGTGCGAGGCTATGGGGGCACTTGTCAAAGGTGAGGGGGGGTGCGAGGCTATGGGGCACTTAACAAAGGTGAGGGGGTGCGAGGCTATGTGGGCACTTGTCAAAGGTGAGGGGGGTGCGAGGCTATGGGGCACTAGTCAAAGGTGAGGGTGCGAGGCTATAGGGGCGCTTATCAAAGGTGAGGGGGGTGCGAGGCTATGGGGGCACTTGAGACTGTTTTGGGGACGCTTGAGACTACAAAGCGTTTTATTCAATCAATCACTTTTTTACCATGTCTAAAGCAACATAAATTATTTCATTTCATTACACGACACTTTAGGGGAGGTCTATGGGGGAGGCCTATGTACAACTGATGATTGGGGGGGGGGGGGGGACATGTGAGACCATTTTAGGGATGCACAAGACAGTAATTACTATTTTAGCACAGGCGTGAGGATACACGAGACGCTGTTTTAGGAGAGTTGTGGTATTTTTTTGGGGAGTTGAGACACTTTAAGGGGGGGGTGTTTTAGGGGAGCTTAAGGCAATAATTTAAGGTCTATGATCTCAAGTTTTAGGGGTTCGCGACTAATTGAGACTTGTGACGCTTTTGGGGGCGCGTGAGACTATTTTGGCGGGCCTGTGAGACTACACGAGACTATTTTGGGGGACTGATCACTTTTTCTTCATAAGTAGACTGGGTAATGAAATGGTCCCGGGCATAATAGGGTCGCGTTTTTACCCTTTGGGTACGGAACCCCAATAGTATGACAGCGATTTTGGGGGCCATAACTTGGACACGCTTTTTGGAGGTAAACTGTTACTAATACTGACCAAACTAAATTTCTAAACGACACCGAAAATGAGAACAAAGAAAAATCCGAAAAGTAAAGCTAGCCCGGAATCGAACCCGGATCGTCGTTCCGTGACGCGTGCTATACCACACCACCCAGAGCACGTGAGTAAGCCTTCGAATCTTTCTATCTGTTGCTAGCTGTTTGTGCTTGTGTTTTTTCCATATCTACTTTATTTTACTTTGACTAGTAGAGACTTTATACATCTCTATAGTCTAATATAATTTAAGGCTCGGGGACCTTATACATCCCTTTTATAGTATTTAATTTAAGTAGAATTTAAGTATTGTAGTAGCTTAATGTATTTTAATTTGAACAAATGTCTTTCTGCCAAGTTTCTTGCGGCGCATTCTTGGCAACGATGGTCTTTCCGAATGCGCTGGTAGTTTCAAGAAAGACATTTAAAAGAGCGCTGGGCGGCCAATTTGCAAAATATATTTTTTTGGTCTTTTTTATTATTTTGCCGCATTGACTTACAATAAACAACTAGACTCTCAGTCGCTAACAAAGGTTCCTCAAGAAACGTCCGAGTTGCTTTGTCTATGTGTTGTGTGTGTCAACACATCGACTTAGACAGATAACATTAACATATTCGTTCAAATTGACACCTTATTTCATGGCAGTAATGTTTAATATCAATGGCGTAGGATCGTGAGAAGTAATGACACGACGCCACGCGCTGGAAACCTGCCTGTCTCTTTTGTTCTCAATAGTAAGATTACGGTGCGAAAGAGACATGTACATTGTTATCAAAGCGCGGTCGAAACACAACTGAACCAAAACTCTGAACAATAGACGCGTGTTCAGACTTTTGCTTCGGACAGTTTTTGAGCGTGATTGGGAGTCTAGTTATTTATTGTACGTCAATGATTGTAGTAGCTTAATGTATTTTATTTTGAAAAAAATGCCAAGTTTCTTGCGGCGCATTCTTATTGGCAATGGTGGTCTTTCCGAATGCGCTGGTAGTTTCAAGAAAGACATTTAAAAGAGCGCTGGGCGGCCATTTTGCAATTATTATTTTTTTTGTTTTTTTTTTTTTATTTTTTTTTTGTTTTTTTAAATATTTTTTTTGACCAAACTGTGTTGTTGCAGCCTTCGCGAGCGTGATAAAGGAGCTGTGGGCGGCGGGGGGAGCGAGACGGCGTGGTCAACACGACCGCGTTCAAGAGCCAGGTGCAGCGGTTCGCGCCCCGGTTCATGGGCTACAGCCAGCAGGACGCGCAGGTAGGCGGACACACAGAGAGAGCGAGACAGAGGGCGGCGGGGGAGCGGGGGGCGTGGTCAACACGACCGCGTTCAAGAGCCAGGTGCAGCGGTTCGCGCCCCGGTTCATGGGCTACAGCCAGCAGGACGCGCAGGTAGGCGGACACACAGAGAGAGCGAGACAGAGGGCGGCGGGGGGAGCGGGGGGCGTGGTCAACACGACCGCGTTCAAGAGCCAGGTGCAGCGGTTCGCGCCCCGGTTCATGGGCTACAGCCAGCAGGACGCGCAGGTAGGCGGACACACAGAGAGAGCGAGACAGAGGGCGGCGGGGGGAGCGGGGGGGCGTGGTCAACACGACCGCGTTCAAGAGCCAGGTGCAGCGGTTCGCGCCCCGGTTCATGGGCTACAGCCAGCAGGACGCGCAGGTAGGCGGACACACAGAGAGAGCGAGACAGAGCGCGGCGGGGGAGCGGGGGGGCGTGGTCAACACGACCGCGTTCAAGAGCCAGGTGCAGCGGTTCATGGGCTACAGCCAGCAGGACGCGCAGGTAGGCGGACACACAGAGAGAGCGAGACAGAGCGCGGCGGGGGAGCGGGGGGCGTGGTCAACACGACCGCGTTCAAGAGCCAGGTGCAGCGGTTCGCGCCCCGGTTCATGGGCTACAGCCAGCAGGACGCGCAGGTAGGCGGACACACAGCGAGAGCGAGACAGAGGGCGGCGGGGGAGCGGGGGGTGTGGTCAACACGACCGCGTTCAAGAGCCAGGTGCAGCGGTTCATGGGCTACAGCCAGCAGGACGCGCAGGTAGGCGGACACAGAGAGAGCGAGACAGAGCGCGGCGGGGGAGCGGGGGGGCGTGGTCAACACGATCGCGTTCAAGAGCCAGGTGCAGCGGTTCATGGGCTACAGCCAGCAGGACGCGCAGGTAGGCGGACACACACAGAGAGCGAGACAGAGGGCGGCGGGGGGCGCGGGGGGCGTGGTCAACACGACCGCGTTCAAGAGCCAGGGCAGGGGGAGACGTAAAATTGTGTACACACCTCGGCCGGTGGTACAAGCCTCAGGTCGCATGTTTATCGTCCTCGCCTTTGGCTTGTTTCTTTTTTTTTCCTTTTTTTTATGTTAGATAGGCCAGACAAACGAACTAGTGGGTCACCTGATGGTAAATGATCACTGTCCATAGACACCCGCAGCGCTTTACGCGATGCCAGTGCGTTGTCGGCCCTGCAGAAAATAGTACACTCTCTTAAAGGCACCCAGGTCGTAACTCGATGGGAAGACCCCAGCGGGAAGCTCGTTCCAGATTTTGCAAGTACGTGGCAAAAAAGACCGATTAAACCGCACCGTCGAAGACTGCCATTCATCGACATGATGTCGATGGAATGAGCGCTTACGACGGGTGGATTTGTAATGGAACCCCGCAGCTGGAATGAGGTCAAAGAGTTCCTCAGAGCATTCCCCGTTGTAGATCTTATAGAACACGCAAAGGGAGCCAACGTCTGTGGAGAGCAAGAGGATCGAGTTTATCGGGTTCCTTGGAATTTAATGTACCACTAAAGCTAGTCTGTCTATTTTCAAGAGAAATGCATACTTTTCTTGCATACAAATCTATAATAAGTTATCCGAAAATCTTAGGCATTGTAATGTACACGATTTTAAAAGGAAAATGGACACTTATCTATTGGAACATTGTTTTTATTCAGTAAAAGAATTCTTGACATCAAGTTTGATTACATAATAAACTGAAATATTTAATGATCTTCTGTAATCAACAATAATTTTGACATTCCGTTTTCCTACTTATCTAATATTGTCATTTTTTTTTTTTTTTTTTTTTATAAATCATATTATTTTTTTAATTTTTTTCTATCTGAAATTGAGACTGGACATTTACATTTTATCATTATTGTTTAATGTTTTAAATTTTCAAACTAAATATTATTGCTGTATGACTATTTTACACGTCGATAGCGACAGAATATGAGAAGCGTGTTATATCTTAAGAACTGTTTATTGTATACCATATTCTTTGTAAATTAATAAATTATCATTATCATATAAATTATCATTATCACTGTATTATTCCAGGAGTTCCTTCGCTACCTGCTGGAGGGGCTGCACGAGGACGTGAACCGCGTCACTGTCAAGCCGAAGCCGATATTGACAGAAATAGATGACAGCCTCAGGTACGATATGGAGTTGATTATGGAGGTGCTTGGTCCGGTGCATCGGTTAATGATTTCCTGGCAGATTCTGTCATTCATACATTTATCACGTCTTCGGGGTAGGTTTAGGTTTTGCGGGTGGTAGGGCCTTGTGCAAGGTCCGTCCGGGTCGCTACCACCATCTTGCACGCTAATCCTGCCGCTAAGTAGCCGTGCTTGCACTGCTGTGTCCGGTGTGGAGAGTAAGACAGCCGGGGAAATTACGGGCACAAGAGGCATTTCATCTTAGTCCTCTAGGTTGGCAACGCATCTGCAATCCCTCCGGGGTTCCGGGTGTCTATGGGCAGTGGTGATCACTTACCATCAGGTGACCCACTTGCTCGTTTGCCTTCCTATTCATATAAAAAAAAAAAAAGACGGAGCCTAAGGTAACTTCAGGCCACGTTACGTTTAGTATGATTTAGGGCGTATAGGTGGAAAGGGAAATCGAAATAGTGATGGGTTGCTAGCATCGCCTGTAACATGATTCCTAAGATCGCCTTCCCTCGATGGGCTTTTGTGCGCGGGAAGTGAAGCAACTGGTACATTCTATGTTTATTCTTTGCTCCCAGACCAGCTTGGAAGAATTCTGAGGGATATCGTCATCCGTTGGCTAAGAGCCCGACAGGGGGGGGGGGGGGGGATCTTATGACCGCGTGGCCGAAATTTTTGTTAAAAGATTTTTGAATACTGTACAATATTAACTCTGACATAAAAAAAGACGAGTTGACATATTTAGAGCATGTTTCACCATTCTCTAAGTTCCAGTTAAATTCGCATAGTAATAAGGTCACGTGACAGCTAGTAACAGATGGAAAAATTCGAAGACTACCCACCTGGTATGGGTTGTGTAGCGGTATAGCACGCGTCACGAAATGACGACGATCCGGGCTCGTTTCCCGGCCATGGCTTTACTTTTCGGATTTTTCTGTAAAAATGCATAAAAAAGCAAGTAAAATTTCTTGATTCATTTGATTAGTTTTTTTAGTTTTTTTTTTTTTTAGTTTTGACAATTGAATTTTTGCCAAATAAAAATTTGGGAAACAAAATTTGCGATGTGATGCTTTGGGGAAAATTTTTTGCCAAACATTAGTAATCATTTTTTTTTTCTTTTTTTTTATGTGTATAGGAAGGCAAACGAGCAAGTGGGTCACCTGATGGTAAGTGATCACCGCTGCCCATAGACACCCGCAACCCCGATGCGTTGCCAACCTAGAGGACTAAGATGAAATGCCTCTTGTGCCCGTAATTTCCCCGGCTGTCTTACTCTCCACACCGGAACACAGCAGTGCAAGCACTGCTACTTAGCGGCAGGATTAGCGAGTAAGATGGTGGTAGCGATCCGGACGGACCTTGCACAAGGCCCTACCACCCGTACGCTTACGTGACAGCTAGTAACTTAAGCTTAACTTATAGAAAAATTATAGACTACCCATCTGCTACGGTCAGAGTAGGTATAGCATGCGTCACGGAATGACGAGGATCCGGGTTCGATTCCCGTCCGTAGCTTTACTTTTCGGATTTTTCTGTAAAAATGCATAAGAAAGCAAGTAAAATTTCTTGATTTATTTGAACATGGGGTACCTTCTACCCCCTAAGGGGAGGTATGGGGGCAGTAGCCCCCCACGTTGAGATGTTACAACTAATGATGTGCCGGATCGTTGAAAATGTGTATATCCGCGGATACGGATCTTATAAAGGATATTTTTTTTTTTTTTTTTTATGTTAGAGAGGCCAGACAAACGAACTAGTGGGTCACCTGATGGTAAATGATCACCACTGTCCATAGACACCTAGACATAGATTTAGTGTTAAGATCCGCAGATACGGATACGGATATCCGGAACATAGTTGCAGCTAGTGTTGTCACGTTGCAGCGACTCTGCGAAGGCGGCGGAGGCGTGGTCGCGCTACCTGCGCATGGAGGACAGCCGCGTGGGCGACATCTTCATCGGGCAGCTGAAGTCCACGCTGCGCTGCACGCACTGCCGCAACGACAGCGTCACGTTCGACCCCTTCTGGGATCTCAGGTGGGGGCGACCCCCATGCGGGGGTGTAGGCTAGGGGTCGGCAACCTGCGGCTCGCGAGCCACATGCGGCTCTTTAGTTCCATTCGCAAATATTATTTATTTAACTAGCTGACCCGGCGAACTTTGTTCCGCCTTAAAATTGAAAAATTCCTGTGGTTTGGGCTGTGCTATCCCGCGGGAACTATGCAATTTTCCGGGATAAAAACTATCCTATGTCCTTTCCCGGGACTCAAACTATCTGTATACCAAATTTCAACTAAATCGGTCCAGCGGTTTAAGCGTGAAAAGGTAACAGACAGACAGACAGACAGACAGACAGACAGAGTTACTTTCGCATTTATAATATTAGTAAGGATAACAAAAAAATTGTTGTGAAAAACCCTACTTATATATGAATAAATAGATATTTTTCTTATGAATAAATAGATTACTTTTTTTATCAACAAACTTTATGACAGTATTGAATTTATTGTTGGCGAGAAAATTTTTTGTGGCTCTTTAAAAACTTGAAATTTTGTAAATAGTAATTTTTGGCTCTTCCGACTCAAAAGGTTGCCGACCCCTGGTGTAGGCGGAGAACTGAAGTACTTAAGTTACAATACAATACAATACAATAACTCTTTATTGAACACCACATATAACAATCAAAACAGAAAAAAGGTATACAGAATATTACAAGGTAACAATAGGCGGAATTATCGCTACAGAGCGATCTCTTCCAGGCAATAGTGGACTGGAGAACAGAACAGATCTGAGCAGGTGGTGCAATTTAGAATATATATTAATGTACTAAGTATTGAAATACATGATATATTATACATGAAACACACATTTATAATAAATGGAGATATAAATAGACACATACACGCATATCTAAAAAAAGCCAGCTACAAGATTTATGCACAAGATGGCAGATAGTTACCTGTTGTATAAGTTTTTGTTTAAATAGGGGGGCGTCCATTAATTACGTGAGGCATTTTTAAGGATTTTAGACCCCCCCCCCTTGGTGAGATGTCGTAAGATTTTTCTCGACCCCCCTCCCCCATACCCCAATCTCACGTGAGATTTTTCAAAACTTGTACTTTGGGTATAAGAGGACAAATTTGACAAATATAATTGTGTCAGATTTTGTCATATTTTTTATTCAAGATACGTTTTTTTTCATTCAACTTTAATTTAACTTAATTTTCACGCAGTTTTACACCGTTTTCTGCTAAAAAAGTTACGTGAAGTTATGATTTACGTGATATTTGCCAAAACTCCCCCAAGTGAGATTTAGTAAGATTCGGCTCGACCCTCTCCCCCCCCCCTAAATACCTCACGTAATTAATGGACGCCCCTTAGTTGTTACCATCATCATCATCATCGTCGTATACAGTTCTTCTAGTTGTTAATGTGTTTGGCAGTTGCCATGTATCGAATGAACATTAATGATATTCATTACTGGGGATGAGAGCGAGTTGGACAGAGTGATCTTACATACATACATACGTCCGGTCTTTATCCATTACGGGGTAGACAGAGCCTAAGGTAATAAGGTAGGCATGATTGTGGATAAATAGTTTACGATATTTCTCTCGGAAAAATTGTTTTGCGTAGACCTTGAAAACCGTGCTATGCAAAGTATTATTTTCACTTGTTCCCCGTATATAACTATTTTACATAACCAGGACATTGTAAGGTGAAATAAAGACGATTTCTAAATTATAATAAACGTGCTCGTGGCTTAGGGCTGGCCCAAGGGCCGCCCCATCGCACCTAAAGCTAATACATACATACATACATAAATCACGTCTTCATCCCTTACGGGGTAGACAGAGCCTAAGGTGACAAGACCTAAAGACCACGTTTAGCATGATTGAGGGCGAATGGATGAAAAGGGGAATCAAAACAGTGATGGGTTGCTAGCCACATCGCCTATATATAACATGATCCCTAAGATTTTTGATTTTTTTGATTTTTTAAAGCTAAATTAATCCAAATTAATCGGGTGCGTAACGATGTATATAAAAATTTTTGGTATAATATTAGTAGCAATAACGCTCATTTGATATAATTATTAAATCATATAACAACACTTAATATATTTACATATGACATAATTATCATTTCTTATAATGATCATTTGATATAATATCATTTAATATAACATTCTTTAAGTATAATGCTTATTTCCTATAATGAACTTATGGTATAACGTTATTTTTATATAAAATACAACAATTGGCATAACCATTATTGATATAATGTATTAGAGACATAATCACAAAACGAACTGCTATCAAAAAGTAGGTTAGGTTAGGTTTAAACTGCGTCCCCCAACAAAAACGAACTGCTATAAAAAATATTTTTGTATATAAAATGAGCGTTATACCATATAATCGTTATAAGAAATAAGCGTTATACCGAACGATAAATATACGAAATAAATTTATATATTTTAAAATTATACCAAACGTTTATTATACACAATGAGTGATTATACCCTTTGAAATTATATCAAATGTTGATATATCGATAGAAAATATATTAAATATTTTTATATCAATCATTACACACCCAAATTAATCATCCTACATTGGTTTTACCAGTGCCGGTTACGTAACTTGGTTATGTACGGGGAACAAGTTATTTTTTTGAAGCACTCGCTTCGCTCGTTCAATCCTACAGTTCGCTTCTTGTAATAACGTGCGTTTGTCTGTCAGTCTGCCGATACCGTCCCGGACGGGGAACCTGAAGCTGCAGCAGTGTCTGCAGCACTTCACCAAGGAAGAGGAGATGGACGGAGACGAGAAACCGGTCAGTTACCACATTCTTTATACCTCACGGGGTAGACAGAGCCTAAGTTAACAAAACCTTGAGGGCAGGTTTAGCATGATTGTGGGCGTATAGGTGGAAATGTGAATCAAAATAGTGATGGGTTGCTAGCTAATATGTATAAATTGATTGATGGCCTTATGTAATTGTTTGATGGCTTTATATAATTGTTTGATTAGCTGATATAATTGATTGATGGGCTGTTATAATTGATTGATTAGCCGATATAATTGTTTGATGAGCTGATATAATTGATTGATTAGCTGATATAATGGTTTGATGGGCCGATATAATTGATTGATTAGCTGATATTATTGATTGATTAGCTGATATAATTGTTTGATGGGCTGATATAATTGATTGAATAGCTGATATAATTGATTGATGGGCTGACATAATTGATTGACGTGTTTGTTGCAGACGTGCTCGCGCTGCGGCGTGCGGCGGAAATGCCTCAAGTGGTTCACCGTACAGAAGTTCCCGCAAGTTCTTGTGTTACATCTGAAGAGGTAAACGAACAGTTCCCACAGTAGTCCCTAGTAGCACGGGGAGGGGGGGGGGGGGGCGGTAACAATTTGTTATATTTTGCAGTTTGTTTTGTCTAGTTGACTTTTAGTTTCTCTAGAAATATGACTTTAATTTCTTAGAGGTACTATTAAATGAATCAAGAATTTAACTTCTTGGTTTTTTAATATTTATTTTTACGGGATTTTTTAAATGTGTCGTACAGACACATCATTCAAGCAGATGACACTTAGCGACAAACAATCCCATAGTAACAAGGTCACGTTATAGCTGGTACAGATAGAAACCTATAACATGATTCTTAAGATCCTCGCCCAATCCCCTTGATAGGCTTCTACCATCTGCGCGGGGAGAGAATCAACTGATACATTCTATGTTTTTTCTACTCCCAGACCAGCATGGAAGTCTTATATGTGTGTAGATAATAGTACATTACTGTCTAGTCCAGGAAGTAGGCAAGCTTTGCTTTGCCGCCTTTTTCTATTAATGGCATTTGAAGAGAGTATTTTTCTACCCAGAACACCTAAAGCTATTTCAGACACAAATAAACACGTTGTCGTACTAGCTTTTTTTTTTTATTTGGTGTTTTAATTCTTGTGCCTTTATTTTTTACAATGTGATTTGCATTTTTAAAAAGTTTATAACTAGACAGTAATGGAATTTGTATGCAACAGTAATGTTTTATTTATTTTGGACTGACCGGCAACAATTAACTTCCTGTTCTGATATGTAGTTAACAATGACGACTTTAACGAACATTTTTGAGAAAAGTAATGTACATAATTAAGTTAAGACCCTGTGATCCTACTACCTAAGCATCGGACTGCGGCATTTCGAGGCAGTTTCAAGTTTGCGGCGTCCAAGTGCTGGAATGATATTCCCCCCCCCTATCCAAGGATCGTCAAGTAGTTACACCTTCAAGCGCAAGCTGAAGGATCACTTATTGACGCTATTATCTTATATTTGTGTGTCTTGCAAAAAGGAATAAATTTCTTCTTTCTTTCTTCTTTCTTTCTTCTTTCTTTCTTCTTTCTTTCTTGATTGATCCTATTTTGGAACTCGCCAGGGCTCGTTTCAAAAAACGACACTTGTGCTTTAACGACCCTCTTTATGTAACGGTTGCGTTTACTATGTTTTGCAGGTTCTCTCCGACGGAGCGCTTCCGCGGCAAATTAAACGTGATAGTGGAATTCCCCCTGACGGGTCTCGACATGTCCCCGTACGCCGCCAGCAAGAGCCAGCAGGCCGTCTACAACCTGTACGCCGTCAGCAACCACTCTGGTAAGTACAGACAGACACACTAATTTGCATTTGCTTCAATTTAAAAAAATGATTAAAAAATCACCTTTTAGAGAAACAAATGCAAATATGAAACACCCGCAAAGACACACACACACACACACACACACACACACACACACACACACACACACACGCGCGCGCGCACGCACACACAGACACACACACACGCACACAAGTCGCTGATTAAATACAAAAGCGACACATTTCAAAATCAGACACTGTTGCATTTGAAACCTTGTAACGACCGACTTTTGTTTTTAGATGCAATGGCAAATGATTTTAGATAAATAAAATATATATGAATGTAGGTACATTATCACATATCACTGCAAAATTAAAAATGTAATAATATTTGATTTTATTTGATTCTTGGTTCAAAGAATTTAATATTGGGCACTACTGACAACCCTAGAACACCGAAAATGCTACAGAAAGTACGATCTCTGGTGATAACAAAGTTATGTTTGTTTGTTGACAGGCACGACGTATTCGGGGCACTACACGGCGTACTGCAAGCACCCGTACACGGGGGACTGGCATGAGTACAATGACTCCAGGTGAGTGCACAGTGGCCCTTTCCACCAAAAAAAATAATTCAATACAATACAATAACTCTTTATTGAACACCACATATAACAACCAAAACAGAAAAAATACACAGAATATTACAAGGTAACAATAGACGGCCTTATCGCTGCAGAGCGATCTCCACCAGACGACCATAATGCACTGGAGAACAGAACAGATCTGAGCAGGAGGTGCAATTTGGAATTTTACATTATAAACACACATTTATAATAAAAGAATTTTACATTATAAACACACATTTAAAAAAAAAAAAATGGAGATGTAAATAGACACATACACACACACCTAAAAAAAGCCAGCTACAAGATTCATGCACAAAATCACAGATAGTGCTCCTTCAACATAGATTTAAATATGGGTAAAGATTTAGCGCCCCTTATGATTATAGGCGAGGAATTCCACAACCGATTGATATTTATTTCCTCTCATCTACTCAAAGGTTAACTGGTAGAGATCCCTTATAGGGATAAGTTCGCCTTTGTGCATACATTAATGTTTTTTACTTTTTTGTGAATTGTATCTGTTTCTTTATATTTGTACAATAAAGCATTTACTTACTTACTTACTTACTTATTTAAGTTTTTTTGTCTCTAAAAGCAACTAATACTTCCATATTGGTCTGAGAGAGAAAGAAAAACATAGAATGTACCAGTTGCCTCTCGTCCCGCGCAGATGGTAAAAGCCCATCGAGGGAATGTGCGAGTCTTAGGAGTCATGTTATAGGCGGTGCGGCTAGCAACCCATCACTATTTTGATTCCTCTTTCCACCTATACGCCCACAATCATGCTAAATGTAGCCCTTAGGTCTTGTTACCTCAGGCTCTGTCTACCCCGTATGGGATATAGACGTGATTTGTGTGCGTGTAAAAGCAATGAACTGAGATCATCTAACACTAGCTGGTACCCGCGACTTTGTCTGCGGAGAATTCGTTTTTTTTTTTTAATGTTTTTTTATTCTTTTTCAGAGTCACTCCCATCAGCCCCCGGAACGTGGTGTCGTCGGAAGCTTACGTGCTGTTCTACGAGTTGGCGCGTTCCTCGTAGCTGCGCCCGCGCACAGACCGACATACATTCAAAATAAACTGAGTGAGTCGTTTAAAAAAAATACGGTGTTTTTCGTATCTACATACAAAGTTGATTAGTGAAGCTAAGACAAAAAAAACGAATTGAAACAGTTACCTCCTCTATGTGAACGTTTGCTGAGGTATATAGATAGCTATAGATGCTAGAAAAAAAAATACTCGAAAAGTTTTCGAAAAGTAGGTTCTACTGATGGGTAGTAAATTAAATGCTACCCCAACAATTTTTTTTAAACGACTCGCTTGCCATTTATTACAGTGACGTATCGTAAAGCCACTTTAGAACTTTGTCTCTTTAAAGTCGAAAAATTAGAAAAGTTGTTTCAAGATTTTCGCCAATTGTCGAATAAAAAACGGTTTTAATTTAAACCTCACTCGAATATTAGATTTAAGGTGTTGCCCAGAGTGCACCGGTGCAACGCTCCCCCAGTCTAGAACCGTAACGCTCGAACGTCTGTCAAGGAAGTCGATGTGTATTGTGACAAGGTTCCAAAGTGGCTTACGATTGAAACGTACTGTGCACACATTTAACAAGGCACAGACGGACAATTGTTGTTATTGTTCTTTTTTTTTTTAAACTTGAAAAAATGAGAAATTGTTTTTTTTTTCGTTTTTGATAAAAACAGTCGGCTTCTGAAATGTTTTAATATGACATAGTATATAACTATACTTTTAAACTCTTGAATCACTCTGTCTATTAATGAAAACTGTATTCAAATCCGTTGCGTAGTTTAGGAGATACATACGTACAAACATACGAAGAAAACTTTTTTTTTAATCGCAAAATTATCTCCGAAAAGAACCAGTAATGAATTGTTCGTCTGTGCGTAAATCTTGCCTATTTATATTACTTCAGTGTTTTTAGCAAAAGAAATGTATTTTTATTGAAAAACATTTTGTGTCCAGTTCATGATTTTTAAAAAATGTTTTTCGATAAAAAGACGTTAAGTGTATCTCGTTTCTTTTGTTAAAACGTGAAATGCAAAGATATATTAGTGAAAATATAAATTATGCGGACAAACAATTATGATTATGGATATTGAAAGAAATAAAAAACTTTATTTCATTTATTATAGACGCGGAAATCGTTGAAATATTGCGTCCCATGTAAATATCAGTGTAAATGCTTGTTTTATTATAATAATAAAGAAATAATATAAAAAATAATTTATTAATCTATTTATTGTGAATGTTATGCCGGTGGCGCTTGGCGGGACTGATTTTGAACTTCAAAAAAAAATTCATCTAGTTTGCGAAAATTAAAAAAAATAAAAAATTTTCAATTTTTTTCAGTGAAAGTTTTTGTTGGTCCCGCTTGGTTTCACCGCCGTTATAGTTTTTAGATAATAATTATTAAATTGTATCTTTTTTTTTAATTATGTATAATTTTTTTAATCTATGCCTGCCTGAGAATCTTCTAAAGCTTGTAATAAAATGGTAGTTTATACAAAATGGCCGACTTGAAGCAGCTGTTTATACGTAACGGTGACAGACAGACAGACGGACAGGAGGCTTAGTAATAGGGTCTCGTTCTTACCCTTTGGGTACGGAACCCCAAAAATAAACGTTTTCCCAAACTCGTTATTTCCGCGTAGCGCAAATTCCATTCTCGTTTTTCCCCGTTCGTGAATATTGCCACACGGAAATTTTATTTTTCCATTCGCATATTTTCCCAAATGCTTTTTTACCCACTGGTTTTTTGCTTACTGGCTTTCTTCCACGCTGGTCTGGGAGCAAAGAAAGAACAGAATGTACCAGTTGTTTCTTTTCCCGCGCACGTAAAAGCCCATCGAGGGCACGGGTGAAAATCATAGGTATCATGTTATAGGCGATGTGGCTACCCGTCACTGTTTTGATTCCCTCATTCCATCCATACGCCCACAATCATGCTTAATGTGTCTTGTCACCTTCTGTCTACTCCGTAACGGATAAAGACGTGATTTATGTATGTATGTATGTTTTTACTGAAGCATTATCGCATTAGCATTTTTCCCCATTGCTTTTGGCACTTCGGGCTGGTGTAAACTTGGATAACCTAAACCTAGAGTTCTGGGGCCCGATTTTTCAAAAATCATGTGTGAAAATACCACTCGACAGTGGTGAAAAATTGTGCTGAATTTGAAATACGAGTAGCGTAGAAGATACGGCTCTCATTAATCTTGTGAACTAGTCAAAAGTTTGATTAGAGCTGTAGTTTTGGAGATATAAGCTGATTTATACCACTTTCGAGTGATGTGCTTTCAAAAATCGGGTGTTGAATTATAGTTGAGGAAAAATGCTATGTGACAAAAGAAAGCTGTTGCTTTTTCGCATTTGCCCTTTATTTCCACTTCTAGTTTGTATTATTTTTATCACGAACGTAATGTATAGTGTTTTGCGAAATAAAGATCTCTTATACATACATATATAACATAACAAGTTTAGCATGATTAAGGGCGTATAAGGTGGAAAGGGAAATCAAAATAGTGATGGGTTGCTAGCATCGCCTATAACATGATTCCCAAGATCGCATTCCCTCGATGGGCTTTTACGTGCGCGGGAAGAGAAGCAACTGGTATGTTTTTTCTTTACTCCCAGACCAGCGTGGAAAAAAAAGCATCTGGGAAAATTTGCGAATGGAAAATTAGCTACGCGGAAATAACTTTGGGAAAACGATGTAACCGCTCACGAAATTGTCTATGATCTATGACAATGCATGTAGTATTTTCAATAATTATTAAACATCTTATTATTCTAGACTCCTGTATACCCAATTTGACAATTGTCAGCGACATGTGACAATCCGAATTGTAATACGCGGTCGGGTCAGGACGTAGGTTTCCGTCGAGTTTGTAATGTAAACAGAATTGTCACTTGTCACCGACAATTGTCACGATGGTGAAATAGCGGGCAGCAGGTGGTTGGCTTCGTTTTATTGCTTATCGCATTGGATTCAAAAAGTCCTAAAAAACATTTGCAGAACGACACAGAAAAGTAAAACAGAAAAATCTACACCAACCATACCAGGTAAAAAGGGATTTTCGGTTTTTTCAATGTGTTCTTTTTTACAGTGTGGTTAGAAACCGTCAAAATAAATGTTAAAATAACTGGTTGTCTGTAAAATCGGTTTACAGGCGCTAATTGAAAAAAAAAACAACACTTAGGTTGTGTGCTCCCGCTCGACCGATGGAGTGGAAGAGAAGCCGATCGTGCCTCTCTATCGCTCGTTCCGCGCTCTCGCTTGCACGCTCTGACGTCACGCGGAACGTTGCGCTTTTTCGTGCGTGCAGCAAAAAGTCCACATGAACAGTGTTTCCAGAATTTAAATATTTTGGCTTTTTCTTACTCAGAATCGTTTCTATCGATTCTCATATAAGAAAAAAATGTGTCCCAGATTTTACTATGGATTTTTTTCCTCTACGTCACGTTCCATACATAGCTATATTTAAAAAGTGCAGATTGGAAAATTTTAGGACACTATTTATCTTGTATGAGGATCGATATGGTAAATGATTTTGATTAAAGATAACCCAAAATAGTTACGTTTTGGAAAAAATGTACTTGCGGACTTTTTTTTGGAAAACTAAAAACGGCCGTCTGACTAATCATCTGTCTATACTTGTCTAAGCTCTGGGGCCTTGCCATGGCGTCTTAATGCGATTCAATTCCGACTCAGTGTAGGATTTAGCTGTCATGTTTAGTAGCTGACAGCGAGCGAACCTGAAATGAAAACGCTCTATCGCGTCAAAAATTAAGAAGTTAAATTCTTGATACATTTGATAGTATGACATTTATAAGGTTTACTAAACTGATCCAACCACCTGTTAGAGGAGTCTAGGTTAATTTTAAAACAGTATATGCGTCCCTTTCCCTCTTTGGCAGCCATTTAATGCCTTAGACTGTATATTATATTTATTATTCTGCAAATTATTAACAGTTTGTTGATAATAATGTTTTTAGTAACTTGATAGTCAATTATTTTGTAATTGTTGAGTTTTTCTTTTAATAATCTATTTGTGGATTAGATTTTAAATTGTTGTACTTAGCGTTGTTGCGCTCTCGAATCCGGCTAAGCCAGTTTTGTAGTGATTCTAGCCCGTTTTCCGTTTTGGTAACCTTTTGGTAACTGGTTACGTGTGCGGAAATTCTTGGTAGCCGATCTGAAATTGGGCTGATTCGCTGTAATTTGAAAAAAAAACTACTCATAATTTAAGCTTTTTGTAATATTTAAACTTATTTAATAATGCTGCGAATGTGTGACAATGCTAAATGCGATGGCTCGTTGAAAACGTCGGTAGCGCGCGTGTTCTATGCTTCTGTTGCAAACTGACACGGACTTGAAGATTACGTTGAACCTTCGCTTTTACGATTTAAGGGTCAAAGTATTTGTCACACGTTTTTTTTAAAGTTAATTGTATTCTTTTTTTAAATTCGTTGCCATCCTTACTAAAATTATTATTATGGCTCGTTTTGTCTAGTTTTTTAAGATTACGCATGCGTGTAGGGTTTGTTGTTGGATGCGAGTTGTCTCGTTCACCATCGCTAGGTTAACCTCGTCGAGCGGTACAATAGAACTGTCGAAAAAAAGTCTTCGAAATTTGTTTCGGAATATTAACACCGAAGACGAAACGCCTTCGCTTTCCGAATTGTTTTTGTCCGAAAATTCACTTGTTTTGAGTCGCAGAATATTTATGAAGCTCGCTTTTGTTTCGTCTATATTTTTAAATCCTACTGTTTGAAGTTGACTACGGGGGTCCGCAGCGGTGCTCCTATTCCACGTAATTATGGCGTTTTATAATTGAAATTCAGTTTAAAAAACTACAAGTTAATGTACAATACATATGTACAAATATATATGTCAGAAAGGTTAAGCTAGCTATGGTAAATAATGTTTGAATTATATAAAAGATGTGAAATTAAATTCGCTATGTGAGGAAGTCCAATGCCAGTCCAAAGCGAGTTGGGTTTCATGTCTTTTGTACTTCGAATAGAAATGTATGAAAAAATAATAAATTATTGCATTTTTGTGTGATTGTATTTATTTATATTTAAATTTTAAAAGTTTAAAGATTTTAATTTGCGGTGTAAAGGACAAAATGTTGCGAGAAATAAACTGACTGTAGTGGGGTCTCTAGTCGTTGTATATTTGTGGACGTTCACAGATTACTATGGATATGTTTTTCTGAATTAAATTAAATTAAAATAATCCCAAAATCTCGTGGTTGATTAATACATACATACACATCACCCTTACGGGATAGACAGGGCCTAAGGTAAAAAAACCTAATGGCCGCCTAGTGGAAAGGTGAATCAATAGTGATGGGTTGCTAGTATCGCCTATAACATGATTCCCTCGATGGGCTTTCGTATTGTATGTTTTTCCTCTGCTCCCAGTCCAGAATGGAAGTAATTAAGGAATGCTTTTAAGCGACATTCACGCTGGTCTGGGAGTAAAGAAAAAACAGAATGTAACAGTTACTTCTTTTCCTTTCTTCTTTCTTTTTTTTTCTTGCCTTTGTACTATTTTCTGTGTATTTTTGTATTTTTTTTAATTTTTATGTGCAATAAAGAGTTTACATACATACATACATACTTCTCTTCCCGCGCACGTAAAAGCCCATCGAGGGAATAGGCGAAAATCTTAGGAATCATGCTAGCAACCCATAACTATTTTGATTCCCCCTTTCCATCTAAATACCCAGTCATGCTAAACGCGGCCTTTGGGTCTGTTACCTTAGGCTCTGTCTACCCCATTAGGGATAAAGACGTGATGTATGTATGTTTAAACCGACTAACAACGATGCCAACAATCGATCTTCAAAGTATCCGCGTCTGGTTTTCTAGCAGCCTACACTCGGAAGCAAAGAAACTCGTACAACTTACTACGGTGACCCGGTTTCTTTGCCCCCGAGTACATTTTGTCCTTTACATCTATCAGATAGTATTAATAGTTTTTTTTGTAAATCCATATGTCCTGTTAGCCTATTTCTATTAGAGTATTACCTATGGCACTACTACGTGGCACTACAGACCAAAAATACCCGAAAGTAGGAGCTCCGCGCTCCGTCGAATATGTTACTTGATTTTGAAATAGAAATCTTTCGGCAGTTGTGCCACTCAGTAGTGCCACTCAGTAGTGCCACTCAGTAGCGCTACTCAGTAGTGCCACTCAGTAGCGCCACTCAGTTGCGCCACTCAGTAGTGCCACTCAGTTGCGCCACTTAGTAGTGCTACTCAGTAGCCCCACTCAGTAGTGCCACTCAGTAGCGCCACTTAATAGTGCTACTCAGTAGCCCCACTCAGTAGCGCCACTCAGTTGCGCCACTCAGTAGTGCCACTCAGTTGCGCTACTTAGTAGTGCTACTCAGTAGCCCCACTCAGTAGTGCCACTCAGTAGCGCCACTTAATAGTGCTACTCAGTAGCCCCACTCAGTTGCGCCACTCAGTAGTGCCACTCAGTAGCGCCACTTAATAGTGCTACTCAGTAGCCCCACTCAGTTGCGCCACTCAGTAGTGCCACTCAGTAGCGCCACTTAGTTGTGCTACTCAGTAGCCCCACTCAGTTGCGCCACTCTGTAGTGCCACTCAGTAGCGCCACTTAGTAGTGCTACTCAGTAGCCCCACTCAGTAGTGCCACTCAGTAGCGCCACTTAGTAGTGCTACTCAGTAGCCCCACTCAGTAGTGCCACTCAGTAGCGCCACTTAGTAGTGCTACTCAGTAGCCCCACTCAGTTGCGCCACTCAGTAGTGCCACTCAGTAGCGCCACTCAGTAGTGCCACTCAGTAGTGCCACTCAGTAGTGCCACTCAGTAGTGCTGCGGGAAAAAAAGGTTTTTATTTAGTACATGCATTTTGTGCAAAGTATTAATTTGTATCGAATGGCAAAAATGTTACTAAGCTCTAGTAATAATTATTTGTCAATGAAATTGTGGGTTTAGGAAGATATTGGTTTGAGGGTTTATTTAACAAAATACCGGGATTAAAATAGCATGGATTAAAAGCCATCTGTAATTAGTAAACCTTGATTGTGATGCATTTTGATGTCTTCGATTTGTGCGAACCGTAAGAGATGTAAAAATATTTATTTTATCTTATCGAATAAAGCCATACTGTTGTTGAATTTTAAAGTTTTTAATTTAATGAGATTGATTATTTTTGTTTTTTATGTTTTTCAATTCTATTGTTGTTAGTTGCTGATTGGAACTGTCCTGGTAATATTTTTGAAACGCTCGAAAATTTACCTTTTTTCCGAAATAAAGGACGAGTTAAAAATGTAAGGGTAGTTTTTTTTGCCGCCTGATTTCTGTTAGCTAAAAAAAAACATTTTGGTACAGTTATCGTCAGACATTAAAGAGTTCATACATTCATTTGTCTCGTTTATTGTTCTTAAAATTAGCAAATTTAGCGAAAAAAGTGCTGACCAAATTTATCCAATTACTATTTTAGAATAATTTTCATGTCACGAAGGATTGCGGGAACTGAACCAGTGGCCACTAATTAATTAAATTAAATTAATTAATTAATTTTACTACCTTAAATAAAAAAAATAACAGTGGTCGTTTTTTCTGCGAGAGTTTCATTTTGAATTACTGGTCTTTTTTTAACTTGTCTTTTAATTTGTTACGAGATTGTCTTGCTTTTTCAGAGGCGAGTGAAATAAAACATGTTTCCAGGGCTGGTTCTAATTAATGGAATAACCAAAGATTGGCCGGTGTCGCTATTAATTTAATGTGTAAATTAATTAATTATGTTTTAATAATGAACAGCTTGCCAGCGACAACTGGCTCTATATTTGTGTAAAAATACGTAAATTTATATTATACTATACAAATATATATTTAAAAGAATAAATTATTGATGCTTGTTTTATTTTCAACGCATAGATTTTTTAAGTCTGGGGATGATGATGGTAATAAATCTATCTATATAAATAAAAATGAATTGCTGTTCGTTAGTCTCGCTAAAACTCGAGAACGGTTGAACCGATTTGTCTAATTTTAGTCTTGAAATATTCGTGGAAGCTCAGGGAAGGTTTAAACGGTGAAAAATACTGAAATTCAGAAGAAAAAAAACGGGGGCGAAGCCGCGGGCAACAGCTACTAAATAATAAATATCTTGGGACATATAACACCAATTGACCCAGCCCCAAACTAAGCAAAGCTTGTGCTATGGATACCAGGCAACGGATAAACATACTTATATAATGTAGATAAATACATACAACATCCATGACTCGGGCACGAACATTCGTATTCATCATACAACTGTCTGCCCCTACCGGGATTCGAACCCGGGACCTCTAGCTTCATAGTCAGGGTCGCTGACCACTAGGCTATCCAGTCCTAAATGGATTCTAGGCACAAAAAAACCACAGAGCAATATTGATTTACATTTATTTAAAATATTTTGTACATTATAATACTATAGAGTAACATATAAAACAATTAAATTACATAATGTACGGCAGTTTCCATATATTTACATCTTTAGGCTGTGGATTTTAAGAAACCAAATCCTTTTTTTATCTGGCAGCTATTTTACCAACTCGACAATTGTTGGTGACAAGTTACAATGCGACATGCAAAGCTAGTAGTAGGTAAGAAAGAATTGTCAATATTCTGGCTTGATAAAACAATTTTAAGCTACCATTTTATTTTATTTGCAGTCTTATATTTTACTGGAAAAAGCAGTTATTTCCCGTTTCACAAATTTTACAAATACAAATATTTCCAAACAAAATAAGTACTGTAAAATAAAACAAATATTTCTTTGGGCTCTACAAAAGTTTCTCTCGAAATGGTTTTTGATTTAGAAAAAGTTTGAAACATGATAATTTTGTCACCTAAGCGTTTTTCAAAAAAACGTACACATGGTATTTTGAGTTTTTCTTACACATAATCATTTACCCTATCGATTCTCATACAAGAAAAAAAGTGTCCCAAAACTTCCATTTCCAGGTCGTCACTTTTTTCTTCGTAGTTTTTTTTGTATGTATGGAACGTAACGCACAGGAAAAAAACCAGTAAAATTTAGTACACATTTTTTCTTGTATGACGATCGATAGGATAAACGAATCTGAGTAAGAAAATCCCAAAATAGTTAAATTCTGAAAAAAAAAATTTTTTTAAAACGCTCTCGCGTTGATGAAATAGAAGTGGTCAAAATTACAGGAAACCCCCTGTCCGCCTAAATACAATGGGAATTTCCAAAAATGCCTTTGCATTCTTCATTACACAGAACATTCGTGCAAAGTTTTATCTGATTCATCGGTTTAATTTTCTCGATCCCGTGGGATAACGGGAATAAATAATAAAAATCCAGACACGCTATCTGCATAACAACTTTCATCCATGCCCATACAAGACATACAATACAAATTTTTAGTTACATTATATTTTTTTGGTTTTCGACATACCACATAGACAAGTCATGATACAAAATACAGTATAAATAATAAGTAAAAAAAATGTAGCTTTTTTCATTTACACCTAAATTGATATAAATCAAACTAAAACCAAACTAATACACGTACTAATTTAAATATTGAGATGATATACAGTTTAATTTGATATAAAGAAAAGCTATCTTAAATTCTAATACTGCAGACAATAAAATACACAAGGCGTCTTCCTAAGAACAGTCCCCTTTCTCTTTGCATGCATGCCCAAAAACAGATTTAGTTTTTACATTTAGAGAGATTAGACAATCTATCATAATTTCTTCAAAACCTATGTAACAGATATGCGTCTAATCTGTCCAAAAATGTAAAAAACTCAGGCCCAGTTTCACAACTCCGTTAACCTCCAGTTAGCTTAAGAAAAAAAAAACCAAGAAATAAAAATTCTTGATTCATTTGACAGTACCTATCATTTGAAAAACAGCGCCTTCTCTCGTGAGCAAGTGTTTCACGGGAGTTTGCAATTGTGTCGTACAGATATCATTCAAACAGATGACGCTAGGCGACATAAATTCGCGTGACAAGGTCACGTGACAGCTAGTAATCACGGAATGAGGGGAATCCGGGTTTGGTTCCCGGCCACAGCTTTACTTTTCGGATTTTTGTGTTCAAATTTTCAGTTTCGTTTAGAAACTTAAGTGTTAGTTATCTACGTACGACGTCATAACTGGAACTTAGCAGACAGTGGTGAAACAGCGCCCGATTTTTGACAGCACATGTGTGAAAATACCACTCGAAAGTGGCGAAAAATTGTGCTGAATTTTAAATACGAGTAGCTTAGAAGATACTTACGGCTCTCATTAATTTTGTGAACTAGTCAAAAATTCAATTAGAGCTGTAGATTTGGAGATATAAACAGATTTATACCGCTCGAAAGTGATGAAAAATTGTGCTGAATTTGAAATACGAGTAGCATAGAGACAATCACAGCTTTCATTAATCTTGTGAACTAGTCAAAACCTTGATTAGAGCTGTAGTTTTGGAGATATAAACAGATTTATACCACTTTCGAGTGGTATTTTCACACATGTGCTTTCAAAAATCGGGCCCCAAGCCTAAATCTGTTTCCGAATTCTCTCTACCGATCCATTCGAATTGACCGTCCCATATAATTTGTCAAGATTTTGTGTAAATTAGTTTATTGTAAAAAAAAACACCAAAAACGCGACGTCGCCAGATCAGTAGATGCTCTTTCAATATGCGATATTTGATGTCATTCAAACTAGTCTTAGCTCTTAGAATGCTCGGGTTTTGGGTATTATCGGCCGACTCAAGTACCAAACCAGAGTGAGACAGCAACACGAATGGCACGTAAAGAGCTGGACTGCAAGTCATATATAGTTGATACTTATATTAAATTAATTACCTGTGAACTGAGATTCAAGTAATTTCAACAGTTATCGGACCTTTGGGCAAAGGGCATTGTCCTATAGAGCATTTCTCAAAAAAAAAACACATATATTTCCTAGCAATTTTATTGGCTCTTCCAATCTGTACCGCTCAGAAATGCCGGCATAGCGCTCAGAGTTATTTTATGATATAGTAACAGCCTTCTAAGCTTCATTCACGCTGGTTCATTTCACATATTTTTTTTCCATGGGCTTGTAGTCTAATTGGTTTTACCAGTGCCGGTTATGTAACTTGGTTACGTACGGGGAATAAGCTGCTGACAGACGGACAGCGAAGTCTTAGTAATAGGGTTCCGTTTTTGCCCTTTGGGTCCGGAACCCTAAAAATGAGTGGTTTTTTTTTGAGAATTGCTGTTATTATTTTAACTCTGTTCATAAAAATCATAAAATAAAAGGTTATACTCGCACAAGTGATTGTGAGCGTTATCCAAAAAAAAAAGTCTACATGAACATTTATTCCAGAAATTAACTATTTTGGCTTTTTCTTACTCAGAAAACTCAGAATCGTTTATCCTACCGATACTTATACAAGAAAAAATGTGTCCCAAAACATCCGTTCCAGTTCGTCACTTTTTTCAATAAAGTTTGTATGGAACGTGACGAACAGGAAAATAAATTCCATAGTTAAATTTGGGACAAATTTTTTGGACCTCATGCGACACTAGCTCCCATTCAGAGGGTTTGAGTTTAACCTTTCATTTTGTAGTTTTTATTCACCTTATAAATAATAAATGAAAATACAAATGGTACAAATAAACAATGCCGTAAATACACGTACTTATTTTATAGTTGACTTATGATTTTTCTTTGATAAATTATGTTTTTTTTATAGAAATATTCAACTCAAAAAACGGGTCACATTAGTTTTATTGATAAAATTTAATTTTAAAAAATAATGTTTTTCGTTTTTATCTGTACACAACAAATACAGTATATTGTATGTTATTGTATGAATGCATCTGAAGTTTAGATGAAATTTTACCATTGAACGGAATCGTTTTTGAAATACCGGTATGTTACCGGTAACATTCATTGGACTAACCGGTTTACGGAGAGAACTAATTCAAAAGTATTAAAATGTGGTAACCAGTTAATACGAAGAACGAAATTTCGGAGCTCGCGCTCACCGATACGAAACCGGTTTCACTCAAAGCCACGCCGCGATGCTCTCTCTCTCTCTCTCTCTTTCCTGCATGCGCTGGCTACAGAGAATGTTTGAAGAGAGATGACAAGACCTGGCGTGACCCAAGCTAACCGGTTAATTTCACTCAAAAAAACGTAAATGCGAAAACTGGTTTTTTAACAAACCGTTTCGTTTTCGGTTACTAACCCCAAACCGGTTAATTACAAAACCGGTTTCCGATTCCCGTTTTTCAGTAGTTTATGACATACTGTAGGTATCTTGGAAGAAAGGTCCCATTTTTTTTGCTAACCGTATTTAATTTACATAGCCAACTATTCTGTATAAGTACGTTTGACATTGACTCGTCATCGCCTAAACCAGGAAGCGTCAATAGCTTATAGACGGTCAGTATTATCGTGCGATCCACGCGATTCGCAACACCAAATATTGATACGTGGCTGGTCCGGTTGTTTTTAAATCCACGATATTGTTGTACCAGTATCACGTTAATATTGACATATTCGTATAGCGATGATACTGACATACCAGTATCACGATAATAATGACGTCATATCACAATGATATTGACATTGACATACCATATCACAATAATATTGACATACCAGTATCACGATAGTATTAACATTCACATCACGATGATATTGACATACCAGTATCACTATAATAATGACGTCATATCACGATGATATTGATATACTATATCACAATAATATTGACATACCAGTATCACTATAGTATTAACATATCACATCACGATGATATTGACATACCCATATTTCAATAATATTGACATACCAGTATCACTATAATAATGACGTCATATCACGATGATATTGACATACTATATCACAATAATATTGACATACCAGTATCACTATAGTATTAACATATCACATCACGATGATATTGACATACCCGTATCTCAATAATATTGACATACTCGTATCACGATGATATTGACATACCAGTATCACTATAATAATGACGTCATATCACGATGATATTAACATACCACATCACTACAATATTGACATACCAGTATCACTACAATATTGACATACCAGTATCACGATAATATTGACATCCGTATCACGATAATACTGACATACTCGTATTACGATAATATTGACCGCCTAAACCGTGTCAATCAATCAATCATCATATGGGGGGGGGGGGGGGGTTACCGTCGAGGAGGCAGGCACATCACTCTATCCTCACCACGCGGGGGGAGGCCAGTCTTCTCTCCATCCGCAATTTCAGTATCTCGCCTTTCACTATCCTGTAATAGTAACAATAGTTCATTACGTCGCTGGTGCATAATGAGAGCCATTACACACAAGTGGGATTTATGATACGAAACGAAGCTGAGTTTCGTAAAGATTGCACGAGTGTATTAATGTACCTATAATTGTGATATTTATATTTTTTTCATAAATTCTAAGACAATAGATAGAAGTTTTGTTATTTAAGATGTTCGAAATTTGAATGTAATTCTCTAATTATCGATATTGATGCTTATCGGATCAAGTTTCTAGGTCGACTTTTCTAGCTGTATGTATGTACAATAATTGTACATAAATACACAAGAAAAAAATGAATACAGGGCAGCACAAATGCACAAAGCCGAACTTATTCCTAAAAAGTATCTCTTCCAGATCAATATTTTACATCTATAAGTCAGTGAATCGGTCACAAAATCGCCAGTTTTTGAACGCTAATATATGAATTCGTTTGAGCTACATTTATGATAGGTAACAAAACGTGAGCGTATAGGTGGAAAATAGAATCAAAACAGTGATGGGTTGCTAGCATCGCCTATAACATGATTCCTAAGATCGCCTTCCCTCGATGGGCTTTTACGTGCGCGGGAAGAGAAGCAACTGGTAAATTCCATATTTTTTCTTTACTCCCAGACAGTGGCGGACTAAGCCCGTCAGAGGCCCGGGGCGACAAAACTAAAAGAGGCCCCCCAGCTTAAAAAAATATGTAGTTTTGTCCGTACACAGAGATGGGAATCCCCTCCCTCAGCATTATTGGACGCGTTCAGCAAAGTTAAAAGAACATTAGTACTGCGTAAAAATTCTAGATGGCTGTAGTGTTTTGATCTTGATGACATTATGTAGGTACTAACTACAAGCACATTTTTAAAGTCTTGTTTAGGATTTGATCAGGAGAACGCGGAGGCATTTGGGGCCCCCCAAAGACTGCCGCCCCCCTGTTAGTCCGCCACTGCTCCCAGACCAGTTCGTGTAAATATACACACGGCAGCGCGCAGTTCCTTTAACTTTGAACTTGGCTGACACGCTGCCGTGCCTAGATACAGGTGTGTATAAAGGACTATTATTGACCTGAGCAGCAGGAATAGCGCCATGAAGTTGCACGCGATGAGCATGTAGAACACGCGCGGCCACGCCGCCGCGCCGCCCGAGGACACCACACCCGCCAGCAGCGGGCCCAGCGCCGCGCCTGCAATAGCACATTGTTGCACAAGGGCGGGAAGTACGCCGTTACCTACTTTTGTACAATTCGTATATGCGTTACAAATCTGAGCTACCTAGTGAGTTTTGTATATAATATGAAAATGGAAATGAAAATTTATTTTTGCAATTTGGCTGCCAAGGGCTCTTTTACATGTCTTTTTGAAACTACCAGCGCATTCGGAAAGACCATCGTTTCCAAGAATGCACCGCAAGAAACTTGGCAGTCATTTTCTCAAAATAAAATACATTAAAAATACTTAAATTAAATACATTTATAAAAGGGATGCATAAGGTCCCCGAGCCTTAAATTATAGACTACAGGCCCACGTACAAAAAATGTGGGTCATATGAACCACCAGGTGACGTATATAGGACGATATAAGAGCATAAAATAATAAGATTCAGCACTATGCCGTCACTTGTAAGCTGTCCAACTGGGTGCTGGTGAGAATTCAAAAGTGCAGGTAGAGTGAGTACATTTTGGTCATATGATTATGTACGGCATTTTTACCATCGATAGATCCATGAAAAATAATAAGAAAGCGCGCAGTGCCGTAAAAAAATGGTGAGCCACAAAGTCGATATTTTCTTTTGATTTTCTGACAATTTCGAGGGTAAATTTGGTCATTTGATTCAGTACGGCATCAGTTTCATACTGTTTCAATACAGCTTCTAATCCATTATTCCGCAACGCCGTACAAAAATTGTGCGACAAGGGGACAAAATCGAGGGTTGCAACCCCCTCTTTTTCCGTGGTCCGGGGGGTGATTTGAAACAGTACGGCTTCGGTTCCAAAACATTATCTAGCACTCAAAAGTACTATTACAGATAATGCCGTCAAAAAATTATTGTTCATTTGAATGATTATCTTAATTTCATGGAATACTTGATTTATAAAGCTGTAAAATCATTTGACTCTGTACGGCAACTTTTTTTTTAACATGATATTGTAAAATACAACTGTTATATAGTAGTGCCGTTCAAAAGAAACTGTTCTAAAAAAAATTATAGAGAAATACAAAAACTGAATTTGCAAAAGTTTAAATATTCATAGATTAATAGAACATAGCAATTTTCTAAATTTTTCCCTTGTCTTATATAGTATTAAGATAAATAAACTAGGAAAAAATTATGCCGTACATTTTAATGCAGACCATTTTTTTCATACATTTCGTTCTATGGGTTCGTTCCTTGAGTGGTTTTTCCCTACAAACCTTTGGACCAACGAAAATGTACGGCATGTAAAAAAATATTATCTATGCATAAAATACTTCTAAAATAAATTAATTTTATGTTGTGTCAAATCACCCCCCGGACCACGGAAAGAGAGGGGGTTGCAACCCTCGATTTTGTCCCCTTGTCGCACAATTTTTGTACGGCGTTGCGGAATAATGGATTAGAAGCTGTATTGAAACAGTATGAAACTGATGCCGTACTGAATCAAATGACCAAATTTACCCTGGAAATTGTCAGAAAATCAAAAGAAAATATCGACTTTGTGGCTCACCATTTTTTTACGGCACTGCGCGCTTTCTTATTATTTTTCATGGATCTATCGATGGTAAAAATGCCGTACATAATCAAATGACCAAAATGTACTCACTCTACCTGCACTTTTGAATTCTCACCAGCACCCAGTTGGACAGCTTACAAGTGACGGCATAGTGCTGAATCTTATTATTTTATGCTCTTATATCGTCCTATATACGTCACCTGGTGGTTCATATGACCCACATTTTTTGTACGTGGGCCTGTAGTCTATTATATTAGTCTATAGTAGAATAAGAATAAGAAGAATAAGAAAATTTATTTTGCAAATTGGCCGCCAAGGGCTCTTTTACATGTCTTTTTGAAACTACCAGCACATTCGGAAAGACCATCATTGCCAAGAAGAATGCGCCGCAAGAAACTTGGCAGAAAGTCATTTTTTCAAATAAAAATACAGTAAGAATACTTAAATTCTACTTACATTAAATACATTTATATTTATATATTATTTAGAGATGTATAAAGTCTCTACTAGTCAAAACAACAGATAAAAAATAAGTTCAGTGGAGGTGTAAAACGCTTCCATCGTCAAATAAATTAATTGGAGTTGTCTCCAATGTCGAAGAGAAAAAACAAAATTATGAAATATACATTTCATGTCAAGTAAGTAACCAATAAGCTTTTGGATTCCGAAGGCAAGCTTACGTCTGCCGCCCCCAATGTTGTAATAGCACTTTGTTACACTAGGGCGGGAAGTGACTCTGAGCTACCTAGTGAGTTTTGTACATAATAATAATAATAATATATTTTTTCTTTGCACCCAGACCAGCATGGAAGAACAAAAAAGAGGTTAAAAACTCTCTGAATTTTCATAGTCTAAACAGTTTTTTTAAGTTATAACGGAAACCTGACTCACCCACGCTCCCTGTGCCGTCTATGATCGCGGTAACAGTAGCCAGCGCGTGCGCGTTGCCGGCCAAACTGCTGTGTGTACCTGTTGGTTAAACAAAAACTAGTAAAAAATAGTTCTTTGTGTCACAAGGGAGCAAAGTGATGTGTTTACGGCGAGGGCGGCATAACCCAAGTTGACTCTAGAGCGTAATAAGGTAGTGTTAACGCCCAAGATGAAAATCATTATGCCTTCTGGCTCATACAACTTTTGATATCGAACAATAAAAAACTTGAAAAAAATAAACAATTCTATAATATACCTAATTAAAGAGCAACCATTATGTGGATTTGTGCGGGTTCTTCACTGTACCCCCCCTCCCTCTCTCTTTGGGTTTGTCTGTAATTTTCTCTGTGTTTGTGTCTGTAAGTGTGTGTGTATCAGTAAGTGTCTCTGTATTTGTATTTGTGTATGTATTTCCGTGTCTGTGGTTTTGTTTGTAAGTGCATCTCTAATGTGTCTGTAAGTGCGTCTGTATGTGTGTGTGTAGGTATTTCAGTAAGTGTCTGTATATTTGTATTTGTGTATGTATTTCAGTGTCTGTGGTTTTGTCAGTAAGTGTGCTTGTATGTGTGTGTATTTGTGTATGTGCGTGTATTTCTGTGTATTTCAGCGTCTCTGTGGTTTTATCTGTAAGTGCGTCTGTATGTCTGTATGTGTGTGTTTCAGTAAGTGTCTGTATTCGTGTTTGTGTGTATTTCAGTGTCTCTGTGGTTTTATCTGTAAGTGCGTGTGTATGTCTGTATGTGTGTGTTTCAGTAAGTGTCTGTATTCGTGTTTGTGTGTGTATTTCAGTGTCTGTGGTTTTGTCTGTAAGTGCGTCTGTATGTGTGTGTGTGTGTATCAGTAAGTGTCTCTATATTTGTACTTGTGTATGTATTTTAGTGTGTGTGTGTATTTTAGTGTCTCTGTGGTTTTGTCTGTAAGTGTGTTTTTGTGGTTGTTTGTTTTTCAGTGTCTCTGTGGTAGTGTGTGTGTCTGTGTGCGCGTGCACTGACCGAGCTCGGCGCTGACGGCGGTGGTGATGAGCGCGTAGGGCCCGTTGACGAGCACGTGTGTGTGTGTGTGTGTGTGTGCGCGTGCACTGACCGAGCTCGGCGCTGACGGCGGTGGTGATGAGCGCGTAGGGCCCGTTGACGAGCACGTGTGTGTGTGTGTGTGTGTGCGCGTGCACTGACCGAGCTCGGCGCTGACGGCGGTGGTGATGAGCGCGTAGGGCCCGTTGACGAGCACGTGTGTGTGTGTGTGTGTGTGTGCGCGTGCACTGACCGAGCTCGGCGCTGACGGCGGTGGTGATGAGCGCGTAGGGCCCGTTGACGAGCACGTGTGTGTGTGTGTGTGTGTGTGCGCGTGCACTGACCGAGCTCGGCGCTGACGGCGGTGGTGATGAGCGCGTAGGGCCCGTTGACGAGCACGTGTGTGTGTGTGTGTGTGTGTGCGCGTGCACTGACCGAGCTCGGCGCTGACGGCGGTGGTGATGAGCGCGTAGGGCCCGTTGACGAGCACGTGTGTGTGTGTGTGTGTGTGCGCGTGCACTGACCGAGCTCGGCGCTGACGGCGGTGGTGATGAGCGCGTAGGGCCCGTTGACGAGCACGTGTGTGTGTGTGTGTGTGTGCGCGTGCACTGACCGAGCTCGGCGCTGACGGCGGTGGTGATGAGCGCGTAGGGCCCGTTGACGAGCACGTGTGTGTGTGTGTGTGTGTGTGCGCGTGCACTGACCGAGCTCGGCGCTGACGGCGGTGGTGATGAGCGCGTAGGGCCCGTTGACGAGCACGTGTGTGTGTGTGTGTGTGTGTGCGCGTGCACTGACCGAGCTCGGCGCTGACGGCGGTGGTGATGAGCGCGTAGGGCCCGTTGACGAGCACGTGTGTGTGTGTGTGTGTGTGTGCGCGTGCACTGACCGAGCTCGGCGCTGACGGCGGTGGTGATGAGCGCGTAGGGCCCGTTGACGAGCACGTGTGTGTGTGTGTGTGTGTGTGCGCGTGCACTGACCGAGCTCGGCGCTGACGGCGGTGGTGATGAGCGCGTAGGGCCCGTTGACGAGCACGTGTGTGTGTGTGTGTGTGTGCGCGTGCACTGACCGAGCTCGGCGCTGACGGCGGTGGTGATGAGCGCGTAGGGCCCGTTGACGAGCACGTGTGTGTGTGTGTGTGTGTGCGCGTGCACTGACCGAGCTCGGCGCTGACGGCGGTGGTGATGAGCGCGTAGGGCCCGTTGACGAGCACGTGTGTGTGTGTGTGTGTGTGCGCGTGCACTGACCGAGCTCGGCGCTGACGGCGGTGGTGATGAGCGCGTAGGGCCCGTTGACGAGCACGTGTGTGTGTGTGTGTGTGTGCGCGTGCACTGACCGAGCTCGGCGCTGACGGCGGTGGTGATGAGCGCGTAGGGCCCGTTGACGAGCACGTGTGTGTGTGTGTGTGTGTGCGCGTGCACTGACCGAGCTCGGCGCTGACGGCGGTGGTGATGAGCGCGTAGGGCCCGTTGACGAGCACGTGTGTGTGTGTGTGTGTGTGTGCGCGTGCACTGACCGAGCTCGGCGCTGACGGCGGTGGTGATGAGCGCGTAGGGCCCGTTGACGAGCACGTGTGTGTGTGTGTGTGTGTGTGCGCGTGCACTGACCGAGCTCGGCGCTGACGGCGGTGGTGATGAGCGCGTAGGGCCCGTTGACGAGCACGTGTGTGTGTGTGTGTGTGTGCGCGTGCACTGACCGAGCTCGGCGCTGACGGCGGTGGTGATGAGCGCGTAGGGCCCGTTGACGAGCACGTGTGTGTGTGTGTGTGTGTGTGCGCGTGCACTGACCGAGCTCGGCGCTGACGGCGGTGGTGATGAGCGCGTAGGGCCCGTTGACGAGCACGTGTGTGTGTGTGTGTGTGTGTGCGCGTGCACTGACCGAGCTCGGCGCTGACGGCGGTGGTGATGAGCGCGTAGGGCCCGTTGACGAGCACGTGTGTGTGTGTGTGTGTGTGCGCGTGCACTGACCGAGCTCGGCGCTGACGGCGGTGGTGATGAGCGCGTAGGGCCCGTTGACGAGCACGTGTGTGTGTGTGTGTGTGTGCGCGTGCACTGACCGAGCTCGGCGCTGACGGCGGTGGTGATGAGCGCGTAGGGCCCGTTGACGAGCACGTGTGTGTGTGTGTGTGTGTGCGCGTGCACTGACCGAGCTCGGCGCTGACGGCGGTGGTGATGAGCGCGTAGGGCCCGTTGACGAGCACGTGTGTGTGTGTGTGTGTGTGCGCGTGCACTGACCGAGCTCGGCGCTGACGGCGGTGGTGATGAGCGCGTAGGGCCCGTTGACGAGCACGTGTGTGTGTGTGTGTGTGTGCGCGTGCACTGACCGAGCTCGGCGCTGACGGCGGTGGTGATGAGCGCGTAGGGCCCGTTGACGAGCACGTGTGTGTGTGTGTGTGTTGTGCGCGTGCACTGACCGAGCTCGGCGCTGACGGCGGTGGTGATGAGCGCGTAGGGCCCGTTGACGAGCACGTGTGTGTGTGTGTGTGTGTGTGCGCGTGCACTGACCGAGCTCGGCGCTGACGGCGGTGGTGATGAGCGCGTAGGGCCCGTTGACGAGCACGTGTGTGTGTGTGTGTGTGTGTGCGCGTGCACTGACCGAGCTCGGCGCTGACGGCGGTGGTGATGAGCGCGTAGGGCCCGTTGACGAGCACGTGTGTGTGTGGTGTGTGTGTGCGCGTGCACTGACCGAGCTCGGCGCTGACGGCGGTGGTGATGAGCGCGTAGGGCCCGTTGACGAGCACGTGTGTGTGTGTGTGTGTGTGTGCGCGTGCACTGACCGAGCTCGGCGCTGACGGCGGTGGTGATGAGCGCGTAGGGCCCGTTGACGAGCACGTGTGTGTGTGTGTGTGTGTGCGCGTGCACTGACCGAGCTCGGCGCTGACGGCGGTGGTGATGAGCGCGTAGGGCCCGTTGACGAGCACGTGTGTGTGTGTGTGTGTGTGCGCGTGCACTGACCGAGCTCGGCGCTGACGGCGGTGGTGATGAGCGCGTAGGGCCCGTTGACGAGCACGTGTGTGTGTGTGTGTGTGTGCGCGTGCACTGACCGAGCTCGGCGCTGACGGCGGTGGTGATGAGCGCGTAGGGCCCGTTGACGAGCACGTGTGTGTGTGTGTGTGTGTGCGCGTGCACTGACCGAGCTCGGCGCTGACGGCGGTGGTGATGAGCGCGTAGGGCCCGTTGACGAGCACGTGTGTGTGTGTGTGTGTGTGCGCGTGCACTGACCGAGCTCGGCGCTGACGGCGGTGGTGATGAGCGCGTAGGGCCCGTTGACGAGCACGTGTGTGTGTGTGTGTGTGTGCGCGTGCACTGACCGAGCTCGGCGCTGACGGCGGTGGTGATGAGCGCGTAGGGCCCGTTGACGAGCACGTGTGTGTGTGTGTGTGTGTGCGCGTGCACTGACCGAGCTCGGCGCTGACGGCGGTGGTGATGAGCGCGTAGGGCCCGTTGACGAGCACGTGTGTGTGTGTGTGTGTGTGTGCGCGTGCACTGACCGAGCTCGGCGCTGACGGCGGTGGTGATGAGCGCGTAGGGCCCGTTGACGAGCACGTGTGTGTGTGTGTGTGTGTGTGCGCGTGCACTGACCGAGCTCGGCGCTGACGGCGGTGGTGATGAGCGCGTAGGGCCCGTTGACGAGCACGTGTGTGTGTGTGTGTGTGTGCGCGTGCACTGACCGAGCTCGGCGCTGACGGCGGTGGTGATGAGCGCGTAGGGCCCGTTGACGAGCACGTGTGTGTGTGTGTGTGTGTGCGCGTGCACTGACCGAGCTCGGCGCTGACGGCGGTGGTGATGAGCGCGTAGGGCCCGTTGACGAGCACGTGTGTGTGTGTGTGTGTGTGCGCGTGCACTGACCGAGCTCGGCGCTGACGGCGGTGGTGATGAGCGCGTAGGGCCCGTTGACGAGCACGTGTGTGTGTGTGTGTGTGTGCGCGTGCACTGACCGAGCTCGGCGCTGACGGCGGTGGTGATGAGCGCGTAGGGCCCGTTGACGAGCACGTGTGTGTGTGTGTGTGTGTGCGCGTGCACTGACCGAGCTCGGCGCTGACGGCGGTGGTGATGAGCGCGTAGGGCCCGTTGACGAGCACGTGTGTGTGTGTGTGTGTGTGCGCGTGCACTGACCGAGCTCGGCGCTGACGGCGGTGGTGATGAGCGCGTAGGGCCCGTTGACGAGCACGTGTGTGTGTGTGTGTGTGTGCGCGTGCACTGACCGAGCTCGGCGCTGACGGCGGTGGTGATGAGCGCGTAGGGCCCGTTGACGAGCACGTGTGTGTGTGTGTGTGTGTGCGCGTGCACTGACCGAGCTCGGCGCTGACGGCGGTGGTGATGAGCGCGTAGGGCCCGTTGACGAGCACGTGTGTGTGTGTGTGTGTGTGCGCGTGCACTGACCGAGCTCGGCGCTGACGGCGGTGGTGATGAGCGCGTAGGGCCCGTTGACGAGCACGTGTGTGTGTGTGTGTGTGTGCGCGTGCACTGACCGAGCTCGGCGCTGACGGCGGTGGTGATGAGCGCGTAGGGCCCGTTGACGAGCACGTGTGTGTGTGTGTGTGTGTGCGCGTGCACTGACCGAGCTCGGCGCTGACGGCGGTGGTGATGAGCGCGTAGGGCCCGTTGACGAGCACGTGTGTGTGTGTGTGTGTGTGCGCGTGCACTGACCGAGCTCGGCGCTGACGGCGGTGGTGATGAGCGCGTAGGGCCCGTTGACGAGCACGTGTGTGTGTGTGTGTGTGTGCGCGTGCACTGACCGAGCTCGGCGCTGACGGCGGTGGTGATGAGCGCGTAGGGCCCGTTGACGAGCACGTGTGTGTGTGTGTGTGTGTGCGCGTGCACTGACCGAGCTCGGCGCTGACGGCGGTGGTGATGAGCGCGTAGGGCCCGTTGACGAGCACGTGTGTGTGTGTGTGTGTGTGCGCGTGCACTGACCGAGCTCGGCGCTGACGGCGGTGGTGATGAGCGCGTAGGGCCCGTTGACGAGCACGTGTGTGTGTGTGTGTGTGTGCGCGTGCACTGACCGAGCTCGGCGCTGACGGCGGTGGTGATGAGCGCGTAGGGCCCGTTGACGAGCACGTGTGTGTGTGTGTGTGTGTGCGCGTGCACTGACCGAGCTCGGCGCTGACGGCGGTGGTGATGAGCGCGTAGGGCCCGTTGACGAGCACGTGTGTGTGTGTGTGTGTGTGCGCGTGCACTGACCGAGCTCGGCGCTGACGGCGGTGGTGATGAGCGCGTAGGGCCCGTTGACGAGCACGTGTGTGTGTGTGTGTGTGTGCGCGTGCACTGACCGAGCTCGGCGCTGACGGCGGTGGTGATGAGCGCGTAGGGCCCGTTGACGAGCACGTGTGTGTGTGTGTGTGTGTGCGCGTGCACTGACCGAGCTCGGCGCTGACGGCGGTGGTGATGAGCGCGTAGGGCCCGTTGACGAGCACGTGTGTGTGTGTGTGTGTGTGCGCGTGCACTGACCGAGCTCGGCGCTGACGGCGGTGGTGATGAGCGCGTAGGGCCCGTTGACGAGCACGTGTGTGTGTGTGTGTGTGTGCGCGTGCACTGACCGAGCTCGGCGCTGACGGCGGTGGTGATGAGCGCGTAGGGCCCGTTGACGAGCACGCCGCACGCCAGCAGCAGACACACGTTCAGCGAGTACGACGCCGCGCCCCACGTCTGGTACGCCAGCAGCTGGGGGCGTAATAGTACGTTGTTGCACTAGGGCGGTAACTAACGAATTACGACCGAGGCCTTATTAGAAGCCCGAAGTCGAAGGCCGTGAAACATACAATGTTTTGCATTAAATTTGCGAGGTGACTAATAATACATTGTTGCGCTAGGGCGGTAACGCGACTGTTACTACATTGCGGCCGAATTTGCAACTATTTGGCAACGATTGTCAGTTTCTGGTACATTTAAAAAAGATTTGTAAAGAGTCGTATTTATAAAATCAACCTTTTTTCCGATTTCTGATTTTGCTGATAAAAGAGGAATGAGGTGAGGAGGTTTGTATTAAAAAAAGGCCGCAAAAAAAAAAGAATATTAAATACGACTTCTATAACTATATAAATACTAAATTTGACTTGGATACACCTAAAATAAATTACATACATACACACATAAATCCCGTCTTTATCTCTTACGGGGTAGACAGAGCCTAAGGTAACAAGACCTTAAGGCCACGTTTAGCATGATTGTCGGCAAATAGGTAGAAAGGGGAATCACAATAGTGATGGGTTGCTAGCCGCATTGCCTATAACAGAATTCCTATTCCATTCCCTCGATAGGCTTTTACCATCTGCGCGGGAAGAGAAGCAACTGGTACATTCTATCTTTCCTTTGCTCCCAGACCAGCGTGGAACACAAAAGACAGCATGGAGAAAAAATGTTCGCAATAATAGCTCTTTATGTACCCGCCCAATAAACGCTACAAAATGAGTATACTCACAGTAGGCGCGCATATAATGTAGAAGCAAGCGCAGACCGCCCCGGGACAGCCGCAACAGTCGGCGACCAGCCCGGCCAGCACGGCGCCCGCGATGCCGCCCACGTCGAACACCGTGCTCAGGTCCCCCGACTGCTGGGGCGTCAGGTGCGCTGCAATGACAAGTTTACCCAGTCAGCGCGTAATAGTACATTGTGTATTAAGGGCGGTAAGTACGGAATTACAACCGAGGCCCTAGAAGCCCGAAGAAAAACCGCGTGCTGGAGACGCGCCGTTTGTCCAGGGGAGGGGGGGGGGGGCTGTTGTCGAGGAGGCGGTGGTGGGCTGCTGTGCTGCGGGGTAGCGGGCGCGGGCGCTACTTACCGCCCTAGGGTTTCATGGCAAGATAAAAACCCGAGGGTTTTATATGGGGCATTGCGGCCAAGTTAACCTAGCTGTATATTTTGATACTGTTTACGAGCAAGTGTGATGAAAAGTACTATTATGAACTTTGTGGAAACCATAAGTAGAAATTAAACTTAAAAACAAAGGAGACATTTTATTGAATCAGGCGTTACTTTGCGGCGGTACGTACGACGTTGGTCTGCATATGTAACAGTTGTGTTCATTAAACTTTGATAATGATCCCGTAGAGGGATCGAAACGCGTCTGTTTGTGTGGTGTAAAGGGTAATTGAGTTTGTAGGATTTATGTGTGTTTTATTGGCAATAGTGGAGGGAGGGATATACAGGATGTTAGGTAGTGAGTGGATAATCCTTGAACTATGGATAGAGGGCACTTAGGACGTTATAATAAAGCTAAAATAGGTTTAGTAAAAGTTGCACGGTTTCCGAGATATTCGGACTTTTAGGTTTTTTTCGAAAATGAACACCCTTGATCAATGTTTTGATCATAGCACCATTTTAAGCTTTTTAATTTTTTTATTTTTGCTCAATATTCTTGGGTACTTTTATTTTCAGATAGGCATTACTATTTTTGTGAGACTACATGGGATTTTTTAAAAAAAAATCACAAACTTAATTTTTGTCTTTTCAATTGATCGAATTTTCAGCTCTCACGGTGAAAAAAAAATACACTACCGCCAATAAGCTTAAAAACATGCCGGTTTATTGACAATTTAAAAAGGTAATGGTAATGACAAAATAATAAAAAAAAATACACGCTCACCCACATTTTTCCCGATTTACTTTTTGTATCACGGGTGTAGAACTCAAAATTTTTTGTTGCAAAAATAACTTTACTGGCCACTTATTGTTCATTGTATTGGACCATCACAAAGTAACGCCTGACTCAGTAATACTTACTGGAAGTATTGATATACAGCGGCAGCCAATAGAGGAACGTGTAGCTGACGAGTTTAGCGAAGAAGAGGGAGAAAGAGAACTCCAGCACGCCCGGTATGCGGACGGCGCGTGCGAGCGAGACCGCGCCCGCCGGGTGCGCGGGGCGGGAGAGCAGCGCCGTGTGCTCCGTCACTTCCTCTTCATACTGGAACGTTGAATGCACTTTAAAATACACCGGGACGTAAGTGGCACATTATCGCCCTAGGGCGGAATGTGTTTTTTTTTATGTTAGAGAGGCCAGACAAACGAACTAGTGGGTCACCTGATGTTAAATGATCACCACTGTCCATAGACACCCGCAGCGCTTTACGCGATGCCAGTGCGTTGTCGGCCCTAGCGTTTGAGTTAATGGTGTATAAAATACTAGAGAAGGCTGAAAAATGCGAGCGTTGACAAATAACAAATTTTTTTTTTTTTTAGTACGGTCAAGTTCAAAAATAAGTATCAATAGAAACTTCTCAAAAATATGTCCCACGACCTTATTACGCTGGTGTAAGAGCGGATCCCTTACGGGGTAGACAGAGCCTGAGGTAACAAGACCTAAAGGCTACATTTAGCATGATTATAGGCGTATAGGTGGAAATAGGAATCAAAATAGTGATGGGTTGCTAGCATCGCCTATAACATGACTCCTAAGACTCGCCCATTCCCTCGATGGGCTTTTACCATCTGCGCGGGACGAGAGGCAGCTGGTACATTCTATGTTTTTCTTTCTCTCCCATGATATCTATGGTGTCCCATATGGTGTGGTCCCATGGTCTCTTTCTATGGTGTATAAAATACTAGAAAAGGCTGAAAAATGCGAGCGTTGACAAATAGCAAAATTTAAAAATGTTGTTTTAGTACATTTAAACATACACACACACACACACACATACACACGCACACACACAAATACACAAACCATTTATTTAAGTTCTGCCGTTATTTTGTTAGCTACGTATAAGTGATGTATTCTTTTTGTATTAAATAGCAAAGACTCAATAATAGAGCAGCGGGACTTCCTGACACAAGCATTCTTATGCTTACTAGGAGGTTCCAACCTTGATACTTCAATATGTAAACCTAAAAAAAGAATAAATTTTTTCATTTTCATTTTCATTTTCATTTTCATTATTACACAAGGGCGGTAAAGTGTTTCTTTAACCATTGAGATTATTTAACTTAATGGCATTAAAAAGGAAAAAAATGCGAACATGCATACAAACAGTGCAAGTTAAAAGCTTGTAAAACAAAATCAATGAAAAGCTTGCAAAAACGTGTGTATAACTCACAGACAAATTAACCAATAGACATCTCAATAACGCTGTACATAAGGTATTGAAACACTCGTGTGATATTATCAAACTCACCTACGCTTCGTTACATAAAACCACACTAGTGTATTAATACCTCTCATTATGCACCAGTCACCAAATCGCACCTGTGATGGGGTCTAGTTTTTTTTATGGAATAAGGAAGGTAAACAAGCAAGCGGGCTATCAGATGGTAAGCAATCACCACCATGACAACCAGACTTCAGGAGAGTTGCCGGTCTTTTAAAGGTTATTTTTAAGGCTGCGATTATTTGAACACTTAATACAAGTTCACTCTATTGGTTAATTCGTCTGTTTGGCTCAGTACCGAATCGTCTATGTAGCAAAACCACAAATTCTGATGGCCTAAAAAATGCCTGTCAAATTTGGACGCTTTGGTTTTTGGTCATTCTGCTACTCCGGCTAACTGTTTTCAATGGGTTGAAACTGGACATTTTGCTACACTGGTCATTTTGCTACACTGGACATTTTGCTACACTGGACATTTTGTTAATCTGAACATTTTGCTACACTGGACATTTTGCTACACTGGACATTTTGCTACAACTAGATATTTTCCTACACTGGACATTTTGCTACACTGGACATTTTGCAACACGGCATTTTGCTAAACTGCACATTTTGATAAACTAGACATTTTGTTACACTGGACATTTTGCTACTGGGCATTTTGCAAAACTAGACATTTTGCTACACAGACGTTACAGTGGCGAGCCTATACAGTAGCGTGTCACTCACCGCGTGCGTGTTCGCCGAGTGCCTGTTAGGGCGCAGGCTGGCGGCCTGCAACATGCGGTTAGTATAAAAACATCTACTTGACAATTGTCAGTGACAAGTGACAAGTCCAGTTGCGACTTGTCGTCAATATGAAGGCAGCCGGCGTGGATTCTTGTCGAGTTTGTAGAGAAGTGTCACCTGTCACAGACAATTGTCAGTGACAAGTGACAATTCCAATTGCGACTTGTCGTCAATATAAAGGCAGCCAGCGTGGATTCTTGTCAAGTTTGTAGAGAAGTGTCACCTGTCACAGACAATAGTCAGTGACAAGTGACAATTCCAATTGCGACTTGTCAATATAAAGGCAGCCGGCGAAGATTCTTGTCGAGTTTGTAATGAGAATTGTCACCTGTCACAGACAATTGTCGAGACGGTGATATGGTCAGAACACAATACACACAGAAAAATCCAGTAAAGCTATGGCCGGGAATCGAACCCGGATCCTCGTTCCACCCATAGCAGGTGGGTAAGCCTTCGAATTTTTCTATCTGTTACTAGCATGGGGTGCAGAAAAATATTCAAAAATCTTTCAAAATTGCATTACGTTATACTTGATTTTTTTTTTAATATAGAGGGGGCAAACGAGCAGACGGGTCACCTGATGGCAAGTAATCACCATCGCCCAGGGACTGCGAGACTTGGGGAATCACAGGTTGCCGGCCCTTTCAAGAAAAGGAAGGCTCGCTTTTTAAAGATCCCTAAATTGGCATTGTTCATTTTTTTAAGCTGTGCTTTTAACACCTTTATTTGATAAAATGGACTATTTCAAGCAACTAATTTGAATATTATGCTTTTACGTAGCTTTGTTAATTAATAATAAATATTTTTTCGCTGTTTGATAATTCGTGAATTTAGACAGAATCCCAATCGCCTTCGTTCGGCTGGCTATAAAAAAAACGGCTTTGTCTATGGTTTTGTCGATTTGACAGTGACACGTGACAGTTGCCATAGCCAAACTTTTTTTCCATTTTTGTGGCAAACATTCGATGCTGGATTCTGTCTAAAAACCGGGTCGTTCGGTCAAACAAAGGTTCTAAGTACTTTTACAAAAATATCTGCAATCATAAAGTATTTTTGAAATCGGACAAGATAAATCGGATAAATGATGGTTTTCGAATTGGAGCATACAAAAAAAAATGAACAATGCCAATTGATACCAAACTTCAACTAAATCGGTCCAGCAGTGAAAAGGTGAACTGTAAATTGCCAATCTGTCGGGTTATTCTATGCTATATGGGGAAGTATCGTGCTGCCATTGACCTGGTCTCCAACGATCACGGTAGAGGGCGTTGCTTCATCGTCGTTTATAGACTTCCTGGACTGCCGGCTGGGCTGTAAAAAAACATCATAATCCATACATATATCACGTCTTTATCCATTACGGGGTAGACAGAGCCTAGGGTAAAGTTTAGCATGATTAAGAGCGTATAGCTGGGGAATCAAAATAGTGATGGGTTGCTAGCATCGCCTATAACATGATTCCTAAGATCGCCTTCCCTCGTTGGGCTTTTACGTGCGCGGGAAGAGAAGTAAGTGGTATATACTGTGTTTTTTCTTTACTCCCAGACCAGCGTGAAAGAACATAAAATTAAATCATAATTCATACATACATATAACACGTCTTTATCCATTACGGAGTAGACAGAGCCTAAGCGTGATTTTAGATGGGGAAGGGGGGGTAGTTTTAAACCTCACCACGTATCAATTCTACCCCCAAGGGGATAAAATAGGGGATGAAAGTTTGTATGAAACTTTGTCCATTTTAAATCGGGCTGAGACTTTGCATGCATACTATACTTCTTAACGCGAGCGAAGCCGCTAGTTAGGGATAAAGACGTGATTTCTGTATGTATGTATATATTAGTTTCAAGTTTTGTAGTTCTATCTTTTGTATATTTAATAGTTATTCGACATCACAGTCAACCGTCTAGCACAACGTGACTCACCGGTGTCCGCTCCGGTAGCACGATCCCAACCATCCTAGGTTCGGGCGCGAGAAAGAGAAACACCATGAATGCGATGACGCCCATCACTAGAGCAGGATAGATGAACGAAAGCGCCCAGTCTCGCTCTACGAAGCGAGCCGCCATCAAAGTACCTGAGAAAAAGTTTATTTTTTATTAGGCCCATATTTTTGTATGTTTTTTTTTTTTATATGAATAGGAAGGCAAACGAGCAAGTGGGTCACCTGATGGTAAGTGATCACCACTGCCCATAGACACCCGCAACCCCGGAGGGATTGCAGATGCGTTGCCAACCTAGAGGACTATGATGAAATGCCTCTTGTGCCCGTAATTTCCCCGGCTGTCTTACTCTCCACACCGGAACACAGCAGTGCAAGCACTGCTACTTAGCGGCAGGATTAGCGAGTAAGATGGTGGTAGCGATCCGGACGGACCTTGCACAAGGCCCTACCACCTGCAAAAACAATCGAGCTAAGCATGTATGTATGAAAATGATGAATACAGGACACATGCACAAATGCGAACTGATCCCTAAAAAGGATCTCTTAGGGACCTTTGAACGATTGACAGGACATAAGTATTGAGCAAGAGCAGACACAGAAAAAATAGAGTCATTAAACTAAGTCGAATAAAAGCAGAAACAAAGTCTAGTCAAAGTCGAGTCTAATTCAAGTCAAAGTGAAGTCAAATTAGATCACGATAGAGTCAAAATCAAGTCACAACCAAATTAATGGTCTAAGTCAAAGTCGATTTAAACTTAGTCGACTAAAAGCTGAATTAAAGTCTAGTCAAAGTTTAGTCAAAGTGGAGTCGAATTATATCACGATATAGTAAAAGTCAAGTTACAACCAAATTAAAGTGTAAGTCAAAGTCGATTTAAACTTAGTCAACTAAAAGATGAATTAAAGTCTAGTCAAAGTTTAGTCAAAGTGAAGTCGAATTAGATCACGATATAGTCAGTCAAGTCATAACCAATTTAATGGTCTAAGTCGAGTCAAAGTCTAGTCAGAGCTAAGTCAAAGTCGATTTAAACTTAGTTAACTAAAAGTTGAACCAAAGTCTAGTCTAAGTCGAGTCAAATTCAAGTCAAAGTGAAGTCGAATTAGATCACTATATAGTCAAAGTCAAGTCACAACCAATTTAATGGTCTAAGTCTTCTCAAAGTCTAGTCAGAGCTAACTCAAACTCGATTTAAACTTAGTCAACTAAACGTTGAACCAGTCTAGTCAAAGTCAAGTCAAATTCGGTCACGGTCTAGTCAAAGTCAATCCACCGCCAACTAAATGTGAAAGTCAAGTCACAGTGAACACCATACAAAAAAAGGTCGAAGTACTGTACTCACCCAATATATTTCCAAGCGAGGTGTGAGAGTTCCATATGCCGAATATCAGCCCTTTCTTACTGTTCCCGAACCACTTGCCCACAGTCGCCACCGTGCCCGGCCAGCCCGTGGTCTGCGCTATGCCCGCACCTGCCTGGAGACAGACACACATACATTCATGTGGTGCTAGTCAAAGTCAAGTCAAATTAGGTCAAAGTCTAATCTGCCAGTGGGCGTCGCGGTGACACCTAGTGCTCCCGTAACGCCCACAGTCCATGGCCAGGAGGGAACGTGTGTGTTTTTAGACGGTAGGCCTCTCCCCTCCATCCATAGGGAAGGCAGCGGCGAGCTGGAGAGCCCGTCATACCGTTGCTGCCCCGAGCGCGGGAATGCATAAGCCGCATTTTCCACACGTTAAAAAAAATAGGTCAAAGTCTAGTCAGTCTACGTCTGTAACTCTGTCTGTCTGTCTGTCTGTTACCTTTTCACGCTTAAACCGCTGGACCGATTTAGTTGAAATTTGGTATACACATAGTTTAAATCCCGAAGATGGACATAGGATATTTTTTATCCCGGAAATCGCAGGCAAAAGCTAGTTCAAAATAAATTCTTAGATAGATCGACAGATTAGATAGATAGATAGATTACATAGGTAGTTTAGATAGACAGATTAGATAGATAGTTTAGATATATAGATTAGATAGATCGTTTAGATAGATATATTAGATAGATAGATTAGATAGATAGATAGATAGATTAAAGCGATAACTCACCTGAACTAATATATAATACGATATGTTGTGTATCTCGTACGTCCGTCCGATGCCGAAGAGGTAGCAGAACGCCGCCGAGAACAGCATCCCGATGGACAAGAAGTAACGGAGGTCGACTCTCTCCGCCACCATCCCTGCCAAATCATCACTACATCATCATCATCATCATCACTACATCATCACTTCACTATCACTATCACTATCACTACATCACTATCATCACTACATATTATCAGTATCACTACATCACTATCACTATCATCACTACTCACTACATATTATAAAACAAAGTCGCTTTTTCTGTCCCCAGATCCGTATGTATGCTTATATCTTCAAAACTACACAACGGATTTTGATGCGGTTTTTTTAAATAGATAGAGTGATTCAAGAGGAAGGTTTATAATGTATAATACATGCATGATATACCGTGCGAAGCCGGGGCGGGTCGCTAGTATAACGATAAAGAATACTACTAAAATAAATGCGAAAGTTTGTGACGATGTAAGTGAGTGTGCATGTTTGTTCCTTCTTAACGCTGAAACGACTGGACGGATTTGGTTTATCCAAATTGGAACGGAGATACGTACCCTAGAATAAAACATAGGCCCAGATTTTTAAAAACACATCACTCGAAAGTGGTATAAGGGCATTTTCGAAAAAACGTGTACCCTATTTCCAACAGTATTACCTTAATTTCCCATACAACTTTTTCGTGTCAGTATTGTGACGCCCCATATAAATCGTATGAAAATAGTGTCACGAAACTGACAAAAAAACCAATGGACACTTTTTTTCTTTACAAAAATAAATAGTGCTAAGAATTCTGATTCAGAAAAACCCAAAATGTCATCATTTTGGAAAAAAAAGTCAAGGGTTTTGAAAATGCCCATAAATCTGTTTATATCTTCAAAACTACAGCTCTAATCAAATTTTTGACTAGTTCACAAGATTAATGAGAGCCGTATCTTCTAAGCTACTCGTATTTCAAATTCAGCACAATGTTTCACCACTTTCGAGTGGTATTTTCACACATGTGCTTTCAAAAATCAGGCCCCTAGGATACTTTTTATCCAGAAAAACTGCATAGTTCCCGCGGGATAGCGTCGTAGCATTAAGTCTAAAAAAGTAAACGTAAAAAAAGCAAGAAGTAAAATTCTTGATTCATTTGGGATCCTGGCAGGGTCGCCATGTGAGAATGGGCGTTGGAGACAACTAATATAGACGAGTTTTGAGTTAATACAGTCCTTTATTATACACTAGCGACCCGCCCCGGCTTCGCACGGTATATTATGCATGTATTAAACATATAAACCTTCCTCTTGAATCACTCTATCTATTAAAAAAAACCGCATCAAAATCCGTTGCGTAGTTTTAAAAATTTAAGCATACATCCAGTGCCGGCGTTAGGGGGGGGCGCGATGGGGTGACGGCCCAGGGCGCCAAATTTGGGGGGCTGAGGTCTGGGGCCTCGGCCTCCTGGCTCACCGGCTGTGTACCCTCAATACTGTCCTTAAGTGGGCGCCTAAATATTACTGCCCGGGGTGTAAGTGGCCCTAACGCCGCTGCTGCATACATAGGGATATAGGAACAGAGAAAGCGACTTTGTTTTATACTATGTAGTGATTTAGCTTACGCTTATATAGAGCTACATGCTGGGAGTGTGAGTGTGGCACAGCTCACACTACAAGTACTTACCAGAAACAAACATGGCCGCAGCGTATGTAAACAGGAAGGCCGAGTCCAAAGCACCCAGCATCGTGTTCGCGTCCGTCGTGTCTGAAAACAATACGCCCTATTACACTACTGTTTGAGTGTGTGTGAGTGGGGACTCGTGAGGGGGTGAGCATGGGAGGGTGTAAGGGAACGTGCGGGTGGACATTGGGGTGTGTGGTTGAGTGTGAGGAACGTCTGGGTGAGTGTGGGGAACGTGTGGGTGTGTGTGGGGAACTTGTGGGTGTGTGTGGGGAACTTGTGGGTGAGTGGGGATCATGTGGGTGAGTGGGGAACGTGTGGGTGAGTGGGGAACGTGTGGGTGAGTGGGGAACGTGTGGGCGAGTGTGGGGAACGTCTAGGTGAGTATGGGAAACGTGTGGGTGAGTGGGGAACTTGTGGGTCAGTGGTGGGAAACGTGTGGGTGAGTGGGGAACGTGTGGGTGTGTGTGGGGAACGTGTGGGTGAGTGGTGGGGAACGGGTAAGTGAGTGTGGGGAACGTATGGGTGAGTGGTGGGGAACGGGTGGGCGAGTATGGGAAACGTGTGGGTGAGTGGGGAACGTGTGGGTGAGTGTGGGTAACGTGTGGGTATGGGGAACGTGTGGGTATGGGGAACGTGTGGGTATGGGGAGCGTGTGGGTGGGCGAGTGTGTGTGTACTCACTGAACGGCGCCCAGTTGCACCACTGGTCGTCTCCAGGGTCCACGCCGTCTGGCGGCACCAGCCCGCTGCAGTTCTGATGCAGGACGCTCTTCACCACGGATATAGGCTTCCTCGTCAGGTGATACGTCATATATGTGAAGTATGTCATGACGAGTATCGATATTTGGTAGCTGGATGGAATAAACAAATACATTAGTGATTTTAGCTTTTTAATGAGTGAAGTGTTAGCGAACTTTTGGATATTTATACTGGACTGATTTAAACTTAAACTTGGACTATGAGATAGGCACATCAGCAACTCTGCTGCTCGCCTATAATTCAATAATAATAATAATAAGAGTTATACATACATACATACATCCTACTAATATTATAAATGTGAAAGTTTGTGAGTATGGATGTTTGGATGTTTGTTACTCTTTCACGCCAGAACGGCTGGACAGATCTGGTTGAAATTTGGAACATAGATAGATTAGTCTGGAATAACACATAAGCTACTTTTGTCTTGGAAAATTGCGTAATTCCTGCGGGATAGCGATAAACGAATTCTGTGCAGACGAAGTTGCGGGCGACAGCTAGTGAGTCTATATAACAATCTAGCAAACAATCATTAACAGATCGCTACTAATTAGTAATCTAATATGATAAAAAACACATTTAAAGTTCCTATAATTAAGTAATTGTTTGCCTTTGTGCATGTGTGTTGCCCTGTATTCATCTTTTTCTTGTGTTTTATGTACAATAAAAAGTTATACATACATACATACATTGTTTGTTTGAGTCTCTAATAACATTAAACACAAGATTATAAGTGCTTCCATGTTGGTCTGGGAGTTAGACAAAACATAGAATGTACCAGTTGCTTCTCCTCCCGCGCAGATGGTAAAAGCTTATTGAGTGAATGGGCATAGGAATCATGTTATAGGCAATGCTAGCAACCCATCACTATTTTGATTCCCCTTTCCACCGATACGCCCACAATCATGCTAAACTTGGCCTTTAGGTCTTGTTGCCTTAGGCTCTGTCTACCATGTAAGGGATGTGATTTAAGTATGAATGTATGTAATTATACATTAATGAGATCAATACATAGTTGTTGTTTTTTCTTTGATCCCAGCCCAGACCAGCATGGAAGGAAATATACCTACACACTGTATTAGTATAATATTGATAATAAAAAAATTAAATTAGAAAAAATAAACACTTTTTTATTTCGATAATACTTAAAATTAAAAAAAAAACAAGCATACTTTGATAAATAATGTTTCTACCAACAACCAATTTAAAAAGGTCAGTCCAGACTGTTCCATAATTTTAAATTAATTCGTTACAGAAATCAGTGGCGGTATTAAAAGTCAAAGTTCATTTACATAAAAAAAATTGGCGTGCAAAAGTTACGCTCATAGGCAGTCAATGATTGGAGCCAATGCCTTTTATCATTAAAAAAACGTATAACCTCGCGTTTAGTGCAAGAAACATGACTCATAACTTACCATCGGAGCCTATTTAGTTGCAGCCGAGGACAACAATAACTAGATATCCGTTGTAAACATTGTATTCCGATCGGTGCATCTTTATTCACCCCACTCATTTTTAAACGAAATTTACGCTTGAATTTACGAAAAATATCAAAGAATACACCCCTCATTCACGCCTCGAACTAATCTAGACGAACACACGCATAGCAATAACTGAATAAACCCTTTGTTTTCACAGAACGATCCGCGAACTTTTTATCCGATTTCTGACACACTTTAAAGTGGTAACTAGTTAATGTTTTATCGATACGCTTTATCAGCGAAATGGATTAGTCGTTAACGTGCGCGGAAACGTGGTTCATGGATTATAATCGGTGTAAAATCGTATGTTAACTGACACGTTTCATATCAACAATATAAAATTACAATTCTACAGAGCTACTTCACATTGCTGCTAATAGCGCTTTATTTTCCGTATCAAAGTTACACAATACACACTAAAACCTACTTAAAGATGTTTGAATAAAGTTAAAATTAGCTTGACACATAATAAAATACTACTAGAAATAGTAAGTAAAATGGCGTTAAGCCAAACGTGCCTAAGTCAGTAAGCGTCATAGTGACGTTTCGTTTTGTTATTGCACTGTGGCAGAACTTTGATGTGACTGATTTTAATTGATTGACTTTTTAACAATAACAATAATTAAATAGCGTGAAATTAATACTACAGGGCTGCCATGAGGCCCGGGATTGGTCCCAGTTTTTAAAACATTAGTATTGTCCCATATTAGCTTTCAGAGTTTTTTATTATTTCTATACTAACTTGAATCGGGAATTTTACATTACATTTCTTGCAAATACCTATATTTTACGTCATTTCTCTGTGAAATTATAATTATATATGTTATACACAGGGCAGTTTGGTACAAAGAGCAATAATAAGTTACTTAAGTGCAACGAATACATATATGTTTATATAGGTATTTCAAAGTTTGCACTATTACGATATGTTTTTAGTCTCTGCTTTCCTGTAGATCGACACGGTTTTGCATTTGGTAACAAAATACAAAATTGCCTAGGCTTAACTAGATGCACCACGACCCAGTGCCTCAAAAAAAGGAGGATTATCAGAGAAAAACAGGAGCATGATCTAACCAATGCTGGTATTAGCGAAGGTAGTTTTATCAAATGTCTTTTAATTTTAATAAATAAATGTTGCAAAATCTTACTTCGGACAGCCCTGTGTTGCTGGGTACAAATCTTCACATCTTCCTCCTGAGTTCAGCAACAACATGTTACTATTAGTAAGTACCTAGTCATAATAATTGCTAAGTTAGTTAAAATCTGGAATTGTTGCCGTACATTTGCAAATAGGAACGAAATTTCGACAAAGCAGCCGTGTGGCGTACGTACCCCGCCCCCCGCGGAATGTGGCAGACATGTTTTGTTGGTTGGGGGTTGTGCTAGGACAACTATGAAAATAAAAGCGGATCCCTATATTATGTATTTCAGTACTAAATATATTAATATATACTCTAAATTGCACCACCTGCTCAGATCTGTTCTGTTCTCCAGTCCATTATGGTTGGAGATCGCTCTGTAGCGATAAGGCCGCCTATTGTTACCTTGTTCTATTCTGTATACCTTTTTTCTGTTTTGGTTGTCATATAGGTATGGTAAATTTCTAAATGTCTATGAAAATCAGAACACATAGAAAAATCCGAAAAGTAAAGCTATGGCTGGGAATCGAACCCGGATCCTCGTCATTCCGTGACGCGTGCTATACCCCTACACCACCCATAGCAGGTGGGTAGTCTCCGAATTTTTCTACCTGTTACTAACTGTCACGTGACCTTTGTTACTATGCGAATTTTTTGTCGCTAAGCGTCATCTGTTTGAATGATGTGTCTGTACGACACAATTACAAACTCCTGTGGAACATCTACTGCTCACCAGGGACGAGAGAAGGCGCTGTTTTTCAAATGATAAGCACTATCAAATGAATCAAGAAAAATTTTTTTTTTTAATTTTTTTTTTTTATTATTTTTTTATAGGTATGGTGTTCAATAGAGTTATTGTATTGTATTGTATCTTATTAAGTGTTTCAGGAAACTATTCCTATATGATATTTTATGGTATGATATGGTTATTTTCTGTACACTATTTTCATCATAATTAATGTTATTTTTATTGTTTTGGGAGTTATATTTGTTTCTATACATGTGTACAATAAAGCATTTACTTACTTACTTTCCGATCGTGTCTGCGTTTGATGAAGTCGTCGCACCTGCTAGGCCATCCCCGAGCATCACTGAATGGGAAAGTACATTCTTTCGTTGTCCTTCATTCAGGGTCACATCCTGGCCTCCCTGTGCGTGGCATCGTGCACGCTGACGTTCCGCCCCGCCGGCTGGCTGGACCGGATGGTGGCGTACCACAAGAAGCTGTTCCTGCAAGACGTTGACAAGATGCCACCAGAACCTATCCGAGGTAATGGGGAGGGGAACCCGTCCGGTACACATAAACTAAGTTGCCTCAGCACTACTGGATTGTGAATCCTTCCCGTGAACACCCTATATATACGTAACTAGAACCAAATCTGGCCTTACTCTAAGTTCGTTGTACAGTCAAGTGTAATAATATGTATCTAGTCAAAGTTTCAAAAATAAGTATCATACGCTCTTACACCGGCGTAATAAGGTCGTGGGACATATTTTTGACAAGTTTATATCGATACTTATTTTTGCACTTGACCGTACCCAACCATTCCTAATATAAAGAGTGTTGGATACAATAACGGATAGAAGGGGTAAACTCCATACAGTCGCATGTATAAATATATGGTATCGTGGATCTCAAAACAACCGCAATCACTCCGATACACATCAATATTTCGTGATACGATCACACAATAATATTGACCATTTAATGTACGCCATTCAATTAGGTACTAACGAATCTAGACCACTCCGTCTGCGCAGAATTCGTTAATCGCTCAAAATTCGCTTATCGCTATCCCGCGGGAACTATGCTGTTACCCTGGATAAAAACTATCCTATGTCCTTCCCCGGTACTAAAACTATCTCTGTACCAAATAACAGCCAAATCGGTCCAGCGGTTTCAGTATGAACAGGTAACAGACAGACAGAGTTACTAAGACAGAGTTAGGGATAAGAATAAAATTATTTACAATTTGATTTTCATTCCAGCAACCATCGGGAAAGCCCCCCCGGGCTACGTGGACCCCCCGACGTGGGACTTCGAGTCGGTCATGCGGCTGATCACGCTGGTGCACGAGAGCGAGCAGGCGCGGCCGGTGCGGGACGCGATACGGCGCGCGATGCGGCCCACGCGCCGCCTGTACGTCGGGGAGGGGAGGAACACGTTCAAGCTGTTCCCGAGCCTAGCTCAGGTAGCTCTTCTAGACTGAGAAAGGCAAGGGCGTCAGCCGATGAAGGAGGGACTCGTGTTCCGTGCATCGGTATGTTAAACGGTATGGGCCATACATGCCGCCATACCAATAGCGGCACTTGAATGTCAACGCTGTCAAAAATAATGGCTACATTATTATTTATTTTATTTTATTATGAGCCTATTGCATCTCACTGCCGAGCAAACGCCTACCCCCAATGCTTCCACTGCTCTCGGTCTTAAAAAGGTGTCCAACTCGTCCCACCATCGCCGTCTAGGTCTGCCGCCGCTTTGAGTTAGTGGGACTCCAATTAGTGGTTGTCTTGGCCCATAGCTCATCCGGCATACGGCAAATATGACCAGCCCAGTCCCATTTCAGCTTTGCCGCCTTTTTACCAACGTCTACATACACACACATATACATAACATACACACATAAATCACATCTTTACCCCTTCTTTACGGGGTAACAAGACCTAAAGGCTACGTTTAGCATTATTGTGGGCGTATAAGTGGAAAGGGGAATCAAAATAGTGACGGGTTGCTAGCCACATCGCCTATTAAATGATCCCTAAGATTTCGCTCATCCCCGCGATGAGTTTTTACCATCTTCGCAGGAAGATAAGCAACTGGTACATTCTATGGAAGATGGTGAACCCTTGGCGGCCTATTTGCAAAATACCTTTTGATTTTGACAACGCTTACGTCGTCTCCAGAGCCAAGACATCTACTACGACTTCAGCAGCGAGGAGATATACGCGGAAGACCCGCCATCCGGCTCGGGGCCCATCACGGACGACTCCATCATCATAGTGGCCAACCCGGTGGAGTCCCGGCTGCCCAGCGCCCACATCAGCGTTCGGCTGCTCAAGTACACCCTAGGCCACTTTAGAACCATTCGACATTTTTCGGACTATTTCGTAGTCCTTTTTCCAAGAGCGCTCGCCCCGGTGGCAGCGACACGAACACTCACGCCTTTACGGAGTGACGTGATCAGTGTTGTGTGCTGCCCGACATTTGACAATAATAAAAATGACGATGAAAACGAGGGTAGTTGAGCGCCGCTGTCAGTTGCGTCGAACAGCCGCGCGAGCAGAGCGCTGGCGCGCAGTGTTCGTGTCGCTGCCGCCGGGGCGAGCGCTCTTGGAAAAAGGACTACGAAATAGTCCGAAACATGTCGAGCATCGCTCGACTTTTTATACGTGAGTTATCCGTTTATGTGTAATTATGATTGAGTCTCACGGTAGTTTCATGTTGAAAGTGGCAAATCTTCACTTTAGAACCTTTTATAATCAACGACAGGCCCCTTCGCCAACGCGACAATTGTCTGTGACCAGTGACAATTCTGTTCATATTACAAACTCGACTAGAGGCTACGCCGGTCCCCTTCATATCGAATGTATGAATGTATCTCTTTATTGTTCATAAAACACAAGAAAAAGATGAATACAGGATAACACACATGCACAAAGGCGAACTTATCCCTAAACGGGATCTCTTCCAGTTAACCTTTGAACAATTGACAGGACATAAGTATTAAGCAAGAGTAGACACACAGAAAAAGTAAAAGAACCGATCGAAACCTAAAATAAACCAAAATGTCTAAATTTTAAATAATGTAAGATATAATAATAAACTACACATAATAGATAAATACACAATAAATAAAATACACTACACAAGTTACAAAACACATCATCACATTCATTTAAGAGGATCCATCGAGCCAATACGCCTTCAAGCGACTGCGCAGGGTAGCAACAGCATTTAGAATTTCTCGCACGCCAATATTAACCTGCTATACTCGACACCCCAGCAAGAGCCACGGGGGCAGGCTGAAAACCAGCGCTGGCCGCTTCTGCGTAAGCGCAGCATAAGCTAAGCCTGCTCCGTCCAACCGGCGTAGGTGCTTGTCGAGTTGTAATGTAAACAGCATTGTCACTTATCACAGACAAATTGTCGCGTTGTTGAAATAGAGGCCAGGCTGTCTCTCATGAGCCGTGACAGCTACAGTTGAAATTTTGACAGATGTATTTCTGTTGCCGCTATAACCAATTATATTAACCAATAGATAGAAAATGATCTCACACTGCCTACATATTGCTTAGAAGATAGAGCTCTACGAACATTGGATTTCATATTCACTTTCCAAATTTGTTCGGAACCCTCGGTTCGCGAGTCCGACTCGCACTTAGTCAAGTTTTTTAAATGATTAAAAAGAAACATTAATAAGATTGGCCTGCAAAGATTTTCTTTTTAGCAATAACTAAACGCAACACCGGCGCGGTTGAATTTGAATCTTATGCCACGAGAACATAAAATTGCTTATTGAGATAAAAGTCGATTTTTTTTTCAGAGAAATTATGGAGGCGAGGGCATTGGCTGCCAGAGAAATGCCAAGCACTACAACATCTACTATGTGAGTGAAACGGGGTAGACAGGCGAGTAACAAGACCTAAAGGAATCAAAATAGTTTTGGGTTGCTAGTTTCCTATAATTATAGGAACATGAATCGATGGGCGTTTACGTGTGCGGGAAGAGAAGCAACTGGTACATTCTGTTTTCTTTGCTGCCAGACGAGCGTGGAAGACCACATTTCAGTGCCACAATATCGAATATGATAAAAAAAAAAAAAAAAATTGTGTGGACCATAACCTATTATATTACCATTTCCAGTTTATGGACGACAAAGAATTCTACTGGCGACGCTACAACAGCCAGTGGCGCTGACACGACCGCCGGTGGCGAGACTGCCGCCGGCGAGACTACCGCTGGTGGCGAGACGACCGCGGGCGAGACTAGCGCAGCTGGCGAGACGACCGCTGGTGGCGAAACGGCCGCCGGTGAGACGACCGCAGCTGGTGAGGACACGCCTGCTGCTGGTAAGTTGAAGCCAACGTAAATGTGTATGGTTTTGAGCGAAGATCTAACTGGTGTAAATAGGTAGTTTGCGCCTCATTCAGAAAAGTAGCTTTTGCTCCCTGACGAGAGAGATCATAGTGCAACTTTGCTGTTCGAAGCTGTTCTAAGTGTTTTTAGCAAATGCAATTTTTTTAAGTTGTTAATTGTAAAACCACGACATTTTGTATGCTGGTTGTTCTTTAATTAACAAATAACTATTTCACCTCACATACATACATAGGTACATACTGTCACGCCTCTTTCCCACAGGGGTAGGCAGAGACTACTTTGTTCCACTTGCTACGATCCTGACTACTTCTTTCTCTTCATCCAAATTCAACAATCTCTTCATACATGCTCGTCGGTTTCGGGTCCCGACCTGACCTTTTTCCAACACGTCTCCTATTTCTTTCCCCTCCCAACGCAACCATTCTTAGTCTACTTTCATCCATCCGCTCTACGTGACCAAACCAACTAAGCATACTTTTTTCTATCCTCTTACACACCCGCACGTTCCTTTATCACACTATTCCTTATTCTATCTTTCAGTGATACATTTCAAACTTCTTAACGCTCTCATTTCTACTGCATTTATTCCACTTTCAAGTTTCGCTACCGTAGTACATTAATGTAATGTTGGAACAAGCACCCTTTTGCATTATATATTTTGAACCATTATGTATTTTAACCCATTATACATGTAAACTTCATGTGTATACGTACCTTAAGAAACTAGGAAAAAAGCAATTCAAAGCAATTCAAAATTAAATTAAAGAGCAACCAATAGAAAGTGCCATTGCCAAAAACCCACAAGTGTGAGCAAGAACCCAAAATGGCATAAGAGCTTGTACACTATTTGACGGGTAGAAATGAAAATAAATAACCTCACTGCTGCTATACAAAACTCAATTTATTAAGAAATCATGCGCGGGTGATAAATAAACGGTATGAAACAAACGTTAGCAAGTTTGTTTCTGGGTCAGCGACATCTATCGGATGCTTAGTTAAACTTTCGCTAATACATTGACTATATCGATCGTAACAGAGCTAATGTACTGTAATTTCTTTTTGTGCAGAAGAAACAACTGTGGCGGCGTAGTGCGGAAGTCTTGGCGCTTGGTTTCCCCACTGCTGGGCTGTTCCCAGCAGTCAATGTTATTAAGATTAATAAAGTATGTCACTTTAAGATGTAGCTTAGCGTATTATTTAATTTGGAAAAAGTGGAGGTTACCTACATCTTCATCATCATCATCATCATCCCAGCCATTACAAGTCCACTGCTGGACATAGGCCTCTCCTTTAGATCTCCAACAAGACCGGTTGGAAGCGGCTTGCATCCAGCGCGATCTTCCGACCGATGGATGACCGATGGGGTCGAAAGGTCCTCGAGTGGAGACCACGCACCGCCAAGCACAGCGTGGGCCGTCCACCCACAAGGTGGACCGATGACCTACATCTTACATACAAACAATTATGATAATACATACTGCAGCAATATATCCTACTAATATTATAAACGCGAAAGTTTGTAAGTATGGATGGATGTTTCAGTGGCGTAACTATAGGGTGGCAGGGGTGCTAAATACCAGGGGCCCCTAGCTCTACGGAGCCCCGAACTGGCTTGGTTTAGAGCACAGAAGGGACGCGGATGCACTTCTTTATATTGAGGAAGGAGCCCCATCTGACGAATTTGCCGCGGGCCCCAGACGTTATAGTTACGCCACTGCCGGGAAGCGAACGTGACGCGTGCTATACCCCTATACCACCCATAGCAGGTGGGTAATAATATTTTTTTCTATCTGTTACTAGCTGTCACGTGACCTTGTTACTAAGCGATTTTATCGCCAAGCCACATCTGTTTGAATGATGTGTCACTCCCGTGGAACATCTGCTCACCAGGGACGAGCCGCATCGCCATAACATTATTTCTGTGCCCATTTCCTCGATGGGCTTTTACCATCTGCGCGGGTAGAGAAGCTACTGTTACATTCTATGTTTTTCCTGGGAGCAATCCCAGACCAGCATGGAAAAAAATTAGGTTAATTAGATTATTTTACTACAAAAACTTTAAATGCTGAGATGAGTCAGTCAGTGAGTCAGGATATTTTAATACGTCAAATGCTAATGGATTGTCACAAGTCTGCAAGTTGGTGGTAAAATGTTTATCCCCTCTGACGTCAGCAGACCAGGTATACTGCCTACTTAATAAATTAAACAACGGCTGTCCTCAGAAATGGAATAATTGGTTTGTTTCTGAGAACAGCGGCAAATGCTGCTTCCTTGTTCGGTGGGCTCTAGAACTTTATATATATATAAATCTAATTTATATAATATAATTTATATATCTATTATCTATAAATTTATTTAAATTTCTAAACGTCACTGAAAATTAGAACACAGAAAAATCCGAAAAGTAAAGCTACGACCGGGAGTCACTGGCGTAACTATAGGGTGGCAGGGGTGGCAAATGCCAGGGGCCCCAAGCTCTAGGGGGCCCCGAACTGGCTTGGTTTGGAGCACAGAAGGGGCGCTGATGCACTTCTTTATATTGAGGAAGGAGCCCCATCTGACGAATTTGCCGCGGGCCCCAGACGTTAGAGTTACGCCACTGTGTTTGTGATTACATAAATCACAGATAATACACGAATTTTTTTTTATATGAATAGGAAGGCAAACGAGCAAGTGGGTCACCTGATGGTAAGTGATCACCACTGCCCATAGACACCCGCAACCCCGGAGGGATTGCAGATGCGTTGCCAACCTAGCGGACTAAGATGCAATGCCTCTTGTGCCCGTAATTTCCCCGGCTGTCTTACTCTCCACACCGGAACACAGCAGTGCAAGCACTGCTACTTAGCGACAGGATTAGCGAGTAAGATGGTGGTAGCGATCCGGACGGACATTGCACAAGGCCCTACCACCCGCAGAAGAAATACTATAATTTTTAATGTAATTTTTGTTTCCTGCATAGTGTCATGATATAGATAGTTGATCGTCAGATTTCCTACGATATTCTCCCGCCGACCTTTACCGGTTCTAGGAACCATTAGTGCCAATGGAAAGCGTCAATTAATGTTTCATAACGAAACTACATAATAGTTGTAGAACTAGAGGTCGAAATTTGCAAGATGTAACAATGTAACCATTCATAGTTAGGTATTGTAGAGAACTCTAATTGGCCATTCAACTTCCACGCTGGTCTGGGAAAGAAAAAACAGAATGCACCAGTTGCTTCTCTTCCCGAGGGAATGGGCGATAATCTTAGGAATCTGTTATGTATACGCGATGCTAGCAACCCATCACTATTTATTATTATTCTGTACTAACTATTGCCCGCAACTTTATCTGCATAGAATTCGTTTATCGCTATCCCGCGTGAATTACGCAATTTTCCGGGATAAAAAGTAGCCTATGTGTTATTCCAGACTATAATCTAGCTAGGTTTCAAAGTTCACCTGATCTGTCAAGCCGTTCTGGCGTGAAAGAGTAACAAACATCCAAACATCCATACTCACAAACTTTCACATTTATAATATTAAGTAGGATGTTTCTTTTTATCTTACAGTATTCATATAAAAGGTAATAAAACTATATTAATACAAAATATAAAAACTTTATAAAAACCGAACCTAGGGTGCCGCCGGCGGCGAGGCGAGGCCTAAGCTACCGGCGGTCAGGGCGACAGAGAGGAACCTCCTGACTATCCGAGCCGTGTCCAGGAGTACCGCCTTCTGTGGCCCTTGACCCAACCACCTAGCGAGAGCCTTTTAAGGTGATGGTCAAGGTTCGCTATAAGACCATTCGCCGAAACGACTATTTATTATTATTATTGTTAGGTACAAGCTTTTCCAAACTTCCACGCTGGTCTGGGAGCAAAGAAAAAACATAGAATGTACCAGTTGCTTCTCTTCCCGCGCACGTAAACCCATCGAGAGAATAGGCGAAACTCATAGGAATCATGTTATAGGCGATGTGGCTAGCAACCTATCACTATTATGATTCCATTTTCCATCTATACGCCCATAATCTTGCTAAACGTGGCCTGTAGGTCTTGTTACCTTAGGCTCCGTCTACCCCGTAAGGGATAAAGACGTGATTTGTGTGTGTGTGTGTGTATGTGTGTGTGTGTTTTAGTTACATATAAGTCGGGTTCTGATGACCTTAGGAGGGCAGCTGGCAGTGGCTGGATGAGGGAAGCCCAGGATCGCGAAAGTTGGCGCAATATGAAGGAGGCCTACGTCCAGCAGTGGACGGACAATGGCTGCAGATAGATAGATAGATAAGTCGGGTTCTGCCTATCTGTTCAGTTTTGGTCCGCGACTTCGTCCGCGCAAATATATATATATTTTTTTTACTTATAAAAAGTAGGTATCCTATGTTACTTCTAATACCTCCAAGAACATGTGTACAAAATTTCATGATGATCGGTTGAGTAGTTTTGGCGTGAAAGCGTAACAAACAAAGTTACATTCGCATTTTAATATTAGTAGGATGTAGTAACTAGTTAGATTTTATCTGTGTATCGTTTCGCGAGTCACCTATGTTTTTTTTTTTCTATAAAATTGTGTATATTCTCTTAATTTTTCTTTCTTACGTATGATAATCGATTAATACATGGCGGGTTTTTAAAAATCTTAATTTTAAAACAGTGTTTAACTATTCTTAAAGGGCTATGGCGCGATCGCTTGTCATCAGCGCATGTTCATTTTCCCGTAATCTATTAAAAAAACTCAGTCGTCATGTTATTTGGGGGTCAATCATAACATAGTATATGTCGCGTTTTGCCGTTCGCTGTCCGGTTTTTATGTATGTCTCATTAATTTGTCGCTCAGTTTGTCCAGTAGCAAGACCGAAGGCGGACGGAGCGCGCGGCCGCGGAAAACAAGAGCGTGCAAGTTAGAAACAAATTAAAAACAGTGCGCTAATAAAGCTATAATAACATTAAAGAGAAGTTTTAGAATTAAAGTTATAGCTGTGTGTTACTGGATTTATCAATCAATCAAGTGGTGTAATTGTTATGATATTGCGGGTTGGAAAAATTGAAAAATTTTGATTTTTAAATGAAAGGACAAGCTAAGAGGTTTGTCGACCACAAGGGCCAGGCGCATGCGATGGGTGCGAAGAAGACGGAAAGTAAAGAGAGAGATGGAGTCGGCTTTTTACAGTTGGTGAGTTTTTTTTTTTAACTTGATTTTTGAATTTCAACGCTTGATATAAGAGTGGTCTTCCACGCTGGTTTGGGAGTAAAGGAAATAGAATGTACCAGTTGCTTCTCTTCCCGCGCACGTAAAAGCCCATCGAGGGAAGGCGAAAGTCTTAGGAATCATGTTATAGGCGATGCTAGCAACCCATCACTATTTTGATTTCCTTCCACCTATTCGCCCTTAGTCATGCTAAACGTGGCGTTAAGGTTTTGTTACTTTACGCTCCGCCTACCCCGTAAGGGATAAAGACTGATATATGTATGTATGTATGCAAGAAAATTACGGCTCTATGAGTGTTTATTAGTGTAGTTTTTTAACAATAGGTACAGTATTTTTTAGGTATATTTGATTTATAATCTGAATCTCAGGAACGGCTGCAATGATTTTCATGAAATTTGGCATACGGGGGTTTCGGGGGCGATAAATCGATCTAGCTTTCGATAAGGTTTCATTTATAGAACATCAGCAAAGCTCGGTCATCCAGGTACCTACTTACCTTAATTTGCACAAGATTTATAAAAAAAACAAGGGACAAAAATGAAAATTGTCGATGACTTTTGTAATTCCTAGTTAATAAGTTTCTGTCAAAAGTTTCATATTCAATACAAGCTTTTTTGCTGACTGTACTTGCATTCTCGTCCGTTTTACATGTGCACCAAATTTCAAGTCAATCGGAGCAACCGTTGAAGAGTTCCCTCCTGCGACGGTCCTGGCTGCACCACCAGAACTCCACTAGATTAATGTATTGTCAACCGATTTACACAAGTATGCGAAATTCAGTACAAATCGCAGAGTTGCAAGATTCCACCCGGACCAGTGAAACTATACCACAATACATGGGGACCGTGGCAAATTCTTTTGATGGGGCCCTATCAGTAAAAATCGTCACGTTGTACTCAGTTTCATTTTAGCATTTGTGAGCTCGCGGCCTCTTGGGCCGGGGCCCTCTTGGGTCGGGGGCCCCTGGCATTTTGCCAGCCCTGCCACTGCCACCCTATTGTTACGCCACTGACCCGGACAAACACACGTTGCAAGTTAAATAAAATCTTGTAAAAACCAAAAACGTTTTCATTTTGAAAAAAAACTTAAAATTGAAAATGGTTTATTACCACTTTCTGAACCAACTTCCTGCTGCAGCATTCCCTGAGCGGTACAATTTAGGGATCTTTAAAAAGCGAGCCTTCCTGTCCCTCTAAGGGCCGGCAACGCACTTGTGATTCCCCAGGTCTTGCAGGTGTCCCTGGGCGACGGTGATTGCTTTCCATCAGGTGACCCGTCTGCTCGTTTGCCCCCTCTTTTATAAAAAAAAAATACACACAAATAACAACTCACCTCGTCTCACCTTCGCGGAACCACGAGTAGTGCAGGCGCGGCTGCAGAAGCCGAATCAGGCAAGATAAATAAATATAGGGGTCAGCACCGAATATAACTTTGTCCCTTTCGGTGTCGACCCTTGGTCCGTGGGGTCCTAGCGCTATTAGCCTCTTCAGAGATATTCCGAAGCTAATAGACGCTACGGGTTACAGAGCTGGCAGCTTCCTTGGACAGCGTGTTAGTATCGCTGTCCAAAGGGGGAATGCTGCCAGCGTTAGTGGAACTATGCCACGGGGGCCCCCTCCTCTTTTAATTATTTTATTTTAAGATTAGTTTTAGTTTAGTTATTAATTCGTTTTTAACTTGTTTTAATTCCATAAAATTCTAATAAATAAAATAACTTAAAAATCAATGAACAAAAAATATTTACCTTTGCTACTCCGCACCTCAAAGCGGAGCAGAGTAGCGAGCCGAGAAGAGTTGAGTAGCGGAGTAGCACGTCAAATATTTTCTTTTTCATTAAAATGGACCTCCGCAAAGTAACGCCTGATTCAATAAAACTCTTTCTTATTTGGAAATTGGCCGCCAAGGTTTCACTTACGTCCTTTTGAAACTACCAGCGCATTCGGAAAGACCATCGTTGCCAAGAAGAATGCGCATAAGAAACTTGTCAGAAAGTAATTCTTTAATAATAAAATACAGTAAAGATACTTAAATAATTTATAAAAGGGATGTATAAGGGCCCCGAGCCTTAAATTACATTAATCTATAGTAGAGATGTATAAAGTCTGGTGCATTAACTATGTTTGTCGTTGCTCTCAGACCAGCGAGAATGGAATGAATGAACGCATATTGTACCGGTACGATATTTTTAACATGAAACAGAGCGTTTATTTTTAGTTTTTTGCCGCACTGATCGTAGATCGTACGTTTCTTACATAATATTGCCGTTGGCGGATTATAGTATAGTCGAATTACCGAAAAGTATGGAAGTAATTCGTGTAGTCGTGTTTTTTTGTGGAATCGTTAGAGGGCACGACTAGATGGTTTCCTTCGGTTTGCACCTTTCTATCATGTACGGAACACTTTAAAATATTAGGTATAAACTTCAAATGCCGTTATTTTGGAGTATGATAAAAGGTATTAGGCGCAAGTTTAGCCACGTGAAGGGTCCCCTTTGGTACATAATGTATGTTAATTAAAAAGGTGTACGATGTATAGAATCTTGGTAAAATATTTTTTTCTGATTGCGGCTCGAGGATAATTCAGACGGTTGGTGCAAACTTAGATTAAGCTTTTCAAAGTATTATAAACACCCAGGTAACTTTGCACCCCCGTGCAAAGTATGGAACATGTTTTTTTTCACTCTTTTGTAGATTGTACTTCGGGGGAAATTAAGATAGTCGTGAAAATTTATAAATAACACATATTTAAAAGATACTACATTCGCACTCAATAAAAAAAAGAAAATTTTAACCGGAAGTTTGGTAAACATAGTTCTATCTAAACGCAAGGAATAGCAGCGAACGCTAGGTAGCGGGTAGTATTACAGAACCGCATGTTCCGTGTAGAAATGTCAATTTTTTATGGGGTGCGAATGTAAATCAAACCAAGTTAAGACGATTGTGACGATTTTTATTAATTCCAAAATTTCCCCCGAAGTACAAAGACAGTAAAACATAGAAAACTACTTTCCGGGTGTCGCACCCTGGTGCAAATTTGGTATTGTGTTTTGATATATATTCTCATCATTTCCTCAATTTGCATCGCGTTCTGTATTTTTCCCGGGGCCGCAATGCCAAAAAGTATATTTTTAGTTATATGATTTTTTTTTTGTATGTTCCGTAGCTTGAATTGAGCTAAATAACGGGTGCAAATATAGATTAAGATGTAATAAAACGTATGGCAAATTGCACAGACTACACCTATTTTTTCTTCTTAGTTATTACTATTACACCATTTTCAACCAATTCCACCCCTTTCCGGGGGGGTGAATATATCAAGTGATGTATTAAATTCCATTTCTAACCCATACAAATCAAAAACAATTGTTTTTATCAGTTCTTAGAATTATTTCCTGACTTAAGGGAAATTTCACGTATTTTGCCTCCACTATTACACGTGGACGATTATAAATACGCTATGCGTATTCTCTCCTCAACCTCTAGAGATTCCCAAACTCTTTGTTCCATGGACCACTTTCAAAATTTTGCTGGATCCGGTGGACCCCCTGCTGCAGCTACGTTACTACCAATTTTTAAATCTCAAAAAACTGAAGATTAGCTCTATCTATGGAAACTTGCGTTGATGCTGAGTTTCAACGATAAATTAAAAGTTTTCGAAAAAACAGGTTAGAATTGATTGCTTGATAGGGTTAATTATTTGAAAATAAAGTCGACTAAACAAAGTTTCAATTAAAGGCAAAAAGGAGCTTTTCAGGGAGCTGGGCCGCAGACTAAAAGACAGGGGCTGCGATCCCCGCTCTGGTTCGTGGCTGGTTCAAAGGGTTGCCATTGCAGTGCAAAGAGGCAACGCGGCCAGCATTATGGGAACCTTTGAACCAGGCACGAAACAGGGGGACATTTTTTAGGTTAATTTTTAATATTTTTTAACATGTGATCCTTACTATTGTTTAGTTTTTAATGGTTTGTGTATTAATGAATAGTTGAAATATATCTATACTAATAGTATAAAGAGGAAAGATTTGTACCTATTTTTGTTTGTTTGTATGTTTGTAATGAATAGGCTCAAAAAGTACTGGGCCGATCTGGATGAAATTTGGAACATAGATAGATTATAGTCTGGAATACCACATAGGCTACTTTTTATCCCGGAAAGTTGCGTGATTCCCGCGGGATAGCGATAAACGAATTCTACGCAGACGAAGTTACGGGCAACTGCTAGTATTTAATAAATCGGCACATTGGAATATTAAAAAAAAAAAAAAATTTTAGTTCTTCACTATCGACCAAATTAATTTTCATGCACCCCTGCTTACGATTGTGGACCCCCATTTTTGGTCACGCCCAACGTAGACCCCGTCGAGTCTTCCGTGGACCCCTGGGGGTCCACCTGGGCCACTTTGGGAATCACTGATCTAGAACACCCCATCGAGGGAATAGGCGGATCTGACCAGCCCAGTACCATTTCAAGGCCCGATTTTTGAAAGTACAAAAAAAAGTGGTATAAATCTGTTTATGTCTTCAAAACTGCAGCTCTAATCAAAGGTTTGACTAGTTCACAAGATTAATGAGAGCCGTAAGTATCTTCTAAGCTACTCGTATTTCAAATTCAGCACAATTTTTCGCCACTTTCCAGTGGTATTTTCACACGCGTGCTTTCAAAAATTGTGTAGTGAAATGACAGTTCTTGTTTGTATGTGACAGACTTTATGAGTGCGAGTCGGGTTACCTCCACGTGTGGTCAAGAGCTGCGGTTCCTTTTTGGATCCGTCCGGGGGAAGAGCAGTGCTTGATCCGGTGCACCCTGGGCTTCGGCTAATGATTTCCTGGCAGTTTCTGAGGGATATCATTGACCGTTGGCTAAGAGCCCGACAGGCGGGGAGGGGGGTCTTTGACCATTACCGTACAACGTTGCCGACATTTTGTCACAATATTTTTTAATCATATTTTTGTTACTTTGACATTGGCGAAGTTGTCGTCGCTATAACGACTTGAAACGCCACAAACAAGAAGAAGAAGAAGAAGAAGAAGACTTTATGATGCTCAAGAAATGTGTGTGTCATACAACTCTGTAACTTTAGCGGTTCAGGCTGTGCGTTGTATTGTCTGTCAGTGTGTCACGCCACTCTTTAATACGCATAGAACAGTTTATAGTAATATTTATCTTTACTATCTTTACTAATATTATAAATACGAAAGTAACTCTGTCTGTCCGTCTTTCTGTTACCTTTTCACACTTAAACGCTGAACCGCATTAGTTAAAATTTGGTATACCGATAGTTTCCGTCCCGGGGTAGCACGTAGGATAGTTTTTATCCCAGAAAACAGCATAATTCCCGCGGGATAGCGATAAGCGAGTTCTGCGCGGATGGAGTCGCGGGCAACAGCTAGTTTAATTATAAGTTTGATAGTTACGGTGAATGCAATTTATGATAAATAAGAAATGTTTATTGTTTAAAACCGTGTAAGTAGGTAACCGTGTAAAAACCGGGTAATTTTCCGGGACAAAAACTATCCTATGCCTTTCCCCGGGATGCATAGTAAGTACACACAAACACAAATCACGTCTTTATCCCTTACGGGGTAGACAAAGCCTAAGGTAACAGGTACCTACAGGCTACATTTAGCAAGATTGTGGGCGTATAGGAGGAAAATGGAATCAAAATAGTGATGGGTTGCTAGCCTCATCGCCTATAACATGATAAGTATCTGTATATCATATCATATCTGTATAATCCGTGTGGTTTGTAGTGGGTATGCCTGCCGTCGCGGGAGAACCCCACATACCCCCGGTAAACCCGTACCGGGCGGATGCATAAGGCGCATTTTCCACACCATAAAAAAACATATCTGTATACATACATAAATCACACCTTTATCCCACGGGGACAGAGCCTAAGGCAACCTTAAGGCCACGTTTAGCATGATTGTGGGCGTATAGGTGGAAGGAATCAAAATGGCGATGGGTTGCTAGCATCGCCTGTAACATGATTCCTAAGATCGCCTTCCCTCGATGGGCTTTTACGTGCGCGGGTAGAGAAGCAACTGGTACATTCTATGTTTTTTCTTTACCAGACCAGCGTGGAAGGAATCTTAATATATTTTATGACTTCTACGTAGCGTTAATTCAGAGCGTGTTCATCGTCAATTTTTAATGGTTCCACTCAAAAATTCAATTAAAATAATAAGCAGAAAACATTTTCTGAGATCGTGTTAATTAAATAACCATCATTACTAGCTTTTGCCAGCGACCGCGGCCTATTCCAGTTTTTTTCTGCAGAATATCTATAGAAAGAAAGAAAGAAAGAAAGAAAAAAGTTTATTTATGACAATCACAAAACATCAAATAAAATAACTTAAACAAAATAAAGTATTACAAAAAAAAATTGTCACAAAATGGTCCCAACTCAGCATTTAACCTGAATAATAATACTGAATGGTTGACCCATTCGATTTGTCGTAAGCCCTGTTTCAGTCGCTACCTTTTTTTTTTTTTATATGAACAGGAAGGCAAACGAGCAAGTGGGTCACCTGATGGTAAGTGATCACCACTGCCCATAGACACCCGCAACCCTGGAGGGATTGCAGATGCGTTGCCAACCTAGAGGACTAAGATGAAATGCCTCTTGTGCCCGTAATTTCCAAATAATAACCTAACCTAAAATTTCTTCTATGCCGGAGCCCGGTTTTTGAAAGCACATCACTCGAAAGTGGTATAAATCGGCTTATATCTCCAAAACTACAGCTCTAATCAAAGCTTTGACTAGTTCACAAGATTAATGAGAGCTGTGATTGTCTTCTATGCTACACGTATTTCAAATTCAGCACAATTTTTCACCACTTTCGAGTGTGCTTTCAAAAATCGGGATCTTGGTCTGGGAGTATACATAGTTGGAAGGAATCAAAATAGTGATGGGTTGCTAGCACCGTATAACGATTCCTACCGCCCATTCCCTCGATGGGCTTTTACGCGGGAAGAGAAGCAATCTTAAAGTCTAACCCCCTTATTCATAAACGCTCTATAGGCTTCTGCTAACTTAGCAATCGTTTGTCCTTATCTGTCACTTTGACATTTACCTTTCACAGATAAGGACAAACGATTGCTAAGTTAGCAGAAGCCTATAGATAGAGCGTTTATGAATAAGGGCTACAGTCCACCGCCCCATATGCACATTGCTAGGACGGACTGACGGACGGTTTTTCTGAATATTGTGTTAAAGGCCAAAGTGATCTTGAAGACTCCTTTGTCCCTAGACACACAGTATTCACAAAAACTTTACAGGAAGTGTGAACTATTTTTTTAACAAAAAAATGTTAACACCATTGTTTCGCGTTTTTGTTTTAATTTTAATAGTTACCACAATTAAATCATTAAGGTCGTCAAGTAATTATTTCGTCAACTATTGTGGAAACGTTTTTCCTTCCACGCTGGTCTGGGGGCAAGAAAAACAGAATGTACCAGTTGCTTCTCTTCCCGCGCACGTAAAAGCCCATCGAGGGAAGGCGAAAATCATAGGAATTATGTTACAGGCGATGCGCGATCCATCACTAGTTTGATTCCATTTTCCATCTACGCTCATAATCTTGCTAAACGTGACTTTAGGTCTTGTTACCCGTAAGGAATAAAGACATACATACATACATACCGTCACGCCTCTTTCCCACAGTGGTAGGCAGAGACTACTTTGTTCCACTTGCTACGATCCTGACATATTTCGCTTCATCCATAGTCATCAATCTCTTCATACATGCTCGTCGGTTTCGGGTCCTGACCTGACCTTTTTCCAAAACGTCTCCTATTTGGTCTCGGAACGTCCGTCTAGGCCTTCCCCTCCCAACGCACCTCACACTCCCCATATAGACTGTTTAGTTAGTCCATCCGCTCTACATGCCCAAACCAACTAAGCATACTTTTTTCTATCCTAGTCACTATATCCTCTTTCACACCAGCGCGTTCCCTTATCACACTGTTCCTTAAAGGGATAAATACGTAATTTATTTATGTGTGTTTTCCCTATCTCAAGGGAATTTCCCTTCTTAGTGCACCTCTATGACACTCAAGGTACTGTCTGCCAAATTTCAAGTCTGTAGCTTTGTTAGCTTTGAGACTGTCAGCCTCGTAACTCATTTCATTTTATGTTCTTGTTACCTTAGGCTTAGTATACCTCGTGTGTGAGAGCTGACGTGAGAGTCGGCGGGCATAAGCCTGGTGTCGGAGCGGTGCGCGCCGTAAGGAACGGGACCGCGGAGCGGCATGGCTTCGGCCACTGTCGGTCAACACGTAACCCGGCCCGTGGGGTCGGAACTTGGGCCGCTGTCTTTTTCAAGACGGGGGGCACGAGGAGACAACCTCTATAAAAATCCAAGCGGCACCAGCGGGGGAGGGCGGGATTTCCCAAACCTGCATTGCACAGGTGCCGCGAAGAGGGAACCCCATCCCGAGGTGGTCGTGGGGCGTCGCGGTGACACCGAGCGCTCCCGTAACGCCTCACATACGACTGAATAGGGAATCCATGTGGTTTTTAGTGGATATGCCTGCCGCGGGAGAGCCCCACATACCCCCGGTAAACCCGTACCGGGCGGTGCATAGGGCGCATTTTCCACACCATAAAAAAAAAGACTTAGTATACCCCGTAAGGTGTAAAGATGTGATTTATGTATATTCAAGTTGTTTAAAGTTACGAGGCACAACAGTAATTGATACAATTTTCGGCGGCGGGGGCGTGACCGTGAACCAGTTATCTACGTCCGAAGCAGCCATCACAATTATGACACGTCACAGCATTGTGATGTCAAAACAAACAAAAAACCCAAGTCATACACATCCCAGCTGCGGGGTTCCATTACATACCCACCCGTCGTAAGCGTGCAAAATCTGGAACGCGCTTCCCGCTGGGGTCTTCCCATCGAGTTACGACCTGGGTGCCTTTAAGAGGCGAGTTAGGCGGGGTTATTTTAGCCGTATTACCGTACAACGTTGCCGACATTTTGTGACAAGATTTTTGATATTTTTGTTACTTTGACATTGGCGAAGTTGTCGTCGCTATAACGACGTGATACGCCACAAATAAGAAGAAGAAGAAGAAGAAAATACACACAAATCTGGTCTAAATCCCTGACAGAGCCTAGCCTAGGGTAACAACACCTAAAAGCCACGTTTAGCACGATTGCAGGTGTATAGGTGAAAGGAATCAAAATAGTGATGGGTTGCTAGCATCGCCTGTAACATGATTCCTATCGCACATACCCTCGATGGGCTTTTACGTGCGCGGGTAGAGAAGCAACTGGTGCATTCTATGTTTTTTCTTTACTCCCAGACTAGCTTGGCAGGACAAGCAATAAAATATTACACTACACAAGCAATCTGTTATTATATCGTCACTAGATTAAGCTCAAGAAAATATAGAACTTAATCTGTCCAATTTAACCCAATTATTTACGTTTAATATCACAAATCGCGGTTAAGGAAACTTGTTGTATGACTCATTCATGTATTTCCCACCCGTCATACAGTATTGATTGGTGCTAAGAGGTAAGTGACCTCAAAGCTGTTTCATTCATTCAATGTACGGTCGGTGCTCTGTCACTTTTCATCCAACCTATCAAATGATCTGAACCTATAAAATGATGAAATCTTTAGAATCATGTTATAGGCGATGCGGCTAGGAACCCATCACTATTTTGATTTCATTTTTCACCTATACACCCACAATCTTGCTAAATGTGGCCTGTAGGTATCTGTTACCTTAAACTCTGTCTACCCCGTAAGGGATAAAGACGTGATTTGTGTATGTATGTGTATGTATCAAATGATGTTTAGGGCCGTTTCACCAATCTCTGTAAAATTAGAACACAGAAAAATCCGAAACGTAATGCTATGGCCGGGAATCGAACCTGTGAATCGGGGCCTAACCATGACGTCTTAAAGCGATACAATTCAGACTTAGTTATGTAGGCTTATTGTCTAACCCCCTCGCAATCACCATCGTGTTCATTTTGACAGTTCATGTATGGGCTGACAATTGGCATCGGAATTAGCTAGCTGTCACATTCATACAAGAACTATCAAAATGAACACGATGGCGATTGCGAGCGAGTTACATAATAAGCCTAATGTACACACACACACACACACACACAAATCACGTCTTTATCCCTTACGGGGTAGACAGAGCCTAAGGTAACCGGTACCTACAGGCCACATTTAGCAAGATTGTGGGCGTATAGGTGGAAAGTGGAATCAAAATAGTGATGGGTTGCTAGCCTCATCGCCTATAACATGATTCCTATTATAATCGCCCATTCCCTCGATGGGCTTTTACCATCTGCGCGGGTAGAGAAGCAACTGGTACATTCTATGTTTTTTCTTTGCTCCCAGACCAGCATGGAAGAATGTGGATATTTGTATATGGATCTGACAGCGAGCGAACCTAAACTGAATCAGAATTGAATCGCATTAAGACATCATAGTAAGGCCCGACTGAAAATTGATCTGCTGTGGGTGGTGTAGCGGTGCACGCATCACTGAATAATGAGGATCCGGGTACGATTCCCGGCCATAGCTTTACTTTTCGATTTTTTCTAATGTTCTAATTTTTGATGTGTTTTTGATTTCCCTTTCCTCCTTACCCTTAATCATGCTAAACGTGGCCTTAAGGTTTTGTTAGGTACCGCTAATGTGCCGCTCAGAAATGACGGCATAGCGCTCAGAGTTATCACTATCATCATCACTACATAGTATAAAATAAAGTCACTTTCTCTGTCCCTGTGTCCCTATGTATGCTTATATCTTCAAAACTACACAACGGATTTTGATGCGGTTTCTTTTAATAGATAGAGTGATTCAAGAGGAAGGTTTATATGTATAATACATGCATAATATACCGTGCGATGCCGGGGCGGGTCGCTAGTTTTATGATATAGTAACAGCCTTCTAAGCTTCATTCACGCTGGTTCATTGCACATGTTTTTTTTCCATGGGCTTGTAGCATGTAGTCTATTGGGAATATCGGGATAAAAACCTGTCTTATATCGAAGATCGGAGACCAAAGGCACACACGTGTCGTATTTATATGGATATTTATATATTTATATATCCGTAACAAATTTCAAGTCGATAACCGACTCGCTAGATTAGAAACGGACGAGTGCTTTGCATATCATATAATTATAAACATTGCCAGTTAAATAAAGGCTTGTCACTACATAGTATAAAACAAAGTCGCTTTCTCTGTCCCTCTGTCCCCATGTCCCTATCTCCCTATATCCCTATGTATGCTTAAATCCTTAAAACTACGCAACGGTTGATGCGGTTTTTTTAATAGATAGAGTGATTCAAGAGTAAGGTTTATATGTATAACTAGCTTCTGCCCGCGACTTCGTCTGCGTAGAATTATACATAAAAACCTTCTTCTTGAATCACTATCTGTTAAAAAAAAACCGTATCAAAATCCGTTGTGTAGTTTTGAAGATATAAGCATACATAGGGACATAAGGACAGAGGAAGCGACTTTATTTTATACTATGTAGTGATAGTGATAGGGAAGTGATGTAGTGATGATGATGACGCATGCATAATATACCGTGCGAAGCCGGGGCGGGTCGCTAGTAAGTAATAAATTAGTTTTTATGAAAGTTAAAAAACATTAGATAAGGTGTCGCTTCGTAATTATTACAAGCTTCTTAACTTGCAATGTGTGTAGGTATATGTTTGTCCGGGTGGAATCTTGACTCAATTTTGAAGCAGATATCTTCAACCGATTGAGCTGAAATTTTGCATACTTGTATAAAAACCTTCCGTCCATTAATTAAGTCCATTATGTCATTATGTAAGTCTTAAGTCCATTATGGTTGCCTGGAAGAGATAGCTCTGTAGCGATAAGGCCGCCTATTGTTACCTTGTAATATTCTGTATACCTTTTTTCTGTTTTGGTTGTTATATGTGGTGTTCAATAAAGAGTTATTGTATTGTATTGTATTGTAAAAACACCTTCGCTCCACTCGGGAGTTGAATCTAAAGTCGTTAGCTGCGCTCAGGATTCAATATCGCGCCCGTGACATAATACAGTGATTTATCCCCTCGGTGTACAATCTACTATTATGTCAATGTCTAAACTAAAAGCTCTTGTAGACAGACATTGTCGTGAACACGTTTGTGATGTATTTTGAATCAACATACTCAAAATAATCAGTGTTATAGCCGCACGGCTACCAACCCATCACTATTTTGGTTCCGTGTTCCATCTATACGCCCATAATCTTGCTAAACGTGGCCTTGTCTTGTCACCTTGGGCTCTGTCTACCCCGTAAGGGATAAAGTGATTTGTGAATGAATGAATCAAAATCCGACGCCAGCTCTCGAGTCTCGACAAGCTCAGTGCGTGGCGTCTGCTTTTTTGCAAACCGGTCCGTCAATCCAGTTTTTGAACTTGGTTTTTGCAGCGTTAGAAAGAGATTCAAAAGTAGGTCTTATCACTGTGTTGAATACTATCAAATTCTGACACCTAATCCAGAAATAACAATAATTGTAACAACATTAGATAGATCGTACAATACAATACAAATACTCTTTATTGAACACCACAAATCAGTACAAAACAATACAGAAACAAAGAACAAAGTAGACAATAGGCGGTCTTATCGCTTAATAGCGATCTCTTCCAGACAACCAATACAAGAAATAAGTTGGAGACAGTTTAAGTGGCGGAAACAAAATAGACAAGATAAACGCAGGGATAATAAAAACATCAATATCAACATAAATATAATACATAGCTAAATGAATACAATAAAATAATACATACATATACACATAACATAATACTTAAGATAAAACAAATGTGAGAAGCAATGAAAAATAAGAAGGCCATACATCAGAAAATGATTTGATCAGAAGCAAAGAGAATATAAATATGAGGTACTAAAGACAGGGAGTGGATTAAATTAGTGATAAATAGTGAGATTTGAGTTGGTTTTTAAAAATAGGTAGAGTTTTAGCTCGTCGTAGGTCTACAGGAAGGGAATTCCACAGACGGATAGAGGTCATAGTAAAGGAGTCATGATATACCATGATCGTACCTAATTGATAAGTTGAAAAGTAAGTTGATTATTAAGTTGTAGAAGAATATGCTATTATTTTTTCTTTTTAGTGCACTATTAGTTTGTTTTGGAATAGTTTCTTTTTGTGAAGTCGGTTTTTAACATTTATTTTTACGGTTTTGTTCGTTGTATTTTGAGATGTACGCTCTATTGTGGCTTTCACTATATTGATATTTTAAACTTACTCTTTGTCGGTCTCTCGCTTTTAATGCTCATTTACACAAAGGTTAACTGGTAGAGATCCCTTATAGGCTCTGTCTACCCCGTAAGGGATAAAAAGGTGACTTATGTAGGTACCTATATATGAACACTGACAAAAACCAGGACAACGTAGGCGGTTAGCTACAGCAAAAAATATTGGCAATGTGTCATAATTCGAATGGAATAAAACCTAAAACTTGCTCTGAGTTAAACCCAAACACACAAACATACACACATAAATCACGTCTCTTTCCCTGACGGGGTAAACCCGAAGACCAAAGTTATTTAAAGATGTTTAGACGACCGGATAGCCTAGTGGTTAGTGACCCTGACTATGAAGCTAGAGGTCCTGGGTTCGAATCCCGGTAGGGGCAGACAGTTGTATGATGAATACGAATGTTTGTGCCCGAGTCATGGATGCTGTATGTATTTAAGTATGTATTTATCTACATTATATAAGTACGTTTATCCGTTGCCTGGTACCCATAGTACAAGCTTTGCTTAGTTTGGGGCTGGGTCAATTGGTGTAATTTGTCCCAAGATATATATTTTTTTATTTTATTTATTATTAATTAGTGTATAGACACTTACTTCCACGCTGGTCTGGGAGCAAAGGAAAAACATTGAATGTACCAGTTGCTTCTCTTCCCGCGCACGTAAAAGCCCATCGAGGGAATGCGCTCTTAGGAATCATGTTATAGGCGACGCTAGCAACCCATCACTATTTTGATTCCTTCCTACGCTCACAATCATGCAAAACGTGGCCTTTAGGTTTTGTTACCTCAAGCTCCGTCTACCCCGTAAGGGATATAGACGTGATTTGTGTATGTGTTTGTATGTATAGACACTTATAACATATTGCACTAACTAATAACTTGGTCTTCGGGTTTACCCCATAGGGGCGGCGGTGGTTTTCCATCGGGTGACCCACATGCTCGTTTGCCCCCTAACATTAAAATAATCGAAATTTTTGCATTGTATTGTGTATATTCGAATATTGTTACATTGAGGTTTCTTCCACGCTGGTCTGGTAAAGAAAAAACATAGAATGTACCAGTTGCTTCTCTTCCCGCGCACGTAAAAGCCCATCGAGGGAAGGCGGAAATCTTAGGAATCATGTTATAGGCGACGCTAGCAACCCATCACTATTTTGATTCCTTCCACCTATACGCAATCTTGCTAATTGTGGCCTGTAGGTACCTGTTACCTTAGGCTCTGACTACCCCGTAAGGGATAAAGACGTGATTTATGTATGTATCCACTTGAAGTTTAATCGGGCACGTTCGAGTAAAAAGTAAATAGTAAATACTACACCGGAGGGCAATGAACTGCATTGCCTGCAGTTATGACCGAACGTTAAGACAGCGGGCCTCTGCGACTACTTTCTGTTACATTTCTTGAGTAGTATTGGTTTTTCCGAAACTGCAGGGCCTTTTCGTCTTAAAAGTCTTAATGCGATTTTTCTCCTTTTTATAATATGGCCCTTGTAGACTACAGGCCCATGTCCAAAAAATGTGGGTCATATGAACCACCAGGTGACGTATATAGGACGATATAAGAGCATAAAATAATAAGATTCAGCACTATGCCGTCACTTGTAAGCTGTCCAACTGAGTGCTGGTGAGAATTCAAAAGTGCACTGCCGTGCAGATTTTAAAACGCGGTAAGTGCAAAAATGCTGTTTCGAGATAAACGCAAAAAACTACTTCAAACTTCGTTTTTTTCGTTATTTCGAAGAATTTTGCTAAATTTCCACTTTAACTATAGCGTAAATGTTACAAGGATTTTTTACAAAAAAAAAAGAACATCCTGAGACTTATATTACGCATGAGAGGAGGTTTTTAAGAAAATCTGAGCTGTTACTGCAGACATATTTTTACTAAAAATCTTTTAGAATACCAAATAATATGCAGTATAAAAGCTTGATACTGCAATAGTTGAATCGTGTTTGCAGAGTAAAGTACAGTATGGTCATCATGTTTACTGCATTTTTGTTAGAATGTAGTACTCGTTTGAAATGCTACGAGTTATTTTACTGCTTATTGTAAGAAAATTGAACGTAAAAATGTATAAAATGACTGAGTAAATTTCACATTCTATAATATTTATTTATCGGTATCATTAGTTACCATCATTATGTAATAATACAACTAATTGTATAACATTTTATTTGTGGCTAATAATGAATGATTACCATTAAAAACTTTAAATTACTTTCAGTCTTAATTGAGAATAAAGTCAAAATAATACATAACGTTTCATTGTTTCTATAACTTTTTATTTAAACCTGCCTTACTGAGATCAATGATAGATATATTGGTTTAAAATAATAGTGCTTACTTATATAAAAAAAAAACAAAACAATTGTGACCTAAATAAAACAAGGAACTTCGTTCTGAGATCTGACTTAATTAATAACATAATTATTCATTCATATTTGTTTTTTTTTATATATGTACCATACCTATAATATTCTGATAATATTTCCACATTTTGTGGTTTTATATTTTTATTATTTGACATTTTAAGTACCCATGACGATATTTTTGTGAATTTACATTGGCATTTCATTAAGCTTTATTTTTGTTTGTTGTTATTTTGTTTTTTATTTAATTTAAGTTATTATAATTATATCCTTTTGTGAATTACTTATGTTTGTCATTTAATTGTCTTTTTAAAAGGGTGATAAATAAATCTCTATCTATATATTTCTTTTAGAAGTATAGGTTACAAAAACTTAAGTAAATTTCCACTTGCAAATAGTTGTGATATAAAAAAGGAGTTTACAGCAAATGCAGAATTTCGAAAGGGTACAGCATTAATTGCTTAAGTTTTTTACCTATCATTCTAAAAGATACAAAAAATCTACATGATCTTGTAAAAACAAACATCACAATTAGAAAAATTAAGCTTTAGCTTATTAAAACTTCACATATAAAATCAAATAAAAAACATTCTCATAAAAAAAATTGTGACCGGGACTCCGGCTGCACGTCGTGATATGTGGTGACAGTTGATTATATTTCGTAGATTTAGATTTTTGATCTCATGGTACATAATTATATTTTTTAAGATTTTAAAAGAATGAATAATTATGTTATTAATTAAGTCTGATCTCAGAACTAAGTTCCTTGTTTTATTTGGGTCACAATTGTTTTGTTTTTTTTTATGTAATAAGTAAACACTATTATTTTAAAACAATGCACCTAGCTCAGATTTTCTTAAAAACCTCCTCTCATGCGTAATATAAGTCTGAGGATGTTTTTTTTTGTAAATAATCCTTGTAACATTTACGCGATAGTTAGTGTAAATTTAGCAAAATTCTTCGAAATAACGAAAAAAACGAAGCTTGAAGTAGTTTTTTGAGTTTATCTCGGAACAGCATTTTTGCACGCACCTACTGCGTTTTAAATCTGCACGGCAGAATTGCTGAATAATATGCAGTAAGTAAGGCCGAAACGCAATATAAAAATTAAAAAATATTGATTTTGAACGTATACTGCGATTTAGATTGTAGACTTTTATATTCGTACGATTAGCAAATACCGATCAAAGAGCAGTTAAACTTTTATCCGCCGTGAAAATCGCAGTACAAAGTAAAAAAAAACTTTCATTTACAAAGTAATGCGCAGTAAATTTGACGCATACTGCGATTTAAATAGAATATATTATTTTTATTTTTTAATAATTACTGACTAACTAAGAGTAAGTTCCCGAATCACTGCATTTTAAATGGTCCTTACAGATACGCGTAAATTGTATCTTTACAGTTCCAATAAAGTAAGTTGTTTCTTACTGCATTTTGGTTAGCGCTACGGTGCATTAGTTACTGAGCACTTTGACATACTGCTCGTAGAGGCTTCGAAGGAGGCTCCGGACCAAACAACCGATTACATACATGTGTGCGTTTCAATGCACTGATTCTGAATCACTAATAAACAGAAATCACTCAAAATGCCACTTACTGCGTTTTAAAATCTGCACGGCAGTGCAACCCTCGATTTTTTCCCCTTGTCGCATGATTTTTGTACGGCGTTGCGGAATAATGGATTAGAAGCTGCATTGAAACATGCCGTGCAAATGGTGCGCCACAAAGTCGGTAATTTTTTATTTATTTTCTGACAATTTCCAGGTTAAATTTGGTCATTTCATTCTTTACGGCATCAGTTTAATTTGTGTTTAAATTGAATTGTATTTAATTTTTAATTGTTGACATTTTTATTTTAAGCAAACGATTTCAATATTAATTCCTTGACATTCAATTTTAAGTGATGATGTAATTTTATATTGAATGATCAAATGAACATAAATATACTGTAATATACCGTAGGCATTTCATCTTAGTCCTCTAGGTTGGCAACGCATCTGCAATCCCTCCGGGGTTGCGGGTGTCTATGGGCAGTGGTGATCACTTACCATCAGGTGACCCACTTGGTCGTTTGCCTTCCTACTCATATAAAAAAAATATATATATACCTACTAAAACTTTTCTTTATCTCGAGCCCGCTGCCTCCACGCAACATGCGTGTGCGCAGGAATTGAGGATAAATGCGTCGCATACGGGGCAGCCCCGCCGGCTAGATTAACATACCTGCCGTGCCTGGCGCAGGGCTGGCCAACTGCGGCCTGCAGCCAATTAGGGCCCATTTATCCTTACTTAATACTTATATACATAATATTATAAATTTTTTATAATAAATCCTTATCCTTACTATATTAATATTATTAAATAAAATAAATAAAAGTATAAATGTATAAATGCGAAAGTAACTCTGTCTGTCTGTCTGTCTGTCTGTCTGTCTGTTACCTTTTCACGCTTAAACCGCTGGGCCGACTTAGTTGAAATTTGGTATACAGATAGTTTGAGTCCCGGGAAAGGACATAGGATAGTTTTTATCCCGGAAAATTGCACAGTTCCCGCGAGATAGCACAGCCCAAACCACTGGAATTTTTCAAATTTAAGGCGGAACAAAGTTCGCCGGGTCGACTAGTATATAATAACGTCGAGAAAATATAGGCGCGTCTGTCTGTCCACAGAGGGGTGCTTGTTCCAACATTGATGTACGGCAGCAAAACTTTGGGTATGGCAAAAGGAGCATGAAAGTAGAATAAATGCAGTAGAAATGAGAGTGTTAAGTGTTATGTGGTTTGTATCAAATAAAACATGTCTTGGGCTCTGTTCTTTTATTATATCTTCTTAAGATCTACGGAGGTTTACAATGGCCGTGTCGAGCTTAAAACCAAAGAGGAGGTCACAGATAGCGACTTCCACAGACTATACAAATAACGTTTAGTGATGTAACATCCCCCTTCTTAAATATCTAGACACTTCAAACAATTAAAATTAAATCTTTAAACAATTTCAACTTATAGGTTTAAACGCTGGACTGGTTTGATCACTCGTCCCGTCCTAGTAGTTACTACTCCAGCCTCCTGGATCCCTGCCTCCTGTCTGACATGATCTGTATTCTCCGTTGTTGATGAGCTGGATTGCACACTGTCACATATTGTACTATACTTATACCTAAGGTGAATTCTATTTCTCTTGTATGTTACATTATTCTTATCATGTATAATATAAGTTCTATCACCTGGCAATCTTGTTACAACAGTCGCATTATCCCAGCTGTTGTTGGGATTTTTCTTAAAATACACATGATCACCTGGCTGCAATAAAGACAATGATTTTACATTTCGATTGTAGTACTTGGACTGTTTCAAGCTATTTTCATTATGTTTCTGCTCATATGTATTGAATTTTACAATGCTAGGTCTCAATTTATTACATGACATTGGTATATTATCTCTAAGATTTCTAGACATAAGCAATTTAGCTGGTGAAGATAGTTCATTTTTCGGAGTGTTCCTGTATTGTAATAATGCTATGTATGGATCGGAACCTATCTCCTTACATTTTTCTAATATGGACTTTATAATTTTTACTCCACTCTCTGCCTGTCCATTTGATTGACTATGATATGGAGCGGTGGTGATGTGCTCTATATCCCATTCATGACAAAACTTTTTGAATTCTATTGACTGAAATGGAGGACCACCATCTGACACTAGTGTCATTGGTATTCCATGACGTGCAAATATGGACTTTAATGACAATATTACACTTTTTGCTGTGCTGTCCTTGTTTAATAATGCAACTTCTATGTACTTGGAGTAATAGTCAATCACAACTAAGTAAGTGGCACCATCAAAATGCATTAAGTCTATACCTACTTGTTGCCACGGATAGTCAGTGATTTTATATTTCATAAGGGGCTCTTTTTGATTGTTAGGTCTAAATTTTGCACAAACTTGACATTGCTCTATTAAGTTTTTTATATCTACAGACATGTTTGGCCAATAGAGTGACTCTCTTGCTAATTTTAAACATTTACATATGCCTTGGTGACCAGCATGTATTTTATCTAACATTTCTTTCTGTAATGACTTTGGAACAATTAATTTTGAGCCTTTGAATAGCAAGTTATTTATTACATGTATTTCACTTTGAACGTTCCAGTATGGTTTCAACAATGAATGAGTCTTGTCTTTGCTATTCGGCCATCCTTCATAATAATACATTTTTAGCATTTGAAGACTTTCATCGTTCATTGTTGCTTGACATATTTTTGTGGCATATTCTTGACTGACAGCTAAGTTAGCATACATCATATTGACATGACAGACTATGTCAGACTCATTATCAGGTATGAAATGATCTTTCATGGCAGCCCTAGACAATGTGTCAGAAATATACATCTCTTTACCTGGCACATGCACTACTTCAAGGTCATATTTCTGCAGACTTAACATCATCCGCTGAAGTCTTATGGGTACCTCATGTAATGGCTTTTTGAAGAGATATACCAATGGCTTGTGATCAGTTTGAACCATGACTTTATGACCATAGACATATTGGTTAAATTTGACACAACCAAATTGAATAGCAAATAGCTCTTTCTCTATCTGAGCGTAGTTTTCTTGTGTCTTTGTGAGGGTTTTTGAGCTATATGCAACTGGCTTGTTGTTTTGCAGTATAACTGCACCAACAGCTGATTTTGACGCATCGACTGACAATACAAGTGGTATGTTTGTGTCATAATGTGCCAACACAGGTGTATTAGAAATTACCTGCTTTAGTGTATTATAACATTTTTCATAGTTTTCATCCCACTGCCATGGTACATCCTTCTTCAACAGATCTCTTAACAATTGTGTTTTTTCTGACATGTTTTTTATGAATGGACCCAAGTAATTGACCATGCCTAAGAACCTTTGTAATTCTTTGATATTTTTAGGACTTGGCATTTTATTGATGGCTTCTACTCGTTCAGAATTGACCTTGACACCATCTTGACTGAAAATGTAGCCTAAAAAATCTACTTCACTGACCAGAAATTTACATTTTGACTTGTTTAATTTTAGATTGACCTGCCTGGCCCTATCCAAGACTTTTTTCAGGCGTTCATTATGAATTTCAGGAGTCTCACCATATACTAAGAAATCATCAACAAAAATTAGTACTCCCTCAATGTCCCCAAACAATTCAGTTATGACTCTATAGAATATTTCTGTTGCGGCATTTATTCCAAAAGGTAGTCGCAAATACTTGTATCTGCCAAATGGAGTCTGAAAAGTACAAAGTTCAGAGCTCTCCTCATCTAATTTAAGAGACCAGAATCCAGAGAATGCATCAAGGTGAGAGTAGTAAGCGGAGCCTTTTAACTGAGATCTAATGTCATCTATGTTTTTCAATGGATAGTGTTCTCTCATTATGTTATTATTTAAGTTTCTTGGATCAAGACATATTCTCAACTGACCTGATGACTTTTTGGTAACAACAACAGAATTCACCCAGGCTGTAGGTTTCGTGACTTTCTCTATGACATGTAGTTTTTCCATGCGATCCAGCTCCCCACGCAGGTCCTGAAGTAACGCGAAGGGAACCTTCCTCGGTGGATCGATGCATGGAACAGCATCTGGCTTTACTTCGAGATGGCAGACAGGAGGCAGACATCCCAGACCCTGAAATACATCATGGTAGTGCATAAGCATAGTTTCACAACTGTGTTCCGACACTGTAAAGACACGCTTAAGGATTTGTAATTTTTGACAAGTTGGTAATCCTAATACTGTATGACAGCTAATGTCTGTTACTATGAAGACAATCTTCTCTGTTTTATGACCTAATTTACAGTTAAATTCACACTGACCCACGACTGGAATGTCTTTTCCCCCAAAACCAGACACTTTGACATTGCTTTTTCGTAATTTGTAATTATTTGATATATTCAACAATGTGAATGTTGACAATGACATCATGTTGACATCTGCGCCTGAGTCTAAAATACAATTTATTGTTTGACTATCAATGTTGATGTTTATGTTCCAAGACTCCTTGAATTTGTTGTTGTTGTTGTTGTTGACATTATTGTTGACACTATTGTTGACATGACCATTGACAGACCCTATACTATGAACAGTACCTACGAAAAATCTCTCAGAGCATTCAGCACTCTCATCATCGGGATTGACTGATTCCAAATGCCTGACATTTTTGTTTCTGAAACAAAGTTTAAAATAATGACCAATTTTGTTACATGACCTGCATCGGACGTGTGCTGCCGGACATTTGTAGCGATGAATCTGCCCACAACTGCTGCATGTTGACCGCTGACCCTGATGCTGCGATGGCTGACTCGACGGATGGACACTTGTGACTTGACTCGATGCTCTTGACGATGACTGTTTGAATGCTGCTTGACTTGACGCTCTTGACTGACTTGACCTTCCGTGACTTGTTGACCTTGACTGCCGGTTTCCTCCTTGATTATGATTGTTACTGGACCATCGACTTCTCAGCTGCATTACGTTTTCTGTGACTGCATTTTCTTGTACAATTTTCTCTGCATCTTGTTGTGCTGTGACGACAGTTGTGGCTATTTCTTTCATCTGCTCATATGTTAATGTTGACTCTTGAAGTAAACGTTGACGAATGTGTGACAAATCCACATGCATGTTCGCGATGAAAATATCCCTTATTAGAGATTCTTTGAGGTCTCCAAATTCACAATTATTGCTTTTATTCTCCAAATCTGTTAAGAATTCTTGGATGCTTTCAGATTTTGATTGCTTTCTAGTGAAAAATGCGTACCTGCACATGGTCAAGTTTCTCTTCGGCTCGAAATGATTGTCGAATTTCTTCTTGACTGCCAAAAGGTTGCTTTTACTGATGTCCACGTTGAACGTGTTGAATATTTCAAGGCCTTTTGTTCCCATGGAATGCAGCAAAATAGCAATTTTTCTTTTTTCGTCGGCCTTGTCAAGACCCGTGGCCAATAAATAAAGTTCCATTTGCTGCCACCATCTTTTCCATTCTTCGCAATTGTTGTTGTTTGAATCCGACGATATATGGAGCTTTTTCAATGAAGTATTGAAGGAATGTTGGCTCGACAACGATGACTCGGCGTGTTCTTGATTGTGCTGCATTCTCACAACTTGATACGAGACTTTTCTTGATTTGACTTATTTTGACTTCCGACACTTCTGACACCATGTTATGTGGTTTGTATCAAATAAAACATGTCTTGGGCTCTGTTCTTTTATTATATCTTCTTAAGATCTACGGAGGTTTACAATGGCCGTGTCGAGCTTAAAACCAAAGAGGAGGTCACAGATAGCGACTTCCACAGACTATACAAATAACGTTTAGTGATGTAACATTAAGGAGTATGGAAGGTGTATCACTGAAAGATAGAATAAGGAACAGTGTGATAAGGGAACGTGGTAGTGTGAAAGAGGATATAGTGACTAGGATAGAAAAAAGTATTCTTAGTTGGTTTGGGCACGTAGAGCGGATGGATGAAAGTAGACTAACTAAACAGATCTATATGGGGAGTGTGAATGGTTGCGTTGGGAGGGGAAGGCCTGGACGGACGTTCCGAGACCAAATAGGAGACGTTTTGGAAAAAGGTCAGGTCAGGAGTACCCGAAACCGCCGAGCATGTATGAAGAGATTGATGACTGTGGATGAAGCGAAAGAAGTATGTCAGGATCGTAGCAAGTGGAACAAAGTAGTCTGCCTACCCCTGTGGGAAAGAGGCGTGACGGTATGTATGTATGTATTATTCTAATATTCTTCCGCGCTGGTCTGGGAGTAAAGAAAAAACATAGAATGTACCAGTTGCTTCTCTTCCCGCGCACGTCAAAGCCCATCGAGGGAAGGCGAAAAGCATAGGAATCGTGTTAAAGGCGATGCTAGCAACCCATCACTATTTAGATTCCACTTTCCATCTATACGCCCAGTCTTGTGGCCTTTAGGTCTTGCTACCAGGCTCTGTCTACCCCAGGGATATAGACGTGATTTGTGTGTATGTGTACCATAACAAGGAAGCGCCATGTGGACCATATGTCTGAGCTGGTTTCATAAATATTGACCCGTCTTCGAGTGATACTTAAAGCTGTCGTTGCGTCAAGGTCGAACGCCTAAACTAAATAGCGTTTGTTGATATAAAACTTATTTTGTCTAATATTTAACTGGTGTCCTTCCAAAAACCTTCAGGACAACTTAACTCTATACAACACACACACACACACACACAAATCACGTCGTTAGCCCCTACGGGGTAGACAGAGCCTAAGGTAACAAGACCTACAGGCCACGTTTAGCAAGATTGTGAGCGTATAGGTGGAAAATATAACATGATTCCTATTTTCGCCCATTCCCTCGATGGGCTTTTACGTGCGCGGGAAGAGAAGCAACTGGTACATTCTATGTTTTTTCTTTGCTCCCAGACCAGCGTGGTAAAAATATTTTTGCAAATTGGCCGCCATGGGCTCTTTTCATGTCATTTTAGAAACTCAGCGCATTCGGAAAGACCATCATTGCCAAGACAAGAATGCGCCCCAAGAAACTTGGCAGAAAGTCATTTTTATTCGTCTCATTACCTGTCAAATTCCCGAAGGAATTACACCATTTTACGGGATAAAAAGTAGCCTATATGTTATTCCAGACTATAATCAATTACTCTTCGCTCTCCCTCTCTTACGTTCAGCCGTTCTGGCGTGAAAGAGTTACATCTATCCATCCATCCATACTTACAAACTTTCACGTTTGTAATATTAGTAGGATAGAGTTATAGGTACATACATACAAATCGCCGGGATAAATCGCTAGTGTGAGGCTCTTCACTATCACTATCACTATCATCATCATCACTATCACTATCACTACATAGTATAAAACAAAGTCACTTTTTCTGTCCCCATGTCCCGACGTATGCTTATATCTTCAAAACTACATAACGGATTTTGATGCGGTTTTTTTTAATAGATAGAGTGATTCAAGAGGAAGGTTTATATGTATAGTACATGCACAATATACCGTGCGAAGCCGGGGCGGGTCGATAGTATCTAATAATTAAGTACCCATTTCAAGTGAATCAGGAAAACGCTTCGCAAACGGAAAACCTGGGAATTATATTGCTAATATTTCTGATACGATAATCGGCCGCTGTTTTGCATTATTTTGTAATTTTCCTCGTACACATAATAATGTTGTTTACTAGTTTCTACGCAACCGACGTAAATGACGGTTTTATCTTGTAATTCAATAATTAGTTAAGTTAGTGATAGACTTTTGTTTCTGCTTGGTGTGTTAACCGTCAAGTTAAGAAAGATCCATGCTGGGAGTAAAGAAAAAACATAGAATGTACCAGTTGCTTCTCTTCCCGCGCACTTTCATTTAGAGATAGATAGAGTGAGAGAGAGAGAAACATTTTTTTACACATATTCGATACATACATACACATATACAAATCACGTCTATATCCCTTACGGGGTAGACAGAGCCTTTTTTTATATATATAAGAGGGGACAAACGAGCAGACGGGTCACCTGATGCAAAGCAATCACCGTCGCCCTGGGACACCTGCAAGACCTGGGGAATCACAAGTGCGTTGCCGGCCCTTTGAGGAACAGGAAGGCTCGCTTTTTAAAGATCCCTAAATTGTACCGCTCAGGGAACAAGACCTAAAGGCCACGTTTAGCATGATTATAGGTGTATTGTGTAGGTGGAAGGAATCAAAAGAGTGATGGTTCGCCATCGCCTATAACATGATTCCTATGAATTTTGCCCATTCCCTCGATGGGCGTGAAATGACCTCGATGGGTGGGCTGGAAGAGATCCCTTTTAGGGATAAGTTCGCCTTTGTGCATGTGTGTTGTCCTGTATTCATCTTTTTCTTGTTTTTTATGTACAATAAAGAGTTATTCATACATATACATACATATATAATGTAGTTATACAATATACTTAAAAATAGTACCGATATGGTGTAAAATGGAGCCCACTTAGCATAATGTCACTGCGTATGATTACCCGATTGCGCGCGGGGGATTTTGAATTTTAAATTTATTAATTTATACAAATATTCATCTATTTAAATTTCTGCCAATACACAAGCTGTTATTAATATATGTCAGGTCATTATAGTATAATCACTCAAACCAGAAAGGTGAACTGGTTACAAACACGTTGCAGGGTAATTACAGCTTTAACTGTTGCACAATAAGGTGTTTTGTTCTTCGCGATCGCACTTTAGTAATCGACAGCCATGTATTTTTACAAGCAACGACACGATAACTTGGCCCCCAGAAGTGGTCAAAAGCAAAAGTGGCCGAATCTAGAAGTGGTCAAATCAAGAAGTGCTCAAATCTAGAAGTGGTCAAATCCAGAAGTGGTCAAAACCAGAAGTGGTCATATCTAGAAGTAGTCAAAACCAGAAGTGATCTCACCTAGAAGTGATCAAATCCAGAAGTAGTCAAATCTTGAAATGGTAACTTCTAGAAGAGGTCAAATCCAGAAGTGGTCAAAACCAGAAGTGGTCAAATCTTGAAGTGGTAACATCTAGAAGAGGTCAAATCCAGAAGTGGTCAAAACCAGAAGTGGTCAAATCTTGAAGTGGTTAAACCAGAAGTGGTAACATCTAGAAGAAGTCAAATCTAGAAGTGGTTAAGTCTTGAAGTGGTCAAATCTAGAATTAGTCAAAACCAGAAGTGTTCAAAACCAGGTGGCATATATGTATAGATAGTTTTCTAACTACTGAACCGATTTTTACTAAACATAGCTAAGAAACATAAGGAAACTGGCTTTCGAATTAAAAAATGCATCCTAATCCACATGCGACATACCTCAACGTCAATTTCATAACACCCCCCTTGCGTGGGGGGTTAAAAAGATGCAGTCTAGTCTAAATCAAACTATATTCAATCGTGTCGTCTCCGCAGCGTCTAAAGGCGGTTCCCTTGAACTTGCGCTCTGCGCGGGCGACGCACTAACCGGTCATGTGTGCACAAAAGCTGCGCAGGAGTCGCCTCACTCGCCGCGACCACTTTCCGCAGGAAGCGCGACACAATACCAACGTGTCTTAGAATTATTACTTCCATGAACAAATGATTCTTCCATGCTGGTCTGGGAGCAAAGAAAAAACATAGAATGTACCAGTTGCTTCTCTTCCCGCGCAGATGGTATAAGCCCATCGAGGGACTGGGTGAAAATCTTAGGGATCATGTCAATGTTATATAGGCGATGTGGCTAGCAACCCATCACTGTTTTGATTCCCCTTTCCATCCATACGCCCATAATTATCCTAAACGTGGTCTTTAGGTCTTGTCACCTTGGGCTCTGTCTACCCCGTAAAGGATAAAGACGTGATTTATGTATGTATGTATGTATGAACAAATGTCTTTTTGCCAAGTTTCTTGCGGCGCATTCTTGGCGATGACGGTCTTTCCGAATGCGCTGGTATGAAAAAGGCATGTAAAAGAGCCCTTGGCGGCCAAATTGCAAAAATAATTTTTCATTTTCATTTTCATTCATTTTCATGCTGGTCTGGGGATAAAGGAAAAACATTATCTAGTACTCTTAATCCTAATGTTCGTTTCTTATTTCTTATGTAAAATTTAAGTTAAATAGTCTGTCCAGGATTTTTTTAGCCAACCCATTTTTAATATATTTTCTAATATACTAAATTTATTATAAAATATGTTTCATTCTGTTATCAGCTCGGTGCAGATCGACGTTATATTCGAATCTTCACTATCATCATCACTAAATAGTATAAAATAAAGTCGCTTTCTCTGTCCCTGTGTCCCTATGTCCCTATGTATGCTTATAATCTTCAAAACTACACAACGGATTTTAATGCGGTTTTTTTTAATAGATAGAGTGATTCAAGAGGAAGATTTATACACTGAAAAAAATGTTAGGTTGGATTTACCAGATTCCATGTAAATTGTACCAAAGTTATCGGTTGATTTCGGTCCTATCACGAATTTTGGTTGATTTTACCAAACTAAATAAATTGGTGTTGTACCAAATTTATTTAGTAGATTACACCAATCTTTTCTAGTACTCAGGAACATTTTTACCAAAGTAATTAAGTAACATTTCTCACCAAAGTACTTTAGTATAATGTCTTACCAAAGTACTTTAGTAACATTTCTAACCGAAGTACTTTAGTAACCATTTTATCAAAGTACTTTAGTAACGTTTCTCACCAAAGAACTTTAGTAGATATTTAACCAATGTACTTTAGTAACCAATTTATCAAAGTACTTTAGTAACGTTTCTCACCAAAGAACTTTAGTAGATATTTAACCAATGTACTTTAGTAACCAATTTATCAAAGTACTTTAGTAACGTTTCTCACCAAAGAACTTTAGTAGATATTTAACAAATCTACTTTAGTAATAATCTATGGAAGTAGTTTGGTGCAATATACCAAACAGATATTTTATATTTTACCAAACATACTCGTCTCTTTTTACCAAATACCTTTTGCATGTTTTACCAAATTACCGAAATTAGTTAGTAGAAAATGCAAAGTTATTTGGTAAAATCTTCAACAAAGATTTGGTAGATAGCACTTATTATATGGTAGAATGTATTAAATCAGTTTGATAGAAAAAATTGAACTTATCTTGTAAGTACAATCTATTTTATTTGGTAAACTCTAACGAACAAATTTACCAGTATTTGCTTAACATGTTTGGTTTATTTTATCAGCGTTAGTTTGGTAATAATTACCAGATTTATATTTTAGTTACCACCAAAGGTTGTTAGTTATATCTACCAGATGTGTAACGTGCTTTTCATCAAAGATGATATTGTAATATCTACCAGAAGCGTTTTGCAGATTTTATCAAATGTAATTAAGTGTTTTCTATCATGTGTTTCGTATTTTTTCCTAAATTTCATTTGGTAATATCTAACAGATTCGTACTGTAGTTTTTACCATTTTTACTGGTAATATCTACCAATATTTTATCAATGCTTGTTTTGCTAATTGTACCGGTCTTTGTTTAGTAAATCATACCAAATAAATAATGTACATTTCACTGGCGTTAGTTTAGTTAATTTATGAAACTAATGCTAGTAAAATGTACACAACTTTTTAGGTAGATGTTACAAAACAATTTTTTTTATTTTTAGAATATTAATAGGGTGTGGTTATCATTCAAAATTAGAAACATAGTATCGAATCTGCAATATTGCTGACATGGTATGAGAGTAACAAAACTAAGTAGCTATTCTTATCCACACCCTAAAAATATAGCAGAAGAAAAAAGCTTACAGAATCTGAAAGAAAATTTTTTTTAAGACCGTTTAGCAAACACTTCAAAAGTATACAAGCTTATTGGTAACTCAACGTGTTCCTTTTTAGGGAGATATAGTAAAGCTCATTTTGAGCAGTTTCTAGAAAGTGAACATTTACAAATTGTCTTATTTTACTCAGATAACACTGTTAAAAGGAATACGTCGAATTACCCTTATTTAATATAAGGGCTTAGTAAAGACCGTGGTTTAGCACAAATTAAACCGCTTTTAGGTACATGTAATAAAATTTATTTCACCAATCAAAGTTCAACGCTACGTAATTATAATCTAATTATTTTTAGTAAAATTATAAAAAAATGCCATACGAGATCGTGACTAGGAACTAAATCTCCAACTATATTTCGATATTTTAGAATTAGAAAGAAGGTAAACAATTTTGGCATGTCATAAAACCATATGACAGGTGATGTTATGACAGGGTGATGAGGAATGAGTTGTGGTCAGCGTTATACATGCATGGGGTGAACAGTAATCTGGTACGAGCACTAAAATCTCTTTATGAGGATTCTAGTGCTTGTGTGAGGATAAACAGGGCGTATACTGAATGGTTTAGCATCGAAAAAGGTGTTAGACAAGGATGTGTTGCGTCACCGTGGCTGTTCAAACTATTCATGGACACATTTGAGTAATTTGAAAGGGAGTGACTGCGGACTGAGAATGAGTGAGTTATCCATCAAATGCCTCCTATACGCCGACAACCAAGTATTGTTAGCATCGTCGGAGGAGGAGTGACAGAGGATGGCTAACATTTTATGCGGGGCTTTAGAAAAGAAAGGTATGAATGTTAATGTAAGCAAGACGAAAGTTATGGTTTTTTTTTTTTTTTTTTTTTTATGTGAATATGAAGGCAAACGAACAAGTGGGTCACCTGATGGTAAGTGATCACCACTGCCCATAGACACCCGCAACCCCGGAGGAATTGAAGATGCGTTGCCAACCTAGAGGACTAAGATGAAATGCCTCTTGTGCCCGTAATTTCCCCGGCTGTGTGGGTGTGTGTGGGTGTGGTGTTCGAAAAAGACGATAGTATGACAGAATGTGAGATGATGATTGCGGTTGAAAAAGTAGAACAGGTAAAAGAGTTTGTATATCTGGGCTCAGCGTTTAGGAAAGATGGGAAGTATGAAAGTGACATTGAAAGAAGTTAATGCAGGTAACTGCGCTGCGTGCCTTTGTGAGCAGTAAGAAGGTGTCAAAGAAGGCCCGTCTGGCTCTCCACAGGGGGGTGCTAGTTTCAACACTAATGTACGGTAGCGATAGTTGGGTATGGCAAAAGAAGCATGAAAGTAGAATAAATGCAGTAGAAATGAGAGCGTTACGAAGTATGGAAGGTGTATCACTGAAAGATAGAATAATGTGATAAGGGAACGTGCTGGTGTGAAAGAAGATATAGTGACTAGGATAGAAAAAAGTATGCTTAGTTGGTTTGGTCACGCAGAGGGTGGATGAAAGAAGGTTAGCTAAACAGATTTATATGGGGAGTGTGAATGGGTGCGATGGGAGGGAAAGGCCTAGATGGACGTACTGTGACCAAATTGGGGACATTTTGAAAAAAGGTCAGGTCAAGAGTAGCCGAAACCGACGAGCATGTATGAAGAGATTGATGAATGTGGATGAAGTGAAAGAGGTATGTCAGGATCGTAGCAAGTGGAATAAAGTAGTCTCTGCCTACCCCTGTGGGAAAGAGGCGTGACGATATGTATGTATAAAACCACATCAAAGCAATGACAAAATTCCAGGGATTTTAAATTTAAACTTGCTATTATTTATTTTTTTAAACTGTTTTTAATAAAAAGTAATGTCAAGATTGTTTACCTTGTTTCTAATGCTAAAAAAACCCGAAGTATAGTTGAGGAACAAATTTACATATGAATAAAACCATATCAAAACAGTGACAATATTCCAGGGATTTTAAGTTTAAACTTGCTGTTATTTTTTTTTTAATTGTTTGCTAATAAATGATTGTTGATTTTGATTTTGGCTTTTTTCATTTAATTTTAATAGTAACTAAATCGACAATAAGATTCACCTGTGGCAATAACATGAAGATTAGTGGGAGAAATAATCAAATTTTCTGGTTTCAACAGCTCCATGAAATCGTTTTCTCCTTCCATTAAATACGCTTGAAAATGATCATTAAAACCAGAGCATTTTAATGATTTCAGATTTCTCTTGCGTGGTCGGTAATTCGTTGCTGCTAACGCTAGCCGTGGGACTAGGCGCAGAAAAGTCGCTGCCAACGCTTAATGTGTCGTCAGATTCTGTTGCCTGTAACAAGCAATTTTATATCGACGCTGGAAAGGCTAATTGACTAACGTGCATTTGGCAAATTTTACAGGAGAAACGTTTAAAGTTTTTTTTTTGGAAAAAAAAATCATAACTCGTTTTCTATTAATTATATCAAAAAGTGAAGTATGGAAGAGTTGCTAGTAATCTTGATATCTTTATGACTACTACAATGACATTCATGAATATTAAGCGGTTTCAGAATAAACTGCACGTTAGACAATTGTACAATTTTCAAAGGCTTGGGAAAACAGCTAACGACTAATATTTTAAGGTAAAAAGTACGATTTTTTGTCTAAAGTGAATATAATATTCTGCACTAAATCTTTAAAAACACCTTAAGAGACAATTGAAACCGATTCGAACATAAACAAAAGCATAACATCACATCTGTTACTATGTGGACGACATAAAACCTTAATGAACGCAACGTTTCCCATATTAGACATACAGATTTTGACATTTACAGGGTGTATGGCGTATAGTGAAGTAACAAATCTATGGGTACGGGCTCTTCTATTATGTTACATATTAAATAAATAAATAAATAAATAAATATCTTGGGACAATTTACACCAATTGACCCAGCCCCAAACTAAGCAAAGCTTGTACTATGGGTACCAGGCAACGGATAAACATACTTATATAATGTAGATAAAGACATACTTAAATACATACAACATCCATGACTCGGGCACAAACATTATCATATATTTTAACTGATATTCTAGATATTCAATTTTTAAGTCACTCTTACTCTCTCACAGACTCGTTCCTAAATCTCAAGATCCTTCTTGAGATTCCTCTAGACCCATGTTGATGAAATTTGACAGGTAGGTAGTTGCAGGAGACTGTAGTTAAGAACGGATTATGGGACAGGACTGGATTAGTTTGGTTAAAGGGTTCTCGCAAGTTTGTATGAGAGTTCATGGGTTTTTGAACTAGAGCCTGAAATTTGAATAGGGGGTAGTTTATACGTCATCTAAAAACGGAGCATGGATGCAGAGTAGCAATGTAAATTTTCTTTATTCATTAAGACACGTCATTAAAAAACGGATAAATTACCTACCTACGGGATCGAACATACATACATACATACATACATACCATCAAGCCTTTTTCCCATAGGGGTAGGCTCTTTTCTAGAACAGTTTTAAGAGACCCTGCATTATGAATGTGCGAGTCACACTATACAAGTCAATTTTGATTCACTTATAGTAGATGGGGGCCTAAAAATTTACCCCCTTATTCATAAACACTCTGTAGGCTTCTGCTAACTTACTTTTTACTTCTACTTACTACTTACTTCTTCTGTCATTTTGACATTAACCTTTCATAGATAAGGACAAACGATTGCTAAGTTAGCAGAAGCCTATATAGAGCGATTATGAATAAGGGGGTAGGTATGTACTTTGTTCCACTGGCTACGATCCTGGCGTACTTGCCTCTTTCGCTTCATCCACATTCATCAATCGAACATTAAGGCTAAAAATATGTATAAGACATTTCTTGAAGATCATAGAGGTACTCTGGGAAAGATTTCTTCAAATTATCCACAGGCAATAAGGGATATCTTTAAAAGTTGTCTTTAAAGTTGCTCTATAACTATGACTTTTATTTAAAACACTGTAAACATAATATATTTTTGACACATACGTCATTCACTCTTCACTCGACCAACTCTACGCGTCGGCTAACAAGTCGCACGCGTTGCTCTCCTTATATAAAGTTGACAAACAGAATTCCTAACAAACATTGCATTGCAGTCACACTATGATATTATACTCACTTAAAACAACTAAAGGGATATTTTCGCCGTCGAAAAATTAGCTAACAAACCTTCACCAGTTGTGACAAATAGCTAACGTGCAATTATGAACGAATTTTAGGCTAAGCAAAAGGTCTAACGTGCACAAAATGTTTTTTTCGGGATCAATGAAAAGGCTAACAAGGCAAAGGAGGTTAACCAATATGACTAAAAATCACTTTAGTGAAAATTGAGATAAAATTTTGGCTTTTTAGGCCAGCAGATCTTGAAAAATTAGCTTTTTTCACATTGCTAACAAGCCAAAAAAGTGCTCAGATCGCCTCCAGACCCGGCTCATTAGACGCAGAAAAATTCGCTGATTTCAACGATGTATATAACTCCATTTGCCCAAAAATGGCTTGTTAGTCAATTAGCCGTTCCAGCGTCGATATGAAGCATTCGGGGGTTAAGCGCGCGTTTAGAAAGGGACAACGTTTGTACATGGACATAAGGTTCAAAATGGCATAAAAAACCAAAAATTGAAAAAAAAAACATATTGCCTTTTGCAGGCACAGCGACGATATGGCAGGTTTACGAACTGGCTGGTACGTGGGTGCTAGAGTTTTATAAATCGAACACTCGTTCGGTTTATTCAATGAACTTGTTTTAGAACTCGAGAGCCAGCCCTCAGATCGGCTTGAACCAGAAACCAAACTGTTTCCGTGGTATTTTGTAACGTACAATTTTATTAAGCTAATTAAACTTAGTATTAACATAATATTTGCATTTCTATTTCAAGTATATAGGCCTTAAGCAGCTACACAGTTTGTTTAGTCCACATCGTGATCCGTACTTGCTACTCTGTCCAGTGTTTCAAAGAGCTTCTCCACCTCCACACTACCTAGGCCTCTCTTCGCTAATGAAAACCCGTTAAAAAAAACGTACAACAGACAAGAATACTTACATGAATAATGTGTTGGAGATTTTTCAACCCCCGCTTGAATAGTATTCTCTCTTTCAAGCTGGGAATCAGCTCTTTTAGCTCGTTCTCCTCAATGCACTCCAGCAATTTAAATGGAATCTGGTTTTCTAAAAAAAAACAAAGAGTTGTAAATAATGTAAATCAGTCTTTTAGCTTTTATTGTGAACCCAGCGCGGAATGAAAAGGCGGTTTTCAATATTATTTCACAAGTTCTTATAAATCGTACAAGAACTTATTAGTTTTATCTAAATTTTCTAAAACTAGGGTTCTCAAACGGTTACGTTCGCGCCTAATTTAAATAAAATAACGGCCGGGCAGACGGCACCGGCGCGGCGACGGGGGGAATAGAACGGCGGGAAATCGAAGATAGGGTTTACGATACTTGTTATTTAAGAGAGGATTGTGAAAGCTATAAGTAGGTTCAATTTTTTTCGATGTTTCTTTTCAATTAGTCTATTCTTAAGCCCAACTAAACTGATCTGGTAAATTTTACTGAAATTAGTTTTGTAAATTGATAAATTAGGTACCTACCTACTTGGTTGGTAAATTGGGCACCTAGGTAACCACTATTTCTGGGTCGATATCTCGCCATAAGATAGGATCCTAATCAAGTATAACAACTAAAGTAGGTAATATCATTATTATCATTATGGGTACTAATACTAATGTAATATCGAACAAAATACTTACCTTCAAAATTTGCTATGGTGGATTCAGACAATCCCCATTCTTTTAAATAGTCTGCGACTCCCACACTTAATACGTCTTCGAGGTCACTATCCATAATTTGATTGATGGTACAATAAATATTAAATCCACCACGCAACGCAATTAAAGTTGAATGAACACACAAATGGACGAACACGCAAAAGTTATCCTCAGAACTAGCTAGACGGGACTGAACCGATTCACTCACTGGCCGCAACTGAAACTGAAATTGAAAATTGAACGCGAGAGGCAAGCGAGTGAAGCGGGGCGCGGGGCGGTAGGTGGCGCTGGCGCAGCGCCCCAGCGCCTGTAGTCTGCAGCCAAAGTTGCCATATTTACGGATTTATCCGTACATATACGGATTTTATACGTTTAAAACAGACGACTCCAGCATATAGATTTTTATACAGAATTCAACGGAATTGGCTAATACCTATGCGGATTTTTAAAACGGAAAATCTAGAATACGAATATATAAATATCGAATAATTCGATGCATACTTCGAGGAATTATTCGTCGTTCAGTAAGTAGGTACTAAGTAAGTCTATTTTATGAGAAAAAAACTTCGTCAGCAAATTTAATTTTAGGTTTTACGGATTTCATACGGAATTTAGCAAAAGTTAACTGTACGGATTTGACACGGATTTTAGACATAAAAATACGGGATATTGGTCTTTAGCAATAGGCAACACTGGCGGCTCTGCTCCGCAGGGCAGTGCGGAGTGCGGGAGGGAAGTGGTGGCGTCTCACTTTTATATTCATAAATTGAGTAGGATGGAACTATGCTTGCAGGTTTGTGCGAGTACTTTTTTTTACTTTTACAATGATTTGGTTTTGTAAAATTTACAATACTCTTTAGTAATTAGAGATCGCTCTGTAGCGATAACGCCGCCTATTGTTACCTTATAATATTCTGTATACCTTTTTTCTGTTTTAGTTGTTATATGTGGTGTTCAATAAAGAGTTATTGAATTGTATTGTATTGTAATTATTATATGTATGTTTTTCTGTTTTGGTTGTTATAATCGCTACCTTGGGGCTCAATTGTCGTATAAGCCAAAAGTCGATTTTTCAGGAGAGCCAAAAAACTAAAAACAAAAACAAAAACAAATTGTAACTCTTTTGTTCTAACTGTTATTATGTAAATTAGGTAAATTTTGGCCTTGTTGAAATTCACCCAATAATTAACATTTTAAATTATTAAATAATTTTAAAGTAATTTATTATTGTAAGTTCAACCGCGAGGCCTTGTTATATTTAGACATAGACATAGACATAACTTTATTCGACATCAAAAAATACACAGACTCTTAAACTAATACAAAACATACTGAGTTGATGATGCCGAAAAGGTATTTGACTCAGCATTATGCTGCAGTAGGTGCCTACTACAGCGCTGATTTTCAGCCAAACCCCTCACATCTTTGCATCAAACGCGTTGGACCGGAATCAGCACAAATAAGTTTGTGTAGAAAAAGTGTGTAAATAAATAAAATAAATAATAAAATACATAAATTTACCAAAAACTGCAATATCGTATATAGTAGGTATGTACAATCTGTATTTAACTGTGTTTAAAATTAAAATAAAGGTAGCCGCATCAGAGGTAAGAAAAAGCAGCCCTCCCACCTGCCGGCAGTGCTTGTTGCAAATTAATTAGATATTTACTTACTTTAAACTTAAAATTACTAATAGTGATCGATTTTTTGAATGGCGGAGGCAAATTATTCCAACACTTTGTGGCAGTGTATTTAAAACTACCCTTAAAAGCGGCAGTCCGGTGATACGGAACAGCTAGTTCATTGCTAACCTCTCGGAGCCCATGTGTGCTGGATCTGCTTTTACGCCATCTTAATTTTTGGAACAAGTATTCAGGTATTCCATTTTTGATAATACCAAAAAGCAATGAGGAAAGGTGAAGTTCTCTCCGATATGCCATCTTCAAAACGCCAGCAGAGTTTAAATATGGCGTCACATGCGTACGCGCGGGAATCTTAAAACAAAAACGATTTATCTTATTTTTACGATAAAATCAACCAAACTAAATTGCTGAGATTTGTTTTGTAAAGACCACGTTTAGCATGATTGTGAGCGTATCGATGGAAAGGGGAATCTTTAGGTCTTGTCACCTTAGGCTCTATCTACCCCATAAGTAAGGGATAAAGACGTGATTTATGTATGCATGTATTGTTTTGTAAAATTTACAATATAGTCTGAAAATTTACACCATGAACTAGGGACTATTATTTTGACCTCAACCTTTTTAGTTTTGTAAGTTCAACCGCGCGGCCCTGTTTTATTTATCATATTTATATGATAAAATCAACCAAACTAAATTGCTGAGATTTGTTTTGTAAAATGTATGATACTCTTTGATAATTTACACCATAAACTCTGGTAGAGAGACTATATTTTAACCTCAACTTTTTTAGTATTGTAAGTTCAACCGCGAGGCCTTGTTAGATTTGGCATATTTTCATGACAAAATAAACCAAACCAAATTGCTGAGATTTTTTTGTAAAATGTACAATTCTCTTTAATAATTTACACCATGAACTCTGATAGGGACTATTATTTTCACCTCAACCTTTTTAGTTTTGTAAGTTCAACCGCGCGGCCTCGTTATATTTATCATATTTTTATGGTAAAATCAACCAAACCAAATTACTGAGATTTGTTTTGTAAAATGTACAATTCTCTTTGATAATTTACACCATGAACTCTGGTAGGGGCCATATTTTGACTTCAACCTTTTTAGTTGTGTAAGTTCAACCGTGAGGCCTTGTTATATTTAATCATATTTTTATGTTAAAATCAACCAAATGAAATTGTTGAGATTTGTTTTGTAAAATGTACAATACTCTTTGATAATTTATACCATGAACTCTGGTAAGGACTATATTTTGACTTCAACCTTTTTAGTTGTGTAAGTTCAACCGTGAGGCCTTGTTATATTTTATCATATTTCTATGTTAAAATCAACCAAATGAAATTGTTGAGATTTGTTTTGTAAAATGTACAATACTCTTTGATAATTTATACCATGAACTCTGGTAAGGACTATATTTTGACTTCAACCTTTTTAGTTGTGTAAGTTCAACCATGATGCCTTGTTATATTTTATCATATTTCTATGTAAAAATCAACCAAATGAAATTGTTGAGATTTGTTTTGTAAAATGTATAATACTCTTTGATAATTTATACCATGAACTCTGGTAAGGACTATATTTTGACTTCAACCTTTTTAGTTGTGTAAGTTCAACCATGAGGCCTTGTTATATTTTATCGTATTTTTATGTTAAAATCAACCAACTTAAATTGTTGAGATCTGTTTTGTAAAATGTACAATACTCTTTGATAATTTATACCATGAACTCTGGTAAGGACTATATTTTGACTTCAACCTTTTTAGTTGTGTAAGTTCAACCGTGAGGCCTTGTTATATTTTATCATATTTTTATGTTAAAATCAACCAAATGAAATTGTTGAGATTTGTTTTGTAAAATGTACAATTCTCTTTGATAATTTATACCATGAACTCTGGTAAGGACTATATTTTGACTTCAACCTTTTTAGTTGTGTAAGTTCAACCGTGAGGCCTTGTTATATTTTATCGTATTTTTATGTTAAAATCAACCAAATTAAATTGTTGAGATTTGTTTTGTAAAATGTACAATACTCTTTGATAGTTTATACCATAAACTCTGGTAAGGACTATATTTTGACATCAACCTTTTTAATTTTGTAAGTTCAACCGCAATGTCTTGTTATATTTATCATATTTTATGATAAAATCAACCAAACCAAATTGTTGAGATGTGTTTTGTAAAATGTACAATACTGTTTGTTATTTTACACCATACACTCTGGTCCCGCCTTCAATCTTTTTAGTTTTGTAATTTCAATAGCGAGATTTTGTTATATTTATCATAGTTTCCATGTAATTCAGCCAACCTTTGAAAATTTGGTAAATCCAACAAGCCATTTTTTTCAGTGTATGTATAATACATGCATAATATACCGTGCGAAGCCGGGGCGGGTCGCTAGTACACTATAATTACACTTCTCTTTTTGTGTCGAGGGATAAAAATTGGGCCAAATGTGTGTCTAAATGTTTTGCGCAAAAACCGGCTGTATAAATATAAAAACATAGTTTGCAGCACGCTTCTGGTATCAGATGTCTTCCGTTTTCCTGTTGAAACTGGTTGCGCGTCCGAATAGCGCGGCGGAGAACCCCTATGACGTCACGCGAGCGACGACTCGCAGCTTTCTACGTAAAGCTGTGTTTTTACATAAAAAGTCTGATTGCATTCAGTCGAGGTCCTAAATACAACCCTCATTGTTGACGACGGAATTTAAAAAAATCCGCTATGGTTTAATAAAATAAAAAAACTAAAATCAAAATAGTATTTTTGCAAACTGGCCGCCAAGGGCTCTTCTACATGTCTTTTTTGAAACTACCAGCGCATTCGGAAAGACCGTCATTGCCAAGAATGCGCCGCAAGAAACTTGTCAGAGTCATTTTTTCAAAATATAATGCAGTAAGAATACTGAAATTCTACTAATTAAATCTATATCTATATCTATACTATATACTATATACTATATTACTATAATATTATAAAGAGGAAAGATTTGTACCTATTTTTGTATGTTTGTATGTTTGTAATGAATAGGCTCAAAAAGTACTGGGCAGATCTGGATGAAATTTGGAACATAGATAGATTATAGTCTGGAATAACACATAGGCTACTTTTTATCCCGGAAAATTGCGTGATTCCCGCGGGATAGCGATAAACGAATTCTACGCAGACGAAGTTGCGGGCAACTGCTAGTACATTTATAAAAGGGATACATAAGGTCCCCGAGCCTTAAATCTTATAAGTCTATAGTAGAGATGTATGAAATGATACTCACACAAACAAAGTAACTAGAAACCTAAATACGGGGGCAGAAGCTAGTATAAAATAAAGTCGCTTTCTCTGTCCCTATGTCCCTATGTATCCTTATATCTTCAAAACTACACAACGGATTTTGATGCTGTTTTTTTTAATAGATAGAGTGATTCAAGAGGGAGGTTTTTATGTATAATTCTACGCAGACGAAGTCGCGGGCAGAAGCTAGTATAAAATAAAGTCGCTTTCTCTATCCCTATGTCCCTATGTATGCTTATATCTTCAAAACTACACAACGGATTTTGATGCGGTTTTTTTTAATAGATAGAGTGATTCAAGAGGAAGGTTATATAAATAAATAAATAAATTATACATATAAACCTTCCTCTTGAATCACTCTATCTATCAAAAAAACTGCATGAAAATCCGTTGTGTGGTTTTGAAGATATTAGCATGCATAGGGACATAGGGACAAAGAAAGCGACTTTGTTTTATACTATGTAGTGATAGTGATATGCGGTATTGGTATTGGTATTGGTAGGGCGACGCCTTCGCGACGGTTCAGTGGGTTACGGCCGTAATTACATTCTAATTCGAATGAATTAATTATCTAATTAAATCCTTAACCTTAAAGATCCATTCAGCTACTTAGTGTTTGTCTATCGCCTGACTGACCCTGATATATTTCTCTGCAATCAACGGCTGTCAGGCAAGGTCGGGTCATTAATACCGTTTAGCTGAGATTGGGATGAGACGCGACTCCATGGGAATGTTGAGCACAGTTAGAACCTTGTCGTTTTTAATGAAACAATCATTCACTATTAAAATGACACAAACGGATAACTCACGTATACAAGACCAGTGAATATCGAATTCAAAATTAAGATAAAAAACAGCAAAGTACATTAAAAAAAAAACAATCGTCTGCTGCAATATTCCAGAAAAGTTCTTAGACATCTTCTTAGGTAGTTCTTATAACATACATACATAAACATACATAAATCTCGTCTATATCCCTTACGGGCTAAACAGAGCCTAAGGTAACAAGACCTACAGGCCACGTTTAGCAAGACACTGAGGGCGTAGAGGTGGAAAGTGGAATCAAAATAGTGATGGGTTGCTAGCATCGCCTATAACATGATTCCTATGATTTTCGCCCATTCTCTCGGGGGTTTTTAGGTATTTTCATAATGGTATTTTCTCTGAGAAGGCTTGTAGGCGGGATTCGCAGCAATGATTTAAGATGAATTTTATGGCAGAATCGTTTAATCCGTCACTACATAGTCACTACGACATAGTATAAAATAAAGTCACTTTCTCTGTCCCAGTGTCCCTATGAAATGAAATGAAATGAAATGAAATGGTTTATTTGCTAGATATGGGTTACAGAATGTGGATGTTATAATAATTTATATTATAAGTGCGCCAATATCTGCTTGAGTTAGCATGCAAAAATATAAAATTTCTAAGTGATTATTATCAATTATAAAAAGATAGAAATTATCCTGGTATTATCAATAATTAAAGTTGACAATCATTCATTACATATCTTCAAATTTGTGGTTTAAAAATTCGTTGATGCTGTAGAAACAGTTTTCAGTCAACATTCTGCGCAGGTTGGTTTTAAATGCGCGATAAGGTAATATTCTAAATATATGTCCCTATGTATGCTTATATCTTCAAAACTACACAACTGATTTTGATGCGGTTTTTTTAATAGATAGAGTGATTCAAGAGAAAGGTTTATATGTATAATACGGGTGCGTAACGATGTATATAAAATTTTTTGGTATAATATTAGTAGCAATAACGCTCATTTGATATAATTATTAAATCATATAACAACACTTAATATATTTACATATGACATAATTATCATTTCTTATAATGATCATTTGATATAATATCATTTAATATAACATTCTTTAAGTATAATGCTTATTTCCTATAATGAACTTATGGTATAACGTTATTTTTATATAAAATACAACAATTGGCATAACCATTATTGATATAATGTATTAGAGACATAATCACAAAACGAACTGCTATCAAAAAGTAGGTTAGGTTAGGTTTAAACTGCGTCCCCCAACAAAAACGAACTGCTATAAAAAATATTTTTGTATGTAAAATGAGCGTTATACCATATAATCGTTATAAGAAATAAGCGTTATACCGAACGATAAATATACGAAATAAATTTATATATTTTAAAATTATACCAAACGTTTATTATACACAATGAGTGATTATACCCTTTGAAATTATATCAAATGTTGATATATCGATAGAAAATATATTAAATATTTTTATATCAATCATTACACACCCGTATAATGGGTGCGTAACGATGTATATAACAATTTTTGGTATAATATTAGTAGCAATAACGCTCATTTGATATAATTATTAAATCATATAACAACACTTAATATATTTACATATGACATAATTATCATTTCTTATAATGATCATTTGATATAATATCATTTAATATAACATTCTTTAAGTATAATGCTTATTTCCTATAATGAACTTATGGTATAACGTTATTTTTATAAAAAGTAGGTTAGGTTAGGTTTGAACTGCGTCCCCCAACAAAAACGAACTGCTATTATATATTATGATTTGTATATAAAATGAGCGTTATACCATATAATCGTTATAAGAAATAAGCGTTATACCGAACGATAAATATACGAAATAAATTTATATATTTTAAAATTATACCAAACGTTTATTATACACAATGAGTGATTATACCCTTTGAAATTATATCAAATGTTGATATATCGATAGAAAATATATTAAATATTTTTATATCAATCATTACACACCCCCGTATAATACATGCATATTATACCGTGCGAAGCCGGGGCGGGTCGCTAGTTATATCATAAAATAACTCTGAGCGTTTTTATGTATAATTCTACGCAGACGAAGTCGCGGGCAGAAGCTAGTTTAATATAAAACAAAAATCGGTAATATGTGTGCGCATCGGCGCTGTCAGGTGAAGCCGAATGTTAGATGATGTTGCGCACCCCCTCTCGCCGAGAGTCCCGACCAATCAGCGCAGCCGTCATTGACGTACAATAAACAACTAGACGCCCAATCAGACCTTTATAACGTTATAAAAAAAAACGATATAATAGCGGTATATATCGTTTGTGTTTAAAATTTCGTTCAAACAAATTCTATATTCCTTCATAACGTTATATCATATCATAACGAAAAGAAAACCGTAACTTTACGAAATAGCGTTATAGACCTTTAAAACGTTATGAAAAAAACGATTTGTCGTTTGTGTTTAAAGAAAACCATAACGTTATGAAATAGCGTTAGGTATAATAACGCTATGAAACTGATTATGAACTACTACTATGATATCAACTTTACGGCCTAGTCCCACGAAACAAATTTGTAAAGTATGTTTTGACAATTCACGAAAACAGTACAGATTTGTCATTGCATATGTTTGTCGCACGTTATATAGAGCGGGTGTTATAGAGTGTAAGAAAGAGATGGCCTATAACGTTATTATATCACTTGCCGAAGTATCGATATATATCGCTATTAATAACGTTATAATGAATACCGCTACAGAATAAATAAAGTTTTATTAAAAAACGCTATTCGGTAATATAACGTACTGAAAAATAGCGCTACCTAAAAACGTTTTATTGAAAAATGCTATTCGATAATCTAACGTTATGAAAAATAGCGTTACGCAAAAATAACGGTAATTAAAGGTCTGGCCCAATCACGCTCAAAAACTGTTCGAAGCAAAAGTCTGAACGACTCGTCTATTGTTCAGAGTTTTTGTTCAGTTGTGTTTCGACCGCGCTTTGATAACAATGTAAGTATATGTCTCTTTCGCACCGTAATCTTACTATTGAGAAAAAAAGAGACAGGCAGGTTTCCAGCGCGTGGCGTCGTGTGATTACTTCTCACGATCCTACGCCATTGATATTAAACATTACTGCCACGAAATAAGGTGTCAATTTGAACGAATATGTTAATGTTATCTGTCTAAGTCGATGTGTTGACACACACAACACGTAGACAAAGCAACTCGGACGTTTCTTGAGGAACCTTTGTTAGCGACTGAGAGTCTAGTTGTTTATTGTAAGTCAATGGCAGCCGTAGATGACGTGATATCGGTGCTGATTGGTTCCCGATGTCTTGATATGTGCAGGGTCGGCGTTGCGTGTTGAAGAATGCATTTTTAAATGTCATGCATTTTAAATATAATATTTTCAATGGAAGCTAACAAAGTAGATAAACGCCAGCAAGCTCTATTTTCAAAATTAGACTAATTTTCGCTGTGACGTTGACCGTGACTCGAATGAGACGGAAATTACTCGCAGCCAATCGATTAAAGCTGATGAGTCAGTCAGTCCGAACTTTTCTTTTTATACTTCTAGCAATAGAACTTCGGCCTTGCCTGCCTCAGTGGCGTGAATGGAACTAGATGCATATTCATTTCGGTATTTACTAGAATTGGCAGGGATTGAAAAATTAACGATTTAACCCATAATTTAACCCATAATTTTGCTACGCGCGGAAACACTGCATAGTATAAAACAAAGTCGCAATAGTAAATATCTATAGCGCCCTGTAAACGATCAAATTGTTTGTCAAACTTTACGTGGCATCAGAGAAATGTGAACGCAACAGAATTAAATGTATGAAACCGATACAGTTCTGATTCGTCACAACACAACACGACAGACAAATGTGAATGCGGCTTAAGTTTTGCACAGTTTATCATCATTGTGCAGTCATTTACGAAAAGCATCATGCCTTCTGCCATGCCTATGAATTAAGAAAAATCTCAACAGCGCGATGCAGGATGGGGCCTGAACTTGAGAGTGACATCTATCGTAAAACATTTGAACTAAAATTACAAATAGCACTATCTGTTGAGAGATTTCAAGTAACTTAAAGTAACAACAAACTGGTATCCTACTTCACTATCACTACATAGTATAAAATAAAGTCGCTATGTCCCTATGTCCCTATGTCCCTATGTATGCTTATATCTTAAAAACTACACAACGGATTTTGATGCGGTTTTTTTAATAGATAGATTCAAGAGGAAGGTTTTTACGTATAATTCTACGCAGACGAAGTCGCGGGCAGAAGCTAGTAACTTAATAATCCCTTACACCGCACAAACACCGCGTTTCAATCCCTCTACGGGATCATTATCAAAGTTTTGTTACAGCTTGGCTTAGTTTGGGGCTAGGTCAATTGGTGTAATTTGTCCCAAGATATTATTATTATTATTACATGCAAACCAACGTCGTAATTCTTAGTAATTTAGTTCCACACATAAAATTCTTGTAAAAACTAAATCAAGGAAACGAGCCCGCTATTTGTGTAACAGTCACTGACGTAAATAACTTTTACTTTGTCTTTTTTACTGTATTCGTGAGTCACGTAATTAATTGTAGAAAAAGTCATTCACGGTTCTAATCAGTTATCTAAAGTTAAAGTTACTGCTGCCACCCCGGAACGACAAATAACGTGATTTGCGGTAAGAGACTGTGTGTTTGTGTGTATATCTGTTACCATTCACTCAAAAACAAGCTGGAAAATTCACAACTATATCAAACCACTAGCTTCGTCTGTATAGAATTCGTTTGTCGCTATCCCGCAGTAATATCGCAATTTTTCAGGATAAAAAGTAGCCTATGTGTTATAATCTAATTATGTTCCAAATTTCATCCAGATCTGTCCAGCCGTTCTCGCGGTAAAGAGTAACAAACATCCATGTATACTTACAAACTTTCGCGTTTATAATATTAGTAGGTTAGTAGGATACATAAGTCTAAAACAAAGTCACTTTCAGCTGTCTGTATGTTCCTATGCTTAGATCTCTTAAACTACGCAACGGATTTTAATGCGGTTTTTTTTAATAAGAATTATACATATAAACCTTCCTCTTGAGTCACTCTATCTATAAAAGAACCGCATCAAAATCCGTTGCGTAGTTTTAAAGATCTAAGCATATAGGGACAGACAGATTGCAGAAATTTACTTTGTTTTAAACGTACGTACATACATACCGTCACGCCACTTTCCCACAGGGGTAGGCAGAGACTACTTTGTTCCACTTAGTACGATCCTAACATACTTCTTTCGCTTCATCCACATTCATCAATCTCTTCATACATGCGCGTCGGTTTCGGGTCCTGACCTGTCTTTTTTTCAAAACGTCTCCTATTTGGTCTCGACGTCCGTCTAGGCCTTCCCCTCCCAACGCACCTCACACTCCCCATATAGATCTGTCTAGTTAGTTTAGTCTACTTTCATCCATCCGCTCTACGTGACCAAACCAACTAAGCATACTTTTCTATCCTAGTCACTATATCCTCTTTCACACCCGCACGTTCCCTTATCACACTATTCCTTATTCTATCTTTCAGTGATACACCTTCCATACTTCTTAACGGTCTCATTTCTACTATGCAGTGATAGCAGACGAAGTCGCGGGCTGAAGCTAGTTCTGGGGTGATGTAAGATACATCGTAAAAGCACAAGGATTATAAATAATCGATAATATGGTCAACCGTAGACGTCTTCGAGCGCTGCGTGAGGTTTCATCACAATTGTCAATATTTACATATCAAATCTATAAAACTAGTAATCAAAAAACACCGTCACAGCTAAGGGAATTCCACAAGGAAATAATACATACATAATACATGCATAATAAATCGGTAACAAGACCAAGTTTAGCATGATTGTGGGCGTATAGGTGGAAGGAATCAAAATAGTGATGGGTTGCTAGCATCGCCTATAACATGATTCCTAAGATTATGGCCCTCCCTCGATGGGCTTTTACGTGCGCGGGAAGAGAAGCAACTGGTACATTCTATGTTTTTTCTTTGCTCCCAGACTAGTACCTATGGAAGAAAATAATACGTGGGAGTAAAGAAAAAACAGAATGTACCAGTTGCTCTTTCCGCGCATGGTAAAAGCCCAGGGAACGGGCGAAAATGTTAGGAAGCATTTTATAGGCGAAGCAACCCATCACTATTTTGATTCCTTCTTCCTATACGCCCACAGTCATGCTAAACGTGGCTTAGGTCTTGTTGCCCTGGGCTCAGTCTAACCCAGTGGCGTAACTATAGGGTGGCAGGGGTGGCAAAATGCCAGGGACCCTAGCTCTACGGGGCCCGAACTGGCTTGGTTTAGAGCACAGAAGGGGCGCTGATGCACTTCTTTATATTGAGGAAAGAGCCATCTGACGAATTTGCCGCAGCCCCAGACGTTATAGTTACGTCACTGGTCTAACCGGTAAGGAATAAAGACGTGATTTATGTATGTGTTTAATTAAATAATACGTAAATGAATCTATTGTTTTGAAATGTTTGTATGCGGTGAGTTAAGGAAATAATGTGTATTTGAATCACGTATTATATTTATATATAGCAAATTGAACACACGACATATAGAATCGTAAACACAAACAGAATATACACGATGTGTGGCGTCGTAGTCATTTGATACATACATACATATATCACGTCTTTAATCTATATATCTCTACTATAGACTAATGTAATTTAAGGCTCGGGGACCTTATACATCCCTTTTATAATGTACAACTTAAGTAGAATTTAAGTATTCTCACTGTATTTTATTTTGAAAAAATGTATTTCTGCCAAGTTTCTTGCGGCGCATTCTTGGCGGACAATTTGCAAAATTAAAATTTTGATTATTCCTTACGGGATAGACAGAGCTTAAGGTAACAAAACCTTAAGGCCACGTTTAGCATGATTGTAGGCGTATAGGTGGAAAGGGAAATCAAAATAGTGATGGGTTTCTAGCACCGCCTATAACATGATTCCTAAGACTTTCGCCCGTTCCCTCGATGGGCTTTTACGTGCGCGGGAAGAGGTTTTGAGAGGCTCTATCTACTTACGAACTTCGCTGTGCCAAGAACAACTCTATGTCTATGAATTACAATTCACATTTTACCAATATTCATCATACCTATGCGGATAATGGCCCTTATAGACGAGCATGTGAAACAGGTCCTTTCGACCCCCAAACGCTCTAACAGAATGTTATTTATCAGATCTTATGTACCCTATGACGCACAGACTGAAAGTTTTCGAAATACTTTCCCGCAGTGAACGTGTTAAGTTCCTGCTATGCTATGATGACGTCTCTGTCTGTTACGTAGTAGTAATAAATATTTATTATATTAGTATTAAAACAGTTATATTGTTCTTTTCGAAGGCTGCACGCCATTCGGTAGTTGAGTTTCCGCCGATTCTACGAAGACCTACGTCGGTTTTGTGATTTATTTAGATGACTAATACAGCGGTAAAGTGAATGGTTAATAAGGAAAAACCGGCCAAGGGCGAGTCGGACTCGCTCGCCAAGGGTTCTGCGCAGTAAGGGAAATGTATCTAATCTACGTACGTAGAAGCTCCGATGTCTGGCTTCTAGATAAGCGTTGCCAGATTCTGGAATTGTTCCCCGTTTAGTGGATGTCCACGATGAAATTCCCCCAAATTCGAATTTACCTCAATGCACCATAAGTATCACGTCCCGTATTGTTACACACGGTAACCCTTGATCCTTTGTTTATTCCACAAAATCTAAGATTGTAATTGCGTCATGCAGCTGATTAATTTGACTTTGTGTTGATTACTGTTAATTGAACAAATTAATTGTCACGATGTTTGCTTACATCATACACGTCCCATACTAGCAGTGGCGTAGCTAGGTAACCAGGGGCCCTGGTGCAAATAAAAAAATGGGGCCCCACTACTATCTAAACTGGTTACGTTTTAATAATAGTTCGATCGAGATTTTCTGGTAAGGATTCGAGGGCCCTCTGAGCTTGAGGGCCCCGGGGCACTGCCCCGCCTAGTCCCTAGGTAGATACGACACTGCCACTAGTATGATACTAGCTGTTGCCCGCGACTCCATCTGTGACGACAGCTTATCGTTATCGCGGGAACTATGCGATATTCGCGGATAAATACTATCCTATGTTCCCCGGGACTGCGACTATGTCTGTATCATACATACATAAATAACGTCTTTATCCCTTACGGGGTAGACAGAGCCTAAGGTAACAAAACCTTAAGGCCACGTTTAGCACGATTGAAATTGTCTGGGTAACTGATTGAAAGTACAACGCCATCAGAAAACAATTATTTTTAAACAGTTTGGTGTTTGCTCTAGGTACCTAGTGTATATGTAGATTTCAGAGTTGTTACGGATGCAAAAATTTAGACATCCGCGGATGCAGATGCGGATGCGGATTATTAGAAGTTCACATCCGCGGACGCGGATTTAAGAATAAGAATAAGAATAAGAAAACTTTAAAAATAACTTTGAAAATTGGATGCGGATGCGGATTTTGGGATTTTAAAAGGATAATTATTTAAATTTTAAATGCATAATAATACTTATTAGTGCATAATAGTATTTATGTAAACAAACGCGAAGCACGTGCCACTCTAGCCCCGCCCACTTTCTTAACATGTAGGTACTTGTCGAGTCCTGTTGATGTGAATCTGCATCCGTAAAAACTCCGCATTGATTGATGCGGATGTGAATGCGGATGCAGATGTCTGAATTAATGCGAATATTCCGCATTTACGGATGCGGATGCGAATATTCGTAACACCCCCTGTAGATTTGCTTAGTGCGTGCCCGACTCGCGCTTGGCCGACGCGTGGGCTCGACGCCGTGCGTGTATAAGCGCTATAACGGGCTTATCTTTATGGTTTAGTTTCGCGTGACCTTCGCGATTGCATCTTGGATTGTTTTTGAGAATTAATGTGCCTCAGTCAAGGGCAGAAATAACGTGCAGGCCTAACCTACGTCTTAATTTTTTTTTTATATGAATAGGAAGGCAAACGAGCAAGTGGGTCACCTGATGGTAAGTGATCACCACTGCCCATAGACACCCGCAACCCCGGAGGGATTGCAGATCCGACTCAATTCCGATTTAGTTAGAAAGAAAGAAATATTTAATTCTCAACAACATATATATAAATTCTATTATTCTTCCATACTGGTCTGGGAGCATAGGAAAAACCCAGAATGTACCAGTTGCTTCTCTTCCCGCGCAGATGGTAAAAGCCCATCGTGGGAATGGGTGACAGTCTTAGGAATCATGTTATAGGCGATGCTAGCAACCCATCACTATTTTGATCCCTTTACAGCTATACGCCCTTAATGATACTAAACGTGGCCTTAAGGTTTTGTTACCTTAGGCTCTGTCTACCCCGTAAGCGATAAAGACGTGATACATGTATGTATGTACATAAATCATGTCTTTATGACGCATAGTACAACTGCGAAACAATTCAGTGTGAAGTCCGCTTGGGGACTTCAAGCCCTCTCATTCTGAGAGGAGGCCTTTGCCCAGCAGTGGCGTATGTAGATGAATGATTTTGGACCATCATAAACACGTGTAAGCGGTCGTCATACATACATACACATACACAAATCACGTCTTTATCCCTTACGGGGTAGACGAGCCTAAGGTAACAACACCTACAGGCCACGTTTAGCAAGACACTGAAGGCGTAAAGGTGGAAAGTGGAATCAAAATAGTGATGGGCTGCTAGCCGCATCGCCTATGACATGATTCCTATGATTTTCGCCCATTCCCTCGATGGGTTTTTACCATTTGCGCGGGATGAGAAGCAACTGGTACATTCCGGGTTTTTCCTTTGCTCCCAGACCAGCATAGAAGTATAGCGGTCGTCATGTGTTTTAAAATCAATACTTTCAATACCTCATACAATCTTATTAACTACATAATGCTATTACAGGCATCTTAGGCTGATACTACGAGTATCTCAGCCCGGGCAGTACGAGAGCGCATGAGGTTACCCGTCTCTTTCTAGAACGAACTGTAAGAAAGAGACGGGCGAACTATGTGCGCTCGCGTTCTAGACTGCCTGGGGTGCGCGTCGGGTTACCGTCGCGTGTGAAACCGGTGCACCCTGGGCATCGTTTAATGATTTCCCTGGCAGTTTTTGAAGGACATTGTCCGTTGGCTAAGAGCTAACAGCGGGGTATTTTGTGTTATATCACAAAATCTTCTCCTTCTTCTTCTTCTTCTTCTTCTTCTTCTGTATTGTTTTGTACTGATTTGTGGTGTTCAATAAAGAGTATTTGTATTGTATTGTATTGTTGTATCTTCCACGCTGGTCTGGGAGTAAAGAAATAACATAGAATGTACCAGTTGCTTCTCTTCGCGCACGTAACCCATCGAGGGAGTGCGATCTTAGGAATCATGTTATAGGCGATGCTAGCAACCCATCACTATTTTGATTCCCCTTTCCACCTATACGCCCTTAATCAACCAAACGTGGCCGGGTTTTGTTGCCGTAAGGGATGAAGACGTGATATATGTATGTATGTATGTAATAGATGCTAAATTAACTGTCTGGTCTACGTCTGGCGTGTTTGTTCGAACCTGACATGAGAGGTATTATTAGAACTGCTCCGAGATATGTGACCAGGTGGTTTGGTCAGCTTGAACAATTGCAAAGGTTTGTCGCAATTACAAGCGTTTTATTACCACTATGTATGTAATTTTCAAGAAAGAAAGAAAGACACACAAATATAAGAGAATATACAATTTTATACATTTTTTTTAGGGGTCTCAGCACCGAATATAACTTTGTCCCTTTCGGTGTCGACCCTTGGTCTGTGGGGTCCTACCGCTATTAGCCTCTTCAGAGATATTCCGAAGCTAATAGACGCTACGGGTTACAGAGCTGGCTTCCTTGGACAGCGTGTTAGTGTCGCTGTCAGGGGGAATGCTGCCAGCGTCTGCGGAACTACGCCACGGAGGCCCCTCCTTTTCTAATTATTTTATTTTAAGATTAGTTTTAGTTTAGTTTTTAAATCATTTTTAATTTAATAGTTCAATTTGTTTTGATTCCGGTTAATTTTGTGTATCCTATTAATTTTAATTTTATAGAAAAGAAACAAGAAATAAAAACACAGACATGAAAAATAGATCATCAGCGTTGTCTCTTCGCAAAAGTGAAACGGTCGCTGGCTCAGCATTACGCTGACGTGTTAAGCAATTGGTACATTCTATGTTTTTCATTTGCTCCCAGACCCAGTCAGTTTAACCCAGAGTTAAAGGGATTTTTGTCACACCCAGTGTTTATAAGTTAAACAATAATTACGTACAAATTCACCTTGAGACGGCGGATAAATATTATTCTTGTGAATAAAACCTATTAAGTTCAAAAGAATATTATAATTATTTTCTCACGAACCACAATGGCGTATCGTTTCAGAGCCAATTGAATATTTTATGTTTTTAATATACTTCCTTCACAAAGTAGCGTAAAATACTCAGAATAAACCTCTTTGTAAGAAACATAAAACTGCAAGGGCAAGGTAGCTACTGCCACATAAAACATACATAAATCCAAATTTCTAAACGAAACTGAATATTAGAGCACAGAAAAATCCGAAAAGTATATCTATGGCCGGGAATCAAACCTGGATCCTCGTCATTCCATGATGCACTACACCCCTACACCACCCATAACACTACTTTACTTTTCGGATTTTTCTGTATTCTAATTTTCAGTGCCGATTAGAAATTTAATTACTAACGGTAAAACCCTAAAAGTAAATAAAAAAAATCATGAAGTAAAAAATACCCCCGACACGGCGCGTTTCGATCCCTCTACTGGATCATCCTCAAAGAGTGTTCGAGCGCAACTGTCAGCCATGCAAACCAACGACGTATTAATTCGAAAATATAATCGACTCACATCAATATATTTCCAAACTAGCCTATTTATTTTTAACTAGCTTCTGCCCACGACTTCTTCCGCGTAGGATTAGAAATTAACATGTTTATCGCTATCCCGCGGGAGCTATGCAATTTTCCGGGATAAAAAGTAGCCTATAACATGGCCGGTGATTTTAAAATTCGCATCAAAATCCGTTCAGCTGTTTTCACGCGATGCGCTCACAACATACAGACAAGCAGATAAACAGACAAATATTCTAAAAACGGTTGGAACGTTCAGTTATCGATACTAAGTATCGCCAGCGAGTTTTTTTAAAAATCTTCAACTAGCTTCTGCCCGCGACTTCGTCTGCGTAGAATTATACATAAAAACCTTCCTCTTGAATCACTCTATCTTTAAAAAAACTGCATCAAAATCCGTTGTGTAGTTTTGAAGATATAAGCATACATAGGGACATAGGGACAGAGAAAGCGACTTTATTTAATACTAGCCTTGCGTCCGCAGCTTCGCCCGCGATAAATTAATTTTCCCGTAGGAAAAGGTATTTTCCCGTGGTAAAAAGTAGCCTATGTCACTCAGTGATAATGTTGCTTTCTAACGGCAAAAGAATTTTTGAAATCGGGCCAGTAGTTTCGGAGCCTATTCAATTCAAACAAACAAACAAACAATCAAATCTTTCCTCTTTATAATATTAGTATAGACTATGTAGTGATGTATGTACATATGTATTTGGTGGGGTGTTCTTTACGAGGACAAGGCGAAGGTTCCTCCCCGGACGCCAGCCTTGACCCGACCCCGGCGCTGGGAACGACCTCACAGTTCACCCGCAGACGCAGACAGACAGACGTGGGAATACAACACAACAACAAGGTTGCGAAACAGACGCAAAGATCGCGAATTATAACGATCTGACCCGCGGCAAAGGTTGCTTAGGTTGCCCGTGACATCTGTCAAGCGCGAGTCGGGTTTAAATATAATAGTTTTAGACTAGCTTTTGCTCGCGACTTCGTTCGCGCAGAATCAAATATACATACATAGGTAGGGGGGCGTCCATTAATTACGTGAGGCATTTTTAAGGATTTTTTGACCCCCCCCCCCCTTCCCCCCTTGGTGAGATGTCGTAAGATTTTTCTCGACCCCCCTACCCCATTCTCACGTGAGATTTTTCAAAACTTGTACTTTGGGTATAAAAGTCGACCAAAATAAATGAAGCATCGGGTGACCAGAGGGCTGGTTTCTTCTTAGCACAAAGGGTAAGCATTGCCATCCAACGCGGCAATGCTGCCAGCCTTCTGGGCACCATGCCACCGGGCAGTGATTTGGGGCAACTTTTTTATTTATAGCTTTATAACAATTTGTTTTATAATTAGTAGTAGTTTTAGTTTTAGTATCTCTGCGTTATTTTTAAGTTGTGACTGTTTTATTACGATTTGTTTTTCTTTTCCAATATTTTTATTGATAGATTGTGAGTTAGTATATATATATAGGTTCTTATTATTAATTTTAGTAGGTACGTCACAATCTGCCGGGGTCCAGCATACAATATTTAACCTTACAAACTAAGTGCTCAAAGTTAACAGAATAGGTACTTTATGTAATATGTTAATTAGAAGATTGGAATGTCGCACATGAATCAACAATTATAATAATGTCACAACAAAAAAAAAAAAAAGTATTGAAAGAAAGAAAGAAAGAAAGAGAAAGAAAGAGAAACTAAATAAATGAAAAAAAAAAAAAAAAAAAAAAGAAACATTTATTTACACATATTCGATACACGTAGATATAAAATAAACAACCAAACAATTTCTAGACAAATATAATTGTGTCAGATTTGGTCATATTTTATTCAAGACACGTTTTTTATTTTCATACAACTTTAATTTAACTTAATTTTCACGCAGTTTGACACCATTTTCTGCTAAAAAAAAATTACGTGATATTTGCCAAGACCCCCCTCTCCCCCAAGTGAGATTTAGTAAGATTCGGCTCGACCCACTCCTCTAAAGACCACGTTTAGCGTGATTGTGGGCATATGGGTAGAAAGGGGAATGAAGACAGTGATGGGTTGCTAGCCTAAAAAAATAATGCAATGTTATATTTTATTTACAGTGGCGCTACGCAACCGGCACCGAGCGCCTGGCGACCTGCCTGGGCGTGGTCTCCAGCTTCCTCTGCTCCTGCGGCCTGGTGCTGGCCGTGCGCATCTACGGGGAGCTGACGGCGCTGCTGGTGGCGAGGCACCGCGCCGCGCGCGCGCTGCCGCCAGCCCTGCTCGCGCTGTTCGGGGGAGGCCGCTCCGTGTAAGCTACCCACAGCTAGTGCTGGCGCTAGCCGCAGCATGGGGAGCTGGCGCCAGCACCGCTCGCGGTGTTCGTGAGGGGTCTTCTATCACCATCATCAGTCTTTCCCATAAACCAGTAAAAGAACACAGGGGTACTGGTACGGGATTGATTGGTAACACCGTCTTCAGTGGCGTAACTATAACGTCTGGGGCTGCGGCAAATTCGTCAGATGCTCCTTCCTCAATATAAAGAAGAGCATCAGCGTCCCTTCTGTGCTCTAAACCAAGCCAGTTCGGGGCCCCGTAGAGCTAGGGGCCACCCTATAGTTACGCCACTGACTGTCTTACTTGCTAATCCTTCCGTCTAGCAGCAGTGCTTGCGCTGTTGTGTTCCGGCATGGAGAGTAAGATAGTCGGTGAAATTACTGGCACATCAGGTTTGTATCTTAGCCTTCTAGACGACGCTTCTGCAATCCTCTAATGTTGCGGGTGTACAGTAGCGTAACAATAGAGTGGCAGGGCTGGCAAAATGCCACGGGCCCCCGACCCGAGAGGGCCCCGGCCCAAGAGGCCGCGAGCTCAAAAATATCAAAATGAAACTGAGTACAACGTGACGATTTTTACTGATAGAGCCCCATCAAAAGAATTTGCCACGGGCCCCATGTGGTATAGTTACGCCACTGCGGGTGTCCTAAAGTTATGATGCTCACATACTATCAGAGATGGTTACTGTTACAGACGGACAGTGGTATCGTAGTAATGGTAGGGAACCTTAAAATATACGCCTGAGGACTAGTCCTCAGCTAGTCTAGCTAGCTAAAGTGACACCTTTAACTTTCCAGAGCTGACGGCAACCGGTCTCTCCACATGGACGCGCTGGTGGAGGACTCGGTGGCGTTCGCGCTGGCGAGCGTGGCCATCATGGCGGCGCAGCTCACCGCCGCCGCGCTGGCCGTCACGCTGGCCAACTGGGCGGCCGCTAGGATGGTCAGTAGCTAGCGCTGGTCGGGAGAGTGATAGTAGTGATACATAGAAAAAAAACTTTACGACAAGCATGGATTGGACGGTTAATATTATAGTGGTGCTGGTGTTTTATGATAGAGGGTCGTGGATTTCAGAATAATCGGATTCTCTGCGATATTTCGGGATATGGATATCATATTGACCGTAGTAGTTACCTAATTATCCTCAACCACGTCAAACTCATACACCTCTCTTTTTGCGTCTGTGGTTAAAAACGCTATGATTCAAACACACTCACTCGGTCGGCTTATCCCACAGGTATCCCGGATGCGCTGGCGGCTCCTCAGTTCCGTGCTTCGCCAAGAGATGGCGTTCTTCGACACCAACACCACGCTCAACTTCGCCTCCGCGCTCACAGAGTAAGTTTCCACAAATTGCCACTAGAGGCGCTAGTGTCGCGTGAGGACCAATACCTTTCACTTTTTACTGGTTTTGGCGGGCTTCGTGACATCACTACATAGTATAAAACAAAGTCGCTTTCTCTGTCCCTATGTCCCTATGTATGCTTATATCTTCAAAACTGCACAACGGATTTTGATGCGGTTTTTTTAATAGATAGAGTGATTCAAGAGGAAGGTTTTTATGCATAATTCTACGCAGACAAAGTCGCGGGCAGAAGCTAGTAAATTATAATTTCTTTCATTTACTTGTTGACAAGTGATCTCTTTATATGCAAATATGGATTATTTGGCAATGAATGTGAACGCTTTGAAAGCGGCGGCATAGCTACTCGATATGACGATAGTTATTTAAAATTAATAAACTTAATGAGATTCAAGATTTAAAACTTTGTTTCGGCGCCGATCTTATAAAGTCGCCTTTGACAGCTACCTCTGGACCTTAGTCAACAGTGGCGCCAACTGGTGAGCACAGAAACGATAGTCCCCATTCTATGTTGTCATCCTCTCCAGCCCTTAGTCTTACTGCTGGGCACAGGCCTCTTCTCAACATGAGAGGGCGAGCTATAGTTTCCACGCTGTGCACGAAGCAACTGGTACATACATACATTCCATGTTTTTCCTTTGCCCTCACCAGCATGGTTGCATGTATGTGATTTTTACGACTATTAGTTATGTTTTACAATGATTTAAGGGGCAGTCCATTAATCATGTGATGTTTTTATAGCACTTTATACCCCCCCCCTCCCCATTGGTGATCGTGGCGAGGTTTAAAACTACCCTCCCCCTTCCCCATCCAAAATCAAGTGTACCTACAAAGAATTAAAAAAAAAAATAGAACATTATCTTTAAATACAGGTATAAAAGGCGCGGGGACTTCGTTCGTTGCCCGGCAACGGCGAGTCAAGATCACACAACACGCCGCTTTTCGGTTTAAAAATCGCGCGTTTGACGAATAAATAAATACAAGTGACATCTTGCTACAAACCCTTGAGATATTTCGTGATTTTTGCCGAACCCCTCCCCGCTTTCGGAACCTCACGTGATTAATGGACGGCCCCTAACCTTTCCCGCAGAGACATGGACAAATTCCGCGCCGGCGTGGGAGAGCACGTGGTGATGACGTCGTACCTGATCGGCTCCGTCATCGCGGGCGCCGGGCTCTCGCTCTACTACGGCTGGCAGCTCACGCTGGTCGGGCTGGCCGTGGTGCCCATAGCTATACTGGTCGCCGCCACCGTGGCTAAGGTAATCATCTGTTGCTGCGACACTACCGCCACCTAGTATCGATTAGATGAACTGCTATAACCAAATACAGGATGCTAGAAAGTCGGATCGATTATTTGCATCGTTGTTAATTAGTTTAAAGCATACTTAATTACAGTATCTAATGCAAGGATGATTATCTTTGGAGGGTAATTGTAATTATTATTTTCGTATGAAAAAAAAACACAATACATAAATAATTGATGTTTTTAATTGCTTCCTAGGTAATTAACTACATACCCTGAAAATATCCGCGCCTAACTTTCTAGCACTTACATATATAGAGGTAACATGCCAAGTAATCTATGCCTAAACAATTTTTTTACATTAGAAAGAAGATGAAGCAATCCTGATCTGACTTTTTTATAATTGAAAACCCTTGGAACTGGTGTTCTAGTGAATAGGGGGTTAGTGTGACAGGGTTCAAGTCTTAAATAGCTACGTAGAAAATGCAGTCTTATACCCCTGTTCATTAGGACCCTAGGAATATAGTGATTTGTTTATTTATGATTCTGTGTTCCATTAAAAATTTAAACACCCCACACGCATTAATATCGAGTATTACGTAAATAAAAAAATCTCTCCTCCGTTTTTTGACCGTAACCGTAACCTTATTACCACTCTAATTAGTTTCCTCCATGAGTGTAACACCTCCACCGTCCATATACAAGTGAACCTCTCTTGCAGTACCAGACACGGTGTTCGGCGGACGAGGTGACGGCGTACGGGACGGCCGGCCGCGCCGCCGAAGAAGCCCTGGCCGCCATCCGAACCGTGCGGGCGCTGGGCGGCGAGGAGTCCGAGGTGCAACGGTGAGCACACTGGCGCCCTCTAGCCTTAAAACTACAAACGTTTACCGCCATCTAGCGGCAGTTTTGGTACTTTTACAACGTCGAGCTAGCTAGAGCGCCATCTGCGCTACCGTAGCGGGTTTTTGTATAACTACTCTCTTCTCCGATCCCTCTTGTACAGAGCCGGTAGTGGTGTGTTAATTGGCCTTCCATAATTCGTTTTTTGCGCAGGTAGATTAAAACTAAATGGATATGTAATTCACTTTTCTACTCAACGAAATAGCATAGTCATGTGAAATAGCAGCTTGTGATGATTTATTATTCCGGCAATTAATCTGCCCTCTGCTTTGGTTATTTCAAATTAGTGAGCGAATTTAGTCTTCCATCAGCACTTATTTAAATAACGTCGCAGGACGAGAGATGGCGCTGTATTCAACGATAGATAAGTACTAACGAAAAAATCAAAATTTTCACTTCTTGATTTTTTATGTTTAATTAGTGCCAATGGAAAGCCTTGCACAAGGCCCTTTTTAAATCTGGTTGGGTTGATATGCCATTGTCAGTGCTTGTGTCTCCAGCTACAAGCGGCTGCTGGTGCCGGCGACGGCGGCGGCGACGCGCCGCGGCGGCTGGGCCGGCGCCGGCGCGGGGCTGGGCTGGCTGCTGACGTACTCCCTGAACGCCGTGGTCTTCGCGTACGGCACCACGCTGTGCGTGCGCGACATGAACCTGCCGCCGGAGCAGCAGGAGTACCACCCCGGTATCATGGTTACTGTGAGTAGCATCATAAGCATCATAAGAGCCTGTACACGTCTAACTGCTAGGCACAGGCTTCTCAGAATGGCGGATTAGTAGGCAGTAGGCTTATTATTTCTTCTTCTTCTTATTTGAGGCGTTTCAAGCCGTTATAGCGACGACAACTTCGCCAATGTCAAAGTAACAAAAATTATGATTAAAAAATCTTGTGACAAAATGTCGGCAACGTTGTACGGTAATGGTCAAAGACCATCCCCCCCTGTCGGGCTCTTAGCCAACGGTCAATGATATCCCTCAGAAACTGCCAGGAAATCATTAGCCGAAGCCCAGGGTGCACCGGATCAAGCACTGCTCTTCCCCCCGGACGGATCCAAAAAGAAACCGCAGCTCTTGACCACACGTGGAGGTAACCCGACTCGCACCCCGGCTTATTATTTAACTCGTGTACATTTTGTCAGTTCTTGTATGAATGTGACAGCTAGCTGATTCCGATGCCAATTGTCAGCCCATACGTGAACTGTCAAAATGAACACGATGGCGATTGCGAGCGAGTTAGATACTAAACCTACGGGGGACAAATGCCCCATATGTGTCATATGTCAAGTGAAGTTCGATTGCGCCTGACATATCTGGTGACATCGCGCGAGTTATGTAACGTATCGTACGTGATACACGTTTCGCGCAACGTTGCCAATAATGTCGAGCGAAGTCCGGCAACGTTGCACCACTTGTCCCAATGTCGCTCACCATTGGTCCCCTAATAATAGGACGGAAACTGTAGCGACCCCAGCGCCACCTAGTTGCCCTCTACGTAACTACTACGACGCGCGATTAGCTAGCGACAGTTCTAATGACAGCTGTCACATCGTTCTGCATCCCGCTAACGAAGACTCTCTTCTTCCTTGGGACTTCGATCCCCAGGCATAACGTCTGCCTGGAGAGAGATCTCTTTATTGTGGCACTCCTCACATTGCTGGCCCGGGCGTGATGTGAATAAAACCTCTTTGGCTGTACTAGTTGTATCTGACTGATTTTGATACTATTAAAAAGGTAACATTTCACACTACCCTCTACTCTACCACCAGTGGCGTAACTATAACGTTTGGGGCTGGCAAATTCGTCAGATGGGGCTCCTTCCTCAATATTAAGAAGTGCATCAGCGTTCTGCTCGAAACCAACTCAGTTCAGGCCCCGTAGAGCTAGGGGCCCCTGGCATTTTGCCACCCCTGCCACCCTATAGTTACGCCACTGACCGTCTTACTTGCCAATCCTTCCGTCTAGCAGCAGTGCTTGCGCTGTTGTGTTCCGGCATGGAGAGTAAGATATTCGGTGAAATTACTGGTTCAGGTTTGTATCTTACTCCAGGTCCTGTTCTGCACGTTCATGGCGTCCCAGAACATCGCCATGTGCCACCCCCACCTTGAGCTGTTCGCGGCTGCGCGCGGCGCCGCCGGCTCGCTCTACCAGCTGCTGGAGCGCCGCTCCAAGATCGACGCCATGCTGGAGCGGGGGGAGCGCCCCGAGCGGCTGCGGGGGGAGGTCGCGTTTGAAGACGTGTACTTCAACTACCCTTCCAGGCCTGACGTCAAGGTGCATACATATCTTTACATATTCCGCCTTATGAAATGAAATGAAATGAAATGAAATGAAAATTTATTTTTGCAAATTGGCCGCCAAGGGCTCTTTTACATGTCTTTTTGAAACTACCAGCACATTCGGAAAGACCATCATTGCCAAGAAGAATGCGCCGCAAGAAACTTGGCAGAAAGTAATTTTTTCAAATAAAAATACAGTAAGAATACTTAAATTCTACTTACATTAAATACATTTATATAAGGGATTTATAAGGTCCCCGAGCCTTATAATTAATCTATAAATAGTAGAGATGTATAAAGTCTCTACTGGTCAAAAAAATAAAAAACAAAAAAAATAATAATGATAGTAAGTTCAGTGGAGGTGTAAAACGCCTCCACCGTCAAATAAACTAATTGGAGATGTCTCCAATGTCGCAGGAAAAAAAATATATAAAACAAAATTATGAACTATACATTTCATGTCAAGTAAGTAACCAATAAGCTTTTGGATTCCGAAGGCAAGCTTACGTCTGCCGCCCCCAATGTTAGAGTCAGTGTACGAGTTTGTACCGGTCGCTGTCGAGACAGCGGGTCCCTGGGGCTCGGAGGCAAAGGAGCTCTTCAGGGAGCTGGGCCGCAGACTAAAAGACAGGGGCTGCGATCCCCGCTCTGGTTCGTGGCTGGTTCAAAGGGTTGCCATTGCAGTACAAAGAGGCAACGCGGCCAGCATAATGGGTACCTTTGAACCAGGCACGAAACAAGGGGACATTTTTTAGGCTAATTTTTAATAATTTTTAACATAATTTACTTTTAATCAACTTTTACATATACATCTATACATAGCTTTTATAAATGCCATTTGTTGCCTACTTGCGACCCGTTCCGTTGGAAGTCTTAGAATAGATGGTATTATCATTTTACTAATACAGAAGGTCAGGTCAAGGGTACTGGAAACCGACGAGCATGTACAATACAATACAATACAAATACTCTTTATTGAACACCACAAATCAGTACAAAGCAATACAGAATCAAAGAACAAAGTAGGCAATAGGCGGTCTTATCGCTTAATAGCGATCTCTACCAGACAACCAATAAGATAGAGAAATAAATTGGATACAGTTTAAGCAGTGTAGGCATGTATGAAGAGATTGATGAATGATAAAGCGAAGTTCTGTCAGTTTCGTAGCAAGTAGCCTCTGCCTGTTCTTGTGGGAAATTACATCATCTGGGGGCACGGTAGTGCCCCCGCCAAGTCGAGCAAAAAAAGCGGCACGGCCGTACCATCTTTTCTCGAAGCAGTTCAGGCCATTTTCGACCCCCCTTTAACTTCGTTGTGCACATGCACATGCACATGCATAAATCACGTCTTTGTCCCTTACGGGGTAGACAAAGCCTATGGTATTTAGCAAGATTGTGGGCGTATAAGTGGAAAATGGAATCAAAATAGTGATGGGTTGCTAGCCTCATCGCCTATAACATGATTCCTATTATTTTCGCCCATTCCTTCGATAGGCTTTTACCATCTGCGCGGGTAGAGAAGCAACTGGTACATTCTATGTTTTTCTTTGCTCCCAGACCATCATGGAAGAAACTTCTTCTTTGGAACTTCGTTGTGGATATGTAATTTGTCTGTAATATATGTATCTAATCCAAGTCCCCTCCCCCCCCCAGGTGCTCCGCGGCTTCACCCTCCGCGTGTCCCCCGGCGAGACGGTCGCCCTCGTCGGCGGCTCCGGCTGCGGCAAGTCCACGGCGCTACAGCTGCTGCAGCGCCTGTACGAGCCGAGCGGCGGCAGCGTCAGCGTGGACGGCCGGCCGCTGCACGAGCTGAACACCACGCACTACCGGAGGAGCATAGGTGACTAGCGGGGCGAGGTCGCACATAGCTGGCTGTAGCGGGGCGAGGTCGCACATAGCTGATTATAGTGGGGCGAGGTCGCTCATAGCTGATTATAGCGGAGCGAGGTCGCACTTAGCTGACTACAGTGGGGCGAGGTCGCACCACACAACTGATGATAGCGGGCGGGGTTGCACATAGCTGACTATATCGGGGTGAGGTGCACATAGCTGACTGTAGGGGGGCGAGGTCGCACATAGCTGACTATAGTGGGGCGAGGTCGCTCATAGCTGCTTATAGTGGGGCGAGGTCGCACATAGCTGACTGTAGCGGGGCGAGGTCGCTCATAGCTGACTGTAGCGGGGCGAGGTCGCACATAGCTGACTATAGCGGAGCGATGTCGCTCGTGTTGGCTGTAGCGGGGCGAGGTCGCACATAGCTGACTGTAGCGGGGCGAGGTCGCACATAGCTGACTATAGTGGGGCGAGGTTGCTCACAACTGATTATAGTGGGGCGAGGTCGCTCGTAGCTGCTTATAGTTGAGCGAGGTCGCTCATAGCTGATTAGTAAGAAAGTCTTAGTAATCATGTTATAGGCCATGCTAGCAACCCATCACTATTTTGATTTCCCTTACCATCTATACGCCCTTGAGATTTTGTTACCTCAGACGAGATATATCATCATCATCATCATCATCAGCCTATGTTAGTCCACTGCTGGACATAGGCCTCCCCTAATGAGCGCCATAGCGTCCTGTCTTTAGCTTGACGCATCCAGCATCTACGTGATAGACGTGATATATGTATGTAAACCATGCAGCTGAGTTAACAGCCGGTTGTGCGCAGGCGTGGTGGGCCAGGAGCCGGTGCTGTTCGGCGGCACGGTGCGCGAGAACATCGCGCTGGGCGTGCCGGGCGTGAGCCACGCGCGCGTCGTGGCCGCCGCCACCACTGCGCACGCGCACCAGTTCATCACCAAGCTCGTCAACGTAAGCGCCGTTCACTTCATCCATATTCCCATTTTGATAACTTTCTAGTCCTAGTCCCATTACATACATACATACATACCGTCACGCCTCTTTCCCACAGGGGTAGGCAGAGACTACTTTGTTCCACTTGCTACGATCCTGACATACTTCTTTCGCTTCATCCACATTCATCAATCTCTTCATACATGCTCGTCGGTTTCGGGTACTCCTGACCTGACCTTTTTCCAAAACGTCTCCTATTTGGTCTCGAAACGTCCGTCTAGGCCTTCCCCTCCCAACGTTACCATTCACACTCCCCATATAGATCTGTTTAGTTAATCTACTTTCCCATTCTACTAGTCCCATTGACTTACAATAAACAACTAGACTCTCACCCCCTTATTCATAAACGCTCTGTAGGCTTCTGCTAACTTAGCAATCGTTTGTCCTTATCTGTCACTTTGACATTTACCTTTCACAGATAAGGACAAATGGTTGCTAAGTTAGCGGAAGCCTATAGAGCGTTTATGAATAAGGGGGTCAGTCGCTAACAAAGGTTCCTCAAGAAACGTCCGAGTTGTTTTGTCTATGTGTTGTGTGTGTCAACACATCGACTTAGACAGATAACATTAACATGTTCGTTCAAATTGACACCTTATTTCGTGGCAGTAATGTTTAATATCAATGGCGTAGGATCGTGAGAAGTAATGACACGACGCTACGCGCTGGAAACCTGCCTGTCTCTTTTGTTCTCAATAGTAAGATTATGGTGCGAAAGAGACATATACATTGTTATCAAAGCGCGGTCGAAACACAACTGAACCAAAACTCTGAACAATAGACGCGTGTTCAGACTTTTGCTTCGGACAGTTTTTGAGCGTGATTGGGACTATTTGGGACTATTGGGAGTCTAGTTGTTTATTGTACGTCAATGATGTGTATGTATGTATGTAACTTACTTGACTTGGGACCATTTTGTGACAACTTATCTGTATTGTTTTAAGTGTGTTTAATTTATTTTATTAGATTTTTGTGATTGTCATAAATAAACCCAGTCATTTATTCACACATATTCTATAAACTACGTATAAAAAGATACATTGGAAAGTAATAACAAAAAAAGAATGGTAGACTAAATTAATTAACTATAAAAAAAATTGACAAGTCCGTCTGTCAGTCGGAGTGTGGTGCAGCACCATCATCGAAGCCAAACAGCTTCGCTGCTGGCTTCCATTTGTGACGGGTGCCTCGGATGCACATGTTAGTCGCTCTAAATATGGCAGTTATACAGGCTGTCCCAGAAACCGACGATAACCCGTTAAGGGCTGATAGACCTACTAATTACCTACCAAAATATCACATTTTAGGTTTAGTAAAAATCTTTTAGTTTTTGAGATTATTGTCATTTTTGCAAAACTCAACTGAGGGAGAAAAATCGAGATTTTTGCAAAAATGACAATATCTCGAAAACTAAAAGATTTTTACTAAACCTAAAATGTGATATTCTGGTAGGTAATTAGTAGGTCTATCAGCCTTTAACGGGTTATCGTCGGTTTCTGGGACACCCTGTATACGCGCTCTCAGCCAGCCCATGACGCAAATAAACTGTTTTTTCTTTCTTTCTTTCTTTCTTACTATAAATTCTCGTGAATTCTTGAGAACTGCAACCTGCAACCTGAACCCTTGTCTCCAGGGCTACGACACGGTGCTGGGGGAGCGCGGCGCGTCGCTCTCCGGCGGGCAGAAGCAGCGCATCGCCATCGCCCGCGCCGTGCTGCGGGAGCCCGCGCTGCTGCTGCTCGACGAGCCCACGTCCGCCCTCGACCCTGCTGCTGAGCGGCAGGTAACCCACAACCCCCAAGGGAATAGCCAGTACCGGCGTCAGGTCGCGATATTACCTACCTCCATTGCACGGTCTCCTGCAACTGATAATGATGGGTAAAGTAGCAGGCAGGAGAGCCGTCGGCCGTAGGAAGAAGTCGTGGTTGCGCAATATCCGGGAGTGGACCGGAGTCGCAAGTGCTGCCGAACTGTTCAACCTCGCGAAGGATCGGAGGAAATATGCGGAGCTGACTGCCAACCTCCACTAGTTGGAGAGGCACTATGAGAGAGAGATTGCACGGTCTCATTGGCTAAGGCAGGGTTTCCCTAACACTGGTGGATCTTCATATTGGTAACGGTTGAATTTCTTAGAGGTGGGTCCCAAGTTTGTAAACTTGTATTAGATGGGTCGTAGCCCACACAACTTTGGAAACCCCTGTAGGCTTATTACCTAACTCGCTCGCAATCGCTATCGTGTTCATTTTGACAGTTCTTGTATGAATGTGACAGCTAGCTGATTCCGATGCCAATTATCAGCCCATGCATGAATTGTCAGAATGAACACGATGGCGATTGCCAGCGAGTTAGGTAATAAGCCTGCAGTTCTTGTATGAATGTGACAGCTAGCTGATTCCGATGCCAATTATCAGCCCATGCATGAATTGTCAGAATGAACACGATGGCGATTGCCAGCGAGTTAGGTAATAAGCCTGCAGTTCTTGTATGAATGTGACAGCTAGCTGATTCCGATGCCAATTATCAGCCCATGCATGAATTGTCAGAATGAACACGATGGCGATTGCCAGCGAGTTAGGTAATAAGCCTGCAGTTCTTGTATGAATGTGACAGCTAGCTGATTCCGATGCCAATTATCAGCCCATGCATGAATTGTCAGAATGAACACGATGGCGATTGCCAGCGAGTTAGGTAATAAGCCTGCAGTTCTTGTATGAATGTGACAGCTAGCTGATTCCGATGCCAATTATCAGCCCATGCATGAATTGTCAGAATGAACACGATGGCGATTGCGAGCGAGTTAGGTAATAAGCCTACTGGTCTAAGAGAAGACGGGCCCAGCGTACGGGCCCTCCCCTTGGCGCGGTCCTGGCGGGCGCCGGGGCAGGGGGGGCGTCTGTGGTGAAACCCTAGTGGCATCCCACTGCGTCCCCGTCACACCGGATTGAGGCAACGCCGGAGAGTCTTTAGTTTGGGTATATTGTTACTGTCAGCACCTGAAAACTTAATTTGTATGTATCAGGTGCAGGCTGCCTTGGACGCCGCGAGCAAGGGACGGACGACGCTGGTTGTTTCGCACAGGTAAACGGCGCTTCTTCATGGAATCTGAAGTATACACACACGCACACGGCACACACAAATCACGTCTTTATCCCTTATGTGGTAGAGCCTTTTTTTTTGCGGCGGGAAAATGCGTTACGCATACGACCGCGCCGTGGGGACGGCACGGAAGTTATGTGGGGCTCTCCTCCCCGGCCCCCCTCTTGAGTGGCAGGAGGCGGGGGAGGCCTACCCACTAAAAACCCGCCGGTATTCCCTCTCTGCCATTGGGGGGGGGGGGGGGGGGGGGCGCCGCGGGAGCATAAGGGTGTCACCGCGTGCGCCCCACCGGCCGCCCCAGCCTATATGCCGGGTCTCCTGCGCCAAGAGGGGGGGGGGGCGAGAATACCTGGTACCCCTAGACTCGTGGGCCTCTGCAGGCTAGCGAGGGATACGGGGTAGAGAGCCTAAGGTAACAGGTACCTACAGGCCACATTTAGATTGTGGGCGTATAGGTGGAAAATGGAATCAAAATAGCGATGGGTTACTAGCACTCATTGCCTATTGATTCCTATGATTTTCGCTCATTACCTCGATGGGCTTTTACGTGCGCGAGAGAAGCAACTGGTACATTCTATGTTTTTTCTTCGCTCCCAGACCAGCATCGAGGATGCAGATAATGGTTAGTTATTTTCTTACTCATACATCTGCTACTGGGGTTCGATTCCCGAGAGCTTTACTTGTCGCATTTTTCTGTGTTCTAAATTCAGTGTCGATTAGATTTTTTTTTTCGCATATTCTGCTTGTCTAATTGAATGCTGGTCTGGGAGCAAAGAATAAACATAGAATGTACCAGTTGCTTTTCTTCAAGCCCATCGAGGGATTGGGTGAAAATCCTATATCATGTTATACAGGCGATGTGGCTAGCAACCCATCACTGTTTTGATTCACCTTTCCATCTATACGCCCACAATCATGCACGTGGTCTTTAGGCAGTGGCGGACTAACAAGGGGGCGGAAGGGGCGGCCCGCCCGGGCCCCCGGTCTTTGGGGGGCCCCAAATGCCTCCGCGTTCTCCTGGTCAAATCCTAAACAAGACAAGTGTGTGTATGTGTATGAGTATGTGTACGGACAAAACTACATATTTTTTGAGCTGGGGGCCTCATTTAGTTTTGTCGCCCCGGGCCTCTGACGGGTTTAGTCCGCCACTGTCTTTAGGTCTTGTCACCAGGCTCTGTCTACCCCGTAAGGGATAAAGACGTGATTTATGTATGTACTAATTGAGTAAACTCTTCTAAGGCTGTCGACCATCGTGAACGCGACCCGCATAGCCTACGTGGAGCACGGGGCGGTGCTGGAGCTGGGCTCCCACCGCGAGCTGCTGGAGAAGAGGGGGCTGTACTGGCGGCTGCTGCAGGAGGACATGAGCACCGAGTGAGTAGCACGCAGGATAGGGCGGCTGCTGGAGAATAGAATAGAATAGAATAGAATAAATTTATTTCGTAAAAAATACAGCAGCATACAAAAACGATTATCTGGCAGACCCCAAACTAGGCAGAGCCTGTATCTTGGGACCTTGGAGTGCACTATACAAGACAAATTAGCTTACAGTTAGTAGACGTCAGTTAGAAGTTAAGGTAATTTCTAACTAAAAAAATCGGTCAAGTGCGAGTCGGACTCGCGCACCGAGGGTTCCGTATCATTATCTATAAATATATAAAACCAGTGTAAGCAGAGCCCTGCTCCAAAGCAAAATGTACGCAGTGTGGGGTTACTTTATATTGGTCACTGCTATATACAGACATATATACACATTTACGGTTTTCGCAATTATTCTTTAATCTGTGCTATAAGACCTACCTTCATACCAAATTTCAAAATTCTGCGTTCACGGGAACTACCTTGTAGGTTTTGATTCCCTTGAGAGTTGAAAATTTGCGGAAATTTGCGGCATAAACGGCTGTATCTTTTGATTGCGTTGGCTTAGAAGTTTGATTTTTTCACAGCTTCAAGGGACAGTAGACCTGAGTAATTGATATAAATTTCAGCTTCATACCTCCACGCGTTCCTGAGAAAAAGGGTCTTGACAGACGGACGGACGGACGGACAGACGGACAACAAAGTGATCCTATAAGGGTTCCGTTTTTTCCTTTTGAGGTACGGAACCCTAAAAAAAATAAAGTCCAGGATCGGCAACACGCATGCTGTTCCTTGGACTTGTAAGCGTCCATAGGCTGTGGTAGCCGCTTACCATCAGGCGGACCGTGCGCTTTGAGTGAAGTGGAGAGACGTCATACTGACTTGCATTCTATGTATGTCAGTATGTGTTCGAGTGAACCCTTCGATAGATTCAGTGGTGAGCTGGGTTGGCCCAGGGCTACGTTCAGTAACTAAAGTGTCAGTGTGATTATCGTCGGGTGAAAATCGTCCGATCATGAACACACTTACTGAACGACTTGGGGCGTTCTTCTGTCAAAAGTCTCAATTGAAGTATGATTTCGTATTCGTAATAATAAGTTTATATCCCCAGCGTTCGAATTATAAATTTTGCCTCATATCAACTGTCAAAGTGACGTCTGTGCGTTTTTTACCCATCTATTTTACGGGGTGACCGGTGCGATCGCCCGACGACGCCCGACGATGTTACTGAACGACTTGGTGTGATCGTCCGATGATCGCACTGACTTACTGAACGGGCCAGTGCGTCGTCGGGCGTCGTCGGGTGATCAAACTGAACGCACCCCAGGTCGTCCTCTCCTGCTGACTTAGCAATCGCTTGTCCTTATCTGTCACTTTGACAATTACCTTTCACAGATAAGGACAAGCGATTGCTAAGCAGAAGCCTATAGAGCGTTTATGAATAAGGGGGCATGTCAGTAATAAAGAATACTTTAACCATGCTCCACCCCCCCCCCCCCCCTCAGGAGTGTGGAGCGGCCGCTGGCGACGGAGGGGCCTGATGACGACGACGTGGTGGAGAGCAGCTTCAAGCGCGCGCCCAGCGTGCGGTCCAGCATGCGAGGTGAGAGACGGCTGGAGTCTTACGAGAGGCTATGGCCAATGGGAGAATTTATACATACGTACAAAAATCTAATTTTTCTACATACATACATACCGTCACGCCTCTTTCCCACAGGAATAGGCAGAGACTACTTCGTTCCACTTGCTACGATCCTAACATATTTCTTTCGCTTCATCCACAGTCATCAATCTCTTCATACATGCTCGTCGGTTTCGGGTACTCCTGACCTGACCTTTTTCCAAAACATCTCCTATTTGGTCTCGGAACGTCCGTATAGATCTGTTTAGTTAGTCTACTTTCATCCATCCGCTCTACATGCCCAAACCAACTAAGCATACTTTTTTCTATTCTAGTCATACTCTCTTCACACCAGCACGTTCCCTTATCACACTGTTCCTTATTCTATCTTTCAGTGATACACCTTCCATACTCCTTAATGCTCTCATTTCTACTGCATTTATTCTACGGAGTAGACAAAGCCTACCTTAAGGTAACAAGACCTTAAAAGGCCACGTTTGCATGATTGTGGGTGTATAGGTGGAATGAAAATAGTCATGGGTTGCTATAACATTAATCCTAAGATCATCGCCCGCGGGAACCTATGCAATTATCCGGGATAAAAAGCAGCCTCTTTAAATCTAGTACCAGCTATCTCCATTCCAAGTTTGGTCCAAATCTGTCCAATCGTTTTCAGCGTAAAGAAAACAAACGCACACAAACTGTCGTAGTTATAACATTACTTAGTACAATTTGGTTATGAGTTGTCTGGTTATAGAGTCGCTGACCCCGGAGCGCTGCATCCGCGGCAGCCGCCGCCTCGGCTCGGTGTCGGCGGCGCACGTGCCCAACGCCGCCGCGCCCGACCTCATCAACCACGCGGTAAGCCAAGCACAGCGTAAGCTGCGCGTACAGATAGTGTAGCGCCACCTTCCCGCTAGGCAACCTTGTCAACCACGCGGTAAGCCAAGCACAGCGTAAGCTGCGCGTACAGATTGTGTAGCGCTACCTTCCCGCTAGGTAACCTTGTCAACCACGCGGTAAGCCAAGCACAGCGTAAGCTGCGCGTACAGATCGTGCAGCGCCACCGTCCCGCTAGGCAACCTCATCAACCACGCGGTAAGCCAGCACCGGGTAAGCAGCGCGTACAGATCGTGTAGCGCCACCTTCCCGCTAACCTCATCAACCACGCGGTAAGCCAATCACAGGGTAAGCAGCGCGTACAGATAGTGTAGCGCCACCTTCCCGCTAGGCAACCTTGTCAACCACGCGGTAAGCCAAGCACAGGGTAAATTGCGCGTACATATCCTGTAGCGCCACCTTCCCGCTAGGCAACCTCATCAACCACGCGGTAAGCCAAGCACAGGGTAAGCTGCGCGTACATATCCTGTAGCGCCACCTTCCCGCTAGGCAACCTCATCAACCACGCGGTAAGCCAAGCACAGGGTAAATTGCGCGTACATATCCTGTAGCGCCACCTTCCCGCTAGGCAACCTCATCAACCACGCGGTAAGCCAAGCACAGGGTAAGCTGCGCGTACATATCCTGTAGCGCCACCTTCCCGCTAGGCAACCTCATCAACCACGCGGTAAGCCAAGCACAGGGTAAGCTGCGCGTACAGATCCTGTAGCACCACCTTCCCGCTAGGCAACCTTGTCAACTACGTGGTAAGACCGCCACAGGGGCAGAAAGCAAGGGTGGAGGGGGTAAGCTGCGCGTACAGAGTGTGTAGCACCACCTTCCCGCTAGGCAACCTCATCAACCAACTGCCTTCTGATGACTTTTCCAAAATTCCTAAAAAATGTACGCTTTCACGTGTTATGATCAAAAAAATATGACTAACGATTACTATGACCAATTAAATTTATGGGACAAAAAGGGACCCGAAATATTTCCTACCATCACAAAAAAGCCTAACTAAGTTCTGTTCCAGGATCCCATCGAGACTGAAGAGGAGGCGGCCGAGGAGCCCGTCTCCACGTACGAGCTGCTGCAGCTGAACGCGCCCGAGTGGCACCTGCTGCTGGGCGGCGGGCTGGCCTCGCTGCTGGTGGGCGCCACCATGCCGGTGTTCGCGCTGCTGTTCTCCGAGCTGTACGGGGTGAGTCCTCTCCACCCGACCTCTGATGAACTCTGGAACCTTGTCAGCCATTGTTAGGGTACTGTACCGCTTCGGCACGTAAGCCCGGCCCGTAGGAACGTGGGCCGCTGCGGGGACAACGAGGAGTCAACCTCTATAAAATCAAACGGTCACCGGCGGGGGAGGGCGGGGAATCCGGAACCCGCACTCAAGGGTGCCGTTGCCATCTGCCCTATCCCGGGGCGGCCAGTGGGCGTCGCGGTAACACCTAGTGCTCCCGTAACGCTCCATGGCCAGGAGGGAACGTGTCGGTTTTTAGACGGTAGAGTTCTCCCCTCCTTCCATTAAGGAAGGCAGCGGTGAGCTGAAGAGCCCGTCATACTCCCGTTGCTGCCCGAGCGCGGGAATGCATAAGGTGCATTTTCCACACGATAAAAAAGGGTTCTGTACCGCTAAAGGAAAAAATGAACCTAAGATCACTTCATCTCTCTGTCCGTCAAGACCCTTTTTCTCAAGAACGCGTGGAGATATAACATTGAAATTGATAGCAAATACTGTGGTCTGCGGTCCCGAGGGGATGTGAAAAAATGAACCCTCTGAGACAACTTGATCAAAAGATACAGTCATTAGAAAAGGTGATTCCACAGAAATTGCCGAGCTCGAGCTCGAGACACCTATGGGGTACTTGCAACTGCCCGAGTAATTTGGAATTAGATATGAAGGTAGCTCTTATAGCACCAGTAATTGAAAAGTAATCCAACTATCTAGCTGCTAAAAATATTGACCTTTTCAAATTTAGTTTTTGCTGGTATTAGGCCGGGAGATAGTGACACAAATTATTGGGTCATTTGTACCAGTATGGCGGTTCTTCAGGGGTATTAGTACGCAATGACAAAAAGCAAAATGATGGTCATAGCGCTGGTACCGGCGGCCCAATCGCGTGGGCGTTAGTCGGACTCGTCGGATAAATTTACGAGTGTCAAACGATTTGTTCCACAAAAATTTTAATATTTTCCGATAGTCCATAAAAAAGAAGTAGGCGGTAGTGTCATGCCATACTTCTCCAGTGTGACTTACAGCCCGCAATACCGACGCGAATGCGTTAATTAAAAACAAACAACCATTTGTACAGTCAAGTCCAGGCAATTTTTGCACACTTAGTAGTTATAGATGTTAAAAAATATACGTGTCTCCCCCAGATGTTCGCGGAATCGGACCCCAACAAGATCCTCTCCAGGTCGCAGCTGTACGCGGGGCTGTTCGCGGCCGTGGCGGCCGGCTGCGGCGTCGTCACCTTCCTCCAGTCCTGGCTCTTCGGGCAGGCGGGCACGCGGCTCACCGCCAGGCTGCGGGAGACGACGCTCAGGAACTATCTGCTGCAGGTTGGTGTCGAAGCTTCTAGAAGCATCGTGTGCAGGTGCCTTGTCTTGGCTGTCGGCGGACTCCCGGCTCACCGCTAGGATGCGGGAGACCACGCTCAGGAATTATCTACTGCAGATTGGGAACTGCCCACTGACAGAGAGAGAGAGATCTCCGAAATCCGAAGGAAGAGTTGGGAGTTGTATTTATGCCCTAGAGCGCGCAGTGGGAGAATGCCATGGCGTACAAATTGTGCTCTTTCTAGAACGAACAGTTAGAAAAAGACGGGGACTCTTGTGTGCTCCCTTGCTAGACGTGCAGGTTACCATGACGTGGTAATGTGATTCAATTCAGATTCAGTTCAGGTTCGCTCGTCAGATCCATACTAAAAATGACAGCTGAACCCTGAATTGAATTGCATTAAAACGTCATGGTAAGGCCCACACGTCTATCGCGAGAGCAGCCCGTCTTTTTTTTACTGTTCGTTCTAAAAGAGTCGTGTTGTCTGTCTCGCTCGCTCTCGTACTAGCGGCGCATGTGGTTGTAGTGGTAACGTGTGCGTGTGTGTGCAGGAGCAGGGCTGGTTCGACCGCGTCGAGAACGCGGTGGGGGCGCTGTGCGCGCGCCTGGCGTCCGACGCGGCCGCCGTGCAGGGCGCCACCGGTAACCATTATTTGTACTTTAACCTCTCCTCTTTCCTTTAGGCTAAGTTCAGATGACCGCGCGGCGACGCGCCGTTGACTCGGCGCGCGGTTCAAGATTGTAACAAAATCTATGTTGCCGCGCGGGACAAGAACTTGCGCGCGGTGCACGGCGGCGCGCGCTCATGTACGCAGCAACATAGATTTGTTACAATCTTGACCCGCGCGCCGAGCCAACCGCGCGTCGCCGCGCGGTCATCTGAACTTAGCCTTAACCTTTATCTATTCATAAGACGGCAAAGTTTTCTCTGAAACCGTATTTTTTCAACTTCACGAGGAATTTTTCTGCAATATTCCAGCAGTCAATTCGGTTGGGTTAACGCCCCTATAAAGATTTTTCATTTAAATTTTTAGTTTTTTGTCCCATCCTTGACGCTTGACTTTGAACATCGTTAAACGTATGGAAACATTTGTCAACTAGTTATTTTCTGTTTTTCGAAAATTCGAAACAGATAAAACTGACATTTATATTTTTTTCTTAAATTCTAACAGACATTTTGTTATTTAAGATGTTTGAATGGAATTAGAGTATCGATATTGATGCTCTAATATAAACATTATAATACAACCACAGATACAGGATTCTTAATGTAGGCCATTTGCTAATCGTCCCTGAAAATATTGTAGGGTATTTATGATATGGCGATGTAGATAAGGTCGAATAAAAACTCGATGTACCTATGTATTGGGGTATCCCAACGCTTCATAAATTGTTGATTGATGCTTGAAGCGACATCTATCGGGAACTTTGTAGCGACATCTATCGGGAACTCTGTAGCGACATCTATCGGGATCTTTGTAGCGACGTCTATCGGGATCTTTGTAGCGACGTCTATCGGGAATTTTGTAGCGACATCTATCGGGAACTCTGTAGCGACATCTATCGGGAACTCTGTAGCGACATCTATCGGGAACTTTGTAGCGACATCTATCGGGAACTTTGTAGCGACATCTATCGGGAACTTTGTAGCGACATCTATCGGGAACTCTGTAGCATCTATCGGGAACTTTGTAGCGACATCTATCGGGACCTTTGTAGCGACATCTATCGGGAACTTTGTAGCGACATCTATCGGGAACTCTGAAGCATCTATCGGGAACTTTGTAGCGACATCTATCGGTAACTTTGTAGCGACATCTATTGGGCACTTTGTAGCGACATCTATCGGGAACTTTGTAGCGACATCTATCGGGAACTTTGTACCGACATCTATCGGGAACTTTGGTTAAGTTCGCGTGGCACTTTGAACGGCGATGGACGGTCCTGCCTCATTTCGTGCAAGATTAAAATTGGTTTGTTTTCAGGCACGCGCCTCGGCACTGTCCTGCAGGGGGTCAGCACGATGGCGATCGGCGTGGGGCTCGCCATGGCCTACTCCTGGAAGATGACGCTTGTGTCGCTGCTCAGCGTGCCCTGCGTAAGTAGTAGCAGTAGCGTGCAGTAGACGATGGTGAAAAATTACTAGTACATACATACATACATACATACATACCGTCACGCCTCTTTCCCATAGGGGTAGGCAGAGACTACTTTGTTCCACTTGCTACGATCCTGACATATTTCTTTCGATTCATCCACAGTCATCAATTACTAGTAGTAGTAGTAATAAATAGATCGGCTGCTATGGGCGGTGTAGGGGTATAGCACGGTTCACGGAATGACGAGGATCCGGGTTCGATTCCCGGCCACAGCTTTACTTTTCGGATTTTTCTGTGTTCTAATTTTCACTAACGTTTAGAAATTTAATTTCTAACGGTAAAACCGTAAAAGTAAACATAAAAATCAAGAATTAAAAATGCTTGAACCATTTGATAGTACTTTAACTTTGACTTTGACGTTGGGCAGGTGATGGGCGGCATCTACCTGGAGGGCTACGTGATGAAGAAGGCGGAGGTGAAGGAGAAGCGCGCGCTGGAGGAGGCGTCCCGCGTCGCCACGGAGGCCGTCGCCAACGTGCGCACCGTGCAGAGTCTGGGTGAGTGCCGCAGCCGAGAGAGAGGGAGAGAGAGAGAGAGAGAGGAGAGAGAGAGAGAGAGAGAGAGCGGGAGAGAGAGAGAGAGAGAGAGCGCGGAAGAGAGAGGGAGAGAGGGAGGGGAAGGGATTTAGTAGCTGAGTCTTAGCGTCTAGCCATGGGCGAAGTAAGATTGAATTAATAATCGCTGTACAAAAGCGCGACCACAGAATGATCAAAACTCAAAAACAGATGGCGCTCCTAAATTTCACGAGGCGTTAAAAGCGAAGCGCTAACTCCACAAGTTTTCTACGTTCTTGATAAGACGTAACATTTTAACAGCTGTGTGAAAAATGGAATAAAACTAGAGTTCCGTAAACCATCGCCTCATATTGTTGATTGATGCTTATAGCGACATCTATCGGGAACTTTTGTACTAAGTTCGCGTGCCGCTTTTGTATTTCATCATAAACAATTGCCGCTTTTGTATTTCGTCGATGACTAAACTTGTACCCATCATAAGATCATAACATAACCAATCGTTACCTCAGCCGTGGAGTCGACCATCCTCGCGAAGTACCAGACCAGCCTGGCGCAGGCGGCGGCCAGCGCGGGCACGGCCTCGCTCCTGCGCGGCCCGGTGTACGGGCTGTGCCTGTGCGCGCCCACGCTGGGGTACGCCGTCTCGCTCAGCTACGGGGGGTATCTCATCGCGAGGGAGGACCTGCCGTATGCTTACGCGATACTGTAAGTATCCTATTATAAATGCCACCGTCTTACTGAATGGGTGCGTTGTAGAGAGGCAAGGATTTTCAAAGTGGGGGGCATTGGGGGGGCCTGGGCCTTTAGTACGGCCAAAGACCATAAAGGTCCTTAGGTCCTTACATTTACGCCCTACGTTCTAGGACTTATGGAACCATATAAAAATTTGGTAACATAGATTTTTGGCACATAGGTTTAAAATTTAAACATTAAACTTAAATGAAAGGTTATTAATATTCTGTCTTTATATTCTGATAGTAACCTAAAATTAACTATCTGGGCTATGGAGAACGCGGATTTATTTCCTGTCAAACATGTGGTGCCATCTCTTACCGAGTAAAATTAGATGAATTACGTTAGTGACCGGTATTTGACACTAGATGGCGCTGTATTTCATTGTGTGGTATATACAACAAATATACGCTCTAAAGACAGACGAAATGAAGTATATTTTCCATAGAAAACTGTTCACACGTTACAAAAATACAACCTCACTGTGTTCTGTCTCATAAAAGTATACTAATCTTAATACTGAAAAACAACGTTTGTTTGTCTAGAGACTCGAGTCTGTGGGTCGAGAATTGAGTCGTTGACCTTTGTTTTATTTATTTAATGCTTGTCTGTAGCGTGTCGGAGGCCCTGATCTACGGGGCGTGGATGCTGGCGGAGGCGTTGTCGTTTGCGCCGAACTTCGCGGCGGCGCGCCGCTCCGGCGCACGCATCCTACGCGCGCTGCGGCGCACGCCGAAGATCGTTACTGAGGACAGCGCGCAGGAGATCCCTGGCTGGGTGAGCTTCTGGCTATCCATAATAACACATACATAGACAAATCACGTCTGACATGGTAGAGTACCTTATTTAATTTTTTATGTTGTGGAAAATCGGCCTTATGCCTCCGCCCGGTACGGGGTTACCGGGGGTATGTGGGGCTCTCCAGCGACGGCAGGCATACCCACTAAAAACCACACTGATTCCCTATACGGTCGTATGTGAGGCGTTACGGGAGCACACGACCACCCCGGGATGGGGTTTCCTCTTCCCAGCACCTGTGCAATGCAGGCTTGGGAATTCTGGTCCTCACGGGGTAGAGAGCCTAAGGTAACAAGACCTAAAGGCCAGGTTTAGCGTAATTGTGGGCGTGCTGTAGAGGGGAATCGAAATAGTGATGGGTTTTAGAATCGCCTATCTATAACAGTCATGATTTCTACGTTTTTCGTGCCATTGCACGGGAAGAGAAGCAACTGGTACATTCTGTGGTTTTCCTTTGCTCCCAGACCAGCATGGAAGCAGCCATAGTCTTCTGCGTCTGCGTCATAATTAGATTCCAGAAAAAAGATGGCCGAACAGTGGCGTAACTTTAGCGTCTGGGACCCGCGGCAAATTCGTCAGATGAATCACTTTGCCACTCCTGCCACCCAATAGTTACGCCACTGTGGCCGAATGTCATACTCTAAAATGTCACTATTAAGTCACTGTTATCCAATATTAAGAGGAAAATTTAATTGAAAATTTACCTATCAACCTAACACATTAACATTATAATGAGAACTTTATTATTAAAGAAAACAGTTATAAATCCAATATTTCAGTTAATTAACTAACTCAACCATCCACTCAAATGTTAAGGAATAATTTTGAAAGACCTTGTATGTTTAAGTTGTTCAGAGATGGCGCTGTTCTCAAATTGAGTTCGAGCCGCTAGATGGCGTGCAGATCTTAGTTATTAACTTAGAATATAATTCTTAACCAACGTTCTAATTGCAACACTCCAGACGGCGGCGGGCGACGTGACGTTCTCCAACGTGGAGTTCTCGTACCCGACGCGGCCCGGCGTGCCGGTGCTGCGCGGGCTGTCGCTGCGCCTGCGCGCGGGCAAGCGGCTCGCGCTCGTCGGCGCCAGCGGCTGCGGGAAGAGCACGCTCGTGTCGCTGCTGCTGCGCGCGTACGACGTCGGCGCGGCCACGGCGGTCAGTACAACTTCATAGGTTACCATCCCGCTTACACGAATAAAACTAAATTAGATGAATGAGAGAGACGGAATAATACGGACTTCAAATGTAGAGCTTGTTATCAGACCCCTTAACTTTTTCATTCGTTTAAAAAAAACATAATGTCCCCGAAACGCGATCCGTTATCCATTACAAATTTATTTTCAAATCAGTTTTCAAATCCTAAGTTATTTTCAAGATTTGTTAACGTCAGTGGCGTAACTACCTAGAGGCTAGGCGGTGGAGTGCCCCGGGGCCCTCAAGCTCAGGGGGCCCTCGAATCCTTACCAGAAAATCTCGATTGAACTGAACTTTCGAAAACCTAACCCGTTTATATAGTAGTGGGGGACCATTTTTTTATTTGCACCAGGGCCCTTGGTTACCTAGCTACACCATTGGTTAACGTTCGGTGCTAAATTAAAAACTGTTTTACTATTAGTTCAACTGTTTTTCTTCCATCCACCATTTGAAACCATTATGACATCCTGTACAACGATTACAACTTGAACTTCTAAATTCCATCTAAACTCTGTAATAATCATTCCATCTCCCTCCCCCAGTTCCTGGACGACAAGGACATAAAGCGCGACCTGACGCTGCGGCAGCTGCGCGCGCAGTGCGGGCTGGTCCAGCAGGAGCCGGCGCTCTTCGAGCGCAGCATCCGCGAGAACATCGCCTACGGGGACGTCGCGCGCCGCGTGCCCATGGAGGAGGTCATCGCCGCCGCTGAGCAGGCCAACGTGCATTCCTTCATAGCCAGCTTGCCGCAGGTACTGCTATCCTCATCTCCCTCCCTCGGTTCCTGGACGACGGGGACAGCGCGAGCTGACAGCTGGCTGCGCCATACACGCGTTCATAACTTAAAAACTTGAACTTACATAGAACCTGTTATTTTTGCTACAATAAATACCTACAGTAGTACATAAACTCATAGAAAGAGATAATATTTATATTAGGTAAACCGTAAAAATAAAAAATACAAAGATAAAAATTCTCGATTAATTTGATAGTCTATCATTGAAAACAACGCCATCTGTATTCCTAGGTGAGCAGTGAGGTACCACGAGTTTCTAATAGTGTCGTAGAGACGCGTCATTTCAAACAGATGGCGCTTGGCGGCACTATTCGCGTGTGTACTAAAAACAGTAAATACCAGTAAATAATCTAACCTAAAATTACATTTTTAATACAAGCTTTTTGCGGACTGTATTTTTGTTTACTGTATTTGCATTGTCAATATATAATTTATGTGTACCAAATTTCAAGTCAATCAGACCAACCGTTGAAGAGTTCTCTGCGGAAACGGTCCTACGGGCCACCAGAATTTCATTTGCATTCCGATTGCGACTGTAGTAATGGCCAATCTCATATCCAGTGAATAAATATTAGTTGGGCTCTTTTCAAGCCCTAGGTATATATGTAGCGGGTTTGTAGCATAGGGACGACTGAAACACAGCGTCTGTTAGCCTAGACAAGTCTGAGGCGACGGCATATGCTGAGTCGTAGACCTATTCGATAATTTGTTGCATTTTGAACTGTGTTTATACTGTTTGTACTTTAGAAACTGTATTTAACGTAAACAAACTATTGAATAAATCTCTTAAGCATGCCAAATTTCTCGTCAATCCGACCTCTGGAAATGTCAAAATTCACTTGAAAAATTTGATTACACACAACGTAAAAGCTTGTTGCTGAAGTATGTTTGTTTTTGCGCAGGGCTACGAGACGCGGCTGGGCCCGGGCGGCGCGTCGCTCTCCGGCGGGCAGAAGCAGCGCATCGCCATCGCCCGCGCGCTGGTGCGCCAGCCCAGGGTGCTGCTGTTGGACGAGGCCACCTCCGCGCTGGACGCCGCCAGCGAGAAGGTGAGACACTGCAGCCCGGCTAGCACGAGAACGCACGAAAGTCGTGTCGCGCGCGGGAAAAACTACCCGTCTCTTTCTAAAACGAACAGTAAGAAAAAGACGGGCAATCTATCTCGCGCGCGACGCGACTCTTGTGCGCTCTCGTGCTAGACGTACAGAGCTTCTTATAGCACTTCCCAAACCTGCATTGCACAGGCGCCGCGAAGAGGAACCCCATCCCGGGGTGGTCGGGGGGCGCGGTGACACCGAGTCCCGTAACGCCTCACATACGACTGAATAGGGAATCCGTGTGGTATTTATTGGGAATGCCTGACGCCTCAGGAGAGCCCCACAAACCCCTGGTAACCCCGTACCGGGCCGGATGCATAAGGCGCATTTTCCACACCATAAAAAAAGGCTCTGTCTACCCCATCAGGGATAAAGACGTGATGTATATATGTATGTAAGTTGTTAAAAAGCCATGGAAGAGACAGCGGGCGAGCGGTAGACGGTATTTGCCATATTTGCGTCCATTGATGTGTGGCCAAAAACCAACCAGCGGGCGGCAACGCGTGTTTGCCTATTTGCGTATTTAGCTTGTTCGTGCAAATATGGCAAAGATAGACGAATACATCCTCCTCAAATGGTCGTTTTTGGCCGAATAAGGCAAATACGCGAGCACGCAACGCCAAGTGGAGTGTCACCATAACTATATGGTCAGCAGACAGAGTACCTATCTAATTTTTTGTCGTTATTCAGACGGCGTCTACGGTGTATTTGCTGTCGTTTATTCAGACCGCACGTCCAATTTGTTGTTGTTATTCAGACCGCGAATCTAATTTGGTGTTGTTGTCATTCAGAGTTTTTTGCGGGTGTCTATTATGGACTATGGTGATCATTTAACATCAGGTGACACTAGTTTGTTTGTCTGGCCTCTCTAACATAAAAAAACCGCTCATCCAATTTGTTGTTGTTATTCAGACCGCGCATCTAATTTGTTGTTGTTCAGTTGTGTGTAATCTGTTGTTGTTATGCAGACGGTGCAGGCGGCGCTGGAGGCGGCGTCGGCGGGGCGCACCACCATCACCATCGCGCACCGACTCGCCACCGTGAGGAACCACGACGTCATCGCCGTCATCGATAAAGGTAGCTACCGTCGGGGCTTGCAATATCAGTGTTGCATGAGCTAGTTCCGTGGCCTTGAACCAGGAACAGGTTGCTCAGAGCCAATACCAAGCTTAGGAACAGCAGGTGGCAGGGCCTTGTGCAAGGTCCGTCCGGATCGGTACCACCATCTTACTCGCTAATCCTGCCGCTAAGTAGCAGTGCTTGCACTGCTGTGTTCCGGTGTGGAGAGTAAGACAGCCGGGGAAATTACGGGCACAAGAGGCATTGCATCTTAGTCCTCTAGGTTGGCAACGGCAACAATGGGCAGTGGTGATCACTTACCATCAGGTGACCCACTTGCTCGTTTGCCTTCCTATTCATATAAAAAAAAAAAAGGTAGGTAAAGCAAAGCATTGGTCAGGAACTGGTGTAGGGGTAACAGCACGCATCACGGAATGATAAGGGTCATCATGTAGCATGTTGGATCTGTGCTGTGGTCAACCAATCTTTCATTCATTCTTCTCGGTCTGGGTACGGGTTTGAACTGTTGTAGCTCATAGCAATATAATTCTAATAAATGTTATTCACAATAATAAGTCAGTGTTATTAATTAATTAGCATCTCGAACTTATAGTGGATCTCAATATATAACAATGGCGACGATGGAAAACGGATTATAAAGATATAAGTGAAATAAAATTTACGCGTGGGTCTTTGAAGAAAAATTCACAATCATTTGTTTGTTTTACATGTCAATCAAAGAAGACTGGTGAGAACTGATTAGTCACATGTAGCGAGCCTGTGGTAAGAGTGAATTCGTTCGACTCGTTCAAGACTCGTTCGTTCACCTTCCTTCATCATTCCGTTCGTTCGGCGAATTTCAGTGACGACGCCATATTTGTTGACATACAAAATACAAATGAAAGGAAATGCTTTTGAATAATTACATCGAGCACATTAAAGAAAAGAAGACCGGTTGGATTCAAAATTTATCAAGAACAGAATTAATTACAGTTTTAGAAGAAGCTAAATTACCTACCGAGGAGGATTGCAGTATCGACCGTTTAAGAAAGCAACTAAGAGACTTAGTGAAAAGTGGACAGTTATTGTTGCAATTACCGGCGCAAACTACAACTGACGAAAGTGACGAAGATAAACCTACACAAATTTTAGATATCTCTACAGAAATAGCGGTACAACCAAAAATGAACAGCAATTATTATGGTCGCATAGAACTTTTCAATGGCAGTAACTTCGATCTTTTCGAACAGCAGCTAGAGTGCATTATAACCTTAAACGATGTTCCGGAAGAGAAGAAAACGCCATTGCTGTTAACAAATTTAACGCCAAAAGTTCTGGAGACATTAAATCATCTCTGTGCTCCAGATAAACCTCTGAAGAAAGAGTATTCTAAACTCATTAAATTGTTGGAGGAAAGGTTCGCAAAATCGACGTCGTCTGTATTAGACAGAGCCACTTTTCGATCTCGCAACCAAGGACCTCAAGAAACAATAGAAGAATATATTATTGAACTAAAGAAATTAGCCAAAAAATGTGCCTTTAAAGATATGGAGGATCAAGTAAAAGAAAAATTTATAGATGGAGTCAGCAAACCACTAATAAAATTCGAGTTGCTCAAGAACGGCGAGAATACTTTGGAGAAGTTAATAATATTAGCCAGGACAGTAGAAGCGGCAATGAAACAATCAAATATAAACGACTATGAGTCATTGACCTCTTCCAATGCCAATGAGTCAAAGGAAATGTTCTATGCTGGGCAAAGAAAAACTTCAGGAAGAGTTCTAACTAAATTATCGAAGCAAACAAACCGGTTTAAACAAGATCAAAATCAACAACATACTCAGAAAAAAGAAGAAATGACATGTTTTATATGCGGAAAAAACAATCATTTACAAGCGCAGTGTTCATTAAAAAATAAATTTTGTTCTGAGTGCGGCAAACAAGGACATATTTTTAAAGTGTGTCGTTTTCGTCAATCGCACAAACTGGATGTTGTGGATGAAGATATTGAAAGTGATATACAAAAACTATTTGTGAGTGAGGAGGACAATGCTACGATGTACAGTATGTATAAAAATTGTTTAGTCAATAGGAAGGTGCCGGCACAGTATGTTGATATCACAGTTGAAGGGAAATCAGTTAATTTGGAACTAGATACTGGGTCAGAGGTTAGTACCTTGACAGTTGAGGACCAAATTAAATTATTTCCCAGTAAAAATGTTGAAGATACCAACATTTCATTCAAAAATTTTGACCAGAGTTTGTCAAAGCCAATAGGGATTGTGAAAAATATAAATGTTGAGTGGAATAACTTACAAAAACAAGTAAGTGTTTATATTGTCAATAATGACAAGCCAAGAATACTAGGTAGAGATTGGCTTAATGCATTTGGACAGTGGCCTTTGGAATTAAATAAGCAAAATTGTGATCAAAAGCATAATGAAACTTGTAATCCAGTCGAAGTAATTAAAAACAAGTTCATGGAAGTATTTACACCGGGGTGGGGAAATTTTAAGGGAGAATGTATTACTTTGAAGTTAAAAAGTGATGCAAAACCAGTATTTTTGCCTGTGAGACAAGTTCCTTTTGCACTGAAAGATAAAGTAAAAAATGAAATTAAAAGATTATTAGACAACAAAAGAATTGAACCAGTCAAATACAGTGAGTGGGGTACTCCTGTTGTTCCTATTTTAAAACCAGATGGATCTGTACGATTATGTGGTGACTACAAGGTTACACTTAATCCACACTTAGAGACTGATCATTATCCTCTTCCACATATTGAAACTATAATGCAAACTCTTAAAGGTGGTGAATACTACTGTGAACTTGATTTGAAAGAAGCTTATTTGCAAGCACCTTTGGACTCAAAATCCCAAAATCTAACTGTAATAAATACAGAGTTGGGAATATTTAAATATCTTTATTTGCCATATGGGGTAAACACTGGTCCTGGCTCATTTCAGCGATTGATGAGTCAAAAGTTAAGTCACATACCAAATATGGTTGTCTTTATAGATAATATATATATACGAGGTCAGGATTTAAAAGACATGTCTAGAACATTAGAAACTGTGTTGACTGTATTAAAAGAATCCGGATTAAAAATCAAACCGGAAAAGTGTAAATTTTTTAGGAGGAGTATAAAAGTTTTCGGTTATAATATTGATAAAAATGGGATTCATATAATTGAAGAGAATATACTGCCTATTATACAACTACCACCCCCAGTAAACATGACATTGTTAAAATCGTTTCTGGGTAAAATTAATTATTACTCACGGTTTTTGAAAGATATGGCCACAATATTGACTCCTTTGTATGAGTGCACCAAATTGAGTAAATTTACATGGAATAAAGAATGTCAACAATCTTTTGAATTAATAAAAAAAAAATTAGCATCAGCACAAAGCTTAGCTCATTATGATGCATCATTACCGCTGATTTTATCATGCGATGCAGCAGCAGAGGGAATTAGTGCTGTTTTGTCCAATCGTGGATCGGACAACATAGTGAGACCGATTGCTTTTGCAAGCAAAAAACTTACTGATAGAGAAAAAAAATATAGCGCATTGGATAAGGAAGCAATGGCAATCATTTTTGGAATCCACAAATTTTATAATTTTGTGTATGGTCAACATTTTGAACTAGAGACTGACAATTCGGCCCTGGTAAGGATATTTGGCCCCAACAAAGGTATTCCAAAAATGGCTGCTAAGCGCTTACAACATTATGCTATTTTCCTTTCTGCATTTTCATATAAAATAAGACACATACCAACGAACAAAAATCCAGCTGATTATTTATCTAGGTTACCAGGAAATGATAAAAATAACAAAACTATGAAAGATAACTTGTCAGTTTGCACTAATTATATTGATGCTTCTGAGGAGGAGGTTATTAATTGGGAGATTGTTCAAAAAGAAACTTTAAAAGACACTTTATTATCCAAAATTTTAAGGTATAGTTATGATGGCTGGCCTGATGTTAATTTAATTGAAGCAGAATTAAAACCATTTTTTATAAAAAGGAATGAAATCAGTATTGACAGAAATTGCTTATTTTGGGGACACAGAATTATTATTCCTAGGTCCATCAGAAATGTCATATTAATGGAATTACATAAAAGTCATTTTGGCAGCAGTAGAATGATTGATATTGCTAAATCCTACTTTTGGTGGCCAAAGCTAAATGAGGATATCATTGATTTAACAAAAAAATGTGTTAACTGTTTGTCATATAGAAATACACCTGCAAAAACTATTTTAAACCCATGGCCAGTACCACCCTCAGCTTGGTATCGTATTCACGCGGACTATTTGGGTCCCTTGTATGGTAAAATGTTTTTAGTTATTGTTGATAGCTTCAGTAAATGGCCTGAAGTTTTTCAAATGGCTAATATTGGGAGTAATCTTACAATCCAAAAATTTAAAGAGGTGTTTTTGCGGTTTGGATTTCCTGTACAGCTGGTGACAGATAATGGTACCTCTTTTACTAGTCAGGATTTTCAAAGGTATTGTAAAAGTGTTGGCATTAATCACACACTTACACCTACATATCATGCAGCCACAAATGGGGCTGCAGAGAGATTTGTGGAGACATTTAAATCTAACATAAAAAAAATAGTAGATAGTGGAAAGGGACTTAGCTTTGCCATTGGTATATTTTTAGCTGATTACCGAACAACACCTCATAAAGCCACCGGGGTTTCACCTGCTAAACTTATGTTAGGGAGGGAAACAAGGAATCGTTTTTCTCTGCTCAGACCTACTCCGATCTTCCAAGATCTTCTGACAAAACAGAGAAAAATGGTAAATAACTATGGTGGTTCCAGGGATATAAATTTTAATGTTGGTCAAAAGGTAATGACTCGAGACTATAGAAAGGGGCAAAAGCCATGGGTTGAAGGCATAATAGTGGAAGAGTCAATTCCTGGAGTCACTTACTTTGTTGATGTAGATGGTTTACGATGGAAAAGACATGTTAGCCAACTTTTACATTGTAGTCAAGTAATGAATTAGTTGTAAGGTTTCAGTTTTAATACTGATTTTTTTTTATTTTTTTAGTTGTATGTGTAAGGAAGAACTTATACTGGTATAATTTTTTTTTGTAAGCCGGGAAGAGTGTAGCATGTTGGATCTGTGCTGTGGTCAACCAATCTTTCATTCATTCTTCTCGGTCTGGGTACGGGTTTGAACTGTTGTAGCTCATAGCAATATAATTCTAATAAATGTTATTCACAATAATAAGTCAGTGTTATTAATTAATTAGCATCTCGAACTTATAGTGGATCTCAATATATAACAGTCCTCTAGGTTGGCAACGGCAACAATGGGCAGTGGTGATCACTTACCATCAGGTGACCCACTTGCTCGTTTGCCTTCCTATTCATATAAAAAAAAAAAAGGTAGGTAAAGCAAAGCATTGGTCAGGAACTGGTGTAGGGGTAACAGCACGCATCACGGAATGATAAGGGTCCGGATTCGATTCCCGGCCATAGCTTTGTTTTTCGGACTTTCTATGTATTTCTGTTATTAGTATAGTTCAGAAACATAATTTCTAACGAGTATAACCGTGAAAATAAATTAAAAAAATCAAGAAGTAACATTTTTAAATCATTACTTATGAAGCCCTGTGTAAAATGCACCTTCTTTCGACAAGATAAAGTAGACAGTTGGGAAACAAATATATTGGTTAGCGGTGAAAAGGTTAAAACGCTTCGCGGCCTGACTCATACATGAATTATATCCAACTCTATTCCACAGGCGTAGTCGCAGAAATGGGTAGCCATGACGAGCTGGTGCGCAAGAGAGGCCTCTACTGGGACCTGCTGCAGCAGCAGGGGCCCTGCTGAGGGCAGCCGCCATCTTGGAGACGCCATCTTAAAGAAGCCATCTTGAATAAGCCATCTATAAGAAGCCAACTTGAAGATGCCATCTATAAGAAGCCAACTTGAAGATGCCATATCTTAGAGAAGCCATCTTGAAGACGCCATCTTGAAGAAGCCATCTTGAATAAACTATTTTAAAGATGGCATCTTGAAGAAGCCATCTTGAATAAACTATTTTAAAGATGGCATCTTGAAGAAGCCATCTTGAATAAACTATTTTAAAGATGGCATCTTGAAGAAGCCATCTTGAATAAACTATTTTAAAGATGGAATCTTGAAGAAGCCATCTTGAATAAGCTATTTTAAAGATGGCATCTTGAAGAAGCCATCTTGAATAAGCTATTTTAAAGATGGCATCTTGAAGAAGCCATCTTGAATAAGTTTTTTTAAAGATGGCATCTTGAAGACGCCATCTTGAATAAGCTATTTTAAAGATGTCATCTTGAAGACGCCATCTTCAATAAGCTATTTTAAAGACGCCATCTTGAAGAAGCCATCTTGAAGAAAGCTATCTTAAAGATGTTATCTTGAAGAAGCCATCTTGAATAAGCTATCCTGAAGATGCCATATCTTAGAGAAGCCATCTTGAAGAAGCCATCTTGAAGACATGACTTAGAATGGCTAACGAATCCTCGCCACTTCCATAACCAGGAGGACAGGTACCTACTCTGAAACCCGTTATACGGAGTACGTATCGGATCCTCCCACTCTTACATTAATATAGTACTTTTCGTTTACCTTGTGTAAAGTACGCTACGGTCGGCCAAATTCTCAAATTCTCCACATGTCAAGTTGAGAGCCAAGTCCTACACCGACATTAAATTTTTTAAGACGTAAAACTGTGTACATACCTCAGCCGGTGATAAATAAAGCCTCACCGTGTTTATCGCCCTTGCCTTTGGCTTGGACAACTTCCTGTGATCTGAGACATTCTTTATTTCACCCTCGGGGTGGCATGTACTAAAGACGTGCACATGGTTTTCGATCGGTGGAAGACCTCATATTTGGCTGATGGTACCATAAAGACTGCTCGGCAGCTTTCTCTTCATATTTATTATTTTTAATTTTTTTTTTCTGTGACTTAAATCTTGAGCATCCGCCATCTTGCCACGCTCTTTTGTTGTACTTACATCAAATTATTTAGTCCGTAACATTAACACTTAATATTTACAATAGTATATATTACTTATAAGCCGTAATAAGTCACTTACTCCATAGTAATAAGCCAATTCACTTATTGTTATAAGTAGTGAAATACTTAAAAGTAGTGGCTAAGTGTTACGGCCACCAAGACTCATGATTGACTTATTACTAAATAAGCACCTAGTTATAGGCAAGAAGTAAGTGTACTTATTATAAATGAGCTATTTGACTTATAATTAATTGACTTATATGAGAATTTCAGCCGAGAGCAGGAATTTAGCGACTTATGATTGGCTTAATGTCTAAACTAATATTATAAAAAGGAAAGATTTGATTGTTTGTTTGAATTAAAGGCTCTGAAACCTACTGGACCGATTTGAAAAATTCTTTCAACGTTAGATCCTGCATTATTCCTGATGCGCATCAGCAAATGCGGGCAACAGCTAGTATTAAATATGTTTTAAAATATCAGGTTTATAATTGACTTATTCTTCTGAGTTATCATTGATCTTAATAGGACTACGAAATTAGTAATAGGTACTTATTATTTTAGCAACCTATGTGTTCAAGAGAAGACGAATGCTAAATAAGACATTTAGTTATAAGTTTATAAGTAAGCAAGTTGTGTTCTGTTCCTTATCTAGCCAGAAATGTAATATAAAATAATATCGAATAATAAATAATTAAACGAATCTCGAAATATTCGAATGATTATGTTGGATTAAATTAAATTACGATATTATGATGCCTAAACTGTGCCTTGTAAGAACTTTATAAGTACCTACATACATACACGGAAGACGAACAGGGTTCATATACCACATAAGTAAATAGCATACTTAATGTCCAATTCACGAATTTCACTAAATTTCAAATTGCCATGGGCTCGTGATACCTAAATAAACAACAAATTGTCGCGCGAAGGCCCCGCGGCATTTCGAGCATAGGTATATATATATTGTTTCGAGTTAAAAGTGTTGTTATTTTTTATGTGACAGATATTTTAAAAAAGATAAAATATGGCTATTCTGACATTTAGGCATTTTGACAATAAGTTGTTTTAATATCAGGACGTACCTATTGCTATATATGCTATAAAGGTATAATAAGGCCTAGTCACTCCAGAAGAGGACTACCCACGGTCATATATTAGTCAAAATGGAACTAAAGATGTAATTGATGGTTTTGGTGTGCACCATAGATACAGCATACGAACTACGTTAGATAAGATCGGCGATGGAATAATTATTTCTCTCACTCTGACATACGCGTCGCTCTTTCTCTAGCGTTGCCATTCCATTACTGTATTCTATGTTTGTGGTGTATACAACTCTTTCGAACTAAAAAAAGACAAAATACATAATTGTAAGATATAGCTGAAGTTAGCAACAACGCTGTTAGAAAAAACCAAACATTTTCGCTAGATTTTACTAGTTAATTTATTATGACTGTGATTAAGAAATATTTAAGTTTAGTAATTAGTTAATTAAGTTAGGTTAGTTAAAGTTTTGGCTAAAAGGGGGCTAGTAACATGGCATTGTAACATCTACTTCCAAATATTATTAAAATTACAAACCAATTTTATTTTGACTAAAATAAGCTTTTCATCTTGTGAAGTTCAGTAAACAAACATATATTAAGTTATGTTATATGACCCATTTTATGCCAAATGATACCGAGAGCTTATGTGATTACAGGATAATAAATAAAACGATTGTTTCAAACAGAACTCTTTTATTTTGAGGAGCAATAAAATATCATATTTTCTATTCAAAGTTTACCATGAACATTTTATTACAAGCCTTACTCACCTGCTATGGGTGGTGCAGGGGTATAGCACGCGTCACGGAATGACGAGGATCCGGGTTCGATTCCCGGCCATAGTTTTACTTTTCGGATTTTTTTGTGCTCTTATTTTCAGTGTCGTTTAGAAATACAATACAAGTGCCCTTCATTTGTCAGTTTAACAAGTTTTTTTACAAAATGTAGGGTGAGACGGAGGCGCCAGTGGCCAAAGACACAATAACGCAAAAAACTCTTATTTAAAAGAAACGAAGGGTTTATTTCAGCTCAGTCATTTTATAACCATCATTAAGTATCTTTAAATCCCTACTAATATTATAAATGCGAAAGTAGCTCTGTCTGTCGGTCTGTCTGTCTGGCTGTTACGTTTTCACCCCCAAACCACTGAACCGATTTTAATAAAATTTGGTTCAGATAGTTTTTACCCCGGAAAATAACACTTCCCGCGGGATAACACGGAGTCGCGGGTAACAGCTAGTTAAGAATAAAGTGTCCATTACTGGTGTTTGGCAGCTTAAAGTGTCCGACACTGGTGCCGTAACGCTATCAAGCTAAAATATATTTTTTAGGCAAACGGCTACTTTAAATCGATAATGGATACTGCTAAATTTGAACAAGATTAATAAGTGCAGTTTTTATAACAGAAAAATATATAGAACTTACTTAATTATTGAAATTTGGACGAATAACAACACTCCAAGTTTGAGCTAAAATGAAGACAGTCTTAGTGAAAGAAAGCTGATCTTTTCTTCATATCAATAACAATTTTTAATACAATTTTTGAAATTTTTGAAAGAATATATCACTCGAAAGTGGCATAAATCAGCTTATTTCTCCAAAACTACAGCTCTAACCAAAGTTTTGACTAGTTCACAAGATTAATGAGAGCTGTGATTGTCTTCTACGCTACTCGTATTTCAAATTCAGCACAATTTTTCACCACTTTTGAGTGGTATTTTCACACACGTACTTTCGAAAATCGGGCCCATAAATTTAGGTCATAAATTATAAAAAAAACTCAACTACTTACAAACAATTTTGAATCGTAATTTCTACACAATTGAGCTTAAACTATATTATTGTGAAAGGCTATCTCTAAGGCCCCATCGTTCCTTAAACTTGGTCTTAACAAACTCTACGAAACTTAGAAACAAAAGGTATTAACTCCATAGGATTCCAATATAGTAACCATATGAAACAGGAATTAAAGTCGGTAATACTTTTTGTTTCAAGTGATACATAAGTACTTCAATTTTTCACTCATTGGTCTCAATTTCTCTATCTTTATCACGCATCAGTATCACCAATAAATTTTCAATTTTAATATTTTTTAACTATCTTTTTCTCTATTTATCTACGCTAACAAAAGAAACAGAGATTATTTGACTATCATAGATAAATAATAAAAAAACATACCATTTCGTTTTCTAAAATTCAATAAAATTTAATTATTTATTAAAGGTACTTATCATTTTCAGAGAGAGGCAAAACAGGCATCAAATCCTATTTCTAAATTAAAGTTAAGTTTTTTCCAAATTAACATACAGATTTAGTGTAGTTTACACGTCTTGATAATCTTTGAATGTTTATATCAGGTAACTATCTATAGTTCTCCAGCGTACCTCTTCAGTGGTGGCAGTCCCGCCCCCAGTCATCATCATCATCATCCGTGTCGTGGTGCGCGTGCAGCGCGGCCAGCAGCAGCGCCTGCGCCGGCGCCGCCAGCGCGCCCGGCAGCCGGGACAGCGCCGGCGCCGAGCACGCTGTAAAGCCATAGCCTGGGGGGGGGATACGATCACTTTCAAATGGAGGACTGGCGCGGTCCGAAGGGGAGGGTCGCGGGGTCATGACCCCCTCGAAAATTTGCAAAAATATTGTGTAATATTATAAAAATAGTGAAGACTTATGGTGTTGTGGAGCAAGTAAGACCAGCTTTGATGTTTAGAATAGGAACGGTAGTTTATTCATTAGCCTTATGTTATATAGATGTATATGGCTTAGGTTGTCGCTGATACAAGCAATATGCGTTTATGTAGCAGTAAACTATTGTGTTACTGCTAAATACTGAAAGTGTCCCTTCAATTGCAATAGAGTCTAATTTACTCGACATATTATAAAATACTTTGACACTGACACACACAAATAACAAGCCTATTACTTATCGCGATAAGGTTAAACAGTGGTCCAGGGTTCCATTTGGTGGACCGTGCATTTATATATAACTCTGACGACTTTGATTAAATTGTTTGGGGATTTCGTGGGCTAAAACATCGTCTGGCTAAGTCTAATTTCTGAGAAAACGAGTTCTTTCGCCTTTTTTTTTGTTAGATCGCCGACCAGCGCGCGTCGCACGCACAGCGCCTGCAACACTGACCTGCGGCGTCCAGCGCCTTGGGCACGGCGCACAGCGCGACGAGCCGCGCGCCGTGAGGCCCCCACCAGCGCGCGTAGCACGCACACACGCACGCGCTCGCGCTCACCCACAGTACCTCTGACGATACAAAAACACTCGTTCACTCGCTTAATTCGAGAACTGTCTAACTAACGCGTCACCATTATTTCCAATTGCGCGATTTTTAAATTGTGAATCTTTAAACAAATATATAGGTACTTTAGATAAAACATTGCCTACAAATATTTCGGCCATCTACCGCATGTCGGATTACAGCTAGCCGCGGAGTGGGGATAAAGCGACAGGCGCTCGGCAGAGCACCCGAAATGGCGACGCCCCGCTTCAGCTAATGTATTATTTATTCCGTACTCTAATAATAATCGAGGAATATGCAATGCAGGGTGTCACTACACAGATTTGACAAAGTGAATGTGTCAGCCACACCTTTCCTTATTGAAATAGACTGTAAGAAACACTCACAATCATGCTAAAACGTGGCCTATAAGTCTTGTCCTTAGGCTTTCTCTACCCCGTAAGGGATATAGACATGATGTAAGAAACAGTGTAAAAGAGTTCCGTTCTTGTTAACTGACATACGGCGGCTACCCTAAAAACCCTAAAAATGGTAGTCTTTATATTCTAAACTCACCGACAAAGAGCGTGGCCAGCAGATCCCCGACGTACAGGCTGCCCTCGGCGTCGGCGAGCCTCGCGCAGCACTCGGTGTAGAGCAGCGCCAGCGCGGCGGCGTGGTCGGCGGCGCGCTGACGCCGCAGCCGGCGCCGCCACGCCGCGCCCGCCGCCAGCGGGACCAGCGCGCCGCACGCCGCCAGCGCACAGCCCGCGTCGGGCACCACGGTGCGCCCGCACTGCAACACCCGCTATAGTGTAACGCGAACTGCGCAGACGGAATCGCGAATTCAACATTATGTCAAAAATGCATTACATCATATCGGAAAAGAGCTGATACTCTTCTAACTGCTGGACCGATTTTTTCCAAACACGGCTAAGAACCACATCGAGGAAACTGGCTTTCGAATGAAAAAACCGCATCGGTCGCTCTGAAGGACACTCACCAGCAGCAGCACGCTGAGCGGCGTGGCCACGAGCGAGGTGAGGTAGCAGCCGGCGGCGACCAGCGCGGCGGCGCCGTGCCCAGACAGGGCCAGCGTGAGCCACGCGCAGCCGCCCCCGACGGACGCCAGCAGCGCTCTGAGGGCCACTCACCAGCAGCAGCACGCTGAGCGGCGTGGCCACGAGCGAGGTGAGGTAGCAGCCGGCGGCGACCAGCGCGGCGGCGCCGTGCCCAGACAGGGCCAGCGTGAGCCACGCGCAGCCGCCCCCGACGGACGCCAGCAGCGCTCTGAGGGCCACTCACCAGCAGCAGCACGCTGAGCGGCGTGGCCACGAGCGAGGTGAGGTAGCAGCCGGCGGCGACCAGCGCGGCGGCGCCGTGCCCAGACAGGGCCAGCGTGAGCCACGCGCAGCCGCCCCCGACGGACGCCAGCAGCGCTCTGAGGGCCACTCACCAGCAGCAGCACGCTGAGCGGCGTGGCCACGAGCGAGGTGAGGTAGCAGCCGGCGGCGACCAGCGCGGCGGCGCCGTGCCCAGACAGGGCCAGCGTGAGCCACGCGCAGCCGCCCCCGACGGACGCCAGCAGCGCTCTGAGGGACACTCACCAGCAGCAGCACGCTGAGCGGCGTGGCCACGAGCGAGGTGAGGTAGCAGCCGGCGGCGACCAGCGCGGCGGCGCCGTGCCCAGACAGGGCCAGCGTGAGCCACGCGCAGCCGCCCCCGACGGACGCCAGCAGCGCTCTGAGGGACACTCACCAGCAGCAGCACGCTGAGCGGCGTGGCCACGAGCGAGGTGAGGTAGCAGCCGGCGGCGACCAGCGCGGCGGCGCCGTGCCCAGACAGGGCCAGCGTGAGCCACGCGCAGCCGCCCCCGACGGACGCCAGCAGCGCTCTGAGGGCCACTCACCAGCAGCAGCACGCTGAGCGGCGTGGCCACGAGCGAGGTGAGGTAGCAGCCGGCGGCGACCAGCGCGGCGGCGCCGTGCCCAGACAGGGCCAGCGTGAGCCACGCGCAGCCGCCCCCGACGGACGCCAGCAGCGCTCTGAGGGACACTCACCAGCAGCAGCACGCTGAGCGGCGTGGCCACGAGCGAGGTGAGGTAGCAGCCGGCGGCGACCAGCGCGGCGGCGCCGTGCCCAGACAGGGCCAGCGTGAGCCACGCGCAGCCGCCCCCGACGGACGCCAGCAGCGCTCTGAGGGCCACTCACCAGCAGCAGCACGCTGAGCGGCGTGGCCACGAGCGAGGTGAGGTAGCAGCCGGCGGCGACCAGCGCGGCGGCGCCGTGCCCAGACAGGGCCAGCGTGAGCCACGCGCAGCCGCCCCCGACGGACGCCAGCAGCGCTCTGAGGGACACTCACCAGCAGCAGCACGCTGAGCGGCGTGGCCACGAGCGAGGTGAGGTAGCAGCCGGCGGCGACCAGCGCGGCGGCGCCGTGCCCAGACAGGGCCAGCGTGAGCCACGCGCAGCCGCCCCCGACGGACGCCAGCAGCGCTCTGAGGGACACACTCACAGATAAACAAAATACATCTGTGAAAATTTAAACTGTCTTTTTTTTATATGTTAAATAGGCCAAACAAACGAACTAGTGGGTCACCTGATGGTAAATGGTCACCACTGTCCATAGACACCCGCAGCGCTTTACGCGATGCTAGTGCGTTGTCGGCCCTGCAGAAAATTGTACAGTCGCCTCTTAAAGGCACCCAGGCCGTAACTCGATGGGAAGACCTCAGCGGGAAGCTCGTTTCAGATTTTGCAAGTTCGTGGCAAAAAAGACCGATTAAACCGCACCGTCGAAGACTGCCATTCTAAACATTATGTCGATGGAATGAGCGCTTACGACGGGTGGATTTGTTATGGAACCCCGCAGCTGGAATGAGGTCAAAGAGTTCCTCAGAGTCTAGCTATCATGGTCAGCTAGCGCGTCGCCCCGAGGGGAGCTGACGCACAGCAGCAGCACCCACCCGCTGACGACGGGCCCGTGCAACGCGCCGGCCAGCATGGTGGTCGCGCAGACGGCGAGCGCGGGCGCCGCCACGTGCGCGTGCAGCGCGGCCGCCGCGCACAGCCCCAGCGGGGGGCGCCGCCCCAAGGGGAGCCGCGCCCCCGCCCCGAAGTAGATCACGCACAGAGGCACGTAGCTCCAGTATTCCGCGTGCAGCGGACCTGCACACGCTCGCTGGTTAGTACCATCGACTACTTTCCATTTAACATCGGCATCCGATCTTTAAAACATCATTTTTCAATTTAAGATGGCGGCGACGGGGTAGACCCGGGCGGGATGAGACGCAGTCCTTGAGAACTGGCCGGACAAAGCACAAAATCGGGGCGAGTGGAGCAAATGGGGGAACGGTTTTGCCCAGCAGTGGCACATCTATCCAGGCTATTAATACTACATATTCTATATATTATCTATCTACGTACATATATCTATTATCTATAAACAAAACAAGATTTTCTCTTGGCATTTCAAAGTTCTGGTGGAATATAAAGACATGAAAAAAAGCCATTTGTCGCTTATTTTTGATTTTGTCGTCCACAAAGAATGTGATGATGAAAAAATACGATAGAACTAGAAGGAAAAAGACAAAGAAATAAATCAAGATACGCATCCCACGGAAACTAAGCGATTTTCCGGGATACAAACTATCCTTCATTCTCCCACGGGACTTAAACTATATCTGTACCAAATTTCATTAAAATTGGTTCATTAGTTTAGGCGTAACAGACAGACAGACAGGCAGAGTTACTTTCGCGTTTATAATATCAGTAGGAATTTCCAGACAACCAGCCAATTTACAAAACAAATTTCATCCAATTCAGTTATAGCGTGAAGAGCTAACAAACACAAAAAAGTTTCAAATTTATAATATTAGTAGGATTTTGCTAAAATGGAACTATTATTCGACAAGTGCTTACTATTATTTAAATTTGTATTAATTTTATTAATATCTAGTGTCAATAGCTTGAAATATAAACAGTGCTATTTTAAAAAATAGCTTTTGAGACTAACAGCATGCAAATACCTATTTGATTGCTTTAAGTCAATATATGTCATTAAAAACATTATTGACACACAATATGCACTTCAATATAATAAATAAGATCGTGTATAAGTGGCTTATATAGACTGATGACTTATAAGCAACTTATAAGTCACACTTTTATAAGTCACTTATACTTATAAGTAGGGTTGCCATTATTGTTGAGAACTGTTACGGGACTTATTGAATTGAAAGCGCCCGAGCGGGCGAGCGAGCGGTCCCCACCGCCCCTCCCTCACCTCTCCTCGCAACCGCGCGCCCTCGCGCGTCTCGCCTGCCGTCGGCAGACAAAAACGGGACAGTAAGTAACAATACGGGACGTGATAGTCGCGTACATACGGGACGTATAGCAACCCTACTTATAAGATAAGTCACACTTTTTTATAAGTCAATTATAAGTTTTTCCATTAGACTATTTTTTTACAAAAATAAGAGTTCTTTATATCTCTTGTGCACTAAATGAAATAAATATATTAAACGTTCAAAGTAATATAACTTACCCCCCGTTTCAATCAATCTTAGGTAAAGAAGCTAAATATTTAAAGTGTCACATAATATCTATGATATGATCCTGTCTCTGTTCATCCCTAAAAGATAAACAGAGATAGTGTCATTGAAAGTGTGAGTTGCATGCAACATTAACTGTAAATTTAACCTTAACCAATGATTTTGACTTTGACACATGATTTACAGAAAACCTCTGAAATATACAAAACCGTTGGTCAAGTTTAAAGTTATCGTTAAAGTAACTAGGCAACTCCCACTTAAAATAGTTATAAGGAACTTAACAAAGAAAATTTTTTAGATACCTAACGTCTACAAAAGAAATTGTTAAATTATTTTCTGTAAACTATCACCGTACCTAGTGAGTTGTTAGACTACAGCAGAACTTTCTATTGTAATAATTGAAGAGGTACTTCTCATTCGTTATACAAGGTGCCCAAGGTGGCTTATAATAGCTCCGGAATATTCCACGAGGTTTCAGACTGTTGTCGTTGACCTTTTTTTTTTCTCATACCCGTCAGGATAGTTGGTGTAAAAGTTTTGAAACATAGGATTAAATATTGATATTCTAGCACAAGTTACGTTTCCAGTGTATTTATTACCTACATTTATATTTTAGAGGTCAGCAAATAAAGGCTTTTATAATAATTATTATTATTATGATTTATATTTTAGAAGGACCATGTTTGAGACAGTCTGGATTACTACATGTGGCTCTCTATTTATGCCGCCTAGCAGCGGTGCAAACACTGCATCCGGTGTGGAGTTTTCACCATTCCACAAAGACATCCGATAAAGTCGTACAATAAATTTAACTATCAAATTATGGTATCTTGATCACATTAGTTATAAAATAACAAATGAGAAGTAACTACCTTCATGTTCATAAAAATTATATAGTTTAGAAATAGTATGTCAAGTAGAAACTTTTAAATATGACTGACTTACTGCAATACCTGTATTTTTTAAATTATTGTTGATAGACTATTAAAAATGCATAGTTTGTTCAACAGTATGCACTGAATGGACCCTGTTTCTTTTGCTTTTCCCTAAAGCAATGAAGAAAGTTTAATTTAAGGTTAAGTTTTGTCTTTTTTCCCTTTATTGCAGTAGGCCAGTTACAATTCATTCACACAAATAGCACCACAAACTTCTGACTTACGTAACGAGGCCTTACGCCGGCCGCCGGCGCTCCGCAGGCGATTCTAGTCGTTTGTGCCGCTATTAGCTCCATGCGTGCTCGTCGGCGTCTCATAGCCTAACCAAGCGAAAATATCAAGAAAATCGATTCAATTAGATGGTCGGATGGGTGCAATGCGTTCTAGAATGATCTAAGAGTGAGCATGCAGTATGTTTGCCTCCAGGAGCGCCGACACGAGGGGAGATCGCAGCCAAAAGCACCGCCGCGAGCACTCCGCCGACCATCCAGCGTTTCTTCACCTCCTTCCAAAAATCAATGTTGTAAGGACTATCTCGAGCATTGTAGTGCTTTATATTGCTGTAAGGAAGCTCCGTACGCACTAAAACACTTTCCATTTTAACTAAAAACACCGAAATTGAGCGTTATAAGGAAGACCGTGTCAGACGCGCTGTGGACATGTTTTACGGACTCGGATGCGTGTTTACGCGGGTATTTATTGGTTTATGGGTACAGCGGAAACCGGGGGCGGATGGTTTGCATTTTTAAACCAAATGAGCGGAAAATCAATGGGACCGAGGTCATGTTTTCAAAATTCCGCGCATCTGCAATGCCGCACGTGTGACGTCATTTGACAGACCGAGACCGAGAATAAAGCGTTTCGTTACTGCTAAAACACTGAAGTCTTAAGAAAATAAAAAGATGCTAATAAATATTTGAAAAATGGGACAAACTTTTAACAAAAAAATTGTAAAAGGTAGCCTAAAAATACAATTCCTTGTTATAAAGTTCAAAAAATATTGTTTAGAATTTTTTACAATAAAATTGTCACACCTCAGTTGTGTATAGAATAATCATGTGTCATGTATTTCTGAACGTTTGCAGATTGTCAAACGGAACAATAACAAACCGAAACAGAAAATTACTTGAAAACTACGTTTTTGATTGAATTAGACATAATTATTAATCAATTGTAGTGAAACTATCGGTTCTAAAATGATTCCATATATAATAGGCAGTGCCAGAACGGTTTCTAAGCGAACTACACCACTTTTGAGGTTAGTTTTTCTTTTGTAGAAATTTTCCGAAAACGGATAAAATATTCAGTAGAACCTTCTGAGAAGCAATAAATATAACCTAATATCTTTTATCTAACAACTATATTATCCAAAATTTTTCTCAAGTCATCTGAAATATTAGAATTCCCACAGTGAAATTTGTTAAATTTAGTTCTGGGTAATTTTCTGTTTGTCAGTTTGGTGCGACACAAGGCCGCTTACGAAGGCGAAGGCAAGACGACCGTGCGGATCCTCAACCAGGAACAAGAGCTGGGGCTCATGATCGATGCCTACGCCACAGTGAGTACTCTATTAGGGTACTGTACTCAAAGGGTATAAACGGGACCCTATTGCAAAGACCCCACTGTCCATCTGTCTGTCACCAGGCTGTATCTCATGAATCGCGATAGCTAGACATTTTTTACGTAGCAACATTCATTTTATTTACTATTTATTATTAAACGTTCCTAAGTTCCTAAAGCTACGAAGGTGACAGATGTCTCGCAAGATAAGAAGGCTGAAATGGCGATGGACAGGTCATGTGTTAAGATCTACGAGAGACAAATGGACAAAAGATATCACACTTTGGTACCCCAGAGACAGCAAGAGATTGAAAGGAAGGCAACACAAGAGGTGGGAGGATGACCTACCTAAAGGCTTTCGCAGATTTGCTAGGGAGAGGGAGAAATGGCGGCAACTGGAGGAGGCCTATGTCCAACACGGGCAACCTGGTGCGAATGAGGCGGGTGTAAATTAGGTTAAGTTCAACAGAATGTAATCATCAGTGAATAAAGGCTATTTTTTTTTTTTTTTTTTTTTTTATATGAATAGGAAGGCAAACGAGCAAGTGGGTCACCTGATGGTAAGTGATCACCACTGCCCATAGACACCCGCAACCCCGGAGGGATTGCAGATGCGTTGCCAACCTAGAGGACTAAGATGAAATGCCTCTTGTGCCCGTAATTTCCCCGGCTGTCTTACTCTCCACATCGGAACACAGCAGTGCAAGCACTGCTACTTAGCGGCAGGATTAGCGAGTAAGATGGTGGTAGCGATCCGGACGGACCTTGCACAAGGCCCTACCACCCTTTTTATTTTATTTATTTTTATTAAACGTTCCAGTACGGGTTCCGGCTGAACAACGGGCTGACAGTGCTGGGCCCGATGGCGCTGTTCCCGCGCACCGTGCTCTCGTGGCAGGTGCCCACGGCCGGCGACGTGACGCCGCAGGCGCTGCGGCTGTTCAAGCTGCTGCAGCCCAAGCTCGACCTGCTGGTGAGCCACCGACGATGCCACAAGATTTATAGTTGTTTTAACAGAAAAATGCCATAATGTCGACAGGTCTATCTATACTATTGATTAGGGTTGTAACGGTAGTAGGCAGGGGACAGGGGAGTGTTAGATGAATCTGACCCAAGAGACATCCAATGAGGCTGGCATAGTCACACAAATACACTTACGCCTCGTAAAAAATTGAGATATCACTACATAATATAAAACTAATATTATAAAGAGGAAAGATTTGATTGTTTGTTTCTTTGAAGTGAATAGGCTCCGAAACTACTACATCGATTTCAAAAATTCTTTTGCCGTTAGGAAGCTACATTATCACTGAGTGACATAGGCTACTTTTTACCGTGGGAAAATACCTTTTCATCACGTGACCTTTGTTACTAAGCGAATTTTTTGTCGCTAAGCGTCATCTGTTTGAATGATGTGTCTACGTGACATCTAAGTCACAGGTAGAAAATTTCAAAGACTACCCACCTGCTATGGGTGGTGTAGGGGTATAGCACGCGACACGGAATGACGAGGATCCGGGTTCGATTCACGGCCATAGCTTTACTTTTCGGATTTTTCTATGTTCTAATTTTCACTGACATTTAGAAATTTTATGTTTCTGACGTCTTGCTAGCGTAATATATGTTTTTGCGGGTGGTAGGGCCTTGTGCAAGGTCCGTCCGGATCGCTACCACCATCTTACTCGCTAATCCTGCCGCTAAGTAGCAGTGCTTGCATTGCTGTGTTCCGGTGTGGAGAGTAAGACAGCCGGGGAAATTACGGGCACAAGAGGCATTTCATCTTAGTCCTCTAGGTTGGCAACGCATCTGCAATCCCTCCGGGGTTGCGGGTGTCTATGGGCAGTGGTGATCATTTACCATCAGGTGACCCACTTGCTCGTTTGCCTTCCTATTAATATCAAAAAAAAAAAAAAAAAAAAAATATTGTACAAATGTGTGCGTGTGCGCGTGCGTGCAGATCATCGGGCTGGACAGCAAGGAGCGCGGCGCGGCCGGCACGGCGTTCCTGGCGGCGCGCGCCGCCGGCCTCAACGCCGAGGTGCTGCCCACGGAGCACGCCTGCGCCACCTTCAACTTCCTCAGCGCCGAGGGCAGGTCGGGAACAGCTCCACATTTACATACACAGTATACGCACATACACACATACATACATACACAAATCACGTCTATATCCCTTAGGCTGCGGCTCCACTGAGGCGGAGACGAGCGGAGCGGAGAGGAGACGTGTGGGGATCGACCAACCATATTACATGAAATCCACATCGCGTATCCGCTCTGTAATATGACTGTAATATGATTGGTCGATCCCCACACGTCTCCTCTCCGCTCCGCTCGTCTCCGCCTCAGTGGAGCCGCACCCTTACGGAGTAGACAGAGCCTGAGGTAACAAAACCTAAAGGCCACGCTTAGCATGCTTTTAGGCGTATAAGTGGAATAAGTGATGGGTGGCTAGCCGCATTGCCTATAACATGATACCTAAGAATTTCGCCCATTCTCTCGATGGGCTTTTACCATCTGCGCGGGACGAGAAGCAACTGGTACATTCTATGTTTTTCCTTTGCTCCCAGACCAGCATGGACATAGTATACATACAATATATGTGATATTGAGCTTGGAGGTCTTAAATGAATTACTCAGTGTGCACGTCCGGCACGGGTGGCCGATGTGGAGACTGACCTCACTGCCAAGGCCTTTACCCCTGGATTTAGCAACCTTACAACTTGGTAAACGGGTAATTTCATGAGAATGTCACGGATAAATAATTAAATAAAACAAATCAGTAAACAAAAGGTAAAATCAAAACTAACATACATACATACATACACAAATCACGTCTTTATCCCTTACGGGGTAGACAGAGCCTGAGGTTACAAGACCCACACACAGGCCACATTCAGCAAGATTGTGGGCGTATAGGTGAAAAATGAAATCAAAATAGTGACGGGTTGCTAGCCTCATCGCCTATAACATGATTCCTATGATTTTCGCCCATTCCCTCGATGGGCTTTTACCATCTGCGCGGGTAGAGAAGCAACTGGTACATTCTATGTTTTTTCTTTGCTCCCAGACCAGCATGGAAGAACTAAATAAAAACTAAAATGGTACAAAATAAGGTACAGTATAAACAAACAAATGATTCAATGTGAACATAACTCCATGTGTGTCTGTGTCGTGCAGGTCGGTGTGTGCGGCGCTCATCCCCCCCACCATTGTCCAGATGAACGAGAACGACATGCTGCAGTCCAAGCTGCACTACCACAACCTGTACAAGCAGGACCTGAGCGACTGAAGCGCGGGCTGACGGCACTGGCTCTGCGGAGCAGCAGCGGCGTTAGGGCCACTGACACCCCGGGCAGTAATATTTAGGCGCCCACTTAAGGACGGTATTGAGGGTACACAGCCGGTGAGCCAGGAGGCCGAGGCCCCAGACCTCAGCGCCCCCCAAATTTGGCGCCCCGGGCCGTCGCCCCATCGCGCCCCCCCTAACGCCGGCACTGCTACGGAGCACTGGGCACCGACTGCAACGTAACCACAATTGGCATTGTTCATTTAAGCTGTGCTTTTAACACCTTTATTTGATAAAAATGGACTATTTCAAGCAACTAATTTGAATATTATGCTTTTACGTAGCTTTGTTAATTAATAATCATTTTTTTTCGCTGTTTGATAGTGTGAATTTAGACAGAATCCCAATAGCCTTCGTTCGGCTGGCTATAAAAAAAACGGCTTTGTCTATGGTTTTGTCGATTTGACAGTGACACGTGACAGTTGCCATAGCTAAACTTTTTTTTTTCATTTTTGTGGCAAACATTCGATGCTGGATTCTGTCTAAAAACCGGGTCGTTCGGTCAAACAAAGGTTCAAAGTACTTTTACAAAAATATCTGCAATCATAAAGTATTTTTGAAATCGGACAAGATAAATCGGATAGTTGATGGTTTTCCTCGAAATGGCAATTGCCGACTGCCCGTACATTTGGATCGCAGTTACCGTGCAGTTGTATCGACTGCAATTGAACTGCAATAGATGTACGGGCAGTCGGCATTTGGCAATTACTTTGCAGTCGGCATGCAGTCCGTCTGTACTGGCACTTACTGATACAACTTCATACTGACTTGATGACTACTAACGCGACCCCCTTGCCGACTTGATCCCTGCTGACGTCTAGTTACTTTGCAGACGCGACCCCTTACTGACGCGTACTTTGCTGACACGAACCCTTACTGACGCCGACTTTGCTGACACGACCCCTTACTGACGCGTACTTTGCTGACACGACCCCTTACTGACGCGTGCTTTGCAGACTTGACCCCTACTCACAATACTGACATGGCTCTGTAATTGACGCAAACTATACCTAGCTAATGAATTTGTAAATATTAGAATACAATTTAGTTAAAATATTACGAAACTACTACAAAACAATCGGTTTCGCTCACGGTTATAATCTTTTGTGCAAGTAACCAATATAAAATGACCTCATGCTGCCTACATTTTTCTTAGGGGCAGAGCTCTGCTGCCGCTGGATTTGTTACTCACTTGTCGAATCACAACAAACCGACGGAACGATTTATAATTCTGAGTTAAATCGTTTGTTTTGCAGTTTTTATTGTCTCACAATTATTTATACAAAGTTAGTTAGAATATTGTTACTGTTATAATTATAAATAAAAAGCTTTATAAAAACAATAATTTATTATTTCAACAACTAGGAGATACTTCTAATGTACAGAAATATTATACAATGCATATAGAAGATGAGAAACCACCAGTTATAATAACAAAGTTGAGTTCTTTGTCTATTTTACTAAGAACACCCCCAAAGATTTTTTTTTAAATTCGACTGCTTTTTTCTTTTCTTATTTCCATTGTCATATGCTATACTTCATTTTTTTACATTAGAAAGATACAATCTTTATGTTTATTGGTAATCACTATGTAATCACTCTTAAAAGTCGATAACTGTAACATACGAAACCATAACAAAAGGGTTAAAAACTGCCGTTTTTTTATTTTTAAAAAGTGTTTTACAATAATAATACTTATCAAGATAACCTTTCTTTCAATGTAAAAAAACGAAGTATAGAGAGACGGGAGAAGAGCGCGAGCGAGATGACATACACGCCGCCATTTTGTCATTATTTGCACTTTTTGTGCAATAAAATAGCGTATTTTTCGACTTCAGCGGCGTATTGAGTTTGTTTTCGATTTAGAAGCCGTGATAATTGTAGCATCTGAAACCAAAAAACTAATTAAGTTAAGAATTTTCTGGCAGAATATTAATATCGTTTGATGGCATTATTATTTCACTAGCGTTGCCCGCGACTCCGTCTGCGCAGAATTCGCTTATCTACCTATATCCAACGGGAACGATGCCATTTTCCGGGATTGATATTATCTGCATACTAAATTTCAACTAAATCGGTTCTGCGCTTTGGGCGTGAAATAGTAACAGACAGACAGACATACCTACAAGCTTTGGTTGGTGCTAAGTAGTTGGCGAGCCAGTACCTGGGGCATGCAGGAGATCGCCAGGATAGGCAGTGCATACAAATCTAGCATCCTCTCCGCTGGCTGGCCAAGCACGCTGCTAGGGGCGACTGACCTAGAGGAAGTTGGCGCCGACGCCGAAGCTGACGCCGGGCTGCGTGCCGTCCCCCGCGCGCGCCAGCAGCGGCACCGCGCAGTGCAGCCGCAGCCGCGGGGGACTGACCTAGAGGAAGTTGGCGCCCACGCCGAAGCTGACGCCGGGCTGCGTGCCGTCCCCCGCGCGCGCCAGCAGCGGCACCGCGCAGTGCAGCCGCAGCCGCGGGGGACTGACCTAGAGGAAGTTGGCGCCGACGCCGAAGCTGACGCCGGGCTGCGTGCCGTCCCCCGCGCGCGCCAGCAGCGGCACCGCGCAGTGCAGCCGCAGCCGCGGGGGACTGACCTAGAGGAAGTTGGCGCCCACGCCGAAGCTGACGCCGGGCTGCGTGCCGTCCCCCGCGCGCGCCAGCAGCGGCACCGCGCAGTGCAGCCGCAGCCGCGGGGGACTGACCTAGAGGAAGTTGGCGCCCACGCCGAAGCTGACGCCGGGCTGCGTGCCGTCCCCCGCGCGCGCCAGCAGCGGCACCGCGCAGTGCAGCCGCAGCCGCGGGGGACTGACCTAGAGGAAGTTGGCGCCCACGCCGAAGCTGACGCCGGGCTGCGTGCCGTCCCCCGCGCGCGCCAGCAGCGGCACCGCGCAGTGCAGCCGCAGCCGCGGGGGACTGACCTAGAGGAAGTTGGCGCCCACGCCGAAGCTGACGCCGGGCTGCGTGCCGTCCCCCGCGCGCGCCAGCAGCGGCACCGCGCAGTGCAGCCGCAGCCGCGGGGGACTGACCTAGAGGAAGTTGGCGCCCACGCCGAAGCTGACGCCGGGCTGCGTGCCGTCCCCCGCGCGCGCCAGCAGCGGCACCGCGCAGTGCAGCCGCAGCCGCGGGGGACTGACCTAGAGGAAGTTGGCGCCCACGCCGAAGCTGACGCCGGGCTGCGTGCCGTCCCCCGCGCGCGCCAGCAGCGGCACCGCGCAGTGCAGCCGCAGCCGCGGGGGACTGACCTAGAGGAAGTTGGCGCCCACGCCGAAGCTGACGCCGGGCTGCGTGCCGTCCCCCGCGCGCGCCAGCAGCGGCACCGCGCAGTGCAGCCGCAGCCGCGGGGGACTGACCTAGAGGAAGTTGGCGCCCACGCCGAAGCTGACGCCGGGCTGCGTGCCGTCCCCCGCGCGCGCCAGCAGCGGCACCGCGCAGTGCAGCCGCAGCCGCGGGGGACTGACCTAGAGGAAGTTGGCGCCCACGCCGAAGCTGACGCCGGGCTGCGTGCCGTCCCCCGCGCGCGCCAGCAGCGGCACCGCGCAGTGCAGCCGCAGCCGCGGGGGACTGACCTAGAGGAAGTTGGCGCCCACGCCGAAGCTGACGCCGGGCTGCGTGCCGTCCCCCGCGCGCGCCAGCAGCGGCACCGCGCAGTGCAGCCGCAGCCGCGGGGCACTGACCTAGAGGAAGTTGGCGCCCACGCCGAAGCTGACGCCGGGCTGCGTGCCGTCCCCCGCGCGCGCCAGCAGCGGCACCGCGCAGTGCAGCCGCAGCCGCGGGGGACTGACCTAGAGGAAGTTGGCGCCCACGCCGAAGCTGACGCCGGGCTGCGTGCCGTCCCCCGCGCGCGCCAGCAGCGGCACCGCGCAGTGCAGCCGCAGCCGCGGGGCACTGACCTAGAGGAAGTTGGCGCCCACGCCGAAGCTGACGCCGGGCTGCGTGCCGTCCCCCGCGCGCGCCAGCAGCGGCACCGCGCAGTGCAGCCGCAGCCGCGGGGGACTGACCTAGAGGAAGTTGGCGCCCACGCCGAAGCTGACGCCGGGCTGCGTGCCGTCCCCCGCGCGCGCCAGCAGCGGCACCGCGCAGTGCAGCCGCAGCCGCGGGGGACTGACCTAGAGGAAGTTGGCGCCCACGCCGAAGCTGACGCCGGGCTGCGTGCCGTCCCCCGCGCGCGCCAGCAGCGGCACCGCGCAGTGCAGCCGCAGCCGCGGGGGACTGACCTAGAGGAAGTTGGCGCCCACGCCGAAGCTGACGCCGGGCTGCGTGCCGTCCCCCGCGCGCGCCAGCAGCGGCACCGCGCAGTGCAGCCGCAGCCGCGGGGGACTGACCTAGAGGAAGTTGGCGCCCACGCCGAAGCTGACGCCGGGCTGCGTGCCGTCCCCCGCGCGCGCCAGCAGCGGCACCGCGCAGTGCAGCCGCAGCCGCGGGGGACTGACCTAGAGGAAGTTGGCGCCCACGCCGAAGCTGACGCCGGGCTGCGTGCCGTCCCCCGCGCGCGCCAGCAGCGGCACCGCGCAGTGCAGCCGCAGCCGCGGGGGACTGACCTAGAGGAAGTTGGCGCCCACGCCGAAGCTGACGCCGGGCTGCGTGCCGTCCCCCGCGCGCGCCAGCAGCGGCACCGCGTAGTTCAGCTCCAGCCGCGCCACCCGGCCCAGCCGCAGCGCCACGCCCGCGCCGCACGACACGCGCACCTGCCGCAGCGCCTCCAGCGCCGACACGCCCGTCTCCTCTGCGGGCCACACTGAACAGTCAGACACCCGCCACGGCATTCCGAACAGAACGCTCCACCCGTCAAGAATTATACTCAAGTCAGAACAAATTAAAGATCCCCCACCCAGTGTCATAAGGCATCGGAATCGCGAGACAGAAGCACGAGGCCTAGCGCCTCCGGGGCTGACACGCCCGACTTCTCTGGGGGACACACTAGACAGTCAAACACCCGCCGTCCGAGGTGCCGCGAGGCAGCGGCGTGGCACCCTAGACAGCGCTACGACTAGTGAAAAGACATCAAAGCCCCACCCGCGGTGCCATAACCATAAGGCATCACAAGACACGCACACCTGGCGGAGCGCCTCCGGCGCCTACAAACTCCTCTAAGGGACATAATAAAGTCATGCACTCGCCGCCCGAAACATCAGAAAGAGGAGACGCGGAGAAGAACAAGGGTCACTGACATAGCCAGAGGAATTAGCTCGTTGAAGTAGCAATCGGCAGGCCATATGGCACAGAGAACAGATGGTCGTTGGGGCCGGAGGGTCTCGGGTGGAGAACACGGATCGGCAAGCGCAGAGATCCAAAAACTAGGTGGACATACGTCTGATTAAAGTCGCAGATTCACGGTGGACGCAAGCTTCCAACAGAGGCAACTGGAGGTCTATGACGGAAACCTATGTCCAACCAACAGTGGACGTCGGTACTAAGGTGTCAGGATGGCTTCGCATCGGCATGACACCCCAGAGAGGGCGCCATGCTCGCCAAAACTTATGACAAACTGATCAAACATTCGCCATAGAGGCATCGACACCACGAGACACCCGCACCTGGCGGAGCGCCTCTAGTGCCGACACGTCCAACTTTATACAATAAACTTCGACTATCACTCATCTCGCTCCAACGTGCCTTACATGATATCTCAAAGTCAAACACCCGCCGCCCGAGGTGCCAAAAAGCAGCAGCATGGCACCCTAGACAGCGCTACACCCGTCATAACTTCTACTAAAGTCGAAACAAATAAAATATCCATCGCAACTATCACAAGACAAGCGCACCTGACGCAGTGCCTTTAATGCCGCACGGCAGACTCCGCTGCAGGACACTTACAAGTCAAACATCTGCCCGCCAAGACTGAAAAAGATTAAGAAACTGTGCTCTGCTCTACTCCTATGGGCCATAAAGCACCAGCACGACACTCTAGAGCAGTCTCTTAATATTTCTCAGTCACGGACCCCTAGAAATCATACACAATTAGCAGAACATCCATTAATAAAGAAACAGTAGCGTAGCGATTACGAGACTTTCAGTGGCATATACGAGCATGTGTACTGTGAAATAGTCCAGAGATGAGACTGCGAACCTACACACGTACACTCATGGAGCCCCAGGGGTTTCGAAATCACAGGTTAAGCAACACTAGCTCAAGTGGGACAGGGTGTACTGAAAGACTATAACACACAGGCTGCGTTGCATCCGGTGTGTCGCATTCAAATTCAAATTTGGAGACAGCTCTTCGAATGACTTTGTCAGTAGACAAATTATTTCTATTGAATCAACTCACTAAATACACTGACTCATTTTTGTACAATTTTATTGTATGTATGGTCTACTTGTGTGTCTTTCAAAAGAGAATAAATCGCGCCCTTAGTGGAAGAAAGACGTAAGTCCCATGTTAAGTCAATAGGACTTACGTCTTTCTTCCACTAAGGGTGCGAAATATCTCCTTTCTTTCATGTTGTGAAGCTGCGATAAAAAGTTAATTGTTACAAAAGGTTTGAATGAAGATCGCGCACTGACCGGGGGGCGCGAGGCAGCCGGCGGTGACGAACGCGTGCGAGCGGAACAGCTCGCCCAGCCCGGCGCGCCCCGGCCGGAACGGCAGCGGCAGGAACACGTGCGCGCCGCCCGCCCAGTACATCTGCAAGCACCGCTACTGAGCAAACCTGCCGCGTCTGATCTGGCCGAGCCGCATGCGAGGGTAGGTTGGTAGTTAACCCTTTATTTCGCAAGTCGGACCAAGTACACTCAATTCAAGCGTCACTGGATGAAAAAATACAAAAAAATATCTTAAAGTATGTTGTTTATAGTCAACATTGCGAAGTAAACGTAATAGACTACAGGCCCACGTACAAAAAATGTGGGTCATATGAACCACCAGGTGACGTATATAGGACGATATAAGAGCATAAAATAATAAGATTCAACACTATGCCGTCACTTGTAAGCTGTCCAACTGGGTGCTGGTGAGAATTCAAAAGTGCAGGTAGAGTGAGTACATTTTGGTCATATGATTATGTACGGCATTTTTACCATCGATAGATCCATGAAAAATAATAAGAAAGCGCGCAGTGCCGTAAAAAAATGGTGAGCCACAAAGTCGATATTTTCTTTTGATTTTCTGACAATTTCGAGGGTAAATTTGGTCATTTGATTCTGTACGGCATCAGTTTCATACTGTTTCAATACAGCTTCTAATCCATTATTCCGCAACGCCGTACAAAAATTGTGCGACAAGGGGACAAAATCGAGGGTTGCAACCCCCTCTTTTTCCGTGGTCCGGGGGGTGATTTGAAACAGTACGGCTTCGGTTCCAAAACATTATCTAGCACTCAAAAGTACTATTACAAATAATGCCGTCAAAAAATTATTGTTCATTTGAATGATTATCTTAATTTCATGGTATACTTGATTTATAAAGCTGTAAAATCATTTGACTCTGTACGGCAACTTTTTTTTTATCATGATATTGTAAAATACAACTGTTATATAGTAGTGCCGTTCAAAAGAAACTGTTCTAAAAAAAATTATAGAGAAATACAAAAACTGAATTTGCAAAAGTTTAAATATTCATAGATTAATAGAACATAGCAATTTTCTAAATTTTTCCCTTGTTTTATATAGTACTAGCTGACCCGGCGAACTTTGTTCCGCCTTAAATTTGAAAAATTCCAGTGGTTTGGGCTGTGCTATCCCGCGGGAACTATGCAATTTTCCGGGATAAAAACTATCCTATGTCCTTTCCCGGGACTCAAACTATCTGTATACCAAATTTCAACTAAATCGGCCCAGCGGTTTAAGCGTGAAAAGGTAACAGACAGACAGACAGACAGACAGACAGACAGTTACTTTCGCATTTATAATATTAGTAAGGATTAAGATAAATAAATTAGGAAAAAATTATGCCGTATATTTTAATGCAGACCATTTTTTTCATACATTTCGTTCTATGGGTTCGTTCCTTGAGTGTTTTTTCCCTACAAACCTTTGGACCAACGAAAATGTACGGCATGTAAAAAAATATTATCTATGCATAAAATACTTCCAAAATAAATTAATTTTATGTTGTGTCAAATCACCCGCCGGACCACGGAAAAAGAGGGGGTTGCAACCCTCGATTTTGTCCCCTTGTCGCACAATTTTTGTACGGCGTTGCGGAATAATGGATTAGAAGCTGTATTGAAACAGTATAAAACTGATGCCGTACAGAATCAAATGACCAAATTTACCCTCGAAATTGTCAGAAAATCAAAAGAAAATATCGACTTTGTGGCTCACCATTTTTTTACGGCACTGCGCGCTTTCTTATTATTTTTCATGGATCTATCGATGGTAAAAATGCCGTACATAATCATATGACCAAAATGTACTCACTCTACCTGCACTTTTGAATTCTCACCAGCACCCAGTTGGACAGCTTACAAGTGACGGCATAGTGCTGAATCTTATTATTTTATGCTCTTATATCGTCCTATATACGTCACCTGGTGGTTCATATGACCCACATTTTTTGTACGTGGGCCTGTAGTCTATAAGTCGACTGTGAAATAAGTTATAAGACTGCTAAGATTAAAGAGCAATATAAATAAAAACCAGCTTTTGCCCGCAGCTTCGCCCGCGCAAAATTATATATACCTAGCCTATGTTTATCAGGGAAAATAGAAAATTCTAACGATGAAAGAATTATTCAAACCGGTCCAGTAGATTCTGAGCCTATTTAACGCAAACAAACCAAAAATCGAATCTTTCCTTTTTATAATGTTAGTGTAGAAGTGTCTAAAACAAATTAATTAAAATCAAATAGGATAGGTGCGTCGTATCACGTGTTAGTGTAATGTGAGGTGTCGCGCGTCTCACCCGTCCGCCGAGCGCGTGGTTGTCCTGCTGCGGGCCGAGGCCGCGCTGCCGGAAGCCGCGCACGCCGGTGGGCCCGCCCAGGTAGAAGTGGTCGGCCAGCTCCGTGCCGAACACGTCGTGTCACGTGTTAGTGTAATGTGAGGTGTCGCGCGTCTCACCCGTCCGCCGAGCGCGTGGTTGTCCTGCTGCGGGCCGAGGCCGCGCTGCCGGAAGCCGCGCACGCCGGTGGGCCCGCCCAGGTAGAAGTGGTCGGCCAGCTCCGTGCCGAACACGTCGTGTCACGTGTTAGTGTAATGTGAGGTGTCGCGCGTCTCACCCGTCCGCCGAGCGCGTGGTTGTCCTGCTGCGGGCCGAGGCCGCGCTGCCGGAAGCCGCGCACGCCGGTGGGCCCGCCCAGGTAGAAGTGGTCGGCCAGCTCCGTGCCGAACACGTCGTGTCACGTGTTAGTGTAATGTGAGGTGTCGCGCGTCTCACCCGTCCGCCGAGCGCGTGGTTGTCCTGCTGCGGGCCGAGGCCGCGCTGCCGGAAGCCGCGCACGCCGGTGGGCCCGCCCAGGTAGAAGTGGTCGGCCAGCTCCGTGCCGAACACGTCGTGTCACGTGTTAGTGTAATGTGAGGTGTCGCGCGTCTCACCCGTCCGCCGAGCGCGTGGTTGTCCTGCTGCGGGCCGAGGCCGCGCTGCCGGAAGCCGCGCACGCCGGTGGGCCCGCCCAGGTAGAAGTGGTCGGCCAGCTCCGTGCCGAACACGTCGTGTCACGTGTTAGTGTAATGCGAGGTGTCGCGCGTCTCACCCGTCCGCCGAGCGCGTGGTTGTCCTGCTGCGGGCCGAGGCCGCGCTGCCGGAAGCCGCGCACGCCGGTGGGCCCGCCCAGGTAGAAGTGGTCGGCCAGCTCCGTGCCGAACACGTCGTGCAGCACGCCCGCCGCGCCCGACACCTGCACCACCTGCCGCCACACACACACCACCCCACTGACACCACGCTCGCACCCGGGCACTAGCCACAGGTGAATACGGTGGAACGATCACGCCGACCGTGCCCTCCGTGCACACTCGCACCCGGGCACTAGCCACAGGTGAATATGGTGGAACGATCACACCGACCGTGCCCTCCGTGCACACTGGACGCCCGGGCACTAGCCACAAGTGAATATGGTGGAACGATTACACAGACTGTGCCCTCCGTGCACACTGGACGCCCGGTCACTAGCCACAGGTGAATACGGTGGAACGATCACACCGACCGTGCCCTCCGTGCACACTGGACGCCCGGTCACTAGCTGCACGTGAATATGGTGGAACGATCACGCCGACCGTGCCCTCCGTGCACACTGGACGCCCGGTCACTAGCCACAAGTGAATATGGTGGAACGATCACACCGACCGTGCACACTGGACGCCCGGTCACTAGCTGCACGTGAATATGGTGGAACGATCACACCGACCGTGCACACTGGACGCCCGGTCACTAGCCACAGGTGAATATGGTGGAACGATCACACCGACCGCGCCCTCCGTGCACACTGGACGCCCGGTCACTAGCTGCACGTGAATATGGTGGAACGATCACACCGACCGTGCCCTCCGTGCACACTGGACGCCCGGTCACTAGCCACAAGTGAATATGGTGGAACGATCACGCCGACCGTGCCCTCCGTGCACCAGACCTTTAATTACCGTTATTTTTGCGTAACGCTATTTTTCATAACGTTAGATTACCGAATAGCATTTTTCAATAAAACGTTTTTAGGTAGCGCTATTTTTCAGTACGTTATATTACCAAATAGCGTTTTTTAATAAAACATTATTTATTCTGTAGCGGTATTCATTATAACGTTATTAATAGCGATATATATCGATACTTCGGCAAGTGATATAATAACGTTATAGACCATCTCTTTCTTACACTCTATAACACCCGCTCTATATAACGTGCGACAAACATATGCAATGACAAATCTGTACTGTTTTCGTGAATTGTCAAATCATGTCATTCGTTCATAATCAGTTTCATAGCGTTATTATACCTAACGCTATTTCATAACGTTATGGTTTTCTTTAAACACAAACGACATATACCGGTATTATATCGTTTTTTTCATAACGTTTTAAAGGTCTATAACGCTATTTCGTAAAGTTACGGTTTTCTTTTCGTTATGATATGATATAACGTTATGAAGGAATATAGAATTTGTTTGAACGAAATTTTAAACACAAACGATATATACCGCTATTATATCGTTTTTTTTTATAACGTTATAAAGGTCTGCCGTGCACACTGGACGCCCGGTCACTAGCCACAAGTGAATATGGTGGAACGATCACACCGGCCGTGCCCTCCGTGCACACTGACACCCGGTCACTAGCCGCACGTGAATTAGGTCGAACAGTCACATCGAACTGTGCCGTCCGTACATACTAGATACCTCGTTACTATCCATATCCACATAATGAATTCATGCGGCCAATCTTGTTATTATTAAAAGTACAGTGCGACAGTATTTTAAAAGTCTCGCTCGCTCCTATGGTTTTGATACTCGCATCATCCGATCGTACCCGAAACCCAAACCTCGTTCTAGGAGCTCGGGGCTGTACTTTTCCTCGTATATGCTGCTGCAACTCACCACGTTCTCAAGAACCTCGAGGTTGGCCTGCGCCTGCAGCTCGGTCTTGAGGTGCGCCACGCCGCCGCCCAGCCCCGCGACCTCGCTGCAGAACTGCACCCACGTCCCACGCGTGGGGAAGATGGGCTCGTCGCGGTGGTCCACCGACACTATGTGCCGCAGCACGGACTTCATCTGGGGACCTGGAGGTGGATGGATACCACCTTAGCCTCTCGGGTTCCAGTGTATTGTGTACATACATACATCGAAAATTAAATAAAAAGAAAACACCGTCAACATGACAAGAAAATGTATAATATGTATACCGACCGCTGCTCTCGCGGACCTTGAAGCTTGTAGTCTTGCTGAGCACGGCCGTGTCGCGCACCAGGCCCTCCCACTGCAGTTGGTGCTTCGTCTGCAACACACGCATCACCAATCCTGGTTTATTTTCCTCATCGATCAAAGGTCATCTTATTTTGGTTAGTTAGACAAAGAAAAAAAGATTTTAGGATTTATTTCATTACTAGCTGACCCGGCGAACTTTGTTCCGCCTTAAATTTGAAAAATTCCAATGGTTTGGGCTGTGCTATCCCGCGGGAACTATGCAATTTTCCGGGATAAAAACTATCCTATGTCCTTTCCCGGGACTCAAACTATCTGTATACCAAATTTCAACTAAATCGGCCCAGCGGTTTAAGCGTGAAAAGGTAACAGACAGACAGACAGACAGACAGTTACTTTCGCATTTATAATATTAGTAAGGATTTCTATTATAAAAGCTACCTTTATACCAGATTTCAAATTTTTGATGACTCGATATTGGTATTAGTATAGGTTTGATACCTCCAGAAAAAGCATCTTGACAAACGGACAGACAGACGCATGGACAGACAACAAAGTCATCCAATAAGTGTTCAGTATTTTTCCTTTTGAGGTACGGAATCCCTAAAATCTCTGAAAAATACCTTAAATAGTTATTTATGTAGCTGATCCATAATGAGAGGCATTGGCGTGTGGTTTTATGAAACGAATCAAAGGAGAGTCTCGTAATAACAGTACAGCCGCATACATAACATCATCTACACGCATGTCATAAGTTTTCTACAATAAAAAATGGCTTTCAAATCAACCGCAGTGATATGGATCGCGATATGTGGATCATTATGATAATATTGATCGCCTTATCCAAACTTATGAGGTACTGACGGCGGGTGATGTGTTGAAGGCGACGCCAAGCAGCAGCCCGCGGTCCAACAGCCGGTAGCCCGACCACGGGTACTCGTGGTTCTGCTGGTACACCGACGCGGACAGCCTGATACACATACATTATAATTTATACGTCAATGTTTTTTTTATAAGACTAGGTGGCAATCAACTAGCTGACCCGGAAACTTCGTTTCGACTTAGAATCATTTCCTGTTGTCATAATCGTTGCATAAGATAAACAATTGTCTCGTTTTTTTTAAACGTATACTTTTTAGTTATTCTGCTATTTGAGTTGGGGAAAATCCAACAAAGCAACACCCGAAACAATATGATTAATTTTCTTTAAAATTCGTGTGCGTGTGTGTGTGTTTGTGTGAGTGTTAGATTTAGATTTAGATTTGGATTATTTATTCATTCAATAAAAATGTCATCATAAATTGTACATTGTCAAGTTAGAAGAATTTAGATTGAAATCGTCAAGAGTAAATAAGATGAAATTAAATAATACAAATCAATTGAATATTACAAAAATGACAAAATCAAAAACAGTTTGTGTGCTTGTGTGTGTGTGTGTGTTTGTGTGTGTGTGTGCGTACTCACACGGGCACCCTGGCCTTGTGCGGGTAGGGCTTGGTGGCCGTCACGCTGAAGTTGGAGGAGCTGCGGTACCCCATGCTGTACTCGGACTGGGTGTGTGTGTGTGTGCGTGCGTGTGTGTACTCACACGGGCACCCTGGCCTTGTGCGGGTAGGGCTTGGTGGCCGTCACGCTGAAGTTGGAGGAGCTGCGGTACCCCATGCTGTACTCGGACTGGGTGTGTGTGTGTGTGCGTGCGTGTGTGTACTCACACGGGCACCCTGGCCTTGTGCGGGTAGGGCTTGGTGGCCGTCACGCTGAAGTTGGAGGAGCTGCGGTACCCCATGCTGTACTCGGACTGGGTGTGTGTGTGTGTGCGTGCGTGTGTGTACTCACACGGGCACCCTGGCCTTGTGCGGGTAGGGCTTGGTGGCCGTCACGCTGAAGTTGGAGGAGCTGCGGTACCCCATGCTGTACTCGGACTGGGTGTGTGTGTGTGTGCGTGCGTGTGTGTACTCACACGGGCACCCTGGCCTTGTGCGGGTAGGGCTTGGTGGCCGTCACGCTGAAGTTGGAGGAGCTGCGGTACCCCATGCTGTACTCGGACTGGGTGTGTGTGTGTGTGCGTGCGTGTGTGTACTCACACGGGCACCCTGGCCTTGTGCGGGTAGGGCTTGGTGGCCGTCACGCTGAAGTTGGAGGAGCTGCGGTACCCCATGCTGTACTCGGACTGGGTGTGTGTGTGTGTGCGTGCGTGTGTGTACTCACACGGGCACCCTGGCCTTGTGCGGGTAGGGCTTGGTGGCCGTCACGCTGAAGTTGGAGGAGCTGCGGTACCCCATGCTGTACTCGGACTGGGTGTGTGTGTGTGTGCGTGCGTGTGTGTACTCACACGGGCACCCTGGCCTTGTGCGGGTAGGGCTTGGTGGCCGTCACGCTGAAGTTGGAGGAGCTGCGGTACCCCATGCTGTACTCGGACTGGGTGTGTGTGTGTGTGCGTGCGTGTGTGTACTCACACGGGCACCCTGGCCTTGTGCGGGTAGGGCTTGGTGGCCGTCACGCTGAAGTTGGAGGAGCTGCGGTACCCCATGCTGTACTCGGACTGGGTGTGTGTGTGTGTGCGTGCGTGTGTGTACTCACACGGGCACCCTGGCCTTGTGCGGGTAGGGCTTGGTGGCCGTCACGCTGAAGTTGGAGGAGCTGCGGTACCCCATGCTGTACTCGGACTGGGTGTGTGTGTGTGTGCGTGCGTGTGTGTACTCACACGGGCACCCTGGCCTTGTGCGGGTAGGGCTTGGTGGCCGTCACGCTGAAGTTGGAGGAGCTGCGGTACCCCATGCTGTACTCGGACTGGGTGTGTGTGTGTGTGCGTGCGTGTGTGTACTCACACGGGCACCCTGGCCTTGTGCGGGTAGGGCTTGGTGGCCGTCACGCTGAAGTTGGAGGAGCTGCGGTACCCCATGCTGTACTCGGACTGGGTGTGTGTGTGTGTGCGTGCGTGTGTGTACTCACACGGGCACCCTGGCCTTGTGCGGGTAGGGCTTGGTGGCCGTCACGCTGAAGTTGGAGGAGCTGCGGTACCCCATGCTGTACTCGGACTGGGTGTGTGTGTGTGTGCGTGCGTGTGTGTACTCACACGGGCACCCTGGCCTTGTGCGGGTAGGGCTTGGTGGCCGTCACGCTGAAGTTGGAGGAGCTGCGGTACCCCATGCTGTACTCGGACTGGGTGTGTGTGTGTGTGCGTGCGTGTGTGTACTCACACGGGCACCCTGGCCTTGTGCGGGTAGGGCTTGGTGGCCGTCACGCTGAAGTTGGAGGAGCTGCGGTACCCCATGCTGTACTCGGACTGGGTGTGTGTGTGTGTGCGTGCGTGTGTGTACTCACACGGGCACCCTGGCCTTGTGCGGGTAGGGCTTGGTGGCCGTCACGCTGAAGTTGGAGGAGCTGCGGTACCCCATGCTGTACTCGGACTGGGTGTGTGTGTGTGTGCGTGCGTGTGTGTACTCACACGGGCACCCTGGCCTTGTGCGGGTAGGGCTTGGTGGCCGTCACGCTGAAGTTGGAGGAGCTGCGGTACCCCATGCTGTACTCGGACTGGGTGTGTGTGTGTGTGCGTGCGTGTGTGTACTCACACGGGCACCCTGGCCTTGTGCGGGTAGGGCTTGGTGGCCGTCACGCTGAAGTTGGAGGAGCTGCGGTACCCCATGCTGTACTCGGACTGGGTGTGTGTGTGTGTGCGTGCGTGTGTGTACTCACACGGGCACCCTGGCCTTGTGCGGGTAGGGCTTGGTGGCCGTCACGCTGAAGTTGGAGGAGCTGCGGTACCCCATGCTGTACTCGGACTGGGTGTGTGTGTGTGTGCGTGCGTGTGTGTACTCACACGGGCACCCTGGCCTTGTGCGGGTAGGGCTTGGTGGCCGTCACGCTGAAGTTGGAGGAGCTGCGGTACCCCATGCTGTACTCGGACTGGGTGTGTGTGTGTGTGCGTGCGTGTGTGTACTCACACGGGCACCCTGGCCTTGTGCGGGTAGGGCTTGGTGGCCGTCACGCTGAAGTTGGAGGAGCTGCGGTACCCCATGCTGTACTCGGACTGGGTGTGTGTGTGTGTGCGTGCGTGTGTGTACTCACACGGGCACCCTGGCCTTGTGCGGGTAGGGCTTGGTGGCCGTCACGCTGAAGTTGGAGGAGCTGCGGTACCCCATGCTGTACTCGGACTGGGTGTGTGTGTGTGTGCGTGCGTGTGCGTACTCACACGGGCACCCTGGCCTTGTGCGGGTAGGGCTTGGTGGCCGTCACGCTGAAGTTGGAGGAGCTGCGGTACCCCATGCTGTACTCGGACTGGATGCGCTCGCCGCGACCGAACACGTTCGGCATCTTCACGCCTGAACCAAAACGAGTACACATATCACGTCTTCATCCCTTACGGGGTAGACAGAGCCTAAGGTAACAAAACCGTAAATGAAATGAATGAATGAATGAATGAAATGAATGAATGAAATGAATGAATGAAATGAATGATAGAAATGAATGAATGAAATGAATGAATGAAATGAATGAATGAAATGAATGAATGAAATGAATGAATGAAATGAATGAATGAAATGAATGAATGAAATGAATGAATGAAATGAATGAATGAATGAAATGAATGAATGAAATGAATGAATGAAATGAATGAATGAAATGAATGAATGAAATGAATGAATGAAATGAATGAATGAAATGAATAAATGAAATGAGTGAATGAAATGAATGAATGAATGAAATGAATGAATGAAATGAATGAATGAAATGAATGAATGAAATGAATGAATGAAATGAATGAATGAAATGAAATGAAAGGAAATGTTTTTATTCCAGACTTGCATTCATAATAGAATTTACAAAATAAAATATTAAGTGAAAAATTAAATTAAATGTCTTAAAATCAATAAATAAATAAAGCCACGTTTAGCATGATTAGGAGCGTATAGGGGGAAAGGGAAATCAAAATAGTGATGGGGTTGCTAGCAACGCCCATAACATGATTATTAAGACTTAAACCCAACAATTCTAAGAGCCCTTGTATTAGTTAAAGCATTTTTTGTTGGCCTCGTGTACGCTCGGTCCCCCGACGCCTACTCGTCGGCCACGCCAGCTGCAACTCACCGAGCACGAGGTTGCCTTCGTTCTCGGTGACCGTCGTGTTGATGCCGCCCACGACCCTCGACAACTCCTTTACTTGGAACGTCACCTGCCGACACAGAACAAATTGAACCACCGCTAAGCAGCAGCGCTCCAGGCCATGACAGCCCGAGACACTGGTGCAAGAAGTACCGGACTCGCGCACCGAAGGTTCCGTACAAATTCGGCAAGTGAATAGAAATGACGTGACGAAATTCAGTGATAGCAGAACCCTGCTTCTTAGCATAATATAGGCAACGTGAGGTCATTTTATATTGAAGATTTATATACAGACAGACAGAAAAAAACGTTGTGTGGTACGAAGCAAGAAATTTTTTTTAAGAATTTAACAATTTTTTTAGGGTAAAAAATTATTTTTTTAATTTTAACTTACTAATACCTCACGCATTTCTGGATAATTTGGACAAAAGAATTTTGATCTCGACGGTGTCCATTAGTCTCTGCTATTTGGATCGCCTCCATATAATTCTTGTTCCTGGGGGATCCTAATAGTGGAACCTAGTGGATACCAGGGTTCCGACGCACACTGACCTCGAGCCCCTCGGGCGTGGCGTGCGGGCCGCTGGACACGTCGATGAACACGCCCACGTCGCGGAAGCAGCCCAGCGCGTCCAGCGCGCGGCGCACCTGCACACACACACGCACACTGACCTCGAGCCCCTCGGGCGTGGCGTGCGGGCCGCTGGACACGTCGATGAACACGCCCACGTCGCGGAAGCAGCCCAGCGCGTCCAGCGCGCGGCGCACCTGCACACACACACGCACACTGACCTCGAGCCCCTCGGGCGTGGCGTGCGGGCCGCTGGACACGTCGATGAACACGCCCACGTCGCGGAAGCAGCCCAGCGCGTCCAGCGCGCGGCGCACCTGCACACACACACGCACACTGACCTCGAGCCCCTCGGGCGTGGCGTGCGGGCCGCTGGACACGTCGATGAACACGCCCACGTCGCGGAAGCAGCCCAGCGCGTCCAGCGCGCGGCGCACCTGCACACACACACGCACACTGACCTCGAGCCCCTCGGGCGTGGCGTGCGGGCCGCTGGACACGTCGATGAACACGCCCACGTCGCGGAAGCAGCCCAGCGCGTCCAGCGCGCGGCGCACCTGCACACACACACGCACACTGACCTCGAGCCCCTCGGGCGTGGCGTGCGGGCCGCTGGACACGTCGATGAACACGCCCACGTCGCGGAAGCAGCCCAGCGCGTCCAGCGCGCGGCGCACCTGCACACACACACGCACACTGACCTCGAGCCCCTCGGGCGTGGCGTGCGGGCCGCTGGACACGTCGATGAACACGCCCACGTCGCGGAAGCAGCCCAGCGCGTCCAGCGCGCGGCGCACCTGCACACACACACGCACACTGACCTCGAGCCCCTCGGGCGTGGCGTGCGGGCCGCTGGACACGTCGATGAACACGCCCACGTCGCGGAAGCAGCCCAGCGCGTCCAGCGCGCGGCGCACCTGCACACACACACGCACACTGACCTCGAGCCCCTCGGGCGTGGCGTGCGGGCCGCTGGACACGTCGATGAACACGCCCACGTCGCGGAAGCAGCCCAGCGCGTCCAGCGCGCGGCGCACCTGCACACACACACGCACACGTTCACACATACGTGTCACACAATAAATCCGAAACACTTGAGCAGGTGCTTCGAATAATTTAATAAATAAAATAAATAAATATCTTGGGACAAATTACACCAATTGACTCAGCCCCAAACTAAGCAAAGCTTGTACTATGGGTACCAGGCAACGGATAAACATACTTATATAATGTAGATAAATACATACTTAAATACATACAACATCCATGACTCGGGCACTAACATTCGTATTCATCATACAACTGTCTGCCCCTACCGGGATTCGAACCCAGGGCCTCTAGCTTCATAGTCAGGGTCACTAACCACTAGGCTATCCGGTCGTCATTTGTCTGAACACCCCTAGAAAGATTTTCAATTTAGGTTTTTCAGCCGATATATTTCGGAAAAATTGTGAGACCTTGTAGGTAGTAATAGATTCGAACTTAAAAACCTGTAAAAGTCCAGGTTTCAAATCCCGGTAGGGGCAGAATATCTAGCTTTATAGTCAGGGTCACTAATCACTCACAATTTCCCTGGTGATTGTTTAATTATTTATTAGCCATTTTGCTTAAGTTCTTATAGCCTGAAACACAGAATTTCCTAGTTCAGGCATATGAGTTGTTAAAGTCGTCGCAAAATAAAAGGCCCGTTTTGACATTTGTCTTCGCGACGTAACTAGTGATGTAACCATACGACTCGGTACTCGATACTCACGATAAATCGATTCAAGTTTGCATGAGTACTTGATCGATTTGAATATACATATATTGTAAAGTGCGTTGGATTAAAGTTCTGTTTAGAAAATTTAACTTACACTGATGTTGTAGATTTTGAAATGATACAATGTTACAAGCTCATAATTTTCAGTAAAGATCACTACACAGCTGGTGAAATTCAGTAATTAATTGATGTTGAAATTCAGTGAAATTCAGTAAGTAATTGATTGATGAACACTAGTATTAAAATAAATAAAACCGACCAAGTGCGAGTCGGCCTTAAAAAAATATCTTGATCGATTTACTTTTTTCTTTAACCGATTATTATTAGTCTGTGGACAATATGAAAAAATCGTTATGCACAGCACTTAGCCGAGTGGGCGGTACCCATCAATGAAAAATGTAATTACCTTCAGAACATTTCGATCGGTAAAAAATAGAGAACTTCATAGGCGTGAACTGTCAAAACGGGCCTTTTATTTTGCGACGAGTTTAACTTAGATTTATAAGGAAATTTTGTTTTTAGTTATAATTTTTTTTTTTTTTTTTTTTCATTTATTTAGAAACAAACAGTCTTACACAATAATATTACATTTTAGCTAAAGCTAGGATTTCGTTTTATAAAAATAGACCTACAGTTTCCTATAAAATAACAATAAGTACAGTTAAACACGTTAAAACATATAACATCTATATATACACAACATTAACATCAGCACAATCCTGAGCCTATTTATACACATACATACATATAAACATACATACAATAAAATAAAATATAATATAGTAAAATACCTACTTCAATTTCAATAAATCTTTAATAATTTTTTTAAATACAGCCAACGAGCGATTTTGTAAAACATTTATGAATAAATTATCTTTATCTTTATCTTTACAATGTCTCCAGAATCAGACAATTAAGAAATTAGTGTGCACGTCCGGCACGGGTGACCGGTCCATAGAAACTGTCCTCACCGAAGCACGTCCCACATCCTCACGCTACTGACTGACTTTTATAATCAACTAGCGACCCGCCCCGGCTTCGCACGGTATATCATGCATGTAGGTATTATACATAATAAACCTTTCTCTTGAATCACTCTATCTATTAAAAAATACCGCATCAAAATCCGTTGTGTGGTTTTGAAGATATAAGCATACATCGGGACACGGGGACAGAAAACGCGACTTTATTTTATACTATGTAGTGACTGCTCGCTCTCAGATCATATAGTAAGATGGCGGCTCACCTTGTGCGCGCGCAGGATCACGTCCTCGAAGTGCGTGGCGTGGAACAGCGAGGCGACCGCGCCGCGCACCACGTCGTCGCGCGTGCGCGACAGCCCGTCCACGTGCACGCGGTCCACGCGCGCCTGCACACACACACACACACGTTATACGGTGCAGTGTGCTACGACACACAATAGCTCACAATAATGGCATGGATTAGTTAGACGGGCCATATTATCGTGTGATCCACGCATATCGCGATCCATACTACGAAATATTGATGCGTATCGCAGCAACTCCGGTTCTTATGAAATCAACGATGTATTGATACAACAGTATCACGATAATATCGATCATCTAATCTAATCCATGTCAGGGCCATGCCCTCAGCACGGCTAGCATGAGGGCGTGCGAAAGCTAGGTCGAGCGCGAGATAAGCTACCTGTCTCTGTCTAGAATTAAATTAAAAAAAATAACAAAGTGGCCCCCCAGAAGTTAACATACAAAAAAAATGCCAAAAGAGCCTATTTTGGAAAAGAGTGCTACTCTTCAAACCGTTGGACCAATTTTTACCAAACATGTCTAAGAACCACCGCAAGGAAACTGGCTTTTAAATAAAAAAAACCGCAATCCGCTCGAGAGCCACGACGCGCCAAACTTATAATACAATTCTTTGCGTCGGGGGTTAAGAAGACGGGTAGTTTATCTCGCGTGCGACACAGCTACCGTCCGCTCTCGCTCTCGCCCCGCGCGCCGCCCCGCCCCCGCCGCGCGCTGGCCCCGCCCCCCCGCCGCGCGCTGGCCCCGCCGCCCCCCCCTCCCCGCGCTCACCCGCACGCCGTCCAGCTTGATGGTAGGCTTGGGCAGGATGGGCTCCGCGTCCATCTCGGTCATGTCCTCGAACTCGAACAGCCCGCCCCCGCCCCCGCCCCCGCCCCCGCCCCCGCCTATGGTGAGCCCCTCGCCGCCGTCGCCCTGCCCCTGTTCCGCCTGCCAACATCGTTTACAAACATCTTAGAATAGAGTTCCTTAACCTCTCTCAGGTAGGAGTCACGCACCCCCTAAGGAATCCGAGCACTATTTTCAGGACTCCCCTAATACATACCCCGAACCAGTAAGGAATAAACCTGAATGTCGACAACTTTGCGCCACTATGGAACGCTGTCATATTGACGTTGCCAAGCTTTAGCAACGTGTTTTAAACACTGACAAGCAATCATATCACTATGACAACGTTCCATGTACGCTCAACAATTAAAGTTGTTGACCATGCCAATCATGAAACTTATGGTGGTGTTAATTCATACTGTAAAATGTTCCGGAGATGAGACTGCAGACATACACTCACAGGTATTCTCAGACCACACACCACAGGTTAAGAAACATTGCCTTAGATAGAAGTCAAAATAAACGGAAAGAGACTACAATATCGCATGAACTGCCAATAAGTGTACTTGTAAATGCAACTGTGCAAGTAAACAATACCAGTGACACTTCGAATGATCCACAAATTAGTGATATAAATACTACTAACACAAATCAACATGATCAATATGTGCAAGCAAGTACTATAGGTGATAATGCAAATTCGGATATAAATACACTAGATCAACAGATGTTTTTTCGTTAGCAAGTACTTAAATATATTACACCAAAATATTGCCGGCTTAATAAATAAGTCCGACCTTATTACTGTTACTCTCGAACAACTTACGGGTGCTAAGAAAGATTTTGATGTAATCTGCTTCACTGAACATTTTATGAGGGATGGAGAAAGTAACCTATTTCATCTGAAAAATTATATTCTGGCATCTGTATTCTGTAGAAAAATCCGAAGAGGTGGTACGGCTATATATTTAAAACGAGGTATTGAATTTAAGGAACTAACAGAAATTAAAAAACTCGCAGAAGTAAATCATTTCGAATGCTGCGCGATTGAACTGATTAATCATAATATTTTTGTTCTTTGCATATACAGAGTACCAAACTCAGACTTTAACCATTTCCTGGAACGCTTAGATGTGGTTCTCACAGTTCTAAACAAAAAAACAAAGAAAAAAATTATAATATGTGGCGATTTTAACGTAAATGTATTAAACCCAGATAGAACAGCAACTGCATTTGAAAACACTCTTTTAAACTACAACCTAAAATTGAAAATAAAAAGTACTACACGGCCCAGTAGTGGCACATGTATCGACAACTTCGCCGACAATATACGCGGATCGGAGGGCTCAACAATTGATCTTGGTTTGTCTGATCATAATGCCATTACCTTAAAATGTCCAATCAAGCAAAGTTGTATACTAAAACACTGGTATATAAAAAGGAGGGATTTTGCTATCGAGAATATAAATAAGTTTAAAAAATGTCTCCATGGCCTAAGTTTTGCAGATGTTTATCAAAGTGATAGTCCAAACGACGCCTATAATAATTTTATAGAATCCTATACGTTATTCTACGATCTCTGCTTTCCTTACAAGCTAATCAAAATTTCTCATAGGAAAAAAGCAAACTGGGTTTCTAAGGGTATAAAAGTGTGCTGCAAAAAAAAACGTGACATACTCTGGCGCTATAGAAATAATCCAAATAGTTTGAACAAGGCAGAGTTGAAATCATATTCCTATAGATTGAAGAAGATTATAAGACTAACACAAAAAGCACAAAACAGCAATCGCATTAAAACGTCAGATAATAAATGTCGAGCTGCATGGCAAATAATTAATAATAATAACGAGAATCATCCTATAGACTATATTAGAAATATAATAAATAACAAAAACGACTTATTAACTGATCCCTCTGACATTGCCAATTCATTCAATAATTTTTTCATAGAACAAACTGAACTTAATATAAAATCTACAAAAAAAGCTGACAAAAAACTGCCACCAAATATATTAAAATCAATGTTTATGGGGCCGGTAACCCCATCACATATTGTCAAAATAATAAAATCTCTGAAAAATACAAATAGCACCGGACTTGACGGTGTAACAACTAACATAGTAAAACACAGTGCTGAAATTATATGCAACCCATTAACTTATATTTTTAACCTGATGCTGGAAAAAGGGATCTTCCCAGATAAACTTAAAATCGCGGTAGTAAAGCCCTTGCATAAAGGGAAAGATAGACAGAAAATGGAAAACTATAGACCTATAGCCTTATTGTCTATATTCTCTAAAATTGCGGAGAGAATCATTCATGAACAAGTCTACAGTTTCATGGAGAGGGAAAACATATTAGTGAATGAACAAAATGGATTCAGGAAAAGTAAGTCCACGACATTAGCGATATTTCAATTAATAACAATGGTCACGAAAAGCATAGATACAAGGAGTCCAATTAGTGCAGTATTCATGGATATGACAAAAGCGTTCGACTTTGTCGACCATAACATTTTATTAAAAAAGTTAGAACGCTATGGCATTAGAGGAGTTTCATTGAACTTATTAGAATCATACTTAAAAGATAGAATGCAATGCACTTTAATTAAAAGAATCTGTAATAGAACAAAACAAGAGATATCTTACTACTCCGATTTGAGACAAATAATCCGTGGTGTTCCACAAGGAAGTATTTTGGGACCCCTTCTATTTTTAGTTTATATTAATGACCTGCCAAGTCATGTAAATTATCCTATTGTGTTATTTGCTGATGACAGCACGTGTTTAATTAAATCAGTCAACCCTGAAACATATGAGAGTGAAATAAACAACACACTCGCGACTATCGTTGAATGGTTAGAAGTAAATGGACTTAAAATTAATATTGACAAGACAAAAATCATGCAATTTCATCAACCCAGATCCAATCCAATCAATCTTAAAGTAAAATATAATGGCAAGTTTATAGAGAGTGTAAATGTAGTTAAATTTCTAGGCATTGACATTGATAATAACATTAACTGGAAACCACATACGGAATCCTTATGCACCCGGATAAATAATTTTGTGTTCGCTCTAAGAAGATTATCAAAAATATCAGACCCAAGAACTGCTTTACTAGCCTATCATGGATATGTAGGATCGATTCTCAGATATGGTATTCTCTTTTGGGGTAATTCTACTAACAACCATCCGGTGTTTGTAGCGCAAAAGAAATGCATTCGCGCTATATGTGGCCTAAAAAACGCCGATACCTGCAAGCCTCATTTTAGGGAATTGAGGGTACTAACTCTCGCTAGCTTATACATATACGAGGTTGCGGTTTTTGTGAAGTCAAATCCAACGTTGTTTCCACAGCCATGTAATACCAACTCCAGGAGTATTCGCCATAAACACAGAATACAAGTTGTGAAAGGTAGAACAGCTTTATTGAGAAAAAGCATCCTAGGTATGGCGTCGAAAATATATAATTTCATCCCCGAAAGCCTTAAAGAGATGGATTTGCATAATTTTAAGAGGCAACTGAAGGAAATGCTCATATCTGGAGCATACTATGACATTAATGATTTTTTCTTTAAATAAAATTTGACAACTCAATTAATTATTTTTGCTGTTTTTCATTGTAATTTTTTTTTTGTAATTCTCGTAGATAATTGGTATAATTCTTTGTATAATTTTGTGGAATTTTGTATTTTGGTATTGTTTTTAGTTTTAAGTTTACATTTGTACACCTTCATGGTAGATCGCAGAGCACTATCTTATCTATTTTTTGTACGATCCAATGTATATCACCTGTGTATCACAAATAAATGACTATTCTATTCTATTCTATTCTATTCTATAATATTTTCATGTTGTTGCCATTCTGTAAGTAGTAATTTCAGGAAAAATCCTAATATTATAAATGCAAAAGTTTGTAAGTATGGATGGATGGATGTTTGTTACTCTTTCATGTAAAAACTACTGAATGGATTTGGATAAAATTGGGAATGGAGATAGCTGATACCCTAGATTAAGGCATAGGCTATTTTTTATCCCGAATAATTGCATAATTCCCACGGGATAGCAAAAAACTATTTTTATTCAGACGAAGTCGCGGGCAGCAGCTGGTAAAACAAAACTAATATTACACTTAGAAATTTTGGGTTATTTCTGCTCAGTATCAAAGAATTCTATTATTTCTGAGAGGAGGAAAGGTGTCCCCAAATTCACAAAATATTTTTTTAATTTTAGCTGACGGTTTGGTGACCTCCAGACATGCATGTATGCACAGTAACAAAACTGACCTGGGGACACATTTTTACTGATATAAGTAGTTTTGATTCTGAAAAGACATAACCTAAAATTTCCGTTTCCGTTTTTAGCATAAGAAGCTAATAAGAAAGGTGATGGAACAAAAAGTATACAGTGCCTTTTTCCTAGCACATTATCATGGTTAATACATATTTTCAGGTGTACCATGTTAATTTCACTCAATTGTTAATAGTAGTAATTCTAAATTGACAATTGTGCATTTACGATAGTGAATTGTGCAAATAAACGTATGATTACGTACCGAAAAGCTATCGCAGTAAAATAACTTAAGTTTCTTAATAGCTAATTACTGTAGGAATAGGTTGCCAAGATAACTTTGATTTTTTTTCTGTGCGCGACTCACTCTGGCCGGCTACGTGTATTGGGTTGGAGTTAAATTTACACCAACAACAAAAACTTCAGCGAAGTTATAACATTTATTAAGATATTAAAACACTCATTGAACATCCAAATAACCTCCCACACGTCCTTACTAGAAGACAGTTATCGACTAAAGCTTTACCTTTGCGTGCACTGTGCCCATATTTATAAGTGATTCAATGTAATATTAGCCAGTAAACAAATCAATACAGTACTTATTTTTGTAATTTAGAATTTTTTATTTTGAATTACATAAATACACAGATTTGACAGCGCATCGGCGGAGACATGGCAACAATACCGGCGACTGTCACTCAAATGAAATCAGAAAATCAAAATGTATTTATTTACAATAAGCAGATAAAACCAAAAGGATCTAAAGCTGTAAAGTCTAAACTGCCAGTTTTTATCAAAAAAAAGTACTTTAAAGAGAGAGATTAAATATGGAAGAGAAAGTTATGAAATTAGAAACTTAAATTATACTCAAAATCAGCTGATCATTTTTGCAATTGCAATATTAATAACGTTTCGTTCCACTTGTTTAAATAAATGTTTCAGATCATCATTTTGTAAAATTTGGACAATGTGGGCCAGTATTTTTCGAATAGGAGTACTATTGAACAAAAAGCACTCAACTTGTACCAAATTGGACGCAGATTTATTTTGCTATAATGCGTTTTATAAATCGCATGATCGTAGCAAGTGGAACAAAGTAGTCTCTGCCTACCCCTGTGGGAAAGAGGCGTGACGGTATGTATGTATGTAATGTATGTATAAATAAACTGGTGAGGCGAAACGCATCTGTCGTGTTGACATTTTAGCGGAACTTTGCATTTGTTCCTACTTCCATTCTTGTTTCATTTTATTGACTGATTCAAAAGAACCAATATAACCTTAATTGCACACGCTTACAGTCTAAATTCGTGTGCAAATTGTCAACATATTTATCATCATTGACGATACTCGCATAAGCCTTTTTATTTGAACGCTAGGCAAACGCACATGTTCACGTCCAAAAGTAAATAAATTCATGATTTTATGTAATTTAGTGGTAATTCCTCAGTAAAATATGGACGAAAAGGCCATATTTAAGTTATGCAAGGAAGAGGGTTGCTGTGACGCCTGCTGCTTGCGCTACCTGGGGCTCAAACACCCGCGGACGTACGAGAATGTTAAGGAGTCGGCGAAAAAAGTAAGCGTCTTCACGTATTTTGATGATATTACTTAGCTTATATTATATGATGATTCGAGAGTTATGGTGGAAAAAATCCGGAAGGACCTTGCGTAAGATTCTATGCTTGTAATGTTCACAGTTAACATTAGAAAGAAGGCAAACAATCTTGACCTGTTCTTTAATCGAAAAATCCTTTTACAAAACATATAACAGCAAGTTACAATTTAAAACCCCTTAAAATATAGTGATAGTTTTGTCATGGTTTTGTATGTTCAAGTTTCCTATTTTTAAAAAGTGTTTTTCAATTAAAAAACCAACTGATTTGATTTTATTTATTCCAGTATTATGATGAGCCAGCAGGAGAGCCAGAAGCCAACGGTGCAGCATCCAGCGAGCCTGCGGAGCAGGGCAACGGCACCAACGGGGTCGCTGAAGACTCGGGAGACCAGGGTTGGTATCTGATACCAGTTTCATGCAAATTATCTTATCTTATAATATCTAATGACTACCTGCTCAGCAGTGGCGTACCTATAACGTCTGGGGCCCGCGGCAAATTCGTCAGATGGGGCTCCCTCCTCAATATAAAGAAGTGCATGTAGACAATCATGCTTAATGTTGCCTTTAGGTTTTGTTACCTTAGGCTCTGTCTACCTTACGAGGGATAAAGACGATGCTATGTAGAGATAACTTTTGTGTCTGTATCAGAGATGTTACGGAGCTTCAACTCTGGTTCCATTAAGTCGGAACTTCCAATTATTATTACACCTTCGGTTCCCATTTCGGCTCCGACACTTTTAAATTGAAGGTTTTAATCGGAGGTCGAAGCATAACATGGTGGCGGCGGCGGCCTGTGTCGACTGTCATGAACAGGTTCATAAATGTCGCGCGGGGAATCCCCCCGACTCCCACTACGTGCACTCTATCGTCAATTATCCGACCCTGCCTCCGACTCCGATTCCAACTCCGATAAAGCAAATTTTAAAAACTTCGACTCCGCCTTCGGTTCCAATAAAACTACCTCCGTTACATCCCTTGTCTGTATTGCAGCGTGCTCGGGGCCGGCAGCGAAGCGCCGCCGCGGCGCGCCGTGCACCAGCTGCCTCGGGCTGCTGGAGGAGGCCGCGTGGCCCGACGCCTGCCGCATGGCCAAGGAGGAGCTCGACAAGAAGAGGTGAGCTGTTGCAGCGTGCTCGGGGCCGGCAGCGGAGCGCCGTGCGCCAGCTGCCTCGGGCTGCTGGAGGAGGCCGCGTGGCCCGACGCCTGCCGCATGGCCAAGGAGGAGCTCGCCAAGAAGAGGTGAGCTGTTGTAGGGCGTACTGACTGCTGCTACCGCTGCCTACCCTGACTTTTTTTTTTTTATCCTTACTATCCTTACTAATCCTTACTAGTCCTTACTTCCTTACTTATATACTTATATACTTATATACTTATATATACTTATATACTTATACTTATACTTATTACTTATATTACTTATTACTTATTACTTATTTACTTATAATATTATAAATGCGAAAGTAACTCTGTCTGTCTGTCTGTCTGTCTGTCTGTCTGTCTGTTACCTCTTCACGCTTAAACCGCTCGGCCGATTTAGTTGAAATTTGGTATACAGATAGTTTGAGTCCCGGGAAAGGACATAGGATAGTTTTTATCCCGGAAAATTGCATAGTTCCCGCGGGATAGCACAGCCCAAACCACTGGAATTTTTCAAATTTAAGGCGGAACAAAGTTCGCCGGGTCAGCTAGTATCTAATATTTTTACGAGGCTTAAGTTTCTCGACTGCCAGCCTCATTGGATGTCTCTTGGGTCAGATTCATCAACCACTGCCCTGCCCACCAGATTCTCTGGCAGCAAAGGAGTATTTCACAAACTTGTATATTCATACTGCGTTTTCTGATACCGGAAAACTCAATGTTGTGTTAACTGCTCCATTGAACAGGCTCACATTAGCCAGGTACCTCTCTATTATCCTTCGTCATTTTACACGCCATCAAAAAATGTGTTAAATCCTCAACCTTGCCACAATTGCACGTTGGGGATTGAGCAATTCTCATCATATTTAAAAAATATTTATTGGCACATGACCTGACCTCAGCCTAAGTGCCCACACGAGTAGATCCCTGGGAAGGATGGCATAATCAAACCAGGGCACCCGGAATACCTTGTTCTGTATTGTGTTGTACCAGATACCTTTTGTTTCTGATATATGAATGTTTCCTGCCATATATCAAAACACCTTTTCTTTGCGAATAACATCAACTCTGTGCCTACCCTGACTTGATAGCATTTAACGTTTCGTATGCCATCTTGCTGAGCAGTGTGTGTGTGTGCGTCAGGTACTCGGTGAGCGAGTTCGCGTGCGCGCTGTCGGCGCCGCTGGCGACGCTGCTGCGCGACCAGTACATGCTGCTGACCCTGGCCGAGCGCTTCCCCGACTACAAGCCTGGTGAGACCACCATTGCACATTACACGGGCGGATCCAGCTTTGGCGCCAGGAGGGGGTCAATCCAGCTTTGGCGCCAGGAGGGGGTCAATCCAGCTTTGGCGCCAGGAGGGGGTCAATCCAGCTTTGGCGCCAGGAGGGGGTCAATCCAGCTTTGGCGCCAGGAGGGGGTCAATCCAGCTTTGGCGCCAGGAGGGGGTCAATCCAGCTTTGGCGCCAGGAGGGGGTCAATCCAGCTTTGGCGCCAGGAGGGGGTCAATCCAGCTTTGGCGCCAGGAGGGGGTCAATCCAGCTTTGGCGCCAGGAGGGGGTCAATCCAGCTTTGGCGCCAGGAGGGGGTCAATCCAGCTTTGGCGCCAGGAGGGGGTCAATCCAGCTTTGGCGCCAGGAGGGGGTCAATCCAGCTTTGGCGCCAGGAGGGGGTCAATCCAGCTTTGGCGCCAGGAGGGGGTCAATCCAGCTTTGGCGCCAGGAGGGGGTCAATCCAGCTTTGGCGCCAGGAGGGGGTCAATCCAGCTTTGGCGCCAGGAGGGGGTCAATCCAGCTTTGGCGCCAGGAGGGGGTCAATCCAGCTTTGGCGCCAGGAGGGGGTCAATCCAGCTTTGGCGCCAGGAGGGGGTCAATCCAGCTTTGGCGCCAGGAGGGGGTCAATCCAGCTTTGGCGCCAGGAGGGGGTCACTCCAGCTTTGGCGCCAGGAGGGGGTCAATCCAGCTTTGGCGCCAGGAGGGGGTCAATCCAGCTTTGGCGCCAGGAGGGGGTCAATCCAGCTTTGGCGCCAGGAGGGGGTCAATCCAGCTTTGGCGCCAGGAGGGGGTCAATCCAGCTTTGGCGCCAGGAGGGGGTCAATCCGGCTTTGGCGCCAGGAGGGGGTCAATCCAGCTTTGGCGCCAGGAGGGGGTCAATCCAGCTTTGGCGCCAGGAGGGGGTCAATCCAGCTTTGGCGCCAGGAGGGGGTCACTCCAGCTTTGGCGCCAGGAGGGGGTCAATCCAGCTTTGGCGCCAGGAGGGGGTCAATCCAGCTTTGGCGCCAGGAGGGGGTCAATCCAGCTTTGGCGCCAGGAGGGGGTCAATCCAGCTTTGGCGCCAGGAGGGGGTCAATCCAGCTTTGGCGCCAGGAGGGGGTCAATCCGGCTTTGGCGCCAGGAGGGGGTCAATCCAGCTTTGGCGCCAGGAGGGGGTCAATCCAGCTTTGGCGCCAGGAGGGGGTCAATCCAGCTTTGGCGCCAGGAGGGGGTCACTCCAGCTTTGGCGCCAGGAGGGGGTCAATCCAGCTTTGGCGCCAGGAGGGGGTCAATCCAGCTTTGGCGCCAGGAGGGGGTCAATCCAGCTTTGGCGCCAGGAGGGGGTCAACCCAGCTTTGGCGCCAGGAGGGGGTCAATCCAGCTTTGGCGCCAGGAGGGGGTCAACCCAGCTTTGGCGCCAGGAGGGGGTCAATCCAGCTTTGGCGCCAGGAGGGGGTCAATCCAGCTTTGGCGCCAGGAGGGGGTCAATCCAGCTTTGGCGCCAGGAGGGGGTCAACCCAGCTTTGGCGCCAGGAGGGGGTCAATCCAGCTTTGGCGCCAGGAGGGGGTCAACCCAGCTTTGGCGCCAGGAGGGGGTCAACCCAGCTTTGGCGCCAGGAGGGGGTCAATCCAGCTTTGGCGCCAGGAGGGGGTCAATCCAGCTTTGGCGCCAGGAGGGGGTCAATCCAGCTTTGGCGCCAGGAGGGGGTCACATAGTCGTGGTCAAGTCAAGAACTTATAATTTAATTTTGATAACAATAGTCCTGGAACTAGATAACAAGTCCTGGAACCAGCTCAGGGGGGGTCATGACCCCCATGACCCCCCCCCCCTGGATCCGTAGGTACTGTAGAGGCCGGGAAGGGGTTGCTGGATGAGTTTACGATGGGCGGCCGAGTTGTAGATGAGATGGTCTAATATAAGTCCTGGGGCCTTACTATAATGTCTTATCCCCTTAGGGTGCGGCTCCACTGAGGCGGAGACGAGCGGAGCGGAGAGGAGACGTGTGGGGATCGACCAATCATATTACATGAAATCCACATCGCGAGAACGTGACGTTTCCGCTCTGTAATATGATTGGTCGATCCCCACACGTCTCCTCTCCGCTCCGCTCGTCTCCGCCTCAGTGGAGCCGCACCCTAATTCATAAATGCTCTATAGGCTCTAACTTAGCGATCGTTTGTCCTTATCTATGAAAGATAAATGTCAAAGTGACAGATAAGGACAAAAATGATTGCTAAGTTAGCAGACTACAGAGGGTTTATGAATAAGGCGGTTAATGTGATTTAATTCCGATTCAGTTTAGGTTCGCTCGCTGTCGGATCAATACTATTAATGACAGCTAAAACCTGAACTGAGTCGGAAATGAATCGCATTAAGACGTCACTGTTTCGACCGAGGATCGTTCAGTGCTTTTCTATTTACATTTCAAATTAAGACTGAATGTGTGGTTTCAACAAGAATATACTCTAAAAACAACTAAAATTTCGATATTTTAGTAGCGATGCATAAAGTGGCGGACCTATACCATCTGGGGACCGTGGCAAATTCTTTTGATGGGGTCCTATCAGTAAAAATCGTCACGTTGTACTCAGTTTAATTTTAATATTTTTGAGCTCGCGGCCTCTTGCGCCGGGGCCCTCTTGGGTCGGGGGCCCCTGGCATTTGCCAGTCCTGCCAGCCTATTGTTACGCCACGGGATGCATTGAAAGTCAAGTTTTGAGCGTAAATAAATTTTCAGTAGGTTATTTACATTTAATTTTGTGATCGTTTTACAGTAAGACTTTTTAACCTCAAATATTTTCGTCCATCGCGTGTCGCATTACAGCGGGCCGCGGAGTGGGGATAAAGCGACAGGCGCTCGGCAGCCAACATGGCGGCGCTCACAGCCCGCATCAGCTGACCGCGCACACAATTTTTTTGCTAGTTCTAGTCGTGTTAGTGATCAATAGTCCCCCTCCAGGGTCCGTGACCTCGCTGAAGGAGGCGTGGAAGTGGACCTTCGGCCTCGCGCTCAGCCGGCACCTCGGGCTCGCGCTGGACTCGGGCGCCGTCGCCGCGCTGCTGGTCACGTTGCACTACGAGTACCCCGACGAGTCCGCGGTAAGGGGGGCGTTCAAGTATTACGTAACGCAATTTAAGGGGGAGGGGGGGTATCGTAAAACGTTACGATGCGTTACAGGGGCGGCAGGGGGTCTTTCTTACAACACGTTGCGTAACGTATTCCTTTTTTAAATAAAAAAATATGGAATTAAAACTGCCAAGTTAACAAACTACGCATGTATTAAACATCTCTTGTTTTATTTTGTAATATTACCATAAAAGCGATTAAAACTATAACAAGGATATTATAGCTACGTTCTTGTACTTTGCGCAACATAAATTTTGACACTTGGGTAAAAATGGTCACTTGAGTGTTACGTAACGTTTAGAGGGGAGGGTACAGAAAAACGTTACGGCGCGTTACAAGGGGGGGAGGGAGGGTCAAAAATCCTCGATAATTGCGTTACGTAATATTTGAACGCTCCCAAGGGGGTTAAGGGGGGGCTACATTTATGTATGTGTGTATGTAGTATGTCGCTGCAATGACCATTGTCGGTGTCTGGCAGGAGCTGGAGATGCTGCGGGCGCTGTCGCCGGGGCTGCGCGCGGCGCCGGGCCGGGCCAACGACCTCACGCGGCGCGGCGTGCTGCAGGCCCTCGCGGGGGCCTCGCGCGCCCAGCTGGCGGGGCCCCGGGGCGGCGGCCGCGCGCGCGCCGTGGCCGTGGCCGCCGCGCGCGCGCCGCTCTACATCGCCGGCCGGTGAGTGCCGCGCTGCAGGCCCCCACACGCAGCCGGCGGGGCCCCGGGGCGGCGGCCGCGCGCGCGCCGTGGCCGTGGCCGCCGCGCGCGCGCCGCTCTACATCGCCGGCCGGTGAGTGCCGCGCTGCAGGCCCCCACACGCAGCCGGCGGGGCCCCGGGGCGGCGGCCGCGCGCGCGCCGTGGCCGTGGCCGCCGCGCGCGCGCCGCTCTACATCGCCGGCCGGTGAGTGCCGCGCTGCAGGCCCCCACACGCAGCCGGCGGGGCCCCGGGGCGGCGGCCGCGCGCGCGCCGTGGCCGTGGCCGCCGCGCGCGCGCCGCTCTACATCGCCGGCCGGTGAGTGCCGCGCTGCAGGCCCCCACACGCAGCCGGCGGGGCCCCGGGGCGGCGGCCGCGCGCGCGCCGTGGCCGTGGCCGCCGCGCGCGCGCCGCTCTACATCGCCGGCCGGTGAGTGCCGCGCTGCAGGCCCCCACACGCAGCCGGCGGGGCCCCGGGGCGGCACGTTTACTTTGACTAACAATAAATATGCCACAGCTTACTATACATGTATGTACCGTAATCTGTCCATGTATGTATGTAACCGACTATCACGTTGGTCACTCGTCAGGTACATCAAGCTGTCCCGCTCGCTCCCGCAGACGCCGTGGCTGGTGCGAGGGAAACGCATGATGGAGTCCTCAGTGCAGGAGATCATCTTTAAACCCATCGCGGACCTCTACGAGTGAGTTTTAACATTTTATAATTAAAAAAACCTCGCTCCGAGGGTTCCGTGAAAATCGGCATGTTTTATAAAATCCAGTGCCAGCGGAGCCCTGCTACTAGATGTTTCATTTAAATTTTTGATTCATAATTGGCTAAGTAAAGTTTTTTGAAGAGGCAAATTATACTTTTTTTCGTCAGTCGACGTCTTAGGGACCGTCCATTAATCACGTGAGGCTCCGAAAGGGGGGGAGGGGTTCGGGAAAAATCACGAAATATCACAAGAGGGGCGGGGGGGGTGCAGTAAGATATGACGTGTATTTATGTATTCGTAAATCGCGCGATTTTTAAACCGAAAAGCGGCGTGTAGTGTGTCGCCGACCTTGACTCGCCGTTGCCAGGCTTTTATCAGATTCCAGAATAAAATTAGATTATACTTTTATACTTGTATTTAAAGATAATATTCTAAAAAAAAATTAAATGCTTTGTAGATACTAAAAATACACGTGATTTTAAACACCACCAAGGGGGGGGGGATTAATGGACGGCCCCTTAACAATCGAGATACGGCAGCTCTTTTACACTCGTGTTTTAAGGCCTTATTATGTAACGGTTGCATAACATATAGTATTCTAACGGGTAAACCGTAAAAATAAACACGCAAATCGAGAAGTAAAATTTTTAGCTTCGACTCCAGGGCCGGACCTACCATGTGGCTTTCTGGGCCCCCAGCTAAGTCAAGTCAAGGTCAAAAAAAATTTCTTATACTTTGAGTAATTAGGTGGGCCCCTAAGTAGTATTAGCCCAGGGCCCCCTAAACTCCTGGCCCTGTCGCTGACGTAGAGGTGTGTGTCAGGCTGTCTCCGGAGCAGAGCGAGCACCGGCTGAAGTTCCTGGCGGCGGGCCGCGAGGACGTGGACGTGCGCTGCCTCGGCACCGGCCGCCCCTTCGCGCTCGAGGTGACACACACACACACACACACACACACGAGACTAGGCTAGCACTCGCCAACCCTGCCGCCTATATATTACACACATACATACCGTCACGCTTCTTTCCCATTCAGACAGAGACTACTTTGTTCCACTTGCAGTGGCGTAACTATAACGTCTGGGGCCGCGGCGAATTCGTCAGATGGGGCTCCTTCCTCAATATAAAGAAGTGCATTAGCGTCCCTTCTGTGCTCTAAAACAAGCCAGTTCGGGGCCCCGTAGAGCTAGGGGGCCCTGGCATTTTGCCACTGCTGCCACTGCTGCCACCCTATAGTTACGCCACTGTCCTCTTGCTACGATCCTGACATACTTCTTTCGCTTCATCCACACTCTACAGTCATCAATATCTTCATACATGCTCGTCGGTTTCGGGTGCTCCTGACCTGACCTTTTTCCAAAACGTCTCCTATTCGGTCTCGGAACGTCCGTCTAGGCCTTCCCCTCCCAACGCAACTATTCACACTCCCCATATAGATCGGTTTAGTTAGTCTACAAATTCTACATTACATTACTATAATATTTTTTTTACAGGAGAGTTGACAGTTATTTTTCTAGTCCAGTACTTTTGTTGAAGAGTCACCAACACGAACATAATGATTCAGAGAATAATACTGGAGACGAGTCCATGCGCTCGCGACTGCACGCTAATGTTACATTAAAGTATCGCCATGCGGTGCTTTAATGTTACATTATGTGACTATTATAAATATTATAATGAAGGGCATTAAAATACTAGTGTGTTTATGAAACGACCCGAAGGGGAGTTCCATAACAAGTTCACACGAGTTTAATGCCTTACCCCCTTATTCATAAACCCTCTGTAGTCAGCTAACTTAGCAATCGTTTGTCCTTATCTGTCACTTTGACAATTACCTTTCACAGATAAGGACAAACGATTGCTAAGTTAGCAGAAGCCTATAGAGCGTTTATGAATAAGGGGGTTATTATGTACAGTTGCATACATGCTTTGCTTCATCTACTCACATATAAAGCTATAAGCTCTACATGGTGCGTTCAGAACCGCACGTTACGACCTGCATTGCTGCTTTCATTGTATTTGTATTGCTGGGTGATATTAGACGGCCTCGTTCGCGCTCGGGCATGTGTCACTACTCAACGGGCGTTGTGCGCAGATCTCGGACCCGCGGCGCGAGCTGTCGGCGGAGGAGCTGGCGCGCGCATGCGCGGCGATTGCCGCCAGCGGCAGCGTGCGCGTCGAGCGCATGACGCACGTCACCAGGTACCTACAATAGCGGCCAAGAGCGAGTCTGTACTTTCGTCCATTCCCTCGATGGGCTTTTACCATCTGCGCGGGAAAAGAAGCAACTAGTAAATTCAAGTTAACTTGAGGATTTGAGGCACATTCCCTCCAGGGCCCATCAGTTTTGACCACTGTATGTGTGTGTGTCTGTGCAGGGAGGACCTGGCCGAGCTGAAGAAGGGCGAGGAGACCAAGAGCAAGGACTACGAGGCGCTCTGCATCAAGCTCGCGCACTCCGACCTCGACCAGGTAACCGGCTGACTCGTCAACAGTTCCAATCCGATCCACCATACACTTGGACTGACAAACAAACAAAACGTGCAATTTTCCGGGATAAAAACTATCCTGTTCTTCCCTGGGGCTGAAGCTATCTCTGTACCGAAATTTGACTACACAGGTGAGCGACCCTTCGGAGCCGGTCCGCGTGACGGAGGCCGACATCGCGCGCGTCAACGCGTTCCGCAACACGCCGCCGGACGCCGCCGCCGCCGTCGCGCTGCGCCAGCGCACGCCCATACGCGTGCTGCACCGCCGCCCGCTGCTCGCGCGCGACAAGCACGTGCTGCACATGCGCGCCGAGCCCGTGCCAGGTAAGACTGGCTGATAAAGTATCCTAGGTACAGTAGTGGTCCTACGATTGAACCTTGAGGTACTCCAGCTTAGATTTTATAGAAAACTCGAGTTGCTATCGAATTTCTTCGCTCGATTACAATGATCGACATGATAGCGAGGACTTTAGCCATCGAAGCAATGACAAGGGCAATAATAAATATGTTAAGATTCATCTTGCCATATTAAACTCTCGCCACGCTCTGTCGAAAGCCTGTGTGATGTCGAAAGTTCACACTTAGTAGAGAAATACTCGTTCGCGTGTTTGTTTGGATCGGTGAATCGGAGAATTACGCCAATTAAAGTATCCTCGAATGGGGAGTTAAATAAAAAGCCTAATTTTTCACACATTTTAAACTATTTGTACTCAGAATACGAATAATACCGTTTCTCATACGCAACGAAAAGTTTCAAATATTCTGATTTGATCGATTCTCTGAAGCGCTTGGAAAATCGCGTTTGTATTTTTAATCATAATGGTTGAACGTTACGAGCTAGGGCGTGCAGGGGGCTCTCTCGGGTAGGCAGCGCGTACATTGTGTCCACTGGATTGAGAGGTACATGTGGTTGGCAGGGCACGCGGCGCTGCTGCTGCTGCGCCTGCGCACGTGCGCCGGCACGTACGTGAAGGAGTTCGTGCACGGCGAGCTGGGCCGCTCCCGGCCCGCGCTGGGCTGCGCGCTGCGGGCGCCCGCCGACCTGCTGGCGCTCGATGTCACGCACGTGGCGCTGCCCTGGCCGCCGGCCGCGCTCCCGTAGCCTGGCGGCGACCTGAGCCTAGCCTGAGCCTAGCTGGCCATATATTGTAAATTAAATTTATAAAAATATTAGATGTAAGTTACCAAACAACAGCGTTTCATTTATCAACAAAACACCTACCTACGACTTGAGATCGTCTCTCAACATAGCGGAGATACGAGCTCGACTAAATCCTCTGTTACCCACGGTCCTTATAGATAAGAAAATAATGTAGTGTGAGCACTGTGAGCTGTGCCACACTCACACTCTCCCAGTATGTAGCACTATATAAGCGTAAGCTAAATGTGTAATAAAGGACAGTATTAACTCAAAATTTGTCTACATTAGGTAGTTGTCTCCCAACGCCCATCCTCACATGGCGACCCTGCCAGGATAGGTTTATTTTAAAAAAAGTGTAGTGGACAGTAATAACTCAAAACTCGTCTACATTAGTTGTCTCCCAACGCCCATCCTCACATGGCGACCCTGCCAGGATAGGTTTATTTTAAAAAAAGTGTAGTGGACAGTAATAAACTCAAAACTCGTCTACATTAGTTGTCTCCCAACGCCCATCCTCACATGGCGACCCTGCCAGGATAGGTTTATTTTAAAAAAAGTGTAGTGGACAGTAATAACTCAAAACTCGACTACATTAGTTGTCTCCCTACGCCCATCCTCGCAGTAACTGTCTGTCTGTCTGTTACCTTTTTACGCTTAAACTGCGGAACCGAATTAAATACTTGAAATTTGGAGTACAGATACATGTAGCTTCAGTTTTTATCCCGGAATACAACATAGTTCTTACGGGATAGGGATAAAAGAATTCTTTGCAGGCGAAGTCGCAGACAACAGCTAGTGTTATACATCGTTTTTTTTTTTCGATAACTTCGGCATATTACTAGGTTCATCCATAGAAACTTAAGTGGTAGATTTTTTTGCAATATTTAAAAAGGCGCGCCCGGAACATGTCGTAGAGCGGCGGATAAATGGACGAAAAAATTCGAGGCGATGGAAAAAAAGATTTAAAAAATGTGGGGAGTGCCACATTAGAGGATCTCTCTCTCCAGGCAGATGTTATGCCTGGGGACCGAAGTCTGAAGGAAGAGAGTTGAGAATTGCCGCATTGAAAAACTTCATTAGCGGGATGTAGAATTATGTGACAGCTGTCATTAGAACTGGTGCTAGTTATGTAGAGGCCAACTAGGTGGCGCTAGGTTCGCCAGAAAAACACAAACGTCTTAAAAAAAGCTTGTATTTTACGCAACACAAAACAGCACAAGACAAACATTCAATAGCCCTCGTCCTCGTCGGGCATGCCGGTGCGCGTGACCCAGCCGCGGCAGTCGGCGGCCGGCGCGGGCGCGGGCGGGGCCAGCGGGGCGGGCGCCGGCGCGGGCGGCGCGAACAGCAGCGCCTCGTTGCTCACCATGAGCGCCGTGGTGTAGTCGCCGTACACGTGCGTGCCCGCCGGGTCGAACTGCCCCTGCCGCAGCCCGTGCAGCTGCGTGATGGCCGCCGCGCGCTCGCCCAGCACCTGCGCACGCCAGGCTCACTACCATGCCAGGATATTTGGAAACCACCAACAATTATTACAATTGCTGGTACCGCTAGCTCCATTGTTATTAAAGACGTAGGCTTGTTACCTAACTCGCTCGCAATCGCCATCGTGTTCATTTTGACAGTTCGCGTATAGGCTGACAATTGGCATCGGAATCAGCTAGCTGTCACATTCATACAAGAACTGTCACAATGAACACGATTGCGATAAGCCTACAGGTGGGAAATATCAAAACGAGAAATTCTTGTGTAAAATTTGATAAAAGCGATCCAATTGAGACGCAGCAAACGCAGCCGGCTCGGTCTTTTATAGAAGTTTAGTTTGTTGTAATGGCAATGTTTCAGGTTAAGAGGTAAGTTTTGATTGGTTACATCTGGGACGTCACATTGGCAGTTGCGAGTTAGACATTCGATTGGTGACGTTTATGGCTATGGAATCGCGGGAAGCTATGTCCAGCAGTGGGCGGCGTGGGCGCCGACGGCTATGATGATAAGAATGTCAGTTTCGTTGTTATCAGTTATTGGTAAATATTTTCTGGCATCAGGCATTAGGGCCGATTTTTCAATCGTCGGATAAGCCTTATTCGACGGACAACTCTATGGGTATCTGTCAGTTAAGTGCTTATCTGAGGATTGAAAAATCGGCTCTTAGACGGCCGGATAACCTAGTGGTTAGTAAAATAACCCCGATTATGAAATTAGAGATTCGAATCCTGATAGGGGCAGACATTTCTATGATTGGACATTTGGACATTTGTATGATATTTGGTGTTATATCATGATATTTATTTAATAATTTGTCTTAAACACATCTGCACACGTGTCAAAGCGTTGAGAGCGAATGCGGGTACTTGTGGTAAGCTTTACAAAAAACGCTCGAAAATCGCTCCGTAACACACATACGTAAACGCAAAAGCCAGACCACATTGAAAGCTGCTGACCTGCGTATTGGGCAGCTCGCCCAGCAGCGCGACCTGGCCGGCGACGCGCTCCGCGTCCGACATCTCCTCCAGCTCGTAGTACGAGCCCAGGAAGCCCTGCGGGTGGCAGCGCCGGCAGTACTCCTGCAGCGGCTCCCCCGCCAGCCGCGGCTTGGCGTGCAGGTCGCTCATGTAGCTGGAGATGAGCGCCGCGCGGCTCGCGCTCGCGCCCTTGGACAGCAGCACGCCGGCCGCCACGCCCGGGTACCGCCGGCGCATGCGCGTCACGAACATGGCCAGCGGCCACATGTCGTCCCACAGGCTGTCCACCAAGTTGTAGTCGTCCGGGATGATCTCGTCCGCGTTCAGCAGCAGGCAGCTGTCCCACACGGCGCCCGGGATCGGGCAGTTGTCCTTGAAGGCCACGCGGTACTTGCACGGCGTGCTCTCCTTGGACAGCGCGACCACCACCTCGCGCAGGTTGCTGAGCAGTAGGTTCTCCGGGCGCGGGATCAGCTCGCCCTCCTCGTCCTTCAGCTGCCCCGCGACCACGGGCACGTACCTAGCAAGGGAAGGGTCAAACAACGAGTACATCGGACCTGAACCATTTGTGGGACTCTCACAGGGTACCATAAAAACGGCGATAAAGGACCAAACCAAAGCCAAACACCAACAAGAGTGGAAAGCATTGGTAGGCCTAAAGCACTCAAAGCGTTTCATAGGAAACGTCAACTCAAGCTGGTCCAAAAAACTTTGGACACTCAGCAAAAGACAACTCCAATACATAATGGGGGTGTTTACAGGTCACTTCGGAACTAAATACCTATTAGCAAAGATGGGACTACAGGACAATAACGACAATGATTGTAGAATATGCGGCGAAGAGGTTGAAACAATGGAACACATTATGTGCGACTGTTATGCCCTCGCCAGACTAAGAATGAAACTCTTCGGCATCGGATACCCTGAACCAGGAGATTTCAAGGCACTACCACTACGCCCAATCACCCAATTCATAAATGAGGTGGTAAAAGCGATGGAATAGTGCGAAGGAGGGGTAATTACACAAAAGATCCACGAATGGGTCGAAGTGTATCCGCAAGGACCCCTAGATTAGGATTAGATTAGATTAGATTAGATGGGCACGTACCTGGCCGCGTCGGAGTCGATCACGTCGATGGCGTCGATGATGCGCTTGATCGGCTCCGGCACCAGCGTGACGGTCTGCGCCCGCTCCAGCATGTACAGTTTCACCTTGAAGTTGTACGCGTTGTGGGTCTTGGGCTCTCCTATGAGGTAGGGGCACGTGGCGAGCTTGGCCTCGGCCAGGCCGAGGAACGCGCGGTACATGGCGTAGAGCGGCGGGTGGATGTCGGCGGTGGCGGCGGCGATGTAGCACAGGTTGCAGGTGCTGAGCCCGATGCCGCGCGTGGTGATTGACAGCGCCTGGCTCCGGCCGCCGCCCTCGTGCCCGCCGCAGCAGGTCATGACGGCTTCCACGTTGCCCTTGCTCTTCGGGCTCCCGTGTGGGTTGGCAGACGCGTAGTCCTGTGACGGGACCTCGGCGACGTAGTACGGGGAAAATTTGGTCAAGAGACCTGCGGCGTTGTCGCTATCGGCCATGGCGGGCCCCGGCGCGGCTCGCGGCGCGCACTCGCTCAGCCGGCGGCCGCGGACGTCGCCCCTCGTCGCGCCCACACTTTTTATGCACTGGAAAGTCGCGCCAATCGACGCGAGTCACGCAGACCTGACAGCTTCCTGTCAGAATCAAACAGGTTTTACTAAAGTATAGACAGGTGATAAAAAGCAATCAAATTCGGAAGCTCGGATCAATACTTATGAATCAGGGTCTACTAGAATTTCCAGTGTTATTGGAGGTAATTTTTCACCCGACGAAAAAGAGGGGTGTTATGAATTTGATGTCGCTCTCTTTCTCGCTCTGTGTTAACCATCACTTTGCTACATAGTATAAAATAAAGTCGCTTTCTCTGTCCCTATGTCCCTGTCCCTATGTAGGTATGCTTATATCTTCAAAACTACACAACGGATTTTGATGCGGTTTTTTTTAATAAATTGAGTGATTCAAGAGGAAGGTTTTTATGTATAATTCTACGCAGACGAAGTCGCGGGCAGAAGCTAGTATCGAATAAATGTATTATTTAGTAAGATAAGAGTCGTTTCATTTACCTCCCGCATCTCCGTCACATGCAAACCGCCTGCAGTAGGTACCTACATACTAGAAAGTGGTGAAAAATTATGCTGAATTTGAAATACGAGTACCTTTTTTTTTTTTTTTTTTATAACGTGTGGAAAATGCGCCTTATGCATCTCCGCGCTCGGGGCAGCATACGACCGGAGGTATGACGGGCTCTCCATCTCGCCGCTGCCTTCCCTATGGAAGGAGGGGAGAGGCCTACCGTCTAAAAACACACACGTTCCCTCCAGGCCTTGAACTGCGGGCGTTGCGGGCGCACACGGTGACCACCGCAACGTCCACTGGCCGCCCCGGGATGGGGCAGGTGGCGACGGCACCGTTGAATGCGGGTTCCGGATTCCCCGCCCTCCCCCGCCGGTGACCGTCTGTTTTTTTAAAGAGGTTAACTCCTCGTAGCCCCCTCAGCGGCCCACGTTCCCAGCGCCTGTGGGCCGGGGTTACGTGACGGCCGACATGACCGAGATCACGCCGCCCTGTTGATTTTTATAGAGGTTTACTCCTCGCGGCCCCCCTATCTTGAAAAAGACGAGGCGGCCCACGGTCCCGGCCCTGCGGACCAGGTTTACGTGGCGTCCGACCGTGACCGAGGTCACGTCGCTCCTCCGGATTTTTATAGAGGTTTTCTCCTCGCGGCCCCCTTATCTTGATAAAGACGAGGCGGCCCACGGTCCCGGCCCTACGAACCAGGTTACGTGCCGACCGAAAATGACCGAGGTCACTCCGCTCCGCGATCGCGTCCCTTGCGGAACGCACCGCTTCGACGGCAGGCTTTCGCCCGCCGCCAGCATGAGGCTCGCCCTTCCGTTCCCCGCCCGGGGCGAACAGCAGGTACAAGGTTGGACTCGCCCCCGTCCCTCCCCGTACGAGGCGTTTGGCGCCTCCAGGTTTGGTGCAGAGCTGCGCTACCTTTCAACCTCCTGGCACCGCCCCACGGCACCAGTGGCTACTCGGCCGCAGATGCAGAGCAGCTCCCCGGCAGCTACCGCACGCCCCGTCCCCCCCTAGGCACCCCCCCCCCCCCTCAGAGAACGAAAGGCCTGCCGGTAATTAACCGCAAAGCAATACCTACTTTTCGCCAGCTCCAGGCCGAGTGCCCAGCTCGGCGGGAGGGGCTACTCAGTAGGCAGCTCAGCTCGGCCCGACAGTACCCAACGCTTCTGTCCCTCGTCTCCCCAAGGCTCGACTTCCCCCCCAAAAGGCGTTTGGTGCCTTCAGGCCTGGTGCAGAGCTACGCCTCCTTTCACCATCTGGCACCGACCCGCACCAGTGGCTACTCGGCCGCAGATGCAGAGCAGCTTCCCGTCAGCTACCGCCCGCCTTTCCCCACCTAATCTCGATCCCTCCCTTGATAAAAGGGGCTTTCGCCCCGGCCCTCGCCAAGAAAATATATACATAAACATAATAATTCGCCCCGCCCTAAAGGTCGGATATTTGCCACCAGCTAACTAATCCACGAGGGGTTTAATCAGCCGTTGTTGCCCAGGGTGCACCGGCCTAAGCGTTACCCGCGTGGTCAATGATATTAGGTACTTATATCAAACCCGGGGGTACTGGCAGCTCCTTTGATGGATTAGTAGGTAATTACAATTGCAAATGCTAAAAAGATGATGATTGAAGCAAACAATGTAAGATACATAATTCAATAAATAACTACTTAATTGATTTCATGGGCACCGAGTTTCATTCCATCGAGAAACTGAATCTTAAGCCAACCATTCTGTAAGTCAATTATAAGATTTTTAGTTGAAAATATTCAGGCGTCATAGTGAAATTTATACTGTCTAGAAATAACTCAATAGTAAAACTCCAATTTAAAACTGTCCCAGCTCCACCCACCACCAAAATTTGGTATGGACAGGATAACGGGTAACTACGACGACCCAAACAATAAAAGTTTTACTGATGTTTGAATTACTTTTGTCCGGGGCGCTGAATCTAAAACTGGAGCAAATCCACGTAGACAATACAAAGTTAGTGAATAGAGTAGAACCGAATCAGAAAAGGGGCCAGCCACAGTTCATCTGCGTCTACATCCCCGAAATCACAAATAAAACCATCAATTGTGAATCTTCGCACACGATTAAACGCCTTAAAGTGAATATTTACTTAAAATTACAAAGTTCGTAATTCAAGAAAGAGGGAAATATATCCCCTACAATTGAAACAGAATTAAAGAACTTAAAAAGATCTTCCTTTCGATACTAAAAACAGAATTGTTGGCCAAGCCTCAAAGTTCATGGAAATCAATTTCGAAATTGCTAATTTAAAATTTCAGGCGACAAAATGAGATTTCCATCAGGCGCAAGGGTAACTTCGAAAATTAATTTCTCATTAACCGCTTGATGTGAATCTTTCAAGATTTGACAGAATGTAGTACTTCTACAGAACCACCCTCTACAAAAATTTCGTAAGGGTGGGATGACGAGTATAGCCGCTACAACTATCCAAATAGTAAAAGTTTTACTAACGTTTGAATTAAATTCGTCCAAAGAAAAGTCGAAAAAACAAGCCAAGTCAACGTTTTGGGATGAAATCGAGTTATTAGAAGGGTAAATAAAAGTAGATTCGTTCTACACCCCAAACATCGATGAAATCCATCAAGTAACCGTCAAGCGAGAAAGAAATTTAACCATTTTTCGAGTAAAAATTGGATAAAAAGTCAAATATCTTGAGATTACATCAATTTATGCGAATAAGACGAATGCCAAAAGATAGAAAATAATCGCCTTTAACTTTCTAGAAAAAATTGCGACTTGAAAATCAAGAGATTTCGTCATTATTTCAAGAAAACTGTTTAAATACCTACCGACCGAGGTGATGTAGCTAAGCGTTTGATAGGTGGGTGGGAGTGGCGGGCAATTTTTTTTCGCGATTTTCGCAATTACAAAAATTGAATTAAATGCGCGTTAAATTTAGCAATACGAATATGTGAATACAAGAAACAATTTACACGACAAAGGCAGTGCAAAAAATTAAAATGTGTAAAAAAAAATTTTTTTTTTCAAATTTTAAAGAAAACGAAATTAAACCTGACCAATCTAAACTAATAAATTTCCTCTAAACAAATAAAATAAAATACCTTGACCTTACTTAACAATTTAAAACCTATGAAATTTGAACCTAACGAAATATAAATTTAATAAAGAAAATTTCAAGCAAACAAACTGTAACCTAACAAATTGAAAACTAACCAACATGAACCGAACCAATTTCATTCAATAAGTGCAACCTAACGTACTAAAACCTAACAAATTTGAACCTAATCGATTTAAACCTAACAAATTGAAACCTAACCAACATGCACCAAAACAATTTCATTCAATAAGTGCAACCTAACGTACTAAAACCTAACAAATTTGAACCTAATCGATTTAAACCTAACAAATTGAAACCTAACCAACTGGAACCAGACAAATTTCATTCAGTAAGTGCAACCTAACGAACTAAAACATAACCAATACGAACCAAATCGATTTAAAACTAACAAATTAAAACCTTACCAACATGAACCGAACCAATTTCATTCAATAAGTGCAACCTAACGAACTAAAACCTAATCAATTTAAACCTAATAGATTTAAACCCAACAAATTGAAACCCAACCAATATAAACCGAACCAATTTCATTCAATAAGTGCAACCTAACGAACTAAAACCCAACAAATTTGAAATTAATCGATTTAAACCTAACAAATTCAAACCAAACCAACTCGAACCGAACCGATTTCATTCAATAAGTGCAACCTAACAAACTTAAACCTAACAAATTTGAACCTAATCGATCTAAACCTAACAAATTGAAACCCAACCAACATGAACCGAACCAATTTCATTCAATAAGTGCAACCTAACGAACTAAAACCTAACAAATTTGAACCTAATCGATTTAAACCTAACAAATTGAAACCTAACCAACTTGAACCTAACAAATTTGAACCTAATCGATTTAAACCTAACAAATTGAAACCTAACCAAATGGAACCAGACAAATTTCATTCAGTAAGTGCAACCTTACGAACTAAAACATAACAAATTCGAACCAAATCGATTTAAAACAAACAAATTAATAGGTTGAAACCTAACCAACTCGAACCGAACCGATTTCATTCAATAAGTGCAAACTGGCGAACTAAAACCTAACAAATTTGAAATTAATCGATTCAAACCTAACAAATTGCAACCTTGTAACGAGGCACCACAAGTACGTAGCGCCCCACCTCCGAAGCGCGGCGCGCGGCCGCCCCGCGCAGCACCATTTCGTATATAAGGCGAGCTCGAGGGAGCTCCAGAGGCAGTCTTGTGTCGCAGACGAAACCGACTAGTTGGACGCGCAGTTCTGGCACGTCCGAGCCGCGACTAACTAGATCGGTGTAGGCACACAAGGTTGTCCTAAACCCTAACCCCTTTCTTGCCCCCTGTATCCTGCTTTCTCTTCCCAAGCGGCTCATACCCGGTTCGGACGCAAAAGCCCCTTAACCGTGTGCGCGAGCAAGGCACGTCCAGCCCGCACTGGTAAGGACCCTCAGGACTCTTGAGGTAACGGTCTGTGGTTCCCGGATCGTTCCCGAAAGCCCTATCCTATCTGAGTCGGACACAAACCCCCTTAACCGTGTGCGCGAGCGAGGCAAGCCCGGCCCGCACCGTTAAGGATCCTCAGGACTCTCGAGGCAACGGTCTGTGGTTCCCGGATCGATCCCGAGAGCCCTATCCTCCCCGTAGGAACTATTCCGACGCCCCCCGAGGCGTAACCACGCGCGCAGCACCCGAGCGCTGCCCGCGTCCCGTAGAGTCGTAGAGCCCGTAGAGCTCCCGAGCCCTGGACCCCTCCGGTCCAGACTGCCGCCGCAGGCACCCGATAACCGAGCTATCCCGTCGATAGCATATGTTTATATCAAATCACGCGTATCCCAGTCGTATTAGCACGACACCCGTGTAAGCACCATTGCTATGATAATAAATAAGGCGTTATAGATAATAACCCGTTGTCTGCATTTAACCTCCCCTAGACCAAACCTTGAGCTAGTAGACTTTCACCCAGCCAGGTTCGAATCCCGGCGGTGATATTTGTGGACGGACCCCCGGGCACCCGTCACAACCTAACCAACTGGAACCAGACAAATTTCATTCAGTAAGTGCAACCTAACGAACTAAAACAACAAATTCGAACCAAATCAATTCAAAACTAACAAATTAAATTCTAACCAACATGAACCGAACCAATTTCATTCAATAAGTGCAACCTAACGAACTAATGCCTAACAAATTTGAAATAAATCGACTTAAACCTAACAAATTCAAACCAAACCAACTCGAACCGAACCGATTTCATTCAATAAGTGCAACCTAACAAATTTAAACCTAACAAATTTGAACCTAATCGATTTAAACCTAACAAATTGAAACCCAACCAACATGAACCGAACCAATTTCATTCAATAAGTGCAACCTAACGAACTAATGCCTAACAAATTTGAACCTAATCGATTGAAACCTAACAAATTGAAACCTAACCAACTTGAACCTAACAGATTTGAACCTAATCGATTTATACCTAACAAATTGAAACCTAACCAAATGGAACCGAACCGATTTCATTTCATTCAAGTTAGGTTAGGTTAGGTTAGGTTAGGTTAGGTTAGGTTAGGTTAGGTTAGGTTAGGTTAGGTTAGGTTAGGTTAGGTTAGGTTAGGTTAGGTTAGGTTAGGTTAGGTTAGGTTAGGTTAGGTTAGGTTAGGTTAGGTTAGGTTAGGTTAGGTTAGGTTAGGTTAGGTTAGGTTAGGTTAGGTTAGGTTAGGTTAGGTTAGGTTAGGTTAGGTTAGGTTAGGTTAGGTTAGGTTAGGTTAGGTTAGGTTAGGTTAGGTTAGGTTAGGTTAGGTTAGGTTAGGTTAGGTTAGGTTAGGTTAGGTTAGGTTAGGTTAGGTTAGGTTAGGTTAGGTTAGGTTAGGTTAGGTTAGGTTAGGTTAGGTTAGGTTAGGTTGAGGGAAATTTTTGGTCGGAATTCGAGGTGTCACTTTCGTTTTTCGCCAAAAATTATCACTTGCGGTCGCTTTTCTTTTGCTTTCTTTTGCTCATTGCCTTCTGCATTAGCTGGTCGATTTTTTGGCGTTTTTTCCGAGTCTCTAGCTTCACTAGAACTCCCAAAATTAATTTAGGCAATTTCGGCCCAAAACTCTTCAAGTTTTGCGGTCGCTCTAATTGCCTATTTCTTTTTTCGTGGTTTTTCAAAATTTCATAACTAATTCCTGGTTTAACTTTTTAGAGTCATTTTTGCTTGGGGATATAGGGGAAGGGTAGCTCTGTCGAGTGCCGGTTTCCGAAAAATTTTTGGACTTACCATCCAGAAGTTATTCGGAAAACCTAAGTTCGGCGACATTGCTATTACTTTTCCCATAGGCGCAACGAACTTTTTTCATAAGTTTGTCGGCACTTTGGAAAAATCGTTGCGTCTGTGTCCGTACGGTCAGAGACACGAAAGTCACAGGGTCGTATAGGGGGTAGTTTGCGCCGCCTAACGGCACCCCACACGACCCCCTGGCTTTCATAGTCTCGTGCGAATCTGGGGAAAACTACCAATTTTTTCATAAATTGGTAATTTTCCACGGTTCGCACTTGACCGTTTTGAGTTAGGTTTTGCCCTTCTGGCAAAACCAGCTCGGTAAGGGGGGGTTTTCATAGGCGGGTGGGGGGCGGTAGCCCAAGGGGCATCGGGGGGGTTGCTCCGATCATGGATCGGACGGGGGGGGGGGGAGTTACGGGGGATCGTAACTCGGGAGTTAGGGCCGGGAATATCTCGGGAACGGCCGGGAATGGGGGGGGGGGGTAGTATGGGGGGGGGGGGAGACCGGTTCGCCGGTAGTCTCCGACGCTAGTCGGAACCCCAGCCCGACGCGCGGTTCAGCCGCGGGGAATTTTCTCCCGGGGTCAGCCGGATTTCGACTGACTTTTTCCGGGAAGGGTCGGAAGGGGAAAAAGGGGGAAGTTGGGTCCCTTTTTTCGGACCTCGCGGGGGAAACGACCTCAGTGTCGGAGTTCTGCGAGGGGGGGGAGGGGTCATCCGGAAGGCCCGTTACGATGGAGGATGCGTCCGACACGTCGGACACAGAACGCGAAACGAGGGAGGCAGTCGCCTCGAAATACTTCGCGGGGGGGGCGAGGGGGGGGGCGGGAAAAGCCACCCCAGCTCTCAAGAGGGTCGCGACGGACCAGACGCGCGGGGCGTCCGAGGTCCCTGCCAAGGTGGCGACGAGCACCAGGGGGGGGGGGACGGGGAAAACGCCCTATGGGGGCGTACGCATTTCTGGCGGCTGCCAGGCGGGAGATGGAGGGCCTTGGATCTGACGGCGACACGGCCGACTTGGAGGAGGTGAGGGGCGATACGACGTATCGCCCCAAGCAATACTCCCGTAAGGGGCCAAAATCGCCCCCCAAAGGAGTAGAAGTTGAGGAGGATTTCCGGTCCCCCCAACAAAAGACGAGGGAGGAGTTAGCCGCCACCGCACTTCGCAACGTTCTTTCCTTCCGGGGGAACGTTGCGAAGTGCTCCAACGTCAACGGACGGATAAAGGGACTCCTGCAGAACGCCGCGGACGAGGCCATGGAGGCCATTGAAGAGCTCCGTGTGCTCTCGTCCACAGAGGAGCAGAGGCGCCTCCGGGCGGATAACAACAGGCTCTCCAGAGAGCTGGAGAATGTCCGCTCGGAGCTCCGCGCCTTTAAGGAGGCGTACACAGAGGCGCGGGGAACCGCCGCCAGGAGGGAGCCCCAACCGGCCGACATCGGGGGGGGCATTAAGGAGGTCGTCGAGGACCTCCGGCGGGATCTCCTCTCATCCCTGGGGGGGATGATTAATGCCCGCCTGGGGGAGATGGAGGCGCGCCTCCCCCCGGAGCCTGTCCTGCGGCCGCCGCTGGCCGCAGATAGAAGGGTGCCGCCGCCCCCCCGCCCCAGAGCCCAGTCCGGCCTGGTGGGGGGACCAGCCAGGGAGCCGCCGAGGACGGCCCCCGCGAAGAAGGCAACTGCCCCGAGGCCCCCCCCACCCACCCCGCCAGCCCAAAGTGGCCAAAAGGCGGGGAAAAAGGCTGGCCCCACGCCGGCCCAGGGGCCCCGGAAGGCGTTGGCGCGCCCTAAACATGCGCCGCCCAACCCCCCCCCCACGGCGGGGACAAGCCGGAGGAGCGGCCCGCAGCCGCAGGACGCCGCCCCCGAGGTCGCCCACCAGGCCCAGGAACTATCCTGGGCGAAGGTGACCCGTAGGGGTAAGAAGGCGGGCGCCGCCACCCCTGGCGCCCCCCCCATGCCGGCTCCCAGACCGAAGCCGGTCAAAGTGGCCGTCCCCTCCACAGCGGCAATAGTGTTGACGCTGAAGGAGGGGGCCGAGAGGGGGGGAAAGGAGGTGACCTACGTCCACCTCATGGGCTGGGCAAGGGCGGGCGTGAAACTCACCGACTTCGGACTGGAGTCGGTGAAAATTAAGACCGCCCAAACCAACGCCAAGATGTTGGAGGTAGGGGGGGACAGCCCCAGCGCCACGGCGGACCGCCTCGCGGCTAAGCTCCGCGAGGTAGTAGGGGATGTGGCGGAGGTCACCCGCCCCACCAAATTTGCCGAGCTCCGGTTAACCGGACTCGACACGACGGTGGGGACGGAGGAGATCGCGGCGGCCGTCGCGTCCAAGGGCGGCTGCGAGACGGCCCTCGTAAAAGTGGGGGCCGTCTCGGAGAGAGCGTGGGGCCGGGGCACCGTGATTATACGGTGCCCAGCGACAGCGGCCAAAACGGTCGCTATGGACGGCCACCTGCAGATCGGGTGGTCGAAAGTGTCGGTGACACCCCTGGTGGCCCTGCCCATGCGGTGTTTTAAATGCATGGCGCTGGGCCACACCAGGGTGACGTGTCCCTCCGCGGCGGAGCATGGAACGAAATGCTTCCGCTGCGGAGAGGAGGGACACAGGGCGGCCGCGTGTACGGCCAGGCCCAAATGCGCCGTATGCGCCGAGGCGGGCCGGCCGGCAGGCCACGTCATGGGCGGGGAAAAATGCTCCCCGCCCAAAGTGAGGGGGAAAACCGGAGCGACCCCGGTGCGCACCCCAGCAAACGGCCCTAGGGCAACGGAGGAGACCCAAATGCAGGTGTCTTAATGCCCAGACACCTGCATCAAGAACTCCTCCAGGGCAACGCCAACCACTCCGCGAGAGCTCAGGACCTGTTTATGCAGGTCCTCGCGGAGTGGCGCATCGCCTTGGCAGTGGTCGCCGAGCCATATTTCGTCCCCCCCCAACCAAACTGGGTGGGGGACACCGATGGTTCGGTCGGCGTAGTGGTGCCGGCGTCAGGGGCCAGGGGGCTCACCCCCAGGGCAAGGGGGCCTGGCTTTGCGGCGGCGAACTGGGGGGAGGTCGTGGTGGTGGGAGTCTACTTCTCCCCCAACAGACCCCTCCCAGAGTTTGAGAGGTTCCTGGACGACCTTGAGCAAGTCGTCCAGAGGGCGGCGCCGGCGCAGGTGATCCTGATGGGGGACCTCAATGCAAAGTGCGACGCTTGGGGTTCCCCCAGAACGGATGCAAGGGGGGCGGTTTTAAGGGACTGGGCCGCAGCGCTGGGCCTGGTCCTGCAAAACGTCGGGCGCGAGGACACGTGCGTCAGGTGGCAGGGGGGGTCGATAGTGGACCTCATGTTCACTACCCCCTCCATCGGACGACGCGTGTCCGAGTGGCGCGTCCTGACGGACACGGAGACCCTTTCGGACCACCGGTTCATCCGGTGCAGGGTCTCCGTGTCGCCCCCCGGGCCGCAAGCCCGAGCTGGGGGCGGGAGAGGGGGAGGGTTCCCCAAATGGGTACTCTCCCGCCTCGATCGGGACCGGGCCGAAGAGGCGGCCATTGTCAGGGCGTGGTGCGTCGACCCCCCGAGCTCCATGGGGGTCGAGCACAGGGCCGCCAAGTTTAGGGAGGACTTGGCGGCGGTCTGCAGCGCCGGGATGCCGCGGGCAAGTGGCCGCGCCCCGCCCAGAGACGGTGTTTACTGGTGGTCCCAGGACTTGGCCGTCCTGAGGGCCGCCAGCGACCGAGCGCGCCGGAACTTCACCCGGTGCCGCCGGCGGGCAACCATAGTGCCGGGTGAAGAAGAACGCCTCTTGGCCGAGTTGCGCACGGCCAAGCAGGCGTTCGCTGCGGCAATAGGCGCGGCCAAGGACCGCGCCTATAAGGAGTTCCTGGCGGAGCTCGACGCCGATCCGTGGGGGCGCCCGTACCGTATGGTACGGGCGAAGATGAAGCTGGCCCCCCCCACGGAGGAATTTGAGCCGGCGCTGCTCGAGCGGGTGGTCGAGGGGCTATTCCCCGATAGCCCCCCCTTCGACCCCCCGCCCATGGCCCCTCCGGATCCGGAGCCTGATGAGGCCGCCCTCGCCGTCCCTCCGGTCACCGAGGAGGAGATGGCGGCGGTAAGGGCGCGCCTAAAGGGGAGGAGGAAGGCCCCAGGGCCGGACGGTGTTCCCGGGCGAGTCTTGCACCTCGCCCTGGAGCACCTCGACGACCGCCTCCGGGGGCTGTTCACAGCGTGCCTGGAGGGAGGCCACTTCCCGAGCCCGTGGAAGGAGGGCAGGCTTGTGCTTCTCCGCAAGGAGAGTCGTCCGCCGGACTCTCCGTCCGGCTACCGCCCGCTGGTGATGCTGGACGAGACGGGTAAGCTCCTCGAAAGAGTGGTAGCTACCCGAATCGTCCGCCACCTAGCGGAGGTAGGGCCGGATCTCTCGGTAAACCAATTTGGGTTTAGGGTAGGGCGATCCACGTTGGACGCCCTATCCTCCCTAAAAGGGTTTACCGAGGAGGCGGCGAGGGGGGGGCAGGGGGCGTTAGCTGTCTCGTTGGACATCGCTAACGCCTTCGGCTCCCTCCCCTTCGGAGTGATAGAGGAGGCGCTCCGGTATCACGGGGTGCCCCTCTACCTCCGGAGGGTTGTAGGGCACTACCTGACTAATCGGGTAGTGCTCTACACGGGGAGGGGGGGAGTGGTGAGGAGGAGGCGAATGGCCAGTGGAGTCCCGCAGGGGTCGGTGTTAGGACCCCTGCTATGGAATATGGGATTTGACTGGGCCATTCGCGGGGAGGTGCTGCCCCGGATGGCGGTCGTTTGCTACGCAGACGACACGCTGATCGCCGTCCGGGGCACCAGGTGGGAGGAGGCAAGGAGGAGGGCAGAGGTAGGGGCCACCCTGATAGTCCGCAGGATTGGGGCCCTCGGACTAAGGGTGGCCCTACCAAAGACCGAGGCCCTCGTTTTCAGGGGGCCGAGGTGGAGGGTGCCGCAGGGCGCATCGCTGCGTGTGGCCGGCGAGGCCGTGCAAATAAAGGCCCAGATAAAGTATCTGGGCCTCACGTTGGACGGACGATGGCGGTGGGAGGCCCACTTCCGGGACCTGATCCCCCGGATAGTGGGCGCGGCAGGGGCACTGAGCCGCCTCCTGCCGAACACGGGCGGGCCGGATGCCTCGTGCAGGCGCCTCTACGCAGGCACCCTGCGATCGATGGCGCTGTACGGGGCGCCCATCTGGGCAGGAAGCCTTTCGCGCGAGGCGAAAGCGCTGCTCCGCCGGCCGCAGCGCATAATAGCTACGCGGATGTGCCGGGCCTACCGCACGGTAGGCTGGCAGGCGGCCGGCGTGATCGCGGGCTCCCCCCCGTGGGAGCTGGTGGCGGAGGCCCTGGCGGGGTCGTACACAGCCAGGGCCGAAAGGAGGGCCCGGGGCGAGTCATCGCTTGCCCCGGCGGAACTAGCCCGTGCGCGGGAGGTCCAGATGGAGGGGGTCATGGAGCGCTGGGTGGATGAGCTGCGGGATGCCGAATACGGCACCCGAACCATCCAAGCCATCCGCCCAGTGCTCCTGGAGTGGTGCGGGAGGGCCCACGGGTCCCTCACCTACCGACTCACGCAGATACTGTCCGGGCATGGCTGCTTCGGGCGGTATCTAAAAAGAGTCGGTAGGGAGGAGACGGAGTCGTGCCACGAGTGCGGCGCGGCGGCGGACACGGCACAGCACACGCTGGAGCTGTGTCCCGCCTGGTCGGAGCAGCGCCGCACTCTGGTGGCGACTATCGGCGGCGACCTCTCGCTTCCCGGCGTAGTGCACGCTATGGTCGGGAGCGAGGGGTCCTGGGAGGCCGTCGCCTCCTTCTGCGAGGACGTAATCTCGCAGAAGGAGGAGAGGGAGCGGGAGCGCGAGAATGACCCCCTCGCGCCCCCGCTCCGGCGCAGACGAACGGGGAGGAGGCGGCGGCAGTTTGCCGCTGCCCTCCCCTAGTGGTGCCTGCTGGCGGGGGATGGGGATCCCCTGCTAGCGCGTAGAGGCCCACGAGTCTAGGGGGGGGCCAGGTTTTCCCGGCCCCCCTCTCTTTGGCGCGGGAGCCCCGGCGTTTAGGCTGGGGCGGCCGGCGGGGCGTGCGTGGTGACACGATAGTTCTCCCACGGCGCCCCTCCAATGGCAGAGAGGGAAAACCGGCGGTTTTTTAGTGGGTAGGCCTCCTCCGCTTCCCCCCGCTCGGGGGGGGGGCCGGGGAGGAGAGTCCCACATAACTTCCGCGCCGTCCCCACGATGCGGTCGTATGCGTAACGCATTTTTCCGCCGCAAAAAAAAAAAAAAAAAAAAAAAAAAGGTTAGGTTAGGTTAGGTTAGGTTAGGTTAGGTTAGGTTAGGTTAGGTTAGGTTAGGTTCCCGGAGGACAGCCCTAGGGCAGAAGAGGAACTCGTAATGCAGGTGTCCTAATGCCAGCACACCCGCATTACGAGCTCCTGCAGACGAATGCTAACCACTCCGCCCGCGCTCAAGACCTCATAATGCAGGTCATGGCGGAGTGGCGCATAGCGCTAGCTGTGGTGGCGGAGCCCTATTACGCCCCCCCCCAACCCAACTGGGCAGGGTCAGCGGACGGGAAAGTGGCCGTGGTGGTCCCGACTGCCGGCGACTCCCCCCCTCTCTCACGGATCGAGGATGGGCCGGGATACGTGGCGACCCGATGGGGCAAGACGACCGTCATCGGCGTCTACTTCTCCCCTAACAGGCCCTTGGCTGACTTTGAGGCCTACCTCGAAGAGCTGGGGAGAGTGGTCGGAAGGGCCGCCCCGGCAGACATCGTGCTACTGGGGGACCTCAACGCGAAGAGCGCCGCGTGGGGATCCCCCCACACAGACCTGAAAGGGGCGGTCCTTCGAGACTGGGCGGTGGCCACCGGGCTCGAGGTGGTCAACCGGGGCGCGGCCAATACGTGTGTGCGTCGACAGGGGGGGTCCATCGTGGACGTCACGTTCGCGACCCCTGTCCTAGCCACACGGATCGCTGATTGGCGCGTCCTGGAGGACGTGGAGACCCTATCCGACCACAGGTACATTCGGATGAGGGTCTCCGCCTCGCCGCTGCAGCCTCCGGCGAGGACAAGACCGAGCTTCCCGCGGTGGGTCCTCACGCGTTTTGACCCGGGAATGGCGGAGGAGGCCGCAGTGGTGGAGGCGTGGTGCGCCCCCCCACCCGCGTCCCTAGGGGTGGACGAGAAGGCGGCTCGCTTCCGCGAGTCGCTGACCGCGGTATGCGACGCCGCCATGCCTCGAGTCGCGAGGATGCCGGCCAAGCAAAGCGTGTACTGGTGGTCGGAGGAGATCGCGGCCCTCCGAGCCACCAGCAACCGCGCCCGCCGGGCATACACGCATTGCCGGCGGCGAAGGGTCCACTCCGCCGAAGAGGAGGAGCTCCTCCACGGGAGGCTGAAGGAGGCCAAGGAGGCGCTCCAGACGAGGACGCGGCGCATGAGGAGTTCCTGGCAACACTCGACAGGGATCCATGGGGGCGTCCGTACAGGCTTGTACGGAACAAAATGAGGCGCGCACCCCCCATGGATTCGCTGGAGCCGGAACTCCTAGAGAGGGCGCTGGAGGTGCTCTTCCCGCCGGCGCCGGACTTTACTCCCCCGAGGATGTCGGCCCCCTTGGGGGAGCGCATACATCCACCCGCCCCCGTCCCGAGGATCGACGACGACGAGTGGATGATGGTGGTGGACCGTCTCCGGGTCTGTAAGAAGGCCCCGGGACCAGACGGAGTCCCGGCTAGGGTGATTCCGATCGCCCTACAGCACCTGGGGGGGCGCCTCAGAGACCTCTATAACGAGTGTCTGGAGGTGGGGCGCTTCCCCAAAGTATGGAAGGAGGGCCGACTGGTCCTGATCCCGAAGCCGGGACGCGCGCCGGACCTGCCCTCTGCGCACAGGCCCATTGTCCTCCTGGACGAAGCGGGCAAGTCTCTGGAGCGCATCATCGCCCGCCGCATCCAGACACATCTGCGGGAAGTGGGCCCCAACATGTCGGACCGGCAGTTCGGGTTCAGGGCTGGCCGGTCGACATTGGACGCCATCGGGGCCCTGAAGGAGTGGTGCGACCTGGCTGCGGAAAAGGGGGAAGGAGTGGTGGCGGTGTCCCTGGACATCGCCAACGCATTTGGCACCCTCCCCTACTCGGTCATCGAAGAGTCTCTCCGGTACCACCGCATACCGGAGTACCTGCAGAAGATCGTAGGGCACTACCTTGACGGGAGGGTAGTGCTCTACGATCACGGCGGAAGGCGCAGGAGTCGGCCCATGGCCTGTGGCGTGCCCCAGGGATCCGTGCTTGGCCCCTTGCTCTGGAACCTGGGGTTCGACTGGGCCATACGGGGGGTGCAGCTTCCCCGCATGGCCACGATGTGTTACGCCGACGACACGCTTGTGGTCGTGCGGGGAAGCAACATGGAGGAGACGCTCCGCAGAGCAGCAGTTGCTGCTGAGCTGGTGGTGGACCGCATTGGGGCGCTCGGGCTAGACGTGGCAGTAGCCAAAACAGATGCCATGGTCTTTGGAGCGCCCCGATGGCGCATCCCGGCGGATGCGGTGCTCCCCATCGGAGGCCAGCCTGTCCAGGTCAAGGCCAACATGAAATATCTTGGTCTTGTCCTGGACAGGAAGTGGGACTTCCGGGAGCACTTTACCCGGTTGGCTCCCCGCCTAATGGGCACTGCTTCAGCCCTGGCTAGGCTGATGCCTAATGTGGCCGGTCCCAGTGCGCCTTGCAGGCGACTGTTCGCCGGAGTGGTGCGCAGTATGGCCCTCTACGGCGCACCAATTTGGGCAGACCGGCTGTCGGCGCAGACCCGACCCCTCCTCCGACGGCCACAGAGGATTTGTGCCATCCGCATTATAAGGGCGTATGTGACGGTGGCACACATGGCGGCCTGCCTCATTGCAGGGACACCGCCCTGGGATGTGGACGCAGCGGCAATGGCGGAGACCTACCGGTCCCAAAAAGAGGCCCTGGCGAGAGGGGACAGGCTGGCCCCGGAGGAAGTGCTCCACGCCCGCCGTCAAACCCATCGTCGTATGCGCGACAGATGGAAGGAGGCGCTGGAGGATTGCTGGAGGATTGCCGATATGGTACGAGGACCATAGCGGCAATCCTCCCACAGATGGACCTGTGGCTGGACAGGGAGTTCGGACCGCTGAACTATCACCTGGTCCAAGTCCTAACAGGGCACGGGTGCTTCGGGCACTACCTGCACCGCATCGGCCGAGAGGAGAGCTCTCAGTGCCACAATTGCGGTGCAGCGGATGACACAGCCCAGCACACCGTGGAGGAGTGTCCCTGTTGGGACTACGAGCGGCGCCAGCTCGTGGCGGCCATCGGACGACAGGACTTGTCACTCCACAGCATAGTCACGGCTATGCTGGATGGGGGTGACGAGTCCTGGGAGGAGGTGGCTTCCTTTTGTGAGAGCATAATGCTCCAAAAGGAAGCCGAGGAACGGGAGCGCGAGGAGTGTGTCCATGCGCCCCCGTTCCGGCGCAGACGAACGGGGCGAAGGCGGCGGCACTTTGCCGCCCGTCTGAACCCCTAGTGCGACCAGCGGGTTGGGGACGGGGGTCCTCCACCCGCCTTTACGGTCCCACGCGTCTGGGGGGGGAGCTGAAGCGTTGCGGCTCCTCCCTCCTAGGTGAGGTGGCCCCGGTGATTTTAACCAAAGCCGGGGCTGGCCGGGGGGCGTCGTCGGCTCGAATCTTCGGGAACCCACGGCGCCTACCTAAACCCGGCGAGCGGACAATGCCGTAGTGTTTTTAGTGGGTATGTTCCCCCCTCCCCTTCCCGCAGGGGAAGAGGACGGGGGAGAGAGCCCCACATAACCGCTCGGGCCCCCCCGGGCCCGGGGGTACTCGTAAATGAGTTTTCACTACGTTAAAAAAAAAAAAAAAAAAAAAAAAAAAAAAAAAAAAAAAAAAAAAAAAAAAAAAAAAAAAAGGTTAGGTTAGGTTAGGTTAGGTTAGGTTAGGTTAGGTTAGGTTAGGTTAGGTTAGGTTAGGTTAGGTTAGGTTAGGTTAGGTTAGGTTAGGTTAGGTTCCCCCCCGACGTGTACCTACCTTGCCGTGGTGGGGGGGCTCACCGCCGCATGCCATGTGCCCGGCCTGCGGCGGTGCCAAGAGGTACCGGGTGGTGGGCCACTTCCAGTACTCCTCTGATCCAGCAGAGGAGACATGGAAGTGGCAGCGCTTCGGCGCGGGGGTTGCTCCCCTGGGGAGTATCGAGGGCGGCCATGATGGCTGTCGGGAGTACGGTGGCTCTGAGGGCCATCGTTCTCCATGGGGTTGGCCGTAGGGTGGAGGGGACTGAGCGTCGGTGTACCCGTCCGCTCGGGCACGAGTTCCCTCAGGGTAGGGCGCATGGGCGTGTGAGGGGTGGGGTAGCTCCGGGGGCCTCCTGGAGGAAAAGTATCCTGGGGACTGAGTTCCCCGGGTGGCCGAAGGATTGATGTCCTTCGGTCTTTTCCTGGCCTCAGTGAGGCGAGCTACCCCGCCCCCCACAACGAGGATCCGACCGGGTGTCGGATCGGAGGTGCAGGCGGCAGTCGCCGCTGCCCTCCGTAGTGGTGCCAGCTGGTGGGGGATGGGGATCCCCTGCCAGCCTGTAAAGGCCCACGACTCAGGGGGGGGGCCAAGTATCCCCGGCCCTCCCTCCTTAGGCGACGGAACCCTGGCGCTTGCGCTGGGGTGGCCGGTGGGGCGTGCGTGGTGACACCATAGTTCTCCCACGGCGCCCCTCCAAATGGCCGAGAGGGAATACCGGTGAGTTTTTAAGGGGTATGCCCCCCTAGTGTGCTCCGACTAGGGGGGAGAGTCCACTACACCCCCCGCGTCGTCCCCCCTAAGTGCGTGTGGGGGGACATTCCCCAAGGCGCGGGGACCGTGCGTAATTGCATTTTCTCACCGAATCAAAAAAAAAAAAAAAAAAAAAAAAAAAAGGTTAGGTTAGGTTAGGTTAGGTTAGGTTAGGTTAGGTTAGGTTAGGTTAGGTTAGGTTAGGTTAGGTTAGGTTAGGTTAGGTTAGGTTAGGTTAGGTTAGGTTAGGTTAGGTTAGGTTAGGTTAGGTTAGGTTAGGTTAGGTTAGGTTAGGTTAGGTTAGGTTAGGTTAGGGTTTACCGAGGAGGCGGCGAGGGGGGGGGCAGGGGGCGTTAGCGGTCTCGCTGGACATTGCTAACGCCTTCGGCTCCCTCCCCTTCGGAGTGATAGAGGAGGCGCTCCGGTACCACGGGGTGCCCCTCTACCTCCGGAGGGTGGTAGGGCACTACCTGAGCGATCGGGTAGTGCTCTACACGGGGAGGGGGGGGGACAGTGAGGTCGAGGCGGATGGCCAGTGGTGTCCCGCAGGGGTCGGTGTTAGGACCCCTGCTATGGAACATAGGATACGACTGGGCCATCCGCGGGGAGGTGCTGCCTTGGATGGCGGTCATCTGCTATGCAGATGACACGCTGATCGCCGTCCAGGGCACCACGTGGGAGGAGGTGAGGAGGAGGGCGGAGGTAGGGGCTACCCTCATTGTCCGCAGGATTGGAGCCCTGGGACTGAAGGTAGCCCTACCTAAGACCGAGGCCCTCGTATTCAGGGGGCCAAGGTGGAGGGTGCCGCAGGGCGCGACATTGCGCGTAGCGGGGGAGGCTGTCGCGATTAAGGCCCGGATAAAATATCTGGGCCTTACCCTCGACGGCCGATGGCGGTGGGAGGCCCACTTCTCGGACCTGATCCCCCGAGTCGTGGGCGCGGCAGGAGCCTTAGGCCGAATCCTGCCTAATGCAGGCGGCCCGGACGCCCCGTGCAGAAAGCTGTACGCGGGCGTCCTTAGGTCAATGGCCATGTATGGGGCCCCCATATGGGCCGAGGGCCTCACCCGGACGGCGAGGGCGCTGCTGAGGCGCCCCCAGCGCATAATAAATGCGCGCATGTGCCGGGCCTACCGCACGGTAGGCTGGCAGGCGGCGAGTGCGATGGCCGGCTCCCCTCCCTGGGAGCTGGTGGCGGAGGCCCTGGCTGGGTCCTACAGAGCCAGGGCCGAGAGGAGGGCCCGGGGCGACTCGTCGTTCGCCCCGGCGGAACTTGCCCGTGAGCGGGAAGTTTTAATGGAAGGGGTCATGGAGCGCTGGGTGGATGAGCTGCGGGATGCCGAATTCGGCACCCGCACTATTCAAGCCATCCGCCCAGTGCTCCTGGAGTGGTGCGGGAGGGCCCACGGGTCCCTCACCTACCGACTCACGCAGGTACTGTCCGGGCATGGCTGCTTCGGGCGGTACCTGAAAAGAGTCGGTAGGGAGGAGACGGAGTCGTGCCACGAGTGCGGCGCGGCGGCGGACACGGCACAGCACACGCTGGAGCTGTGCCCCGCCTGGTCCGAGCAGCGCCGCACTCTGGTGGCGACTATCGGCGGCGACCTCTCACTCCCCGGCGTAGTGTACGCCATGGTCGGGAGTGAGGGGTCCTGGGAGGCCGTCGCCTCCTTCTGCGAAGAAGTAATGTCGCAGAAGGAGGAGAGGGAGCGGGAGCGCGAGAATGACCCCCTCGCGCCCCCGCTCCGGCGCAGACGAACGGGGAGGAGGCGGCGGCAGTTTGCCGCTGCCCTCCCCTAGTGGTGCCTGCTGGCGGGGGATGGGGATCCCCTGCTAGCGCGTAGAGGCCCACGAGTCTAGGGGGGGGCCAGGTATTCCCGGCCCCCCTCTCTTTGGCGCGGGAGCCCCGGCGTTTAGGCTGGGGCGGCCGGCGGGGCGTGCGTGGTGACACCATAGTTCTCCCACGGCGCCCCTCCAATGGCAGAGAGGGAATACCGGCGGTTTTTTAGTGGGTAGGCCTCCTCCGCTTCCCCCCGCTCGGGGGGGGGGCCGGGGAGGAGAGTCCCACATAACTTCCGCGCCGTCCCCACGGCGCGGTCGTATGCGTAACGCATTTTTCCGCCGCCAAAAAAAAAAAAAAAAAAAAAAAAAAAAAAAGGTTAGGTTAGGTTAGGTTAGGTTAGGTTAGGTTAGGTTAGGTTAGGTTAGGTTAGGTTAGGTTAGGTTAGGTTAGGTTAGGTTAGGTTAGGTTAGGTTAGGTTAGGTTAGGTTAGGTTAGGTTAGGTTAGGTTAGGTTAGGTTAGGTTAGGTTAGGTTAGGTTAGGTTAGGTTAGGTTAGGTTAGGTTAGGTTAGGTTAGGTTAGGTTAGGTTAGGTTAGGTTAGGTTAGGTTAGGTTAGGTTAGGTTAGGTTAGGTTAGGTTAGGTTAGGTTAGGTTAGGTTAGGTTAGGTTAGGTTAGGTTAGGTTAGGTTAGGTTAGGTTAGGTTAGGTTAGGTTAGGTTAGGTTAGGTTAGGTTAGGTTAGGTTAGGTTAGGTTAGGTTAGGTTAGGTTAGGTTAGGTTAGGTTAGGTTAGGTTAGGTTAGGTTAGGTTAGGTTAGGTTAGGTTAGGTTAGGTTAGGTTAGGTTAGGTTAGGTTAGGTTAGGTTAGGTTAGGTTAGGTTAGGTTAGGTTAGGTTAGGTTAGGTTAGGTTAGGTTAGGTTAGGTTAGGTTAGGTTAGGTTAGGTTAGGTTAGGTTAGGTTAGGTTAGGTTAGGTTAGGTTAGGTTAGGTTAGGTTAGGTTAGGTTAGGTTAGGTTAGGTTAGGTTAGGTTAGGTTAGGTTAGGTTAGGTTAGGTTAGGTTAGGTTAGGTTAGGTTAGGTTAGGTTAGGTTAGGTTAGGTTAGGTTTTTTTTTTTTTTTTTTTTTTTTTTTTTTTTTTTTTTTTTTTTTTTTTTTTATTTCCTTATTCCTCCAACATAATCGGAGCCTGTGTTAAGCTGTTTTCTTTCATTCTAGTTCTCGCTTTTATGCCTCTCGCACTTTCATACTTCATACTGTATCTTTCTTTCATTCGTCACCATTCTTAGTACTTGGGAATAATTATATCGGGTTACTTTATTTAATCAGAGAAGAAGTTTACATCTTATTTTAATAGCTTATTCTATCTTACACAATCCTTACTGCTTAACGTCTAGTATATTTTTATCATATTTTGTATATGTTACACGACAATATACTGCATGATATTATGTAAACATATATTTCCTATTGTGTTTTGTTTCTTCCTACAACCTGTGTCGCAACTTTTTTACAGTACTTCAGGAAGTGTTCTCTGTCTTTGGTTGACATTATCTCCCACAAATTGTTTCTTGTTATTTTCACGCTTATTTTTTGCTCGATTTCCCATCTTTCCTTTTCGTGAACCGGACAGTCCACCAGTATATGCAGCACCGTCTCCGCGACTTCAGGGTCACATATGCACGATGGGCTCTCTTTGCATCGGAACCTGTGCAAGTACTCCGAGAACCCACCATGTCCCGTCAGTATTTGGGTCGTTATGTTCTCCGGCTGGAATTTCCTGACTATTTTGTACGCCGCCACTGCATCTGGGAGGAACAGTTTCGTGACTTTTGCCGTTTCGCCAGTTGTGTAACGCTGGTTCCATTCGTCAAGGGTGGCCATACGAACACCACGCTTGACGAATGACACCGGACACAGATCGTAGTCAGGCTTTCGTTTGGAGCCCACAGCGGCCTCTCTCGCCAGTTCATCCGCCCTCTCGTTTCCTTCCAGTCCTGCATGTGCTCTTATCCAGTGCAAAGCGACAGTTTTGCCCTGTAGAAACGCGGATTTTATGTTGTTTCTTGATTCTGCTGCTAGGGGATGCAGGCATTGGTTGTTTTTTACCGATAGGAGGGCGGCCTTCGAGTCGCTGTAGACTCCAACCGATTTTTCTTTGCGTTTCAGGGCTTCCCTCGTGGCGTTGCACAGCGCCAGGAGCTCCGCCTGGTACACCGTGCAGTAGTTGGATAGGGCAAGTTTGCGGGTCCCAATCTCTTTCTCTCTGCTCCAGATCGACATGGCCGCCCCCACTCCTCCCTCCATCCTGCTGCCGTCCGTAAATATGCGGATATCGAAGTCGCTGTGGTCGTTTACGTCTTCTTGGTCCTCCAGGTCGGTTATCTTCAGGTCGGTGCGCTCAGCTGGATGAGGGATGTCCGTCGCTGGTGTTCTTCGCTCGATCTCGCGGTCTCCTAGCACGGTCTGAGATTCTCCCTTCTTGGCTTCGTAAAGTGCGGCCGCCTCTCGGACTCGGAGGTCCAGCGGGAGCAGGCCTGAGATCGCCAGTGCCGAGTTCAGCGAGACGGTGCGGTAGGCTTTACATATTTTTTGCGCTATTCCGCGTTGGACGGCTCCTAGCTGTTTCTTGACTCCTATTTTGTTGGCTGCCTGCGCCCACACGCTAGCGGCATACAGAACTACGGGTTCAACAGTAGCCACGTATATCGTTCTAACCACCTCCGGGTGGAGGCCCCAGCTGGTTTTGGCTGCTCTCGCCAGTTGTTTATGGATTTCAATGGCCCTTCTGCACACGTTCGAGACGTGGGTGTTAAATGTTAATTTGTCATCGATGGTGACACCTAGCATCTTTATCTCCCTGGATATGGCTATGCAGGTCCCGCCCATGTTCAGTCGTGGGGTGTCGTATTTCAATTTTTTCGTTAATACCATCGCGTTGGTTTTCTGCGGAGCGAATTTTAGTTTGTTACGGACACCCCACCCCTGAACACATTCAAGAGCCGCATTTGCCTGCCTCTCTATTTCCATTGCTGTCCCACCTTCAAACACCAAGACGACATCGTCCGCGAATGCTTGGCAGTATACTCTTTTTTCCTCCAGTATCTTTAGGAGTGGGTCAAGCAGCAGGTTCCAGAGCACCGGTCCCCCGATTGAGCCCTGCACACAGCCCTTGCTGGTGTTCATGCTATACTCCTCCCCGGCATATCTTACTTTGACTCTCCTGTCCTTTAGGTAACTGTCAATGAGTTTCCTCAGCATGATTGGGCATTGTTCCTCGGCTAGACGAACTCGTATGGCGGGCCACCAGGCGCTATCGAAGGCTCCCTCTATATCCAATGATATCAGCGTGACTATTTTCTTTTCGTCAATTTTACATCGAATGTGTTTCATAAGGGTATAGAGGGAGTCTTCGGTGCCCCTTTGTGGCATAAAACCGTATTGTCGAGCGCTTGTCCCGGGAATCAGGTAGAATTTGAGGCGAGCCACCAACATTTTCTCCAGGGTTTTACCCAGCATTGGAAGAAGTCCTATAGGTCGGTGTGATTTTGGGTTGGCGTAGTCTTCTTTCCCTGGCTTTCTTAGTGCTATGACTGTGGCTTCCTTCCAGGCTGTCGGGAAATGACTGAGTTGTAAGCACTTGTTCATTAGCACCAAGAAAGCCTCGGGGTCGGTCTCTATGGCGTGCTTGCAGATGTCGGCTGTAAAGCCTTCCGCTCCTGGTGCCTTTTTGGGGTTAAAGGAGTCACTGGCCCATTTCAGCTCCTCCATTGTGAACGATGGTTCACAAGGATCATCTTGTGAGTTGGCGTTCACTCTATCGGCTGCAATTCTGATGTCACGGTGGTGTTCATTATCATCGGAAGTCGGGTCGTCTGGGTAAAAGGTTTCCGCCAGTAACTTCGCGGATTCCAGTTTGCCCAGTGTTATTCCGTCTCTCACCAGTGGTAAATCCTCTTCTCTCTTTCTAGTCCTTCCTATTACCCTATAAATTCCTTCCCATACTCCCTCCTTGTCTTGCTTCCTACAAAACTCCTTCCAACTTTCCACCTGTGCTTTAGCTGCCCTTATCTCATATTCTTCTTTCTTTTCCAGGTACTCTTCAACAACATAGGATCTTCGGACTGGAGCCGCGCATCGTATCCTGCGTTTCCTGGTAGCGACTTCCTTCTTCAGACCTGCGAGCTCCTCGGACCACCAAGGTAAGTGAAATTTTTCTTTATTTTTCTTTTTTGGGATAGTTGAGTTGCATGTATCGGTTATGGTTTTCGTTAGTTTATTGACTGCTATTTCTATTTGTTCTGTTGTCTGTATGTGTTCTAATTCTTTTTTAGTTAATTTTGACTCTAGCATCAATTGTCTTAGTTTCTCATGAAATTCGGACCAATTGGCTTTTTTGGTGTTAAATATTCTAGTTGTTCTTTTGATTTTTAGTCCCGTTGGTTTTTTTAGAAAAATATTGAATAGGATCCCATTGTGGTCAGAGCTTGCGATTCCCTCGTCTACTTTCCAGTCGTCCACCAGGTCCAGTACATCTGTGGTACAGGCTGTCACATCGACATGACTACTGAAGCGCTTGCCTCCCCTCACGGTGTCAAATGTTGGGATATTCCCTCTATTTAGGATATTTAGGTCGAGCTCGTTCAGGACCTCCGAGAAACTACTGCCCTTGTGGTCAATCTCTGGGCTGCCCCACCAGATGTTCTTGGCGTTGGCGTCACCTCCGATCACGAGTTTTTTGTGCCCAATTTCCTTGCTGATTTTTGTTAGTTGCTCCAGGTAGGGTTCCACGGGTTGGTCGGGCTCAAAGTAATATGATACAAGTGCTATTTCCCCGCTTTTTGTCGCGATGCCCACCACCACGATGTTGTTGGTGGTGAGTTTCGGGTATTGTGTAATTTCCAGATTGTCATCAAGAATGGCCACTGCTGCCTTCACTGTTCCTTCTTCTTTGTTTGTGTTCTGGAAGATTCGCACTCCTCCCCGGCCCCGCATTTCCCTTGACCCACCGACGTATGGTTCTTGTAGGAGTGCCACAGCGATTCCGCGCTTCTCGGCCTCGATGAAGAGCTCGTTAGTAGCCAGTTTTTTCCTTTGCAGGTTTATTTGTACTACCCGGTAGCGAGTTTGGTTGTCCTCGGTGCCCTTAGCAGTAGGCTACTGTTAGCCGGGCCATCTCATCCCATCTCCTTCGCGTTGGACATGTCGTGCTAAAGGCATTGTGTTCCACGTCCCCTCGGTTTGCCTTGGCACAGTTTTTACACTGCGGCGGCGAGTTGGCCAGCCAGTCTGTGCACTCCGCTTTCATGTGGGGTCCACCGCAGTGGCTACACAGGTCCACGGTCTCGTGACAGAACTTTTTCCCGTGTCCAAAACCGAGGCAACGCGTGCATTGCACCAGCGGAGTTTGATCTTCTACTTTTATTCGTTGTAGATCTATGTGTACTGTTCCGATGCCTAGGGTTCTCTGGTATATAATCGGGGAGACACTAATAACGATGTGGCTAGTATGGGGATTCCTGGTCTTCCTTCGGTACCTAATATCCATTCGGTCGTCCTCCTCGCCGAGGTCGCGGAAGATGGCCCGGTTCTGGTTTCTCAGGGCTTTTGTGACGTCCTCATCGGTATTGAGTGCTAGGACGTTCCTGAGAATCAGGAGCGGGTCCCTGTTCTTCACTTCCTCGACGGTTAGGTTATGTCCATCTTTGGCAATCCGCTCCCTGAACCTCTCCCTCTCTTCCCTTGTTCCTAAGCCTACAATCACCTTCCTGTCTCTCGCTTTCCTTACCCTTTCCACCTTGATCCATCCTTCCTTGGCGTCTACTGCCTTCCTTATTCTTTCTAGCACTTCCTCTCCGGTTTCGGTTTCTATTCTTGAGGTGACTCGGACAGAGTGCAGGGTATCTCTTCCCTGTTTAGGTTTTTCGACAGGTATCG